>OZ014531.1:42674670-43376670 GCA_963966105.1 Volucella zonaria
CTTTCACAGAACTTTCGAACAGCGTTCCTGCAGTAGCTTCTCTCCATTTCCGGGATCGCGTGGTTTTCGCGATCTTTCTTTGTCTTTCCGGGAAGCTAGTGCTTCCCTTTGCTTTAAGATCTCCTGTCACAATTTTGGTTTCATAGCTGCGGCACTGGGCGCCTATTCGGTATAGGAGGTCATAGAATTCATATTTGATGCTGTCATACTTTTTCTTGGATTGGAGTAATATCTGGCTTATAGTAGTCTAGGGCCTCCAGCGAGTTGTTCCAGATGGTCCATGTGCAAGGCCGAAATTCGTTGTCCTTGAATTGTTTACTAAGGTCGTCAAGATTATATCCGTCCGTATCCGAGGCTATTGATTGTCTTTGAACTGTTTCCTTTTTTTGCATGGCGGGCTAGTCACCCTCACATGAAACTCCCAAAATTTAGCGCCAGATCATTAACCAACCTTAGACTTTTACTTAGGTGCCCGGACCCGATGGCATCCCGAACAAGACAATAAAAACGACAATGAAAAAGAGACCAGACCTGTTTATGATGACGATGCAGAAGTGCCTCGAAGAAGGAACGTTTCCAAAAAAGTGGAAAATGCAACAATCGGTCCTGCTGTCAAAAGGAATGAAGCCTCTAATAGGCAACATGGAAAAGATCCTCGAGAAGATAATCTACAATAGATTACTCGTAGTGGTAGACGAAAAAGAGCTCTCTCAGACTACCAATTTAGCTTTAGAAAAATGCGATCTACTGTCGATGCTATCAGAGGAGTAGTTGATATCGCAAAAGGCGCCATCGAAGGGGAAAGATGGCTCTACGCCACAAAGGAATATTGCGCAGTAGCACCGCTGGACGATCAAAAAGCTTTTAACTTTGCGAACTAGTCGTTCATTAGACCACTGTCCAGGATGGATACACCATATTACTTGCTACGGCTAGTGACGAGTTATTCTCTGTTGAGAAGCTGAAGAATACTACATCACTGCCGGAGTTCTACAGGGATCGGTGTTAGGGCCCTTATTGTGGACCACCATGTACGTCGGAGCCCTACGATTGGCGTTGCCTGGGCGCGTGACGGTAATTGGAGTCGCCGATGGCATTGCCGTCGTGACAGTATGTAAACAGATTCGTACAATTGAATCCGCTACAAACGAAGCAATTCTTTGGATAAAGGATTGGCTAGCAGCCGCCTGCCTAGAACTAGCTGATCATAAAACAGAAGCTGTCCTCATAACCAGTCGAAAAACTGTAGAGTTCGCCAACTTCCAGGTTGATAACCAAATCAGGTCCAAAAAATCGGTTAAATATCTTGGAGTAATGGTGGGCAACATATTACGATTCAAAACACACGTGAACTATTGTATTTAACTAAGAAAGCATCTCAAATGCAGGGAGCTCTCTCGCGCATACTGCCTAACATTGGTGGACATGGATAGGCAAAAAGGATCCTACTCTTCAGAGTAGCGCGCAGACACTGATGACAACGGAGACCAAAACGATCCTATCGTCAACATACAGACTCTGCGCGAAACGGACAATCAGCGGCTTTCGAACTATATCAGACGAGTCCGCCTTTATTATAGCTGGAATGGTTCCCGCCGATATTCTTGCAGGTGGAAATGTTGAGGATATATAACAGAAGAGCCTTAATACGATACCAATGGGATCAAGAGGATCGAAATTGAAGAAAAGGTCCGTTAATAGCTATGATGCAAGCTCGCTGGGATAATACAACGAAAAGCAGATGGGCATACAAATTTATACCGACTATCCGTCAATGGTTCTCGCAAGTATGTCCACCGTTTTGGGCATGACAGCTCACCATCTTACCCCGAATGCCCAAATAAAGGTGAAGATACGATATTTTATTGCCTGTGCTTCAAGGTATGGAGAACTACTCTGCCCAGCCCGTGGCCAATCCTCGATCACATGTCGGAGGAGAATTTGGCGAAAATATGTATTTTTATAACAATTCTACAAAATGAGCTACGGAGAATAGAAAGGCTAAGCAACAGCAAAAGCCTCAGAAGCTGCAGAAACCTCAGAAGCAGGTAAAATAAGACGAATAGCTAGCAACAATCAGGCTAGCGAATCGTGCGTGCTGGTAACCCGGGCTACTGGTATTTATGAAGATTGCACATCCTTTGGGGTAGGCAAAAAAAAAACAACAAACACAGGAGACATGGACTTACATCTTTTGCCGACTCCTTCCTCATTAGGAAATGAAGGACTCGTTGGTAGAGGCTTCGTGACATCTGAAATTATCACTTTTCTTTTTCAGTGAACCAACTAAATTTGAACCCGAGCGTCTTGGTGTGCAAACGGCGAGCTAGCTATGTCACATTGCATCATGCCGACTATCAGTGAAGACTATAGCTCATTAATTTTTTCAAATGCTTTCGTTCTTTGATTACTCGTATCTCTATCAAGTCTCTGTTGGTGAAATACAGTTGCCTTCCAGACGTTTTAATAAATGTTGGCCCTTGCAGTCGCTTGATCCCTGAACCAAAGATTAAGTTTATGTTGGATGTAGCCGACGATGTCGATATTGTTAGCATAACCTAGAATCTGATCGGAATTTGTAATTCTAGTGCTGTCTATGTTAACATCTGTCTTTTGTCCTATTTGTAAAAATACTGGGATGTACCTCGGCAGGACATAGGATTGTCTTTGGTGTAGATGGTTCGCACACAGTCATCAAACACGCATTTATCATTCCGTAATTGATGAATCCATCTAGATGACCATCTAGTTTGTAATAACGCGGGTTACTTGTCACAGCGTCTGAACTTTTTGTCTTCTGCCTGCTCTAATTACTGTGGGACCTTTAAGGGGCAGACTACCTCATTGCTTATTTATCTGGCGTTTATTCTTACCCCATTGCATTGCATTCACTTCTCTCTTTTTTGGCTTCTGGATAACAATGACTAGCATTGAGCCTCTTATGAGCAACATCTTCCAGCTGTCAAACGAGTCTATGACATGAAAGCTGAAGTAGGCATTCGTAGTTCAGGTATCATCCCATTCTCCTAGGACAGGAATCCTCCTTCCTTCCATTTTTCGTAGGAACGCTGAGTTATTTATGGCTGTGTTTCGAGCAGCTGCGGATTCTTGTTATTTGCCATTTCATAAACGTTTTCCTTCTGAAATTGTATACATTAATGTCTCGAATTAGGTGTTTGACATCTAACTTGGACATCTCTATATGTTCGATTCAAGTGACCAAAAAATTCCCCTTTATCAGGTCGTTAGATTCGGCGTGTGCCACATATATGGTATTGTGTGGAATTTTGCAAGATGTCTAAATATTTATGACCTTCAATCGGAGCGCATTTATGATAGATGGACTGCAGCTTTATTTCAAGAAGCCTTGTTTTGCCGCGAGAGAATACTACTAGTACTTCATCAACATTTTCGTAAAAATAGAGAAGATCTCCGGGCATTGGCTTCAAGAGATCATCTTATATTAATTCCAAAATTACTTTCTCTATTGTGAAGTATCTTAAACACAGAAAAACCAAAGCATCCATAAGTAATGACATAAATCTTGCATGACAAAAGATAATGCAAATTTCTATAAAATAAAAATAAAAAAAATGCCAGACTTTTTTTTATCAAGAACCCTCTCCATCTTCCCCTCGTCAACATTTCATTTCTTTTCAAATCCTGAAGGCTAGACCCCTGTCCGTTCTGTCTCTCTCCTTAACCTTAACTCGTTGAAATATCCTATTTTCCTCCAACGACAAAGTCCAAGGACACAAACTGCACCTCAGTCGACTAACTTATATTTTTTTTTTAATTTTCGTCGCGAATCCTTGCACTAATTATTGTATCCCGTCACGGAAAGACAGGAACTTCTACGCTCATTAGAAAAACCTACAAAGTGTTTTCTCTCTCTTTTCCAATTTGAAATCCATTTTTTCCTGCTTTAAGGACATACACACAACCCCGTTCTACGTGTTTGTTGTTCCAATTTAACCCTTTTCAAAAAGGATAATGACTTAGATGAATGTAATCAAGGAAACATACGCACGTTACGCTGCACGGATGACAGGTCTCAATTAGTGCAAAAGACCACCGGCCTAAGTTGTCGTTAAGTCTACCAAAAACCAAACCAAACCAAACCAAACCAAGTCGACTCGACTCGCCTCAGTCTCTATACGAAGAGGGTTATGGTTTCATTTTCATTCTCAATTCGTTGTTATCCTTTTAATGCAAAACGACTGTCGGAGAGGAAAGGAAAAGCACCTCGAGGATAATAATTTAAGGATTTACATTTTTTATGAATAAAAAAATCACAGCATGCTACTCATGCTCGTAGTATATTGCACATCCCCTACCAAATACCACCCATAACCATTGATCATTATTTATCCTTACAATGCATTTGCATTTGCATACGTACGAGTACTATACTACGAATACGGAAATGAAGTATTGAGTAAGAATATCCTGGAGTGGCAGAAGAAAATCCAGATAACCACGACTTTACTATAGCACGTAAGAAGATATCAGTCAGCGTAGCCGTCGGACGCAGGTATGAGGTTGAGTACCTTATACTACCTCAGAATAAAGGTAGTACAATTCACTAGATAGAAATAGATACTTTTGAACTTGCAAGTGCTAATCGAAAGCGATGTTTAAAGACATGACATCAACAACGTCACTAGGGAGTTATGTCATTCCTTAATACCTAGAGAGAGTAGGGCTGTCAGTAGTAAAAAAAGATCAAGGGACCTAGCCGGGTTTCTTGTGGTACATCACTTAGCTGCTGATTTACTGTACTGTTTGTGTACCTTATGTGTGGCTTAAAACCGTTTCAATTTGAGTGTATTTGTCATATTATCTGTATGGGGTCGTCTTTTTCCAAATCCATGTCGTGGTGTCAAGCTCGGTCTTTCTGGTTACAGTTGATCCAGAACTCTGCTATCGAAGGAAAACTAATAGAACCGATGTTTGAACTGGTTCATAACGATACTGACATTGAGGGGAAATATATGGAGGTAGGTTTGCTTTTTTTTTATAATCAGCGCGTGCTCAAGGGGTTTTCGTTTCATCGCGGGCGAAGGAAATTTAGGGAGGAAAGAAAGACAGGTACCGATGTACATTGTTTTTAAATGTTTGTAAGCTATAACGACCAGGAAACACAGAGATCGGCAGGGCATTCCATAAGCGAGTTGTACGGCTTAGGAAAGAATCACGATATTTTAGAGTACGTCCGAAAATGGGCTTGAGGGTATCCTGATGAGCATTCATAGCGAGACGGGTGTTACGGTTGAAAGTTTGAATGGGTGGAATGCTACTGGCTATTGCAATGGAGCACTTGTGGTGGAAATAGCGTTAAAACAAAGTGAGACAGGAGACATTACGTTGGTGTTCGAGCGTGTCAATTGATTGACTGATATTAGTATCACCAATGAGTTTTATCGCATGGTTTTGAATCCTATCTAGCAGGTGCAGAGATGTCTTAGGAGTACCTGACCAGATGTGGGCATTGTACTCCAATTTTGGCGGAAGAATGCCTTACATATTATGGCCAGATCAGAGTTGGTAAAATATTTCTTACATCGCTTGAGGAAACCTAGACATTTCGCAGCATTTTTGGCGACATCGAAAATGTGGTCATTCCAACGTAAGTTGTCACTGACACACATACCGAGAATGGAAAGTTTATCGGTTTCGACGATGCAAGTGCCATTCATGGCTAATGGCTGGGTATTTGAATTTCGCTTTAATGACAGCAGACAGCATTGAGTTCCACTCCCTTGATAGTTCCCCAATTGGTTATGCAGTTGATATCGGAATTTAATGAGCTTAACATATGCTGCCGTTCCCGTTCAACAGCCGAAGAGCAGGGGCGTGAGTCCGGAATGAATATGAAAAGCAGAGAGTACTGTCATCAGCAAAGAAATATATTGGATTACAAGTAGCAGACAAGAGATCATTAATGAAAATTAAAAAGAGTGTCGGAGACAGAACGGAGCCCTGGGGCACACCAGCATTTATTTTGTGAATATCAGACTCGAAACCGTCCAAGACAAATTCAAGAACGTTCCGAAAGGTAATTTCTAATCCATTGAAGAAGAGTGTCATCGATCCCAAAATTACGCATTTTCGACAAAAGAGCCTGATGCCAAACTCTGTCAAATGTCTTAGAAAAAGTGCAACTATTTTGCTTTCGCCAGATTGATGTACGCTTTGGTTCCACTTTTCGGTGAGACATGCCATCAAATCACCAGTGGACCTGTTGCTACGAAAACCATATTGCCGGTCATTGAGAAGTTTTCGTGTTTCGAGATATTTCATGAGCTGACGGTTTATCAGCGTTTTCATGACCATGGAAAGAAGGGACGTAAGTGCAATGGGTTTGTAGGAGGAGAGAGAAGAAGATTCATCGGACTGGACAAATGCTGTTTTCCATCTGCTCGGAAAGAGTCCTAAAGAGTAGGATTGATGAAAAAGCTTATGCAGTGGATTTGCTAGCGTGGAAGAATACCTCTTCAGAAGATCTGGAGCGGATTTATGCATGTTGAGATCTTTAAGTACTCTTGTTACTACACGAGTGAGAAAGTGGAGTCGTCCCATTGCAGATTCGGCGCACTCAAGTATAGGTTTTTTTTTTTTTTTATAATTTACGCGCGGTTAAGGGGGTTATGATACCCTTTTACTGTTACCAGGGCGCGGGCAGAAAGATAGAAGGAGGAGAAAGGAAAGCATTGGTGGGGACAAAGCGCAATCTGGGAGTGTTGAGCTAGGAGACCGTTCAGCTCCTCTTTGTTAACAGACGTCTTTTTGACAAAGGCATGTGAAAATCTGAATTATTTGCAAAATTGCCAATGACTTGTTCTGGATTTGGCTGTTTGATATAGTGGTAGATCGTGGAAAGAATATTTCGTTGGAGCCAAAGAGTATCAAAGGACTATTATATAATACATAGTTACACAAACGACAGCACTGACAAACACATATGAGAATCAGTATTCATATGCAACAAGAATAGTATGAATACATGTGGCCAAAAATAAGTGATTTCTGGAGGCGGAAGGGAGCCGAAAGATAGTGGCAATAATTTGTAAACCACCCGCCGTACCTCGCAGTCGTCCTCTTTTCTAAGTAAAAATGTTAAAATTTTCATTGTTTCAAGGATTCCCCTCCTTTTCAATGATGATGACGACAGTTTCAACTTCTACCAAGTGCTTCTAAGATGACTGTGACTATGACTACGAGAGACTCCGACACACGGTAAGAATGTCGTCAGCAAAGATGAAAAGATAGAAAACTTGGTTTATGTGTCGCGAGAAACCCGCGAGTTATTGACTGGTTTTTCGCTTCCAGAAAATAAACCGAGTTCTCGTCTTCATGCTTTCAACTTCAAACTGTTAGTATAAGAATCTTCGTAACACCGAACAGTTGTTTCTACAAATGAATATTTAAAATGTGTAGATACTACTACTATCATGGTATGGTGGGTGGGAACGGTACTGGTACGAGATGGAATTTTACTCTTATGTATGATATTTTTCAAGTTGAAAGGATAACAGTTTTTAAAGGATTGCAGTTAACCCGAGGAAACAAAAAGACACCGAAGCTGCAAAATACAAATACGAATACGGCTCTGACTGCGATGACGACACACGACACGACATGCTATAGCAGAACATGAAACCGAGAGTTAGGAGGAATACTCTTGTACTCGTATCCGTAGAAAATTTGATGTAGCGAACAAATTCGTCCTTTGCGGGAGAATAAAAATAAAAGTGACACTTAGAGGGAGGTTTTGCCTTGAGGCTATAGAAAGAGGTTAAGGATGAGGGAAAAGGAAATGCGATTAACCACCACAAACATAGAAAAATACTCGTAGGTAAATTTAAGAAAAAAAAAGGCAACTTGTCTGTCTTATTAAAACATAAGGCACGGTTCACTGGTACTAGATGAGAAGGAGCATGCTTTTTTATAAAAATTCAATGGTTAAGTCAACTCACAATAAACTTAATAGCGCTGAGTGTGATTTTGAAATTACGATGTATTATTTTTAGAGAGCTGCTGAAACTGATCCAGTCATTTAGTATGCATCCTTCACTACTACTTCTAACGTCATCTTAACTTAAAATCAAATGAATTCGGAGACTAATACATAAAGAGCCGTCCTGAAAATGTCAGCCTAAATATGTAGTATCTACCTACATATATGTGTTACCAAAGATTTTCGCTAGACGACTGTGTTTGATAACCGAGCCTCATCCTTCCGATTCGTTCCAAAATATTAAGCGAATTTTCAAAAAATTACAACTAATTTATTCAATCGTGATTGATTTAGTTCTAACTAACTCCTTAAAATTAATCATCAATCATTTAGAACTGAATTGTGCTTATTTGAATTAGGCAATTAACGAAAGTTGTAAGATAGAGTAATTGAACTAACAATTGACAGCTAATTTGTTTATTCGAATCTGGCGATTGACAATTGGAAACTTACAATTTTAGAACTTTGCTGTTGTGTTACAAATTCTATTGCTAGTGAATGCTCGAATGAATGGTGGAATTGTTGATACGACTAAATATGTATCTGATAATTTCGATTACAACTGTTTTGGCTGATAAAATTATTTCCCCTTCAACGATTGACAACTAGCTATTTAGTTTTGCAATTGCAGTTTTCAATTGTCTTAGTTATAGTTGTTAGTTTTTGGTTGAAATGAATTTTTGGACAATACCGATAGCAATGAATGTCATGAAAGGATTAATATCTTGGTAATGCCGGCTTGATTCCCGCTCTCCGTTTTTTGGAGCTAATAGGCAGGTGTTAGATTAAAGAAAAAAGATGATTTGTCGTATCGTTATCACAAACAACGCAATTGCGCACGATTTGGTGACATCCATCGACTCAGTGGACTTGTCCTAGTTAGCTTATCAGTTCCGCTGCTCTGAAAAAAAAATTTACTCTTCGTGATAGAGCCGGGCAAGTAGGAAAATAGCTTATTGTGCCTCTGCTAAAATTATAGGGGTGCTTAGCAAATGATGTCAACGAAGATCTCTGATTGACCTCGCATATGACCTTTACAAATAAGGACAAACAAGACAGGAAGCTATCTATAAATTCATTTTCTAACAGGCTAGTGACTTGTAAACCGAAGATCACAATGCACCATATTAAATTTTCAAAATCTCCTTAGTTAAATCCGTGTCCAACGTCATATCTTAAAAATCTTCTTCAACAGTCAAACTGGCTTGTTCTACCACAAATTAAAATCCTTTAGCTTCGAAGGCCGTATACCACTACACGCGCAATCCGCCGGTGGAAGAACCAAGTTCGAATACATTCGAGGAAGTATTGAAATCATTTCTGTAATGCGATTGGTTTTTGAAAGTACGATACTCACGAAGATGTGATTTCAAAGACTCCAAAAGTTACAGCTCTTGCTTCTAAGACTGAAACCGTTCTTCAGTTTTGCCAATGATTGTTAGAAAACCGTTAGCATAAAAATAATTTGAAAGGATTTCCAATGTCCGAGGCAACTCAATGCCGGAGTTTGTTGCAAATTGACGTATGGTTCAAACTGGCAGGTATTGGGCATGCATGCGAATATGTATAACGTTCCATACGCCACAGTACTCAGTTGATAAAGTAAAGAGAAATTGCGAATAAGTGGTGTTATAATGAAGGACAATTGCAAGGATTTCGTATAGGACCAGTTTGAAGGAAGATTTGTTAGAGAACCTCAGCTTTATGTATGATTGGTATGAACCTTCGTTTATTGCCAAGCAAATGGATATGCGTTAAGTGTTTATATACGTATCTGTCATTATAATTTTTAACAAAGTGTGATCACTGAACCGATGTTCTCCTCAATTACCCAAATTCGTATACATATCTCGGGTACATTTTGAGATTTTGGAGCCTTCCATATAAGATCTTAGAAGTTTCCATTGAACGCTTTCTCCAAACTAATGAAGAGGTGCAGCCCTTTCGAAGCATCGCCATAAGCCTAAAATTGCATCTTATATTGATCTTTTTCCCACAAAACCTCATTTACGGCCATGGAGCTTAGTAATGCGCTGTCGGCAGTCTTAAATTCCGACTGTCGCCAATTCTTCGGAGGGTATGTGATGTGGCCCGACTACACGCTACCGATTTATTCCTTTAACTGCTCCTCTAACTTTGTCTTCCCTAAAACAGGAATTTCCTCTTCCGACGTTAAAGTACTCTTTCAGTTTATTTCAAACTTCCTTGTACCCGTAAAAAGGCGTCCCAGGATGGTGTTAAATATGTTTCGGCGAATAAATCTCTTCCGAGGTTTGTCTTCTTTGTACCGCAAGTTTAAAAATATTAGGTCATTTAGCCGTGCTCTGAGGTTGCACTTCTTCTCCTCTTCTTCGAGGTTGCGAATGTACCTCGAATAATCCCCGATACAAAGGCTCTACAACGAAGGTAGTGAGCGAAGCATTTACCAGTGGAGGGATATTATTCTACAGTATAAAGGCAAAAACGACACGCAAAAATGTAACAATAACCGATTGTTAAACCTAATGTCGCATACTTTGAGCAAGTTCTTCGAAGCCAATTGCGTAATACAGCCAAACCATGGCAGTCAATGCCCTTGCGGAAAAGTTGCGATTCAAAGTTTAGAGATAAGGATGCCAAATATCGCGATACTGCGAGTGATCTGCATAATATTTTCATCGATTTGAAGAAAACGTTTGGCGCATTGGATCGTCATATTTTGAGAATGCCGGTGATTAAAAGCAAAATCGCATTCATACATTCAAGCATACCAGCATCACATAGATGAAGAACAGTACGAAAAGAAGTTAACGAACATGAATACACTACCCCGCCAAGAAGTTTTTTTTTTGCAGGCCAGAGGAGTAATCCAGTGGCGAATGAAAATATTCATGTCAGAGCTTGACGATTTCTAGAGGCAAGCAATATGATGCAAGAATTAATTTTCATATCGCATGCTGGAACAGCGGAACAATGACGGAAGACGGAATTTGGGAATAGAAAACGTATTAGCGATATGATATGCGTTCAGAAAACAAACTAGCAACGTGGAAAAGTTTGAGCATGAGGATCCTAAGCCACCAACCAGGCAGAGATTTTTGCGAAATGAAAAAAACATAGCCGTACCAGCCAGTATAGAAAAAGACCCAAAAATGTCGATTCGGCGCCGATCAGCTGAATTGGGCATCGCCAGAGAGTCAACCCGGCTAGTTTTGTGGTTGGATTTGGGCCTATATCCGTAAAAGAATCGAAACCGGACGACCATAGCCAACGCCGTGAGTTGGCTGATTTGGTGCTGGTAATGTTGGCCGGAGATCCGGATTTTGGCAAAAAATCATCATCTCGCACGAGGCCCGTTTTTGGCTCAGTGGCTATGTGGTTCCAACAAGACGGCGCTACATGTCATACAAGAGACGCAATGCTCGAAGTCGTGAAGGCGAAATTTGGCGGCTGGGTCATTCCACGGCGAGCATTCACCAATTGGATGCCGCGATCATGCGATTTGACACCACTCGGTTATTTTCTCTGGGGCTACCTTAAGTCCTTAGTCTACGCTAACAAACCAACCACTATTGACGAGCTCGAGGCACCATTCGACATGCTATTGCCGGAATAACGCCGCACGTATTGGACCGAGTCATCAAAAATTGGACCGACCGCTTGAAGCACTGCCAGCGAAGCCGAGACGGCCATTTGAATGATTTGCTATTCCATACATAATGGCATGAATGTAGCTTCAAAATGAAGCCAGAATCGATTTTATATCTCACTCAGTTGTTAGTTGACTTATATTTGTTTTCCTATCGTTCTTATTTGGTCAGCCTATATATATGTAGAGCACGAAAGGTAATGCTTTTCATCGGTTTAAATTTGGAGGTCGAAAAATCGAACTGCGAATACGAAGACTGCAGTGGATGAAACGGTCTCAGTGCAAGAAACAAAGCCGGAGAAGATATCATAAACTCAAGCAATGTGATACGGTTACATACCCGTATGTATTGTATTTATTAAGCAAAATCCGCACTTAGCTACGTAATGCAACGGCGGACACCAAGCTCTGAAAGATTACCATCTAACTAGCACAAGAAAAATTCTTAACTGATCTTAGGCGAATCACCAGTAATTAAAGCCAAATTTTTGCTGATATAATCTTTCATGAAGAAGCCAAACAAGCTCTGGCTGCTACGTTTGCGAGAATGGTTCTAAAAGGCCATAAAACCGGATGAAGAACTAAATGCATAAGGGATATGGAACAACTTAGAAGAAAAATGTTAGACCAGGGAAACATGTAATAGAAGAAGTGCCACGTCGAAGCACGGGCTTCAATTTTTAAGATTGCGGCGCAGCGAAGAAAAAACTTCGAAGAGATTCAATTGACGACCGCCAAGTACCAGCATTCTTGCACGAAGCAAAAACGGCAGATCCGAAAGCCGGATTAGCGAAGTAGTAAAAAGAATGAACCGGGATCGTGAAGTTGGACCGAATCAGATACCTTCCCAAATATTGGTACAAACCAGGAGTATCGAATCGAAATGGTTCGCGATTTTGTTGAATAAAATGCTAAAAAGCGGTGGGATACCGTACCAGTGGTTCCAAAAATGAATAAGCGTTTTGAAGCAGAAAACTCGAAAATAGATCTTGGCCCCAATAACCCAGAGATTGAAACCGGACTTAAGGCTGGCAAGAAAAATCATGCCGTGGGCTTTAATAGCATAGGCGGATTTTTTTAAGCTTGCTGATGTACTAGCAGCAAGGTTACTGAGGACTTTTATCTTCGACGATCAAGAGATAGATCGAGCACACAACTAATCTGGTCGTATGCGCGAAGGTTCAAAAACGTAGGGAAAATCGACAGCAGAACACGCGGTTCTAGTTAGAGACGAAATTACACAGAATCCACAAAAAATAATGGGAAGGACTAAGTCTCTACTAGAATTAAAAAAATTACAGCACGCGCTCATTTAAAAAATAAATTAAGTTTTCTCCCTTACAAGATGCAAAATCGTGCAAAGTCCTGATAAAAGTGACTTTTTTTGTGAAGAACCTGGTCAAGAACAACCCCATAGGACCGCATAGTACCATATGTCATCAAAAACCACAGCGTGGTGTGATATTTCTCTCCGGGTACTTCAGCAAAACTGCGCATACTGCTAGAGTCTCGATAGAGAATTCGAGGACAATTTGTCGATTAAATTAATTGGCAAGTATGGAGACCATCATGCGACCTTTTTTTTGTAGCGATACCTTAAGGCGAAAATTTACAATTGCAATCCTGAAGCGTTTCACATCATATGTGAAAGTATACAACGTGAAGATGTGGGTATTGCACCTAAGCATGCGCGATGAGAGAAGCCCGGATGCCTACGCTTTCATGTTCCATTGTATAAAGGCAGATGCGACACGAGAAATTGCAACAACTCATGTCGCACCTTTAGATAGTCAACAACGCGGATATTATTAAATTCTGTAGCAATCAATGCGGCTTTACCAACGGTCTGCATATCGTTTTCATCAATTTGAAGAATGAGTTCGATAGAGTCCCCAGAGATCTTTTATGGAGGCATATAAGAATGTTACACAATATGTATGTATGATGACGTTAAGACGAAAATGAAATAGAACTACATTGTCTTGTACGAAATGACTTATCCTCTTTTCAATTAGAATAGCGAAATCATGAGCAACAAGGAGACAGCTGCAGAAAATTCTTAAAAATACGATAATGGCAGTAGAAAGGTCAGCCTAAATCAGTCGTTCAAAGACCAAATATTTGGAGTGCTGCGTTACGAACCTGTAAACTCAAACTCCAGATTTCTATTTAGAAGGAGTTAAAGTACCCATGTATACCCAATATAATAAAACGCTCACAGTCAATCATAAACCATTTGGTAGATTTCGATGACAATATCGCACATAGAGTTAACGCGGGGTGGCTTGAATGCCGCGAAAGCTCCGCTGTCAGAAAAATGCCACCTTGCTTACTTTACCCGTACATGACTGTCATACCCATGGCAGTATAATACGATGTACGACAAATATTTCATTTCAATTGTTGGAAGGTTTGAGTTAATGAAGATTACAAATAGAACAGATTGCACTTTAAAAAACTTCAGGATTCGAAATCGATTTAATAATACATCTGGGAAGTGGAAATGTATTGACCACGGAATGAAATAATGTCGAAAAGATTTTGAGAAAAGAAGTGAAACTAAGTTCATAATAGAGATACGACGGAAACTACAATAATCCTTTAGAATTCTCTATAGAAAAATGAGGCCCTTGATGTTGATATTGTACTGAGGAGTCCAACCTAGTAACCTGTAATAGTGTTCAGAAATGTTGCTCAGATCTATGCCTGTTACCACCAAATTCCCCCTGCTTTCAAGTGGTGTGGAGTAAGAAGTTAGGGAAGTTTTCGAAAACATCTGCATAAGAGAACATTGATTGCTTTAGTGTGGCTGTAGCCCGACAACCTACCTTTTATTATAAAACCGAGACCGGCAACTTGTCTGCAAGACATATGGTATATCGAGTAAGATATTCAAATCGAGTAAGATATTCAAATTAAGTGTAAAACCGTCAAACTGTAAATGTGTCCACCCGTGGACACGCGGTCCCAGAATATGAAATTACACCGTGGGACCACGTATCCACCGGTATCCACTGGTGTCCCGTGGTATCCACTTTTTTTTATATTGTTGTTTGCTTGTTTACTTTAAATAGAAATGGACAGAATTTTGAAAAATTCAGAGTTGGAGAGAGAAGTACAACGCGCAATGGCTTCAGACGACAGCAATTGTGCTCCGGGGTTTTCCGATAACCCCAAGCTCGGATTTTGAAGAACACATTTCAGACGATGAAGAATATGAGCTTAGCGTACCTGAGCGCTCGGTTGATGGAAATCAAACATCCACTCTTCAATGGCAGTCTGTTGCAGGTTCAATTCAAACATTTGCTGCTAATTTTCCAGACAATGGCATAGCATCTGACGTTCATGAACAGCTGCTTGGAAAGGATCGACTTGATTTTTACAATTTTTTTTGTTTCTAACGAAGTTATCTCACTCATCGTTGCTGAGGCGAATCGGTTCGCGGCGCAAAAATTGAAACAAACACCCGGTCCATCGCGCCAAAAGTCAAGGTTGCCTACTGAAACAACAGCTCCAGAGATTCGCAAGTTCCTGGGATTGATTCAGTGGATGGGTCTTGTTCGTCTGCCCCAAATAAGAGATTATTGCTCTACGAAAATAATATGAGCAAAGTCTTGAGCCGCAACCGTTTCGAGCTTCTGTTAACAATGCTGCACTTCGCGGATAACAGCATTGCTGCAAATGATCGGCTGTCGAAACTGTCAAGTTTGATAGGGCTGCTTCAAGCGACATTCAAAGAAGCCTACACTCCTGAAGAAGATGTTTGTATTGACGAGAGCAATGTTCCATTTCGTGGTAGAATTTTTTTCCTTCAATATATCCCAACAAAAGGCATTGATACGGCATAAAGCTTTTCAAACTTTGTGTTCAAGGCGGCTACACGTAGGCTTTCAAAGTCTCTACTGGAAAGGAAAGAGTGGACAATTTATCTGTTTCTGAGAAAGTCGTAATGGAATTAAAGGATGGCGGAAGGACTCTGTTTTGTGACAATTGATATACCAGCGTTTCATTGGCAAAGTCTTTGGTCAGCAGACAAACCCATTTGGTCGGCACTCTTTGAATTAATCGGAAGAACAACCCAGTAAACTTCGTAAAATCCAAACTAAAAAAAGGCGAAACGTTTGCTGAGCAAAACGAGGATAAAAACGTTGTGATGAAGTGGAAATACAAAAGGAAAGTTCTGATGCTGAGTTCAAAACACGATAATTCTTTGGTGCCTGTAACTTCCAGAAGACAGGTCATCAGCAAACCTGCGATGGTTGTCGACTACAATAAACGAAAAACCATTATTGATCTGTCGGACCAAATGTTGGCATATTCGCCGTACTTGCGCCGGACACTCGAGTGGTACAAACGCTTATTTTTCCACTTGGTTACTGCTACATCCGTTGTAAACTCTCTCGTTCTATACAACAAAATAAACGGCACTAAAATGAATATAAACAAATTCAAGGAAAAACGCGGAAGACATCTGATGCACCAAATACTTTACCACTCTTGGCCCCGTCTACGTCTGCTGGAACTGGAACAAACCGCAAACATGTTCTTCAGGAAGTGCGTGGGCAGAAAAGAACTACCCGAAAACGATGTGCTGCGTGCTATAAGAATAAGTCCCAAGAACAAGGAGCTGCGTATGCCCGGCAAAATGCCAAAAGGATTAGCACCATCTGCGTCCAATGTAAGACCCTTTTATGTATTTCGTGCTTTAATTTAACACACAAGGACATCTAAAACCATTTTTCCAATTTAAAATTTACTTTGTTCCTTATTTCTTTAAGTATGAATTCTTACAAAAAAGTTTTTTTAAGTTTTTACTCATAATTTGTAACAAGGACCTAACTTGGTAGACCCAAAACTTTCTCTAGTGTACTGAGGGACTAGAGAAATGATCAGGGCATATAAAAAACATGTACATTTCGTGTCCACTGGTGGAGACATGGCAGTAAAGTCATATAGGCACATGTACCACAGGTGGACATGGCGGTCTGCTGTGGTGGTACAAAATTGTACCACCCGTGGACACATGGCTCTGAATGTATTAGAGAAAAAGGACAATAGAAAAAAAATTAAATGCAAAAACATCAGCAAACTCAAGCCCAAAATATAGCGGCCTGTAGAATGGTACTAGGGTCTGTAAGATTTGCCAACCCTATAGCTACAGCAGGAGCAATGCAGATACGTGGGTATAAGATGTAGCATTCAATTTCTTATTTTATTGTGATTTATTCTGGTTGATCAGAAGCCAAGGACACAAAAAGATGTGATCGGTGGAATAGGCAACAAAGTGAGCAGTAGCTGCAGCAGCTGCAAAATTCTTATTTGGTTTACTTAGGTTATCATCTTAATTATTGTAAATCCTCACAAAAGGTCTTACAGGGAATTTTAAAGCCAAGTATTATTTTTTTGGCTTCGAATCAATCAGAAAAATTCATGTATTTTCGGTAGTTTGAAACGCTTTCATCTTCAGACAAACTGGTAGAGTTTCTTTTAATCGAGATATCCCGATCCATCCAAAAAGGAATACGACTTTGAAAATGTTCAACCAAATGTTCAGGGAAATACTAGATGGAGTGAGAAGTGACCTCCTTGACCGCCAGAATGCGCTGCTACTGCAAAAAAGGTTATGGCGCCTTGAAGTCCGTTCATATAAGCAGACATGCCAAATTTCAGTGCGATATTGTCTTTAGTTTTGTTTGGACAGCTGATTGTTGTTGACGTGTTTGGCATCATGTTGAGTAAGGACAAAAACGATTTTTGTTCTCTCAGAAAACATTACTTTTTGAGAGGCAAAACGGCGAAGGACACAAAACAAAAGTTGGATAAATATTATGGGGCTAATGCTCCGACAGATTGCACCGTCAAATATTGGTTTCGAGAGTGAGCGCACACGCCATATTTTGGGCAATATTCTGCACTTGAAAGAGTTATCCTGCCGCTGGGTGCCGCGAATGACCAAAAACACGAAGGCGAGAGCACTTCGAAAGCGTGTTTGGACTTGCTGATGCGGAATCGGGCGGACTTTTGGCGTCGATTGGTAACTGGATTTGGATCCCTCGGACTATTATCTCTTCCCAAACCTCAAAAGATGGCTCATCAATAAAAAATTCAACTCACGAGAGGAAATCATCGACGCCACGGAGAAGTATTTTGCAGACCTTTCGGAAAATTACTTTTCAGACGGGATCCAGAAGTTGGAAAATCGCTGGAATAAGTGTATCAAACTAAAAGGGGACTATATTGAATAATGTAAAAAAAAACATTTAAAAAAAAATTTTTTTAATTCCCAATGAGGTCACTTTTCACTCTATCTAGTAAGTGCTACTATTTGATATGATTTTATCCTTTGAACGTCCCAATACACATGGAGATATCTCAATCATCTAAGCAATTTTCTATAATAAATTTATGGCGCATTTATAGCGGTATGCAGCAAGCTCTCTGCGGTAAGGATCTACAATTTTTTCCCAATTTCTGCTTGAGAATGAGGGGCTTTTTCATAGACAGACATTTTCTACCTTAAGCCTGTTCACTGTAGAAATTATTTTTTTCTATTTTTCAATGTATGACCTGGAAGTTGAACTCAGACTTTTGGATTAGGAGTAGACGAGTGTTCAATTCCGTCGGAAAGTTCCTCGATCTTTGTACTCAAAAAGAAGACAAAGATAAGCCCCCTTTTTTTGGAGAATTTCCGGCCTGTTCTCCGTCTTAAAAATTCTAAAAAGTTCATGGTTCTTAAATAGTTTGTTGTCGGTTAAAACTCATACTGATGCGAGATAACACAGAATCTTTAAGGGACACCCTTTGCTTCATATGTATGTATGTATGTGCTTAATTCAATTAATTTTGGGTTCCACATGTCGAAAGTCTCCAAATACAAAACTGCACCGAATCAACAAGGGATGAGAAGACCCAACAGACACTAGATGTCACATGGCTTAAAGGAATCTCCACGAGGAACCATAATATAAAAGCAAACCCACGAAGTTTCCATCTCCATCTTCAATCTCTTCCTCCAACTCACATGCTGTAGCTACTTAAAATTCTACATCACGTTCACTAAATGCAAACATTATATCGAACTCTGCTCTCGGATTTAAGTAGAATTAGCGCAGCAGTCAACTTTCATATTGCCTTGCTAAAAAAAAAAAGAAAACAAAAAAAAAAAAACAAAGTAGAAAACTTTCCTGCATATGGAGCACATTCGAAAATACTGCTGTTCCTTCAGTTTATGGGATAATTGGAGATTATTTTCTTCTCCAATCTCTCTTGACTGGGCAAATCTTTCTTTCTGCGAAACCGAAGGAAGTTGTTTTGCAATTTACCACGGCAAAGGTCAAAAACTCGTGGATTACGCTCAAAGACACGTTCTTCCCTGCACCACATACTCGTATAACCTTGTATCGAGCTACCTACCTATTCACCTACCCCGTACTTGACAACAAATCGCTTTTTAATGGTATACCACTTGCCCGGTAAACACTAACCTACGATAACAGCAGGAAAAACAAAATACAGATACAATTCATCATCTAAGTAGATAGTAGATACCTCTGCTCACATTAAATCGAGTCTCCAATAGTAATCCGCGTACAATAGATTTCCAATTAATGTAAAATTTTCATTCAAAATATCGACAATTCATTGTCATGGCAACAGAAGAGGAGGTGGTAATCTCTGTATACCTTACCTTACCCATCCCCAGATTACAAAATCAGAAATGAAAATTTTAGGACCAAGGAATTCTTTTATATTGTACAAGCCGTCCTGTGTATCTGTCTAGTTTTACATAAATATTTCTGATTTAAACAAGCCTTGTTGGTACTTAACGATTAATTCAACCCACTTTCAACCCGATGTGCACCCAATCCACTTACACTGATAATATTTCACTCTTTTATATCATTCAATCAGTTGTCACATAAATTTATTAATCCATTTGTTTTCTGATTGCTCGAAGCGCATTTAATTAACCGACAGCCCCTGCCCCTTCACTAATTTAGTACACATAACAAAAAAAAAAAAAATATACAAAATGAAATAACAACCGGCCGAGATATAGATATGAGAGAGTATAAATTGACAAGGACAATCAAAAAGTGGACAGCCCGAACGGCAGGATTGGAATCGGTTTCTCTGTTATTGGCAATTAATTACCATGTAATTTTTTTTTTTTGTGTTTTGTATTTTTTTTTTTTTTCTTCACTGGTCCATAATACTCGTACTCGTCTCGTATATGCAAACCAAAAAGTTAAAAAAAAAAATAAAAATTCTACGACAACAACACGAAGCACTTCAAGTTACTGGCGAATCATTCGTGCCGTCGACTTGAGTGGCTCACTTTAGATTTCTGCAAATTCGCGTTCAAACAACACCGAAAGGCAACGTAAATTTCCACTGCGTCCGTCTGCGTTCGCGTAGCACAAATTCAATGCATTCCACATGCGATGGCTGAAGGAAAAATTAAAAAAAAAAATAAATAAATAAAACGAAACTTTCCAACTTTTCAACTCAAGTGGAATATCTACAACACGTGCGATATATCTTAACCGACAGACCGACAAACACTCCAACATCCAATTGTGTAGACGACCGATATGGCACTAACGCGCTGGGCTAACCGAACAACAGAAATCTCATAGCTTCACATTTCACATTTTACGTTTCACAATTCACATCTACGATGAGTACACCACATCCGAATACCAACCGAATCGCGTATCCCGTATCCGACCGAAAAGCCGAAACGTTTTCACATCTTTGAGATACAAAGTGAATGGGATTTACCCCCCAAAAAAAAAAAAAAAAAAAAAAAAAAAAACAAAAGATGAAGAAAAAAACAAGCCACGAAGATACACTGTTGTGTTGATGTTGCTTGCATAGGCAGTGGCAAGTACCATGGCAGTAGCAATATCAAGGGATGGTTTTAGATGTTCTCTGTTTCCTAGGCTATGTTTCCATATACATACTCGTGCTATGCTCCGGCAACTATTCCCTTCGTTTGATGAGAGAGACTTGTTTAACAGGCTACCATTACGGCATCATCATCATCATAACAATCAGCAGCATCTGCAGGCTCGTTGTCGTCATCGTCATCATCATCATCATCATCATCATCATCAACATCAACATTAGCATCAGCTTCAACTTCAACTTCAACTTCAACATCCTTGGTCCATGTAGGCAGCACACAACAAAGTATCACCAACCGCAGATACAAATTTCAAGAGTAACAGATACACTGTCTCGTGCTCGTCGTCGGATGTTGAGCAGCAAAATTCATGTCCCTTATCGCCATCGAGAGTGTTTATTTTGTCTGATGTTGATGGAGATCAGATTCATGTTGAGAAGATTGAGTGTCGGCTGTTAACTACATAAATAACAGCGCGCCACCAGATTTGTCAGATTCACTTGTTTAAGGGATGAAAGAGAGAAGTTACTTCTGAAGAGATTTTCTGACATCATAGGTACTCGTATGCGAATGCAAGTGTTTCATGAGAGGTTAAGATGTGCAGATTGGGGATAGTGTAAGTCAGAAATAATGCGTCATCATTGAGGTGAATCAGTGATTTCGATTGTGCAGTCGAAAGTGCAACATCTATTGGTCAGATGAGGGACTGCATTTACGAGTATACCCTCTCAGCTTTTATTTTATTACCCACTTCACATTAATATCTAAAATAACATTTTGTATGGTCCGAATATGTTTGTGTGGTATCTATGTTATTAAAGTTGCTGTGTCGTGTTGGTTGGCGTTTGGGCCTTAGCTGGACCTGCCGTGCACGTGAATCTAAAAGGATTAGCTCATGACACAACATATCGCGCTGCAAAGTATTAGAAGTATCTAAAATAGCTCTCTCCCTCTTTATGTAAAGAGGGGTTCGTATAGTCCTGTGGGTCTTTGTCACAACCCCTGTAGGAGTCGTCAACACTAAGATGAGGCTCATTGCGAACTAACTTGTCTGCACTCATTACCTACCACTCCACCGTGTGGCCAGGGATACAGCAGCTAAGATCAAGGAGCCAGAACGTGTACACGACAATTATTTAAAAGTCTGGATTTTATTTCCATGCCAACGTTGGTTTTTACAGCGACGGGACAAATTGTGGATTTTTTTATTTCCGTGTGTGGTTGGACCTAGGTTGGTTAGTGCAGTTGACTACGACATTTTCAAGGTTTCTACGTTTTGAGGTGCTAGTGTTGTTAAAGACTGGATGACAGCTGAATAAATTTATTGAATTGTGTTCATGACTTCAGGCCAGGCCACTTTTTCATCTTTCTCTTTTCCATATGGGACTAGATCACAATGATTTGCCAAAGGTTACCTTCTTTACCCATACATCAAATTTTTGCATCAACTTAGGAATTTTTCTAATAGATGTCTACTTTATCCCCTGGCATTCAGTCGAGTATGCCAGTATGCCATATTACGTATGTCCACTCTTGTTCAAAACAATGTTTCAAATTGATGAAGCACGTTTTTTTTCTACGGCCCTATATACAACCTAGATACGGTATCTCACCGTAATCAAAGCCATCTTCCAGTTACAAAATAATGTTTGCAAGATTTTTGACTGTCGGTTTTTGGATACGCCGTCTAATGTGATGATGCCAGATCTTCGAATGCTGATATACTCACACCATTTTTAGGTCGGAATCTTAGCAAAGAAAAAAAATTATCTCGAATTTCCAATTTTCAAGAAAAGGCGTTTACGTCTGTTGGCAAACATGCACAAAATGTGAAGAATTGCGTGTGCAGTAAGCTACATTTCGAAGCCTAATTTTAAGAAGCCTCTCCCGACTTAGAGTCCACAATACTTGTAGTATCGCAGAAAATAAGATTGCTGACCAGCTTGCTATCAAAAACTCAGAGTAAAAGTTCTCAAAAGCTGAATGGGTGTGAATTGCTTCGCCCTGGGTTGTTGGATCTGACAGTTGAATTTCTATCTAAGAATGACTCTAGATGGCTTACCCTCAATCTGCAAGAAGACCAAACGAATGCTTCTCGGCTTCTTTTTGAAGTTAGCGGCATTCCCACAGTCACTCAGCAGGAAAGACTGCGCGCTGCAAACTGACATTTGAACGGGCCAACTTATAATATTATTCTGGGTATGTGTAATACCACTTTGGTAGAAAAAATATTACAATTTTTGGAAGGCTTTCATTGTCTGGGATGTGCTGATTGACAGCAAAATTACTGTACCCTTAGCCTCAAGACTTGGCTTGCTAAACGTAATTATCTATCCCGTATTCGGCTCTAAATTTACCAACCACCATTAGCAAATCTTCAATGGGGAAGCATTCGATTCTCGAGTTTTGCGATACATTTTGGTAAATGACTTTCTTTTCTTTCGTTGGATTAGTATTACAGATACATTTCGGCCTTTTCAATAAGGACATAACAATAACTTTGTATTTAAATAAAACAGAATAATTAAGACATTGGGCTGCAATTTATTCCAGGTGTAGTACACACCGCGAGCACGTTTGCAGCGATCAATCCCTTGAAGTCAATTTTCCACCACTCTTCCATACATATCGGCCGAAACGTTGACAGTTTTGTATTCAACATTATTCCGTTGTTGGCATAAAATAACGACTTACCGTAACCCCATAAAAAAAATCCAACGGCGTTAAATCGCATGAGCGAGGTGGCTATTTCTAGAGGTTACATGATTACCGAACTTCCCTTTCAACAGAACAATTTTTTTACCAGCTGTGTTGCATGTGGCACCATCTTGATGGAATCACATATCACTGATATCAAGTCCATCTAATTCTGGCTAAAAATAGTCTTCAAACATGGCACGATAGCGAACTCCATTGACCGTAACATGGCGATCATTTTCATCGGCCAAATCACACCTCCGGCATGGAATCCACACCAACCGGTCAATTTTTGTGCCTGCAATGGAGTCTCTTGAAGCCATTAAGCCAAAAATGAGCTTCAGAGTTTTCTTCAAACTTTTGCAGGGCGCAACCGGAGAAATTTCAAATGATCAGAAGGCTTCATTTCTTGAGTTAATTTCAGTTTTTAAGGTTGTAGGCCAAGATCATTACGCAAAATTCGCCACAATGTGGGCTGAAAGATTTCCAATTCCTGTGAACGGCGTGGAACCGACTAGTGTGGCTTATTTTGAACTGAAGCACTTACGGCTGCGACATTTTCGGTACTTCGGCCGGTGCGTTGTCTCCCTGGTACAGTAACATTCAATAGTGAATATGTTGACTCGAATTTATCCACTGTATCACGCACAGCCTGTCTAGTGGGACGATTATTGCGTCCGAAAACTGGAGTAAGAGCTTTTAAAGTTGCGACACCCGACTCCGAATTTCGGTAGAAATTTTTAATCATTTCCAAACCTTGTTCGTTCGTGAACTTCAAATGTTAACCTTGAGTGACGTTTTGACATTTACTGGTCATGGGGTACGTTTGTATTAAAATGCAAAATTTAATATGTCCCTATTGAAAGACCCTTTATACCGAATTCGCCGAATTCTCACACAACGAAAACTTCCATTACGGTTTGTCAATGCTACACTGGTTTCACGGCGTAATCGATATTGGGTGGGCAGCCACAGCCTTTTTAATGAATGGTTGGGGGGAAAAACTTTACGCATCAGTTCAACCGGAATCATGTAGCGTCTATTCGATCAACGGTTACACGATAGTTACCCCAAGCCTTCCCTATATACGTACATCCTCTACAGGCCATGGCTCTTGATCTGGCTTTCAAAAATTGACGTATAAGCAGATAAATTGAATTTGCAAACGCGATAATAGCGGTAATTACCATTGGGATGCTCAGAAATTTATTGAAGCCACCAGCGGCTCGCAGTCGTGAAGACGAAGATCCTCAGAATGTCAGATTCCTCCAACTTGGGTGAGAGTTCTCACGATATAATATGGACATCGTGGACCTGAGCGATGCCTACAAAAGCACAGTCTTGCTTTACCCTCGAAATCCAACCGGTAGCACTCAAGAGTCCGACGTAGGACTGATGCTAACACCAAGAAACAGCCTCATGTCTTGGAAATCGTACTGTGACCGGATATTAACAAGGCAAGAAAAATTACCACTATCCAGTGCTATGCGCAGACGGAAAATGCGACTGAGGACGAAAAGGCAGTTTTTATAGTCAACTTGTTGCCGCCCACAACATAACACGCCTAACGGAGACATCGTAATTGTAATGGGAGATTTCCACGCTAAGGTAGGCAACGACAACACAGCACTGGAACACGTGATGGGAGTTCACGGCTTCGGAGACCGCAATGATAATAAGGAACCGCTTGTAGATTTTTGAAATATCAATCGGCTAGTCATTGGAGGCACTCTGCCAAACCAAATAGACCATATTGCGACGTTTCAGAAATTGTGCCCAATACCGGCAGACTTCAGTATTCCCTAGTGGGCCAACAATTCAGGGGCCATCTTGCGACAGAAGCAGAAACAATCAGCAGCTCAACGCATGAAAAATGTTTTCGTACGAGTATCTGGGGCAGTTGCCAACATCGGTGTATGCAGAAAAGTCGCAACACATGGCTATCAGCATTTACCTGAAGACGGATCGATAAGTGTATTTCGTTTAAGGCTTGGATTACAGCGACATCAGCAGTAGAGAAACCCGAGTTAGAAGCCAAACATCGTGTGAAAAGGAAGGCAGTGCAGCGTTGTGTCAGATGTGACAAGCATGCATACATCAACGGACTGGCCTCGAAGGTTCAAGGCGCAGCTAGCACGTGTCGGAGCTCTAAACAACACCCAGTGAAAAGTTTAGATGATAATCTGCTGATTTCGGTTAAGGATCAGCCCAACAGATGGAGGCAACATTTCGCGTTAGTGCTAAGTAATTTAGGCTACAGCGTAATAGTCCCAAATTCCAACGAGTTCGAACCGGAGCGCCCAGCAAAACGGAAATAGTAGCCGTTATCAATTCCCTCAAAAGAAATAAAGCGATAGGCAATATGCGTTGCTAAAATAGTTCTAGAGCGGACAAGAAAGCGGAATTTCGGGGTGGATACATTGCGAATCATCATTGAACAATGGGTCGACTTCAGGTCTCCACTACATCTACTGTTCATTGACTTTGAAAAGGCTTTTAACACTTTGCACAGAGATGCTATTTGGATAGCTTTGCGCAGTAGAGGTATCCCGCGCTGTGTGCAAACATTTTAAGGGTACTTATTGTAAATCCCTTGAGAGCACGCAAATTATAAAAAAAAAAATAAAAATTAAGGCTACTTACGAGGGTGGTTTTGTGCAATGGTAAGGTGGCAGATGACTTTGAAGTTCATACTGGAATACGTCAGGGCTGTATACCCTCACCGTTGTTGTTCCTGGTAGTCATCTGCGATGCACTTCGGGTAGCACCAACTAAAAGAAACCAAAAATTCAGGTGGACAATGACATCTTGCCTCAAACACTTGGACGCTAACGATGTTTGTCTCCTTGTACATAAAATAATGGATCTCCACCGAATGTCACAAAATGTGCAAGCTGAGGCAAACAAAGTAGATCATAATATAAATCCGGAAAAAACAAAGGCCCTCAACATTTCAAAGTCCGACGCTCAACTCTACATTGCCTGACAACAGGTCGAAAACATTCTATACTCGTATTTCGGAAGAACCGTCTCAGCTAACGATGGCACCCAACTCAATATGGGGCAGCAGATTCGGGAAAGCTAAAGCAGTGTTTGCAGAAAATATATGGCATCTAATGAGTCATGTTATTAAAACGTAAGGAATCATGTTGAAGACTTAGGACCTCGTTAAGTCGTTGTTTGTGGAGATTTTAATCTCAAATATAAATTATTTGTAGATGCGGTAAATTATCTCATTTTCAACCTGACAAAGTGCCTTCACTGGTAGACGTTTTTCTTATGTCTGAAACTGACTTGGTTGCACACTATAATCAAATTTCTTCAGCAGGATTCTCATACCATGAAATGATTATTCTTTTTTAAATATGTACGAGTATTGCTCATCTTGCTTCAAATAACGTCCTTGTACAATTTCGTCAGCTTTCATCCATTGATATTCTTATATTATTTAATGACTGTGACAGCCTGAACTGGTCACCTAGACTCGAAAACAACACTGACTATCTTTTCGGCATACATATATCCCTTGTAAAAAGGAAAATACAAAACTCTAGCATTCCTTGGTCCACTCAACAGATTAAAGACCTTTTTAATAAACGAAATTTACTGTACCTTATATGGCGCAAATACCAATGTCCACATATGCAAGGTGGTCCCTTTGGTGATTTCCTTTTGAATTTTGACACTAACAGCTCTTTCCCGCTCGAAATCTTGACTTATTTTTGTGTGGTGCCCTTAAAGATCGATGTTACGATTCAAACACTTCGTCCGAGCCATTCGTGAGATAGAGCCAGGAGCAGTCAACAAGGTCTTGGAAAATTGGGTTGACAGGACGCGCTACCCGGAAATCGTATTCCATAACTAATGCGAATGTTCGCTCTTTATACAATACCACCTTGATTAAAAATACAAGTTTATTCATCTAAATCTATATTGTCCCCTTCAAAGTAATCCCCATCGACTGCAACACACTTATGCCAGCGCTTGATCCAATCCTCGAAACATTTTTTTATATTCGGTTTCGGTATGTCCATCAGTGCTTCTTGCGATTTTTCCATTACTTCCTCTCGGCTGTTGAAACGCGTTCCCCGTAGTCGTCTTTTAACTCGATTGAACAGAAAGAAGTCACAGGCAGCCAAATCAGGTGAATTCGGTGGCTGTTGGATGGTATTTGTTGCATTTTTCGTCAAAAAATTACGAATAATGATGGCACCGTGCGACGGTGCGTTATCATGGTGCAAAATCCACGAGTTGTCTACCCACAATTCTGGTCTCTTCGGCGAATTGCTTCACGCAAACGTCTCATAACGCCCAAATAATATTCTTCTGGCCTTCTGGCAAAAATTCATGATGTACTACATCGTTGTAATCCATGAAAACCGTAAGCATTGCCTTCTTTTTTGACTGAAAACGACGTGTTTTTTTTGGTCTCGGCTCATTTGGTGAACGCCATTCACTTGCCTGATGTCTTAATTGCTTGTCGTACTCATAAGCCCACGTCTCGTCTCCAGTAATTATCCTTTTAATGAATGTGGGATCGGATTCAGCCTCGCAAATCATTTCTTTTGCGACGTCGACACGGTCTCTTTTTTGCATGAAATTGAGGTCTTTTGGCACCAACTTTGCTACTACACGACGGAAATCAAATCATTAACCAAAATGTCTTGGACGGATCCAGAGGCAATGTTCAAGTGCTCCGCTATCTCTCTGATGGCTAATTTGCGGTTATTGACCAACATTTCTTTTACTCGTACCTCATCAATGTTTTCGTCGGTTTTCGATGTCGATGGTCTGCCACTGCATTCATCATCTTCGATTGACTCACGACCACTTTTGAACCGCTCGCGCTCGTGCCACTGATAAACGACCGTTTTCTTTAGAGAATCGTTGCCGAAACACTTTTCCAACATTTCCAACGTTCGCGCACCATTAAATCCGTTTTGTACGCAAAATTTAATACTCGTACAAGTTCGTTGTTGCAAATTGAAATCCATTTCTAAAATTGTAAAAAATCGCCAATACACACGGAGATAGATGTACTCTTGGCTACGTAACTTTTGCAAATGTCAAGCTATGACACTAAGATTTAGAGAGAATGTCAACAAAAGATTTACCAACTTAAAAAAAAAAAACAGAACTCAAATCGGAACAATGAGAGCGCCACACGGTGGTGTGATGCGGGAACTTTTTGATCAAGGTGGTATTAAGAGTGTATCCACTGATCACCTATTTGCTTAGTAAAGGCGGATATATGACCATACCTTTTCATATTAAAGATGAATCTGACACAGTTGTTGGATGCAACATTTAATCTTCACACAGACGTAGAATCTAAACTTACACACATTTCGCATGCATACTATACAATATGATGGGCAGAACGAAAAACTCAAGAAGTTTCATTTTGAGAGTGATAGGTTGGTACCGCTTCATTGGGCTCAATCCCCTAAGAACGCCGTATATTTTTGAGACAACATAGTTTATACAATCGGTCCAGTTAAGATGTGTATTGAAGCAAATTCCTAAATTGTTTATTTTGGTAACCGGCTCAATAAGGTCGTTATTAACAAAGTGAACCAAATCAACAATTTCCCGATTGTTACTAGCAATCAGCAGTGTCTTGGTCTTCGACAAATTAAAACTAAGAGACTTTGAGACCAAACAAATATGCAATCGAGGTCTGTACTTAGACTTTCGATACCAGAAGACACTGTTGATTTGGGTACTACTTTATATAACTTCACATCATCCGCATAGATATGATAATCGCAGTAGATTATCCTTTTATAAATATCATTTATAAACATCGTGAACAAAAGAGGGCCAAAGGCAGATCCTTATGGTACCTCAAATGCGTTTGAGAAGTTCAGGAATATCATCTGGACATTACATCTCTATCAATGCCAGAACGGATGTCGTCAGTAATTTTTAGTAACGCAGTTGTTCTTTGCTCTACTATAAATTGTAGTTTGATGTCTGTGATTTGCTTCTCAACCGTCAAGAAAGTTATCCATTTTTGAAGCGCATCATCACTGAGCACTAGAAATGGGTTGTCTACAACAATGTTAAACGCAAGAGATCATGGAGTAAAAAGATGAACCGGCTCAAAGCACTTCGAAAGCCGATATTAATCAAAAAAAGGTGAAACTAGCTGTTTGGTGGGATTTGAAATGAATCGTTTTTTATTGGAATTTCTACCGGACAACACAACGATCAATTCTAAAGTATACTGTCATCAGCTGGACAAATTGAGTGATCCGCTTAAACAGAAAATACCAGAATTTATCAATATAAAAAAGGTGTAGAGATAGAGATAATGCGAGACCTCTTACAAGTTTGGTGACTCGCCAAAAGCGTTTACAGCTTGGATGAGACCTACTGCCACACCCACCTTATTGTCCAGATCTGGCACCTCCTGTTTACTATTTATTCCACTCTCTGCAGACTTTTTTAGACCGTAAAAACATTACTTCAAATGAGGAGGTCAAAAATCACTTGGATCAGTTGTGGGCCAGCAAAGAATAAACATTTTATGAGCGTGAAATCAGAAAGATGGCAAAGGGTATTGGACCAGAATAGACAATATAAAATTCAATAAAATATTTATTCACTATAAGAAAATCGTCTTTAATTTTCATAAACAAAAAACGAAATTACTCTCCGAATAAATTAGTATTATAAATTGCACGTGAACATTATTGATTCATTAATGAACCGTTGTAGTTTAAAACTGAAATCAATCCTTTAGACCCCATGTTTTTTTCGCTATTATCCAACAATGTTTTTTGGTTCAATTATGTAATATATACCTAAGTCGCCACGTCCCTCCTTTTGGGGGCTAGGGAAAGGTGCTTATGAGCAACATGGGGTAATAGTGGTATAAAAATATTGAAAATTATGATTTTTTTTTAAAGAAATAATTATGTTTTCATTCAAATGATGTATGAAAGGACAGGGAGTTCCAGTCATACACTGCCTACAATGCCCCTTTTTATCAAACCCAACCTAATGCGCATTTTGATCATACCCTTTTTTAATAGGAGGAGACGCTGTAAAATTGTATTTTTTTTGAGCTACAAGACGAAACATTGCTCGAAACATCACTCTCTGCAATAGTTGAGGCTGAAGGACGTCCTCGTTTTTTTTTTTGAATAATTGCTGAGGAAGAAGAGTTCGGTTGCCAAAGAAGCACGAGTTATTTCTGAAATTTTCTCAATGGCATATGATTTCCTTTGGGCTCAAGCAAGTTAGAATACTTACTTCCGGTAGAGAAGCCAAGCATGTACAACTGATGTACCTAGGCACTAGTAAAATATTCTTATAGACCACTTCTTTGAGTGGTTTTTCATATTGTACAGGTCCATGAGTATATGTCTTAGACAGATCAACACTATCCATTCTAGGAAGGGTAGAAACGACAACTGCTGCCTTTGGAATAACCAGAAAGAGTTTTTCTCGTGTGTAAGGCATTTTTCCTCGTTTTTTCAATTCATCATCTAACTCACAATTTTCAAACCGATTTTTTCGGACAGTACCGTCTGCAAATATTTCAAAGCTAAGTATTAGGAGGCTTACTGATGTGAACTAGTTGTCGAAATACAGTTTGCAATTTTGATGATTAGGAAGAGTAGCGGCTAGGTAAAGGTCTACGTCCGAAGACATTCCCCAGTCCATTTGATACTTCTAGTGTCCAAAAAGCCTTTAAAATATACTATTGGAGTTTTTGTGAACTCCAAATTGTTGTAAGATTTCAGCGGCTTGTTTGGATTTCCCTTCCGAAAATATTAACCTATTGGTGTATACTAAAATTTAATCGAAAATCAATCAGAGCTACTGGTATCCAAGCGAGAAATAAGTGCAAATTTGCAGGTTTGCAGGATATCTGGAAATATGATTTTTGTAAATTTATAGAGTAAGTGTTCCAAATATGGTCCACCCTTAACTTTTTTATAAATAAAACAGCCAGTGTTACGGAAATTCACTTTGTTTTTTTTTTTTTTAATAGCTTTCATTATAAGTCTCCATACACATAAAACATAAAACACAACTTTACAAAAATAAATAAATAAAAAACTAAAGAAAGTTATTTTAACACTTTTAAATAAAGTGCTGCTAATATGGACCACCTTGTGTTAAATATGGACCTGGGTGGTCCATAATTAATACAACTTACTATTGCTATCTATGCAGAGCAAAATTCGCAGATGAAATATTTTTCCTCATTGCCTAAACAATCTTCATGTGCCCACATGATACAGACAACACATTGAACCCATTTTTCACCTGTCTTGTCTTCAGAAACCAGACTAGAGCAATAAATGCATTTAGCATCTTCTTTATTAGTTCGATCAGGGCTTTCATCAGATAAATCGTCCAGAATAAAATCGTTTTCACTTTCTGATGAAGTAGATTCTTCTGTACGTTGGTTTTTCTTTCTGTGGGAAATGTTGCTTCGCTTTATGTCCCCAAAATGTAAGTTCTTGAGTACCTTATGGAATAATTAACAATTATAAAGTATTGAAATTTAAAAACCTATCTAAAATTTGTATCTACCTTTTTTTCTACTTTGCTGATTTCTTTTCCATGTCCAGTTGTTTGCTTCTTCAATTCTCGTTGGGTTTATTTTTTAATGATTCTTCGAGAGCCTGTTTGTATGGTGATGATGAAATAAGTTCTGCCTTTCCCGGTTTTCTTCCTCGATTTGAAATCTTTTTAACTCGGATTGGAACAGGAGAAATTTCATGAGGAAATGTATACAAAGATGATCTTATACCAGTAGAAGTAGAAGCTTCTGAGATGTGAGCTTCCGTTTCATATGAGTTTGCTTCTATTTGGTTTGTCTTAGGAATTAAATTTATATCAGGAGAAGAGCAAGTTTCTGAGAAGCGCAATTGAGGTTCAACTGGATTTGGTTGCTGTATCATAAGCTCATCAGTTGGCGCAGTAATTGCATCAAGTGAACGTGGATCACTTATTTTTGTTAGAGCTTCATCAACTTTCTCTGCTGCAAGGAAATCGTGGTCCTTGAAGATATGCCTATCAAAAGGACAAATTCCAGTGGATGCAAACCCTTTAACTGCTATTTCTCCAGCCTGAGTTTTCAAATATGCTCTTCCAAATAACTCAATTATGTCTCGTATTGTTTATGACCTATCGCCTGATTTCGTCTGTCAAATATTTTTTTAAGGGTCCCATGAATGTTTTATCGAGAGGTTGGATTTTATGACTAGAGTGCGGGGGAATGAAAAGAATACGAACATGATTATTTCTAGCCAATTCTATGAGTTCGATGTTCCTTGTGTGGCTGGCATGTCCGTCCATTATGAGCAATATTGGAGACGACTCAGTAGGTTTCACCATTGCAAGAAAGTGCTTGAACCATCTTGTAAATAAATTGATTTGATCCAGGCGGTGCACTTTTCATAAGAAGGAAGATAAACATCGGTGGCACAAACGATCCTCCTGCGCTCATACATAAAATTTAAGTTATTAAAGATCCTCTTTCGGCTGAAGTGAAGTGAAAGTCCCGTTCCATCGACGTTATATATGTTGTTTGGAGAAAAGTGTTACGTTTTCATTTCTGTTTCTAGAAGGTCGAAGAAAATAGCGACATTTTCCTTGGAAAATCTTTTTGCTCGAGCTATAGACGTTCCAGTCGGTTGACGGAATGACAGTGATGAATGGCGTTTAAGGAATTGCCGAAGCCAAACTCTACCTGCAGATTCTTGTTGCAATGAAAAAGGGTTCGGTATATTGTTTTTAATAGCTAGTTGAAATGGTAATGATCGTATGTCTTTTCTTGTTAGACCGAACAACTTTGCTTCCATCAATAGCGTATATTTCACTAAAGAGTCCTCGAGCTCTAGAGGGAAGATGGGTTTTCTGCCCAACTTAGTAGACACCAAATCTTCCACTGGTTTTTGTGTCTGTGCAGCTAAACGCCTCAAGGTAGTTTTAGGCACCTTAAATTGTTTCGATGCCTTCAGGAACCCCATACTCTTCTCTTTAATGGCATGTAATGCTGCTTTCATATCCTATTTGTTCAACGCCTGTCTTTTTTTTTTGGCGGTTGTGTAGCTCTCGAAGCCATTAATTCTTTAAAAAAAAAAAATAAAACAATCATGTTATTGCTATGCATAATAGTATGTTAAATATGGCCCACTGCGCTATAATAGGAACACATATGGTAGGCCATATTACCAAATTCGGGCTTTTTCACTATTTTTTTAATTACCACACACTTCATAAACTATTAAATAATTTTGATTTCATATAATGATATTTCAATTTGAGTACTACACAATGTTATTGTATAAAAACATTAAACTATTTTCACAAAATTTTATATAAAAACACTTAGCAAAACTTACCCAAAAATTATAATACAAGCATTAAAAATCTGCCACGTGCTTTGCTGCACACATCTGTTGAGCCATACTGAACACGTTTCAATGACCACCAACCGGTTCGAAAATGAATGAAATGGTATGTGTATGCTTTTCCTGTTGTTAAATATTGTGGTGGACCATATTGCAAACATGGGCCATATTTGCAGCACTTACTCTAATTTTTAAAAAAGAGCATTCGCCCGAAAATACAAAAAAAACAAGAGCTGAAAATGAACAAAATTCAACAATTTGAAAAGTCGTAAGTATTAAGGAGGCAGTGGATCAAAATCTTACGAGAAACAAGAAAAAGTGCTAAAAGAGTGGGAAAGACAATTTGTTAAATTGTGGCATGAACAAAGACAAAATGCCGTTTTGAATCGAATTCCTGGTAAGTTTTATTAAAAAAAAAGAGTGTAATTTGTGCCTTTAACACAAGATGAGCTGTGGTATCAGTGAATTGACGTAGAGCGATGGCAATGAGTTGCCTTGCTTTCATGAATGTTTGGGAATTTAGTGGAATTAAGGCTTATATTGTCCGGAGTTGACTTTGAAACTTACACTTTTAAGTTTACTGCATTGTCTCTGGATAGGAATCGAAGACACTTCGGGTCGGAGTGTTACATAAGCGTTACTGAGGAGCCCGATGTGGCTACACTTTAAGCGCATGCTAGTAGTGACACAGACTTTCAAAAAATTCTGGCATTCAAGCTTTGCACAATTTTTCAAATATGATGCTAAAGATATCACCTTGCCTAAATCCATTTTTAACATCATAGTTCTCGGTGACATTGCCTCCGGCCTTTAAGGAGCGTTCCCAATCGTCACTACCGAAATTCGACATGGATTTATATAGCTCGTCTCTGCATGTGAATATTTGGTCAATTATTGACTTACCGGGCCTTAAACCTCCCAGGAAGGGGCCAATATGATTGGCCAACTGACAACTAGTTTAAAGCAATCAATTCAAACCGATGTACTTATAAATGACGGGTTAAATGGGGCAAATAATGGAAATTAAGTATCTGTCTGACACATCCCTTTCATATATGGTAAAACTTTCGAACATGGGTCCTAGATAGCACCTCTCCAATTCTCCGAACAAGCGCTTTACATTATATTTTTTTTCCTCCGACCCGCTTTCGTTCTTTTATAGAGCGCCACTCCGTCGCCGAATTGTTTTGCTGTACACATATGCTTGCCAGCACACTTCATCAAAGCAGCTTCGAAGTCTCTCATGGTTTCTTGGAATTTATTTCCGTGCCATATTAGGCACGGCAGCCTAATGCTGGTTTCACAGATCTTGTTGAATGTTTGAGGGATCGGCAAGGTTTTGGCGGTTGGTTGCCCTCTCTGCCTTTTAACGCCAAGTCTTCGCTCCCCCTGCAATTAGAAAATGATCTATGTACCTATATTTATCTACTCGGCAAAAGGGGCCGAATGTTCCGAAACCAGTAAGATGGCGACCAGCCCTAAAAAATACTTATTGACTTCAGATTCTTCCTTAACAAATTTCTAGAAGATATGTAGAAAGCAAATCAGTTTCATCAATATTTGAATGAAAAAGTGGAGATAGATCAGAAATTTCCATTATACTGGGAACTTTGTAGGGGAAATTTCATTCGATACGATTTACTCTTAAATTTAATAGTTTTCTCTTTTAATTATGAGCAAGGGGAGCAAATAAATACGAGTATATGAAGAGAACCTCATTTTCAATAGAAAATCAGTTTGATTTGCAACAATTGTCTTCAATAGCCAACCAGAGATTTTGAGAAATTGTGGCATCTCGTCAAATCTTATTTCAGATCGTCTAGTACTATGTGGGCCATAATGTATGACCCTATCGTAAAGTGCCATAGATGTTATAAATGACGTCGAATGTCAATTCGCTTTTGACATTTGTGAAGCAAACAGAATGAGAATTTGTGTGAATAAACATTGAAACGTTACACTCCTGAAAACTCCAGTGATGGCGCCCGGCTTCCACTAGTTGAATGCAGCGTTTAGCCGCACGACTCTTAGACGCTGGAACATCACGAGTTTAGCAAGTCCTGAAAAGCTTTGTACGTCTCGTACGGCCGAGAATATGGGTGCCGTGACTGAATATGTCATAGAGGCTCCGTCGACATCGACCAGACGACATGCCACGCAATTCGGCATTCAAAGCACGTCTATACGGCGCATTTTGGGCAGCGATTTGATGTTCCCTTACACAGAACACACAGTCCATCGGCTGATGAGTGTTGGTCATGAATCGCATCTAAACTACGCTCACGCCTTCCTGAATCTCAACACCGAAGTATACGATTTTGTGTCAAAAATTACGATGAGTGACTAGACCCATGTCCACCTATGTGGATACGGAACAAACACAATTTGGGGTTCTGGGACCCTGAAAATCTGCGAGTAATGCAATGTAAGCCATGACATCCAATTAAATTTGCTGTTTACGCTAGAGGAGTCATTGGACATTTTTGAGAACGGCGCGGACCAAACGGTCACTGTGAATGGTGAGCGCTACAGAGTCATGATCAATGACTCTCAATTCCTTAATTGGATGAATTGGGACTGCAGGGCATGTTGTTTCATCAGGACGGAGCAATGGCGCATACTGCACGAGTCACAACCGACATTCTAAAGCAGGCGTTTCCCGGTCATCTGATATCGCGTTTTGGCGATCATTAGATTTGACAGCCCGAGACATTTAAAAAAACGCGTTATTTGTTTTTTTTTTGTATTCTATTCCAAAGATATAGCGTAGTAAAATAGAGTCATATATTATGGCCCACCTTGTGTTTAATTCACACTCCTTTTCGGCATAAATTTATTGAATTGGAATCCTTCTTAGTTACTTACGTAGATCGCCCTACAATTTAAAGAGTCCTTTTCAATTTGTTGATCTTTACGGCTCATGTAGAGCCAAGCCATTTAAGTCGTTGAAGTTATGTTCTTTCGATTTACCCAATGAGCCAGTGCGTCTTTTACCCCACTTATTGCCAATGTAGATATACGAGTGATCAACAGATAGCAAATGCCAACAGTGATCTCTGACTCGACATCTACGGTGATGTCTTCGCTTAATTATGCTACGAAGCCGATGCATTCAAAGTCCACAATTGTCAGTTGCTTTTTAACTGGACACGTACATCCTTCAAACTGAGAAACAAGTAGAGCTAATTGGGAATTTGCAAGCCCACTTTTGGCTGCTTTTCAACTTTTTAACCATATGTAGTTGCGTCAAGTTTTTTCAACAAACTTCTTTCAGGAATTACGGAACGCAGTGCTTGCACCGCATAATGCGGAACATACATACTCGTAGACCATAAAGGATGTAATATCATATACAGGAATCAGTTAAGGGCCACTACTGGCGGCTAGCTGACTCATCTAATCAGCAACCAAAGGCAGAGCAAAGACTGCACAAAACGAGTGATTATCGAGTTTTCTAATATTGCAGCAAAAATCATTTTTAGTGAACACCGAGACTCTTGAGAAGCCACCGACCTCGATCCGCCTGCATAAGCCATGTCAGTGCTCTGGGAATCCTCATAGAGAAAAGTCTGCATTCCATCTCCCTTGCACTTATTGGTCTTTAAATGGCGTTCGATAGTGCGGATTAGCGATCACGTGTATAATCTTCATAACAATAAGTTAAACGTCTAACAAGATGGTAGATTGTCGGAAGAATTGGAAATGCAAAACGAGGAGCAAAGATGGAATATTCTAGCCTAATCGTATCTCTAACGCATAACTCTATGGGAGAACGGGCAAAGAACCTGTATACATCACCATACAAAACAGAATTTGACTATCGATAAATTACACTCTACGTCGCGAAGAGGTTTTGGAATTGAGTCGACATACCCAAACTGACAGTAGAGTTGGTCGCTCTGGATGTTTCTGGCATAAATCCGATGAAGAGGAGTCTAATTATCTAGGATTAGTTGGAGAACGGTAATGTCCTGTGCAGGAAATAGAACCAAAGTACTCAGGCGTAGTTGAATTCCTGTACACCTTGAGGAATGTTTAGATTTGATTATGGTATCTCATACTCGACTTTTTAAGCGACTCATGGTGAAGTCATCTGATATCGCACATACTATAAAATGGGTTCTCCTAACTTTATTGCTGTATTTATTCATATATACAACTTGCAGTTCTACTAACAAACTTTCCTAATATACGAGTACTCAGCTGCTTCTTGGTTACGTTTCGATAAAATCAATTGCCCACATTGTTGCAAAGGCATTTGTTGTTTTCTCATTTGAGTGTATCGTGTCTTCTTCTTTTATTTGCTTCCCAGGAAGACTATACTTCTCAAGGTTTCCATGCAACTACATTTGTTATACACACACTTCTTTTTAAGCTCCATGGGATTGTTAAAATAAATTATGAAGGATGCTTTTAGTGTATATTGACATCGGCATTCCTGAGGGCTGATATCTCATTATTCAATGCCCAATCTAATGCCAGTATCATGGATATCATGAAGTCCTTCATAGTTCTATCACCAAGCACAGGACTTCCAAGTATTCTCTATTTTAACTTCAACAAGTACGAACAGGGACCCATCAGAAGAATGAGTCCTGGGGCAGCCCTTTTGCTTCATAATACTTACTTAAGCTGGCGTTACAGTCCCAGGTGGACCTGGGCCTCAACTAAAAAGCGTCTCCAGCCAGCTCGATCTTTAGTTAGCTCCCTCCAGTTTCGCACGCTAAGTTGATTCAGATCCCCTTCCACTCGGGCGTCCCACTTAAGGAGAGGCTTTCCTCTACTACGTTGTCCCTCCGGATTAGAGTCGAATACTCTGCGGGCTGGAGCGTTGATGTTCATTCACTCCACATGTTTCTCCTTCCCCACTCATCGTCTATAGAGACGGGACCGAAAATCACCCAAAGAATTTTCCTTTCAAAGCAGATAAGAGCACCTTCATCCATTTTTGATAAAGCCCATGACTCTGTTCCATAAAGCAGGACTGAGATTATTAAGTTCTTAGATTGGATCACTTTTGTTAGGGCTTTCCTAATAAGTTGCCTTCTAAACCCAAAGAAGCAGCGATTGGCAAGAGTTATTCTTCGTATAGCATATTTTCATAATAGTGGCTGTTAATAATATGTCAGATGTTTTGTGTAGAAAGTAAGCGCCTCCGCTCAATTACCAAGGCTTCGCCCAACAATGACGTTGTCTAATAAAAAGCGGGGGCAGAGCATATTACTGGTCTTATCGTAAACATCTTCAGATGACGCCACCGAAGGTTGCTACGATTTGCCGGTCATAGGTCTTATTGGCGGCAAGACCACCGGTAGTCCCTACCAGGACTTAAATCGCGGTACCATGGGAGTCAGGAGCCCCCCGGATTTCGGTCCGGGCCTGACTTGTTGAGGTAGGCCCCCTTGTGGGAGTGTCATGGTGGCTGTGGTTTAAACCCAAATCGCGGGAAGGGTCTTGTAGACCTATTGTAGAGTTGCAAATAAGTACTGGGTGCTGTGACCCTAAGAGTAGTAAGAGGTTTTAGATCGGCCTCGACTTATACCAAGGGTGGAACTTGTGCCTCCAACACAGTTCCGAATTGGTATCAAAGCATTGACAGAGAGCGATGGCAAGGCGTATCCTTGCCCCATGGATGTATGGGCATCCCGTCAACATAAGTCTACATGACAGGTGGTTTACATTAAATAACCAGAGACTATGTAGCAAGTAAGCATTCTCCTATTACTCGTAGCAATCCTTGAAATTGACTTTAACTCTCAACAGTGCAGTTTAAGTTCTTTTGCCTTTGTGAAGTTGGAGTTACACTATGCCTAAACCTCGTCTCTTAACCTATCCACTCCTATAACTAGAAGGTGTGTAAAGGCGTATATTAATTTTGTAATCTCGACTAGAAAATACTAAATGACACAATTAGTTTAAGCTGCTTGGTTGGAGGTAGTAATGATGAACTTACCGCGGTTAGGTTCTTGTTGTTGTGTAAATCATTTTGAATTTGGACATAGCTTTCTGAGACATAAACATCCTTTCTGATGTCTTTAGAAACCAAGAGAAGTCAGATGGTGAGGTGACAGATATTTCTGATAGCATAAACATACTACTCGTAGTGCTCATTTTTTTAAGCAACAGAAACTTAAAAATACAGGAAATGACGTGAGTCTCCGTGAACCTCTAAATTACTGCAATATCTACGATTAAATACTCGTAGTTCACCTGTTGCTGGCTTTTGAACTCATTACCTGTTGAGTCGCTGTCCATCTCATTATTGCAATGATGTAATGATTGCTAGAGAGGTTTGTATTATTTAGTAAGTAAGCTCTTTGGAGCAGCTCCATTCTTGAAGGCACCTCTAAAAGCCTTAATCAGAATAAGTTGACATATTCCCTTCTTTGGGTGATTAGCGGTCACATTTATTGCTCATTATTCAATCTAGCACCTTAGACTACACTCATTGATGTGCCTCAGGATTGTCTTAAATCTGTCGTATGGCCAACTTCAGATTTTTTTATTTGTACCAGTGGATCTTCTAAAGCTTTAGTAACTCCTCCTACTAAAGAGTATTTTTATTTACTAGTAGATCTTCTAAAAGAACAAAGTTCCAAACCATTCTGTCAGTTACACCGGAAGAACGCTTTCGTATTATTCAAACTTATTTTGAAACGTGATCGACCAACTGAGCACGCTATTTGCCGTTTCCTCGATTCATTTTGTACCACAAATATTCTACGTGGCGCAATCTGCACTCACAAGAATCTGTAGCAGCTGTGAATGAAAGTACGAAAGTACGATCGCTTAAGTTTGGCCTTTGTCCGTCCACTATGTGGAGAATTTTCCTAGAAAAATATCTCAACCTACAAACAACTGGTGGAGAACTGACGCCACGAAACTCGTCAATGGGACTTCGCGAATTGGACGCTTGAACAGCTTGAAGTCGATCCATGTTTTTATCGAAAAATCGTGTTTAGTAACGAGGCTCACTTTTAGGTCGATTTGGTTTTGAATAAGCAAGAATAAGCATGGAGTGAGGCAAATCTAGAAGCGACTCATGACAACCGATTATACCTACAAAAATGCACTGTTTGGTGTGATCTTCACGCTGGTCGTATTACCGGTCCTTATTTTTTCAAAAATGCTCGACATTACTGGGCAATGATAAGGGGTTATTTCTTCGAAAATTTATCTGAGCATTGTGTGGCTCCAGTTAGATGGCGCTATGTGACATCCTACGCATGAAGTTATTGACATACTACTGATAAACCGCAAACTATTCAGGCCTTGTTTGCCAATATTTAGCACGTTATTAGTGAGATAGGGCCCTAAAAACTCGAAAGATTAACCAAAATTTTAAATCGATAGGATGCGCATCATCAGAAACTGCCAAGCAAGCCATATTTCTGAAGTTGTAATTAGAACTTAATGTCATAAACCAGTCCTTACTATCGTTGTTGACTTGTTCAAAAAAAGTTACACTCGTAGAACTCTTAACAAACACCCGTTAAAATGAACTAACTCCGAAGCGAATATTCAATGACAGTGATATGCCTGACCTATAAACACGGTTCAATTACATTCGCCTAATTAGCAGGACTGATTTTTTACACACTTGATATCACCACTATCTCTATCGAGCAGTGATTTGTGGAATCAACCTATGAAGCACGGACAATGATAAACATCTTGCTCCGTATCTTGTTTGATAATCTGGATGGAAAAGTGAGTTTACATGCCCGAATCATGCCACTTCACTTCTTTTGAAGAGGTGTTCTTCCTACCTGCCAAAACCACTGCGTAAGATTTTCCATCAATCCCACACTTCAGGACTCTTTCCGAGCAGATGGAAAACAGCATTTGTCCAGTCCGTCCCTATGTACGTTCTTTCTTTTCTGATGAACCGTCAGCTCATGAAATATCTCGAAACACGAGAGCTTCTCAATAGCCGGTAGAACGGTTTTGGTAGTACTGTTGATTTTATGGCATGTCTCACCGAAAAGTGGAACCAAAGTGTACATCAATCTAGCGAAGGCAAGATAGTTGCACTTGATATTTCCAATGCATTTGGCTGACTTTGGAATCGGTGACTCTCTACTTCAACAGATTAGATATTATCGGAACGTTGAATTCAAATTGTCTTGGATGGTTTCAAGTCTAATATTCACAAAATAAATTCTGGTGTGCCCCAGGGCTTCGCTCTGCCACCGATACTATTTTTAATTTTCATCAATGATCTCTTGTCTGCCACTTCTAATCCAGTATATTCCTTTGCTGATGACAGTACTCTTTGCTTTTCATATTCGTTCCCGGACTCAGGTCCCTGCTCTTCGGCCGTAGAACGGGAACGGCAGTGTATGATAAGCTCATTAAATCCCGATATTAAAAGCATAACCAATTGGAGAACTATGAACAGAGTGGAATTTAATGCTTCCAAACACACAATGCTGTCTGCTGTCATTAAAGCGAAATCCAGACACCCTGCCAATATCCGCGAATGGCACTTGCATCGTCGAAACCAAAAAGTTTTCCATTCTCGGTATGTGTGCCAATGACAACTTATGTTGGAACGACCACTTATTCGATGTCACCAAAAATGATGCGAAATGTCTAGGATTCCTCAAGTGATGTAAGAAATATTCCGCCGCTTCTGATCGGGCCTCAATACGTAAAGCCCACATCTGGTCAGGTGCTCCTAAAAGATATCTGTACTACCACTGATTTGGTCCTTCAAACCTTCAACCGTAATAGCCGTCTCACTATGGAATGCTCACCAGTGTACCCTCAAGCCCACTTTCGGATGTACTCGGAAATAAGGCCGCGAGTCCTGGGCAGTGAGGTGCCCAACTGGAAGTGACCGCAAGGTTGCGAAGCTCGATCGGAAGCTATATTCTGGTACCACGGGAGGTTAGCAGCCCCCGGAAATATGGTGCCGGCCTGATCTAGGAGTTGGCCCCCTTGTGGGAGCATCGTGGTGGCTGTAGGTTTGTACCCAAAATCGCTTGGAGAATAGAACTAATGGTACTTAGACATCTCATGGCTTAGCATATGTGTAGTGTATTGGTCTGCTCGATGTGGAGTTGCATTGCAACCGGGTGCCATGACCCACAGAATGGCTGAGGTATTAGATAGGCCTCGACCCTTCACCAAAGGGGAAGTTCGTGCCTTACACACAACTTCGAATCTGGTACTGGTGGTAGTACTTGTTCTACCCGAAGGACGCTTATCAACGCATTGTTTTGATATCTTGTGCGAAGACGCACCGTAAAGCCTTCACGGCAGGTACGTACGTAAAACACAAGAGACATCTGTACTCGGAAATATCGTGACTTGTTCCTAATCCGTACAACTGGCTTATGGAATGCCCTGCAAAGCTCTCAATTCCTAGTCATTATAACTTGCAAACATTTAAGACCAACGTACTTCGGTATCTCGAGTGTACGAGTACCAATACTCACCTTTATGGCAATCCCCCTGGGACGGCTCATTAGTTTATCGTTTGGCTTGAACGACAGCGTCCAATTAATGTAGAGGCTTCAGATTATATTTTGAAAGTACATAGTGCGCTGTACGTTCAAACCATGAGCTCAAGCTTTCCCTTTGGCATTCGAGTACGTAATCGGTTACCCTTTTTGAAATTCGTGTCCAGTACTCTAAGTCAGTTCGCAATTTTCGTGGTTTTTAGGCCTTAAACCAAGAAAACATTTACTAGAGCAAATATGAGGATCTCTGAATTGTTTCATTCATGTCGTCTACGATATCTATTGTACAAGCAAATAACAGATTTGCTTGACTAGTAGCCCATTTGGACAGCTAGTATTTGGTATACTCGTTCGTAAAAATTCGACGAGCTCGAGTCGCAACCCATCACCAGATGCTCAAAAGCGTTTTCTGCATTGAACTACGAGTATGAAACACTGTACAAAATGACTATAGGATTCTAACCAAGCCTGGTGTAGGACCTGGACAAACCCCAACGAATCTAACTTCCGATTTTAGCGGTATGTCCACTCTCTATTCTTTCGTCTATTTTGTCTTTCAAGAAATGAATTTCAATATTTTCCTTAAAATGGAGAAATTGCCCACTTCCCCTCCGAAGAGCTTTCGCAGTAAAATGTCCCCATTTCCCCGTCTTTTCTCCTTCTTCGAAACTCCCCTTTCAGAAAGCTTTTTGAATAATACACAAAAATAAATCACTTTCGAAAGGAAAGAAAAAAAGTGGGGTAAAGCCGGCAGCCGGCAGACGGCAGCCGTCAACCGGCAAATGATAATATACTCTCGTACACAAATAAATGCAAGGACTATGAATAAAAGGAAAAGCAAAAAGGAATTCTGCCTACAAAAAGCTATCCCCACACTGTGGTGATGATTACGAGTACATGGGAAATGAGTATGCGTCGTGTGGCGGAGAAGAAAAATCAACGGGAAATGGGAAATGTACGCTGGTGGGGGATGGGGTTGCTCCGAAAACACATGTCAGTGGGGGATGAAAGTTCAATCAGCTGACCAATGATATGCCTGTAAAGTATCTTTTGGTTAGGTCCGCTCGGCGCTATGGTGGGGGGAATGTGATTTAGAGAAAATAACACACACAGATGGATGACTGATTTAGAATTATACTTAATTGTTGGTGTTGTGTGACGGCACCTAAAGACTGTATGGGTGCCTTGTAGGGTGGTAGTCGTGTTGAGACGTTTTTTTTGTACACCGATTGTTGTTTTTTTTTTCTTTTTGTTTCTGGACCATGTGCACATTTACATATGTTTGTTTGTACATATACAAGAGATGACATTTAGTTGACTGTTGGACTTTAGAAGAAGTAGGCTCCAGAAAGGATCAAAGAAGGCGGTTGTTTAAATTGAATATTTTTATTCATTTCACTTATTCCTTCAACAGCAGTTGGAAATACAAAGAGAAGGCTGCTTTCGGTAGGTGACTAATAGATAGGTATCTAATCCAGCAACAGCTCCAGAGCCTCCTATTTTATAAACCTCATTCATAAAGTGTGGGCCATCTGTTGGTTTATTTTTGAAAAGGCTATAAGAAAAAGCACTTCAATATTTTTCAACGACTTGAAAAGAGTAAACCTTCCGATTAATTATGAAATATTATTTCATTCAAATGGCTGCTTCAGGTGGCTTGGCAATTTGTCTATATATTTTCGATGGTTTCGGTCCCTGTTTCACGAATAGCTTGATCAATATTGTTTTTGAGTGCTTGAATCGTCTCTGGATTATTCGCATAGTATCGATCTTTAATGGTACTCCACAAAAAAAATCCACCAGCGTCAAATCACAGCTCCGTGGCGGCCAAGCAACATCACTAAAAACGAATGATTACACGATTATTGAGCCTAATGTGCAATAAATAGATTTTTGGACGGCTTGTGTTGCACATAGCCCCTTCTTGTTGAAACCATAGCTCGCCAAAGTCCAAATCCTCAATTCCTGACCATAAAAAATCGATTATTACGCCTTGGCAGCGCTCTCCATTGACTGTAACGTTTCTTCCACTGTCGTCTTTGAAGAAAACGAGCCAATAATGTCACCACTCCAAAAATCACACCAAACAGTCACACGTTCAGGATGCATTGGCTTCGCTATGACTACGTCTGAATCTGAACCCGTTTGAACCCCAAATACAGAAATTTTGCTTGTTTACGTAGCCACCGAGGTAGGAATGCGTCTAAACTGAAAAGATGATTTTTTGAGCAAAATTGTCGTCAATTTCGAGCTGCTCTAAAGTCCCGAGAAGCGATAACGAAGCGTCTAGTGCGACTGATGTTCAGTTGCTGAGAACTTTATCGCTTTGAGGTTTGCGAGTTTTGGCGCACAACTTCGACAACAGCTGCAATATTCTCCGTTGAGTGCGCAGGGCGAACACGGGACTATGTTCGGTTATCAATCAGCAAACCAGTCTGACGATCTTTCTTCACAAACTTGCGTACACCAGCTGCAGTTGATGCATTATTTCAACCGAAATTTCTTTTCAAAATTCGCACCATTTCGGCAACACAACATCCACTTTGAATTGCCAAGTTGGCAATATTATCCAACGTTGAGGAAACGTAGATCCCTCCATTTCGTACAGCGAAAATATAATGCTGAGTTTCTGGCAAATTTTTGAACACGTAAAATCTTTCAGTGTCAACTTAACATATTATCCAAAAAGAAACCAAGAGGTGGCCTGCCATTTATTTATGGTTCCTACGGCCAGCAGCGTTTGTTGATATTGTCCTTCTCCTTGTAAAATACCCATCATCCTGATGGTAGATGGAACTCCTGGCCTTTTCCTTTTCGGTGAAGATCAAATTCTTTTAAGCTAACTACACAGCGAGAGTTCCGGAGGAACTAGGAATGATTGTCACCAACATCTCAAGCCAATAACAATCTTGGCAACTTCAGCCATCAGGGCAATGCATGGCTAAAAATGCTATTCTCTAGAATTTTACTTACTGCTTCCAGGTGTTGGCATATACAACGTAAAAGTGGACAGTACTGAACAGAAAAGGAATCCATTTATGCCTCTTTGAAAGTTGCCTCTTATAAACGCTTTTGCTTTTGGAAAATGCAAGGACCCTTTAATACTCTCCAGGACCTTTCGTAAGCAGGTATTCACGGCGCTTACTTCACATTGGCGTTGAAATTCCATATCCCTGCCATAATTAAGGTTGCGCTACAATCCTCTCCGTTCACCCCTGTTGATTACCAGGTGCTTCCAATTTCGCACGTTAAGTTTGTTTAGGTACCTCTTCCTTACGAGCCTCACCTTAGATGGGGTTTTTCTTTGCACCCCATTTTCCTTCTGTGATGAATTCGAACACTTCCCGAGGTGAATTGCTGGCATTTATGGGGTCATCTGCATCCATCTAAGCCAATGAATTCTGATTTTTTTTAACTGAGAATCGCCTCGCTATACTGGCCGTTCAGTTCTTGATTCGATCTCCTCCTCTAATCTCCGTCAATGCAGGCAGGGCCGTAGATCCCTCGAAGCGCTTTGCTATTGAAGCGATCAAGCGCCTACAAATAGTTTTTTGTCCGTGTCGTTTGTGCCATAGAGAAAAACTGGAACATTTCAATATTTTATAGAGCGCTATTTTGATTATCTGTTATTTATGTGTTGCCTTCTGACCCATATTCGTCATTTCGGCTGGAATACTTGCAAATGTCTCAAAACCTCACTGTGTTCTGCCGATAATGTCTTCATTGTCCCCATTGTTAAGTACTCGTAGTTGTATAGGATTTTCTAAGATTGTATCTCTGGTGTTGCTCTACCAGTTTCACACAATGTTATTGAAATCACATGGCGATGAACCGCCTTGTAGGAAACTTTTTTTGACATCAAAAGTCTCGATAAAATCATTATAGACCCTCACGAGACGCCAAATTTTCTGTATAGCCATCCTGCAGTTGAATTCGGGTGACAAATTTAGTAGGGATGCCAAAACCCGACATGGCTTTGTATCTCTATCCATCAGGCATATTTTTTCCGACCCAATCTTGAAATGATCTACGAGCATGTCAAGTAATCTCCCTCCTGCCCTCAATAGATCGGCTTCATTTCATCGCCCAGGTTGAATGGATCGTTCTGCTTAATAGCAGAATCTAGGTCGTCTTCTCTGTACTTGCTCTCATCTCTTCATTCGTCCTACCTTCTTCTGATCATTGTTTATGGAGTAGCACTTTTCTATTTCCTTGATCGCACGCTTTCCATACGCCCTTTTTCCAGAGAAACCGATATTCTTTATTTGCCGTACAAGCCGCTCTGGTTCTTTAAAGGAACGCCATTGTACTGAGTACTCTTCATCAAAGCAGTTGCGATGTCTCTCATGGCTTCTTCCCATTGATCTCCTCATCGTATTTTTCCATTGTTTTTGCCAATCTCGGCTGCAACTAAGCAATGGTCCGAGTCTACATTGATTGATCGCAATTTTTAGACATCTATAAAACTGGACAAGCAGCATGCTCGACTTTTGCCTTGAACCTAAACCAGTAACTCGCTTTAGGGATATGAAATCTGCCGTTGACCCGTAAGATTCCATCTGTCAATATCTTTATTTCAAAAAACTAACTATGTTAATTCTGAAAATTCTTATTGTCTTATGTTCCAAACATATATATCAAGTACCTAATTTTTTGACCCCACCGTCAGCTTCTACGGTTCAGCCATTTTCGACGGGGTATTGTAGTTTCGCTATTTTCATCTGGCTCAAAACTCACGCTTGTAAATTTGGCAAGTGAAGACCAGATGGGCAAGACCAACACATTGGGGGAAAAAATTCAATCCTTTGATACCCAACCGAGTTCATTTCAGTTGAATTGGACATTTGCTACGTTTCCCTTTGGCATATTTTGCTTGGATTTGCATCTTCATCTTTATAAAGGCAACAGCTGCTGGTTGGTTTGGTACTTGGCGGCATACATATAATAGCCACTGAGATGGTGCAATCTGAACCCATCTATTGCCATCAGAATTGCGTTTTTCTCCGCTTGGAAGAAGTTTTCGCCCTCTTTAAAGGCGCCAACATCTTTCACTGATTTCGAAAATTCGACACATTGCATTCCTGGTCTTGATTCTTGCCGAAGGCTGTATTGAGTACTGGCAATGCCAAGTTCGTGTTTTTGCAGTTACCGAACTTCTGGAATAATTACGTCAGGGCATGTTCACGAGACCGGAATCAAAAGTCGGTGAGCGTTCAAGGTGAGTTTTACTAAAGACCAGCTCATTATATAAATATCAAAGCGATGAAGATTCATGAAGAAGAGCCAAGCGTTCTGGGGAAAACCAATGTGGAGTCAAGGTATACAGTTCTCTGAAACAATGAGTTACTCATATTTCCATGCAAACTTATTCAACCGAACAACCGGCGCATAAGATAGAATTGGTATTATCTTAGCTGTGTAGACCCAAAGGACACTTCTAAGCAACACACCCTATGTATTGCCGAGAGCTTGGAGGCGGTGTTACTATGTACCCTTATCACTGTGGCCCGATTAGGCCTATTGTGATTGCCGACAGCTTGCTCATTGTCAAAAAACTGGCAGCGGCCTTGATGTTTTCGATGTGAGATGATAAGCATGAGATAAGTCAGTCCTTCTCGTAAGCAAAACCACCTAGGTTTTAATAGAATTGACTTAATGCCCATTTCTAGAGCATCGATTATCCATAACGACTAAAGCTATCTGCGTTTTACTATACACCTTGCTCTCCGCATAAAGATACCCCCTATACCTATCGTCCACTATTGGTAGATTGAATAAGTCATCCAAATTTTCATAACACAATTCCTGAAGCTTAAGGCATTACCAACCAAATTAAATGAATTCTACTCAAATATCATTCTGCTAATCAGAAATTCTTGGGAGCGTTTTAGGCCTTCCATTTCACCAGGTCCATGCAACTGGCATTTCTTCTGGTCGTTAGACTGTCGGGAGCAACAAATTCTTGGTAACGCTTAGATTATTGGGTGGTAAGCCTGGTACAACATTGGATAATGGACTGAGCAATTCAAACATTTATTTTACGTGAACTGCGATCTTCTTCATAGACCCTGTGGTGCATCAAGTCTAGGGTTGTCATTCGTCCCGACATGTCACCGTTATTAACAGCGGTGTCCCGGCATACCGATGATCTATTAAATGTTCCTACGAATTCCAATAGCTTCGAAATTATTTGTGAAGTATATCTGCGAAGTGTAGTTCCAAGAAATAAGGCATTACCATTAGCCACTGCAATTTGTTTCCTACATCTCACCACAGAAGCAAGCGCAGCTTCAAGCTCAATCTTCCAGCCAAATACGAATGATTATTCCATAATCCTGCCAGCAACAATGTCAATCTTAGAAAGATGCGTGTCAGCAAATGGTTGGAATATACGACTAAGAAGCAGGATAGAGTCAAGCAGTCCGTCATACCTAAACCAACAAATAAGTTAGCAAGTAAATCCAATTTGCCAAGACCCGCAACAAACCCAGCTCCATATGGAGTTTTAAAACTTAAATTTTCCCTAATTTTAAGCCAACCACACATACCCCAACTCCCCCTATTCCACCCCAAATCAAGCCCAAACGCCAACGTGTCTCTTTCGACTTAACCCCTACAACTCAAACTCCCACCACGCAAACTCTCAACACTCAATCCCTAATTTCGACCTCAGAACTGGAGCTACTCGGAGGTATCCTAATTTCATCAGTTCTCACGTTTTAAACCCTACTTCGGAAACCCCATCCGTTGCTACACCAAACTCATTAACCACTCCCTCTTCTATTGACCCCATTTCGCCACCCACTGATAAATTAACGCAGCAAACTAGCGATACCACCGAATGTCGCTATGTGCTCTCTAGGCTTAGAGATAAAAAGATATATGAGAATATACGTCTATATCTCGCCTATCTGCAAGATAAATTCGTCTCGGTGTGCTACGAGGGTGAAACAAAAACAAGCGTCATGGTTTCTATCCAGTAGGAAGGCCTCTCTACCGACGTTACCAGTCTCAGGAAACTTTATATAAAGTATCACGAGATTTTCAATAGGCCTCCCAAAAAGTTGCAAACGAACTTGCCGCTCTTCACCACTATGTACACTCTAAAAGAGTCTCGCACCTCCAACGCAGTCGACTTGACCACGATAAATTTTTTCGACCCTAAAAAAGTCATGCAAAAACCTCCCTCTCACCTTCTATTACCAGAAAGTAAGAGGACTGCGTTCTAAAACCCACACCGTTTTCCGCCAATCTCAAGCTCTCCCATTTGATATCTATGCTCTGACCGAAACTAATCTTATCCCCAACACAAAAAACCAGGAGTTATTCCCTCTTTCTTTTAAAGTTTTTCGGGATGATGATCGCACACCCCCCTTGATTGAATATCCTTGTAGAGCTGTACTACTGGCTATTCACAACAGTTTGGACTCCTCTCCCATTGCAACTTCATCTTTTCTTAAGCTCGACTTTATGTCAGTTTGAAATAACACTTACTCGTAGATTCTTGTTTGTTATGTGTTGTTCCATTCTTCCGGGTGCACCCTATCGAATCCTACCAACTTGCTATTGCAGCAATTGACAATTTGATCGACTTGTCAGACTCGCTTGGTGATATCATTACCTTCGGCGATTTTAATCTGCCTCAGCTGAAGTGAACTCCATCTGAAGACCTATCTTTTTTCATTGCTTCCAATCCCATTTCTACTAAGGAATGCCGCTTATTGGATCGGCTAACAGACAGTCTATGCCAAGTCAGTTGCGTTTCCAACTATATGGAAAGGCAATTAGCCCTTATCTTCACAACTGATCCGATCAACTCCTCAGTATCGTGTTGTCCCTTATCTCTTTCACTATTCAACTACTCAATAACTTTCATCCTCAACTTCTTCTCTCATTTTTCCACAACTCTCCCCTTTAGTCGCCTCCGCCTGCAGTTCCATTTTCTTACAATTTTCACAAAGCTAATTTCCGTAAAATCAATACTTATCTAAGCAGGGCTTCTTTCGAGTTTACCAATCTATCTCTGGTCGCTGCCCTCTCCATATTTTACAGAGAAATATTCAAATTCATCTCCTTTTATGTGCCTTATTCCCGCCATAAAACTTCTTCAACATCCCCTTCTTGGTATAATCGTAGACTTCGTTCTCTATGAAACAAAAGAAACAAGTTATGGGCGGTATTCCTTCGCACCCACTCTTCTTCCGACTATTCAAATTACCATTTCATTGAACTCTATAACTCTCTCTATCAACGCTACCTGAATAGTGCGCAAACCAATCTCATAAATGATCCCAAGTCCTTTTTTCAATTTGTCAATTGCAAAAGTAAGACCGATGGTTATACTTCCTCCCTCGCATTCGAAACCAAATCTTCATGTGATCCTCCTACCACCGCCAACTTTTTTGTTACATTTTTCAAACAATCATTTGCCAACAACTACCTCGTACCAGATCTATCTTACTTCAATAATCTAACAAATTTCTCCGTTGGTCCCTTTCTCACTCAAAATTCGATCCTGCGGTTATTGAAGAAAAGCTACTAAATCTTAAAGATAAATTTGAACTTGGCCCAGACGGACTCCCCGCCGTGTTTCTTAAAAAATGCTCTTCCAACCTGTCTCTACACATTTCCAATCTTTTTCATCTATCCCTTACACAGGGAGAATTTTCCAAGATTTGGAAGACATCTTTTATAATCCTGATACACAAAAAGGGATCTAAGGATGAAGTTACCAATCATCGTCCAATTGCCAAACTCTCTCATATACCCAACCTCTTTGAAAACATTTTATACGAAGCCTTAAGCTTCAAATGCAAACCTTTTATTTCACCCCGACAACATGGTTTTCTAAAAGGTAGATCAACTACCACAAATCTAGTTGAATTCGTGTCTTTTGTCCTCTCAGCCTTAGAAAATGGCAAAGAAATCGATGTCATCGCAACTGATTTCACTAAAGCGTTTGATAGGATACGTATACCATCAAATGATCCTTTTCAAATTGTATGCTCTCGGCTTTGAGCCTCTCTTACTAAAATGGATTTCTTCTTACCTGGTAAACCGATATTATAGTGTTCGGTTTAGATCCGCCCTTTCTGTTCCATTCCTGGCCTCATCTGGAGTTCCACAAGGCAGTCATCTTGGCCCTCTTTTCTTCATTCAGGGTCATTAAACAGTCCTCCTCTCCCTTTACGCTGACGACACAAATTTTTTAAATCTATTTCCTCACCCCAGGACTCTGCTCTTCTTCGAGAAGACCTTGATCGGTTTTCAATCTGGTGCCTCAAAAACTCCCTAGAACTTAATATAGCCAAATGTCAATCTATAACCTTCTTACGTGAATGCAATCCATCTCCTCCCCGACTTTAATTTCTCCATGGTCAACCAATTCCCCTGGTTCAGTCTTTTCAAGACCTTGTCATATTATTCAACTGTGAGCTTAATTTCCGTTCGCATATCGATAAGATGATCCTCAAAGCCAACTCATCACTTGGCTTTATTAAACGGTGGTCCAAGGAATTTTCCAACCCGTATGTAACCAGATCTCTCTATATATTATCTTTGGTCGCCTCCTGCTTGACTATGTCAGTCAAGCTTGGTCCCCCTTTCACCGGGTTCATGTTTCCCGAATCGAGGGTATTCAACGTCGATTTCTCCGATTTGCCCTCCGTGGTCTGCCGTGGAACGACCCTTTAATCTTACCTCCCTATCTGGACCGCCTCAAACTTATAAATAAGAATGCGTTAGAAGAACGTAGGAATACTGCTGACATTCTTTTCATTCATCAACTGCTCTCAGGTTCCGTCGACTGTGCATCCATTTTGAACTCCATTTCCTTCAATACCAACCCCCGCAATCTACGTTGTCCTCGTCTCTTCTATCTACCGGTACACCGCACCTCTTATGGCTCCAACGAACCAATCTCCCGAATGTTCCGAAATGTCAACTCAAACCTCTCCCTTTTTCACTTCCACTTGAGCATTCCTCGTCTCAAACAGGATCTCCTCCATCACTTCCTTGGTCCCTAGCTCTTAAGTCTTTCTGTAGTTTTTAAGTTAGATTAAGCTTGTATTAAGCCAATAAATGGGGGCGTCAGCCCCCACCAAAATTAAAAAACAAACATAATTGCGAGTACCGTTTCCAAGTGTCATTCCAGAACACTGCATGTACCCAGTTAGCTCACCGCTCGCTATTGTTTTTCACGTGTTTATAAATTTCGTTCGATCAGTATTTGTAATTCGTAGGTACCTACTAATTCTTAGTCGTTTGAAATTCATATTAAGTTTTTATTATTGTGAATAATGGCTCCACCAAAAAGAAAATGCCATTTCAGCGATGGCTACACTAAAGAGTGGTCTTTTATTAAGATGGGAAGGAACAAAGAAGCATTTTTCACAGTTGGCAAGATATACCATCCTGATCAAAAAGTTCCCGGGGCACATCACCCTGTAGCGCTCCCATTGTTCCGATTTGAGTTCTGTTTTTTTGTTAAGTTGGTAAATCTGTTGTTGACATTCCCTCTAAATCTTAGCGTCATAGCTTGACATTTACAAAAGTTACGTAGCCAAGAGTACATCTATCTCTGTGTGTGTTGGCGATTTTCTACTATTTTAGAAATGGATTTAAATTTGCAACAACGAACTTGTACAAGTATTCAATTTTGCGTAAAAAACGGATTTAATGGTGCGTGAACGTTGGAAAAGTGTTTCGGCAACGATTCTCTAAAGAAAACGGTCGTTTACCAGTGGCACGAGCGCGAGCGGTTCAAAAGTGGTCGTGAGTCAATCGAAGATGATGAACACAGTGGCAGACCATCGACATCGAAAACCGACGAAAACATTGATGAAGTAAAAGAAATGTTGGTCAATAACCGCAAATTAACCATCAGAGAGATAGCGGAAGACTTGAACATTGCTTATGGATCCGTCCAAGACATTTTGGTTAATGATTTGGGTTTCCGTCGTGTAGCAGCAAAGTTGGTGCCAAAAGACCTCAATTTCATGCATAAAATAGACCGTGTTGACGTTGCAAAAGAGACGATTTGCGAGGCTGAATCCGATCCCACATTCCTCAAGAGGAAAGGATTATTACTGGAGACGAGACGTGGGTTTATGAGTACGACACGCAATCCAGACATCAGGCAAGTGAATGGCGTTCACAAAATGAGCCGAGACCAAAAAAACCACTTCGTTTTCAGTCAAAAAAGAAGGCAATACTCAAGGTTTTCATGGATTACAACGGTGCAGTGCATCATGAATTTTTGCCAGAAGGCCAGACAGTAAGCAAAGAGTATTATTTGGGCGTTATGAGACGTTTGCGTGAAACAATTCGCCGAAAGAGACCAGAATTTTCGGCAGAAAACTCGTGGATTTTGCACCATGATAACGCACCGTCGCACAGTGCCATCATTATTCGTAATTTTTTGACGAAAAATGCAACAAATACCATCCCACAGCCACCGAATTCACCTGATTTGGCTCCCTGTGACTTCTTCCTGTTCAATCCAGCTAAAAAACCACTACGGGGAACGCGTTTCAGCAGCCGAGAGGAAGTAATGGAAAAATCGCAAGAAGCACTGATGGACATACCGAAAACCGAATATAAAAAATGTTTCGAGGATTGCATCAAGCGCTGGCATAAGTGTGTTGCAGTCAATGAGGATTACTTTTTGATCAAGGTGGTACATTTCCGTGAGCCACGGAGGTAAAGGCGATATCAAGCATCATAATGAGACAGCTGGACACAAAACTGCATCCTCATCACGCAAAATAGACAGCTTTTGTGTAAAAACTGCTTCAAGTGTTAGTATGTGCAGCTAAACTGACAACAGCATACAAAGTAATCAACCGTCATCAATCGTTTAAATCACTGGCATGTTTGAGCAGACTGGATTCTTTATCCAGATTCAAAAATGACAGCCAAACAATCTACGACCCGAACAAAAGCAACTGCTATCATTAATCATATTCTGACACTTATTCTTTACCTCAGTGTGTTTCTCAGTTGGAATCTGTCTCATTTTATGGAATCACCACCGATGCATGTAACCACAAAGCAGAAAAACTATTTCCGATAATGATTCAATTCTTTGACGTGAAACAAAATTACTTGGATTGCAAGCTCTACCGGATGAAACTTCAGATACTAGTTCTGTTCAGTGAGGCTGTTCTGGGCAGAAAAGAACAGAAGAGTACAAGGTTTTGTGTTCAGTGAGAAGATTTTCTGTCCGAAACTGTTCTACTTTGTGCTCAGTGAGGTTGTCACAACAGAAAAGTACAGAAAAACTTGCACCTACTCTTGAGGTAGAGCAGACTGGTGTGAAGATGTCAAAATCAAATTTGGCTGTCATTTTGATTTGTTTCTAGCAAGTTATTTGTTTGCGATTGTTTTGTGCATTTTGAATGAAAAAAAAAAGTTATAGAAAGTTCAACAATAATGGACAATCTGTGTAGGTTGAATGTTCTCCAAATACACGGCAGAATTTACAAAATAGTAAGTACAAATTTAGATTTTTTCTTATTTTTTTTTAGGTGAAAAATTTCGCCAGGAAATATTTAACCAGTCATTTGGAGCCGAATCAACCACCAGCCAGGATTTCATAGAAATTGCAACAACTGCAGAAGAAAAACAAAAAGCAATTTGGCTGGAGAAGGACTGCCAGCTCCTCATAAGTCTTTATAAAGATTTAGAGCCAAAGGTCGGCAAAATATTTTCCCTCAAACCAAAAAAAAAAACACTCTGGGAGCAGATTGCTGGCCGCATGCAGGAGTTCGGATTAGATTTCACTGTGGTCCAGGTTGAGGGGAAGTGGAAGAGTCTTGAACGTGGGTTCAAGACTAAAATGGAGCACAATGCCACAACAGGCAACAACAGGGCCACTTGTGCATATGAAAAGTATGTAATTTATATTCATACATTCAAATTTCTTATATTATAAATATAAACCTATTTCCATAAATACAATAGGGAACTCTCAGATGTGCTGCTGGACCGACCTGCAATTATTCCAGCCTATCGGTTGGGCAGTACCACTTGTAGGAAAATCAAATAAAACAATAGTGTCCCTCGTATGACCATTTATTCCCGAAAAAAAGAGATCGAATGACAATTTGCACATACTTTTATATTGAAAATTCAACGGAACATATTATTACAGTTTGTCAAAATCGCGAGAAGATTAGACGATCAGGCTGGCAAAGAAAAATAAACAAGTACTAAAATTGAGAGCTGAATAATAGCTGGTCAGCTACAGTATGGTATGAAAAAGTGGGACCAACATAATTTCATATTTTTCTTGTTAAGTCCTACAATTCGGCCACCCTGCTCATTTAATCGACCCGATTACATTATAATATAAAGTTACCAGAACAAAGTAAGCGTATTATATAAACTAAGAAGTACAAGACAATATTTTCAAATCAAAAAGCATTTAATTTTTGTATGATGTATGAAATTTTTTTTTTGTTTGAATGTATTTATATGGACACATTGACATGGTTAAGCGTTATAATAATAAGTTGCTCGTTAATTTATTTAATTTTTATATCAAAGAAATACTTCAAATTTTTCCATAGAACATCTAACCATAAGCATTATGTCAACATTCTAAATTGTTTTACATTTAAATTAAATTTGTGATTCATTATTTTTTCTTAGGCTGAGATTTATAAAACATTGGTATAAGTGTATGCAGTTTTATTATCATTATTCTTTTTCTCGTTCACACTCTCATCATTTCCATCTTTTGAGTTCTCCTCACTCTTCTCAACATTATCTTCATCAGATATTAGGTCCATTGGTAAGGATGCGTACGGCTTTATATTACTTGGAGAACAAGCTCCTTTATAAGGTAACCTAATTAGTTGTAAACCTCCAATGTCACTCACAATATATCGATCATTTGACAAAATCTGTTTTATTTTATATGGTCCCCTGTATTTAGATAACAGTTTTTTGTTTAAACCTGCAGTTGTGATCACGTTCTTAATCATCACATAATCACCTATGTTGTACTGCTTAGGGCTCTTGTGTCGGCTATCATAATAAGCTTTGTTCAACACTTGTCCCTTATTAATATTCTCTTCAGCCTCTTTTCTTATTTTCTCTAAATCCCCGCATTTACCTTCTTTACTATTACTGCGATATTCTAAAACCTTATCACAAAACCTGCCTTTCTGATCCCTACCAAATAATACCATACTAGGAGTAAAACCAATGCTTCGGTATATTGTGTTATTTATTGCGAATTCAGCATTAACTAAATGCTTATCCCAATTACTGGTCGTATGTACCTCACACTCCTTGGCCAACATGGGTATTAAAAATCGATTAAGTCGCTCCGCTTGCCCATTAGATTGGGGTGAGTGGGTGGCGACCTTGACATGCACGACATTATTTTCTGTCATAAACTCTGCGAATTCTCTAGAGGTGAAACAGGATCCACGATCAGATATTATCCTATTTGGTCTGGAATAGTTTTCAAAGAAGACCTTTAAACAATTGATGGCCTCCTTACTTTGCGTGCTTTTAACTGGATATAATTTTGTGAATTTAGTGAATCTATCGATTACAATAAAAATATGACACTTTTTTGAACGCGATGTTGACACTGCAGAGTATCTAAAGGTATATTATCTTTTGGTATGGAATGTAGTTTTCCTTCGGGTTTTCCTGACTGGGGTGAAAAATAGATACATTTCAAACATTTTTCGACAAAGCTCCTTATCTTATGTTTCATCTTGGGAAACCAGTAAATTTTGGACAAATGTTCAAAACATTTTTCTACACCTACATGATAAAGAGCTTCATGGTGAGTTCGGATTACCTGCTCTACCATATGGGAAGGGACATAGAATACTATTTTGTCCTTAACTTTACGACAAATAAGTCCGTCTACCATTTCGAAATAAGAACTTTCAGATTTTCCCAAGTTAGCTGCAATTTCAATTATTTCCGGATCTTGTTTTTGAGCTGCTGATAGTATGAATTCAAAAGATTCGCTATCGATGTGGAGTACGTTAAAAGACCTACTGAGGGAGTCAACATGTGACATACGGTCACTTTTCCTATGTTCGACAGTATAACCATATACTTGTAGCTCTAACACCCACCGCGATATGCGAGGATTAAGAACCTTTTTTTTAACGTCATCGCAAGAGCTTGACAATCTGTCAGAATCTTGAATGGAATTCCAAGCAGATAAATTCTGAATCGTTTCAATGCGTAAATTATGGACAGCGTTTCCAATTCGTAGCTGTGATATTTACTCTCTGTCTCTGTTGCCCGTTTTGAAAAATAAAAAACAGGGTGAAACTTCTTGTCCCCCTGTTTTTGCAGTAACACTGCTTCAAAGCCTATGCTACTTGCATCACAATGTAACTCAGTTGCATTGTGCGGACTGTATATTGATAAAACTGGTGATTCAATTAGTTTGCTCTTTAATAGCTAAAAGGCTTCAATTGCCTTTGTACCGAAAACAAAGGGTGCATCTTTCTTTAAAAGATCGTAGAGTGGTCTTGCTATGTTAGCGAAGTGACTAATAAATTTTCGAAAATAGGAGCAAAGTCCTAAGAAACTATGCACATTTTTCGTACAATATGGTGCAGGGAAATCGGAAATAGCTTTAAGATTACCATAGTTTGGTCTAACACCTGCTTCATTTATTTTATATCCTAAATGCACTATTTCACTTTGTCCAATCTAAGTTGTAATCCCTTTGTCATAACTATGTTTATAACTTCTCTTAAGATAACCAAATGCTCCTCAACCGTCGCTGTCGCTATAAAGATATCGTCTAAATATGTAAGGACTTGGGATTTCGAAATCAAACTCCCGAATACGTGCTTCATACAACGTTCAAAAACCGATGGTGCATTCCGCAAGCCAAAAAGCATCCTTGTGTACGCATACTGCCCTATTGGGGTAATAAACGAGGTAGATTTCATAGATTCCTCTGCTAAGGGAACATGATGAAAACCGTTTTTTAAGTCGAGCGTAGTAAAAAACGTGTTGCCTTTAAGGCGATCGATGTGATCTTCGATCAAGGGTAGTGGATAGTTATAACGAAGAGTTAGCTTATTTAATTCGCGGAAGTCTACGCAAAGCCTAAGTTCCTTATTTCTTTTTTCAACCAAAACAATGAGTGACGCATACTCCGAGGAAGATTCGCGTATTATGCCTTGAACAAGTAAATTGTTAAGAATTTTCTGCAACTCAATTTTATGCGAATATGGCAGACGTCTTAGAGGACAATGAAATGGAAATTCCTTTGTGAGCACTATCTTCATTTTAAAATCACTTTCTACGGGATAAATGCCACCCTGATCCTGATTACAAGCTTCTTCAAGTATATATTTCACTTGCTCTTTAACAGAGGCAGGAATATCACCATTAATATTAAAATAATGTTTATCGTCGCTAATATCTATGCTCAAGATCTGACTAATATATGCAACTTCTTCACTAATTGTACTTACAGTTTCATCCGATGGAAAATGTTGATTGAGAATCTGCGGAGGTGGCAACTGTTGCTTGTTCTAAAAACTTTTTCCACTCTTGGGACATGATGAGACACTTCGATGTAACAGAGTTATGGAAAATAAGTTTAACAGAAATTTAACACTTTAGTTTTTTTCAGATTCACTAAATTAATCAGATTAACGGATTCAATCATCCCACTTCTGAAATCTGTAGGAGAATCAAATAAAACAATAGTGTCCCTCGTATGACCGTTTATTCCCGAAAAAAAAGAGATCGAATGACAATTTGCACATACTTTTATATTAAAAATTCAACGGAACATACTCGTATTACAGTTTGTCAAAATCGCGAGAAGATTAGACGATCAGGTTGGCAAAGAAAAATAAACAAGTACTAAAATTGAGAGCTGAATAATTACTGGTCAGCCAGCTACAGTATGGTATGAAAAAGTGGGACCAACATAATTTCATATTTTTCTTGTTTAGTCCTACACACTGGAAGTGCAAAAGCAAAGGAGGCAATATAGGTGGAGACTGGAATTTCTTCCATTGCAAGCGTATAACATTAAATAATACAAAACATTCAAAACCCCTCTATTGCTTTTTAATAAGGAATGCCAGCCAGTGAAAGTTATACTCCGCTGGATGGCATATAAGAAACATCTTCAGAGAACGTAGAGCCATTTAGAAAACGGAAGAAAACCACCACTGTGGCAGAAGAGCTGAAGAAGTGGAGGGAGCAGCTCGCTGAAGAAAGGAGCGCAGACCGTGTGCACAAATATGCCAAGCTTGAGGCCTATAGAAAGAGAACTGCTGAGCTGGCCAAACAGAGAGAAGAGAAACACGAATTGCGTTTGGCTCTAATAGATTCTTTAAATAAAAAATAAATGCTTAACAATAAAACTATAAAAATAATTTTATTCTTTTTTATTTAGTTTTTCTTATATCCTCAATTAAAATACGAAAACACTTCTTCATACAGCCTATTTCGAAGGCTGAAGCCATACTGCTGGTCAGCAACTGTATTGAAATTGTCATTTTCTTAATGTTTTCGTCAATTTCAATTGGCAGCTCATCATCGTTTCATAAATTATGCAGCACAACACAAGCTTGAATAAAATGACAGAGTTTCTCTACTCCTCTCAGCTTGCAATAATAAAGCTGTCGAAAGCGCTGTTTAACCCTAGAAAGATAATTTTATTTTTTAGTACTGAAAAGATAAACATGCGCCTGCGAGGCGCAGAATAAAAATAAATATTTTTTATTATTACTTCATTTTATTGTTATATTATTAGTAATTAATTAAAACATAAATATATATTATTAATGTTTTTTAGTAAAGTAAGATTTTATAAATCCATAACAAAAAGGAACACAAAATTATAAATCTTCGTTATTTAAATATCAATTATTATTTATAGGTGACATTTATATTATTTTGTCTTATTAACTAATGAATTACAATATAATCAGTCTGAAATAATACCAATCAGTCAAAAAAAAAAAAACAATAGTTATATACATACAATTGTTGCAAACAATTGAACATGTTTATGTTCACCACACACTGTCTTTTTACATTTCGTGCATGTCATCTTAGACATTCTTTTCTTCTTCGTTGTATATAGGCTACAGTAACGCCGAACTTTAGCTGGAGGTTCCTCATCAGATCCTTCAGAAACCTTTTGACTGGTTTGTTGCAAGATATTATGAATATTTTCCTTCAAACGTCTAGGCAAAATAGGGATTTCCAATCTAGATCTTGTCCACGTTGTTGATAGGTCACAGCTTGGCTTCTTCATAAACTCTCTCCGGTTCAATGGCCTTTCTCCGTTTAGTACGACATTATGCGTGGAAATTTTATACGAATTGACAAAGGCTATGTTTAAAATGCCACAAAATATTTTCATTGGTTTGTCTTCCTAGAACAAGACATGGAAGAGCACATTTGATCAAACGTGTCTACGCCGCCTTTAGTCTGGTTGTAGAACATAATAATCTCAGGTTTGACAGTTGTAGAATTTACAGCGAGACCTTCATCGCATGAGGATAATAAGTACACGATCTTCGACGGCTTCGGCTTATACGACACTAGGGTTAAATATCCATCAAAGCAAAACATAGACGTTCCCACTTGTCGAGAACGGGTGTTTTTCAACTGTTCAGGAATTTCCCGTTTGTTTGACCTTACCGTGCCCACAATTGTCAATTTATAGGGTTCAAGCAGCAATGATTTTGCAGCAGGGATAGACGTGAGCCAATTGTCACACGTTATGTTACGGTTTGTTGCATGAATTGGTCGTGATAGCTCCTTCAAGTAGTATTCTCCTTGCGGCCAACCATTTGTATTTGTTGCTCTTCCGATGTATGGCATGGCATTCAGCATATAATAAGTTCCGCTATCGAACATCATTGGGATTTTTATTCCATACTTACTCGGTTTGTTAGATATGTACATTCGGAATGGGCATCTACCTCGGAATCCAAGTAATTGTTCATCAATAGTGACATTGCTTCCAGGAGAGTAATTATTTTTGCATTGAGCTATAAACTAATCCCAAACCTTTCGAACAGGAATAAATGGATCTTGCTGACGACGAGCGGGACGTAGAGTCTTGTCATCCATTCTTAGACACCTGATAATAAAATCGAATCTATCTCTACTCATTACTGCCACATACTAGATGGAGTGAAAAGTGACCTCCTTGGGAATTAAAAAAATTTTTTTTTAAATGTTTTTTTCTATTATTCAATATATAGGAAGGTCTGCAAAATACTCCTCCGTGGCGTCGTGATTTCCTGGCGAAATTTCCAGCTGAATTTTTTATTGATGAGCCATCTTTTGAGGTTTGGGAAGAGACAGTATCGCACTGAAATTTGGCATGTCTGCCTAAATATCAACGGACTTCAAGGCACCATAACGTTTTTTACAGTAGCAGCGCATTTTGGCAATAAAGGAGGTCACTTTTCACTCCATCTAGTATCTCGTGCCGCTAAATGTACTATCAAACAATTCAATGGTTGATAAATGGTTATCTTCAATTGCAGCACTTAGAGTAAGTATTCCAATAAAGGCTTTGATTTCAGTAGGATTCGTATCCCTAAATGTCGAAGAAGTCATACTATCAGTACGCTTTATTGATATCTCCACATTTGTCCACTGAACGAGGTCTTGAATGATATCATCCGTGATAAATAACTTAAAACATAAAAGTGGCTCAAAAATATTTCGACACATTCGGGTAGGACCTCTATTAGAGCGAATTATATTGGTTGCAGATGTTCTGCCATGACTTTGACCCTTAGACGTAGCCCAAACGTGTCTATTCTTACCTCTGATTACTCTTTGAGCCGGAATAATTATGCGGTGATCATATCAGGGGTTTTCAGATGTTGAGGTGTCATTTAAGTTTTCTTCGATTACTTCATTTACGTACTGGTCGTCAGTTTCACTTTGAACATCTTCTTCACTTATATGATCCTCAAAATCGCTGTCACAGCCATCAGTTGCATCTTGATTCAAAAAAGAAACAATTTCTCCGTTTTCCAATACTCTTCTAGACGCAATGATGTGTATAAGTTCAAAATACCAAAAAAAAATATAACAAAAAACTGCATAAAAGTTACACAGAAGATAAACATGCGCCACTCGAGCGCAACCCGTTGCCAATACTAAAAAACTGTGGTGTTTACCGAACCGGAACGACCGGCTCTCGCAAGTGTTGATCGAAGACTGAGTTGGTTTAAAAGAACAAGTTTGTTCGAGAGCCGGTTAAAAGAGGAAAGCAATATATGTATTTCGCAGGCGCCTACGAAGCGCAGTTTATCTTTCTAGGGTTAAGAACACCAAAGGAGTGCTCTATTGCGATCCTACCGGAACTTAACTTCCGGTTAAAAAACTTCTGCCTTGAAGATAAGTGGCCATTGTCGCGATATGGGTTTATTAGAAACTGTAAGCACGCATAAGCGGAATCTCCCAATAGAAACCCGCTCCCACATAAATTAGGTAACTTAGAATATATATCCGAATTCTCAAAAACCCGGTTGTCATGAACAGAACCCGGATGTCAAACGAAAATGTCTCTAAACTTCCTTTTCTCGTTGCATATTGCTTGAAGAGACAGTCTTGTAATGCCCTTTCTATCAATGTAGTCGTCTTTCCCATGCCCTGGGGGGGTTAATTTTAAATGTTGTACCGTTTATGATCTATAACACCTTCAATTTCATTTTTGTTTCTCATATACGAGCTGGTTTCCATTTTCTCATCTTCAGTAGGCCATCGGATGACCGAGTCGCAAAGATTGCTGATGAAATACAGCACTCTATTGATAAGACTGCATACAGTTCCCAAGGCGAGGTTGAATCTGTCGGCAATATCCCTGTAGGAGCAAGCTTCATGCCCAGCAAACCAAAGAAAGAGCGCTATATGCATTTCAGCAGAATATGTTTTGCGGGCCTCTAATTTGACGTAAATATCCAACGAGACTGCTTATAGAGACTGCGAAATATGCGGAAATGTGTCACAAATTCCTTTTCATTGTAGGAAGGAACTATTTCTTTCAAAAAATGTGCGATACAGCTCCTTGAATTTTTCTGGACAGAAAAAGGGATAACGCTCACTAAAGTGTTCATATCTCTGGAATCTGTTGTTCCATCACTCGACAAACTGATATCACTGCCACTACCACTGTCCACCAATTCTTCTAATATTAATTTGTTGAATTTTATTTAAAGCCATTTTTATTTATTCAAGCTTGTATTTCACTTTGAGCATCTTTTCAACTTGTCAACAACTTCACAAGAAATGACAAATGCCCAATGTCAACATTTTTGACAGCTAACATATGGACTGTACTTTTCTGTTCTAACTTTGAACTGACATTTTTCACGAATCTGTGATTTTCTGTTCTAGTTTTTCCACACTGGACAAAGCTACTATAACTAATTATTGTCGGAAATCGCTAAACGACCTAAATATTTCCTCTGAGAAGTTGGTAGCTTTCTGTGGCGATAATACTAATACAAATTTTGGTGGAGCTCAGAGAAGTGGGTTGTGCAATGTGTTTTACAAAATTAAAGACAGAACTTAAGAGAGAAATAGAAGGCGTGGGCTGTCCTGTGCACATATTGCGCAATTCAATATCATTAGCTGCATATACAGTGGCGAGCAAGTTTTTCGTTACGAACTTTATCAAATTATTTTTATTCTTAAATCTACAATTATAATTTACTGTTCAATAAAAAAATAAGTTAAAAATAGTTCGGAGCTAACTGTATAAAAATTAAAAAGTAGCAGAGACTCTCATTTATTCAATTTTGCACGTTCCTGCCAATTTTCTTACAACTCCCTTTATTCTTGCTCAAGCTTTGTTTCTTTTGTTTACATTTTGTTCAGATTCACGATGAATATTTCGAGCTTTTGTTTTTTTATACTTTTTTTTATATTGATATTTAAATTAATATATTTAAGGAAAAAGTGTTTTATGGTGAAAGAAATAGTTAAAATGCGGAAAATTTCAACTGAAGTAGAAAATACTACAGGGCTTTCCTTTAAGACAGATCGAAAAAAGTGAGTTGGTCTGCCAATGGTAGAAAAAAAAGAAGAAATGTGCAGTCAAAAAACCTTAGTCCAATTTAGCTGATTGTGATGCGAGCTTGATGGAACGTTTTCTAAAGAATACAAAACACCAAAGGTAGCAACAAAATTGTTAAAAAAGAATGCCAGCGAGTGGGCAGCCAGAAAGGCTTTGCAAAAGATTCGTTTAGTAGCAGCTGTTAAACAGAAAAAAACAGTTCTGTACAAAAAAAAAAAAATGTAAAAGCACGTCTAAATTTCATAAAAACTGGAATGTTGAAGATTGGAAGCGAGTTATTTAGTTAGATGAGACAAAAATTAACAGATTTCAATCAGATGTAATGAGTATTATTGGCATAGAACGAATGAGAGATTCAAAAAGTACCAGGTTAAAGAAACCATGAAGCATGACTGTGGAAGCTTAATGCTGATGAGAATCGAAGTTATAATGAAAAAGGTACGGTACCTTGATATTTTGCGAACCAACTTGCAGGATTTCGTGGAGGAACGTGCTTATCCGATTAAAGAGATAATTTTTCAACAAGACGGCTATTCCAAACACAACTCACGGATTGCCCAAAACTGACTTGGGGAGCAGACTATTAAGTGGCCACTGGTCAGCTTGATAGAAAATCGATGGGCCATACTGAAAAGACGGCTGGCGTAATAGAATAACCCTCCAAAGGCATTGAATGACTTGTGTGAGCGAGTACAAGAGCAGTGCAAAAACAAAATCAAAGGAACGTGCAAAATTGAATAAATGCGAGTGTCTGCTACTTTTTAATTTTTATACCGTTACCTCTGAAGTATTTTTAACTTACTTTTTTATTGAATAGTGAATTTTTATCGTAGTTTTACGATTACAAATAATTTGATTAAGTTCATAATGAAATAACATAAAATTATTGTCTTTTATTTCATTTTCTTAAATCATGTACTCATTTTTGCTCGCCACTGTACACTAGCGATTGATTGTGAAATAATTGTCATTAAGATTTTCAAATATTTCTCAATCTATATAGTCAGAAACGAGACGCTTAAAACTTTTTGCGAATTTGTAGAAGTCTCATTCCAAACAGTATTATCTCATTCGCGTACCAGGTGGCTCTCCCTGATGCCAGCCATTGATAGGATTTTAAAGATGCGGTAACCACTGATAGAATTCTTTGAGAATGCGACAAATCCACCGAATCTATTAATTAAATTTTTTAGAGACCCCTTGGCGAAGGTCTATTTTTCATTTATACATTCCCAGTCTTTTCTCTTTCATAAGCAGACATTAAACATGGAAAAATCAGACATCACTATCATTGAGGTCAAGGAGCTCATTGATAATATGAGAAAAATACTCCAAGAGAGTAAAATCTCAAATTTTATTGGTATGATGGCTAAGCAATTAGTACATGGTTTTAAAACAACAAATCCCGATCTAGAAACTGAAATAAAAAAAATTTGAAGAGGAGGTCGATTATATTGAGAAGTGGGTGTCACATTCGTCATTCGACTGGATGAATTTAACCAAGGTACCGGAGTGGATTAATATAGAGGAGAGCATTTTATATTTGAACGAAAAGGGGGCATCTATTAACGGCGACAACTGTTTTCCTGAATTTATTCACTTGAAGAACATTATTGCAAGAAACATAGAAAGCGAAGTATGGAAAACAAAAAACATCAGTGAAAGATGGGTGAAGGTTTTTGAGACTGAAACGTCACACGAGCTTCATCTTCTCGGTATGTGTGTCAGTGATAACTTACGTTGGAATGACCACATATTCGATGTTGCCAAAAATGCTGCGAAATGTCTAGGTTTCCTCAAGCGATGTAAGAAATATTTTACCCCCTCTAATCTGGCCACAATATATAAGGCATTCATCCGCCCAAAATTGGAGTACAATGCCCACATCTGGTCAGGTGCTCCTAAAACATCTCTGCACCTGCTAGATACGATTGAAATCGCCAGTAGCATTCCGCAGATTCAAACTTTCAACCGTAACACCCGTCTCGCTATGAATGCTCATCAGTATACTCTCAAGCCCATTTTCGGTCGTACTCTAAAATATCGTGATTCTTTCCTAAGCCGTACAACTCGCTTATGGAATGCGCTGCCGATCTCTGTGTTTCCTGGTCGTTATAACTTACAAACATTTAAAAACAATGTGCATCGGTACCTGTCTTTTCTTTCTCCCTAAATTTCCTTCGCCCGCGCTGTGTGCGAACATTTTAAGGGTACAAAAACCCCTTGAGCCCGCGCTCATTAAATAAAAAAAAAATCGATCCAAGAAAATTTTTCAATATATTTTCAGTGTTACCGGCCATAACGCAACTGTAAGGCGCGTATTTTCATTAATGTCCGCGCAGTGGACGTACGAACGGAATCGCTTGGGAGTCGACACGGTGGAAGCTATTCTTTTATGTAAATTTAACTAAACTTGTGAACAATTTTATAAATTCGTAAAACGAAATTAACAGTTATTGTCTCAGGTGAGATCATCTGATAAATATAAAAATGAATAATTGTATTTGGTTCCTACGTATACAATGTTGGCCAAGGCTAAAGCAACTAAAATCGCAAGTCTGTGTTTTGCGATACATTTCATATGAATTTAGTCCAAAGTTTAAAAAAAATGTTGCCAATTGCTTGGAGTATTGTTGATTAATTTATAAAATCAATGAGCAGCAATTTTACGGCATTAAAAAAAAATACAGACATCCAATTGAATTCACTTTGCTTTTCAGCTGCCCAAAACAAAAGCAATTCAATTTACTCCGTAATTTTTCCTTAAAGTTCTCCGTTCTAAAAATCCGTTACTTTGACCAAACTACTCATATCTGAATTGTCAATATTAAAAAAAAAAAGATAACTGACTCATTCGCTTAGTCTGCTGCAGCAAGATCTAAAGATCTTGTTCTCTAAATTTTATCTAAAATGGCCAGAAATAAATATTCCGATGAGATTAAAGACAAAAATTATTAGCGAATATACAGTGTGTTTGACAAAAGCGTGTGGTTTAAAAGAAAACAACCGCTTGACTTAGGGAAACAAAATTATTTCCTTTAAAGCTTTTAATATTTTCCTTACTACGCAATGTACTTAATATGTAGCCCAGTCTGATCCATTCGCAAAATTTTCTCTGATAATTTTCTGAATACTGAAGAAGGAAACCTCGTGACCTTTTTCTAATGACATTTTTCTTGTTTTGAAAATTGTAAGCACTTTGTTTTTTTCAGCTTCTGAAGTGGTTACTGTTTTTTCCCGTTCTGGCAAATCGTCAACGTTTCCATGTTCGTTAAATGGTTTCAACCACTTCCTCACAAAACTCTATGACTTTCTGAGATACTTTGCTGCACCTGTAACGAATAAGTTTGGTCCCCGTGGATCAGCGAAAAACATTTATTACGGAATACAAGACGTAACTTTCAAACACGAAATGCAACTAAAGTAAAATTTGACTGTGGATTAGAGGAGGAATAATTCTAACGGAAACCAAAAATTTTTATCGTCTGCGACTAACTTGTTAATTTATACGAGGGACACGCTTTTGTCAAACACACCGTAAAAGTGATATTTCACAATCTGAATTATCCAAAAAATATTCAATCCCAAAATTGATGATAAGCCGATGTGGTAGATCAAGAGTTATCTCATGCCGGGAAGTCAAAATGATCATTAGGACGATAAAGAGCAATCCCTGTATGTCATCAAGGGAATTACAAAACGAGCTTAGTACAAAAATTAGCGCCAAGACACTTCGTCGGAGAGCTGTTAATAGCGGTCTTTCATCATTCAGGATCGCAAAGAAACCATTTATTTCAGCCAAAAACAAAAGAGCGAGACTGAAATTTGCAAATGACCATATTAAGTATTTCCACACAGTATCTAAGTGGAAAACGGTAGTATTTTCCGACGAATCGAAGGGATCAGATGGCTTTCGCCGGCCATTCAATGAAGCATTGGATCATCGATACTTAAAAGGAATTGTGATGCATGGAGGAGATAACATTATGGCTTGAAAGTGTTTCTCTGGACATGAAATTGGTCGGAAACATAAAATAGATGAAATTATTGACTGACTTATTTACAAAAGTATACTTGAAAACAATATACTGCCACACGCTGAGGAGAAATTGCCACTGAAATGGTTATTTCAGCAGGATAATGTATTCAAGAGTGGTTTGGGGATCAGAAAATCAATATTATGGAATGGGGGGCCCAGTGATTGTAAATCAGCGAATAGTTCGGGAGGACTGCAGATTTATATTTAACTCCAAATTTGAAAAAGCCATCCCAAGCTCTATAATTTCCAATCTGAACGAGAGTATGCCAAGAAGGTGTAGTGAAGTAATCAAAAACAAAGGTTTCTTCGTGATGATTATTATTAAATGTGAAAATTTAGTACGTAGTTGCTTTTGTTTTGGCCAACACTGTATGTACTGTACTGTGCAAAACATAAGCAACCATCTGGAGTCATCATTTCATAGTAAATTTTTCAACTTTCTACCCTACCAAATAAAAAGAAATGGATATGTAATGATGTGTAATAGAGTGTATTTTGAAATTCACAACTTTTTATAAAAGTAATAATACTTCAGATAAAAAAAAACCCCCAAAAACCAATAAAGTAGCCAAATTGAGCTGTGTAAACTCAACTTTTTTAATATTTTGTGTAATATCCTTTATTTTGAATAACAGAGGCGCAACGACGACGCATAGAAGTAGTTTACTTTGAAAGTGTACGCTGGGATATATTTTCCCACTCAACTTTCAAAGCATTGAATAGGTGAGACCTGTTGGAAAAGTGTTGTCCAGCGACACGGCTTTTAAGGATATCAAACAGGTTTTCGATGGGATTCGAGTCGGGTGATTGGGCCGGCCAATCAAGGACTTGAATCCCACTATCCACTAACCACTGCTTTACCAACTTCAATGTGTGTTTCGGATCGTTCCCACTCCGCATGTGGTAGTGGTACCGATTCTAGAATGGATTTATATTTGACCCGGTCCATGATTCCGTCTATTTCGTAGAATTGACCTACACCTCCTGCCGAAAAACACGTCCACTCCATCATATTACCCTCACCATGCTTTACAATGGGAGTGCATATCCCGGCAGAATTAATTAAATTAAATTTTTACTGTTTTCCATTTTTCAGGACACCAGTGTTGGTATTTTCTTGCAAAATGTAGCCTAATATGAAAAAAGATTTTAGTTTGAATTATGTGTAAAGAATTTAATTGCACTACGTGTTCCTTAAATGTCTTTTTGTGTGCATCGGTTTTTTGCGCGGCCTGTAACTTCGAAGATTATTTTCAATTGCACGTTGTAATTTTACGACTTCATTCGAACTTATGAACGGTTGTTTTTTAATTACACCACAAATATTTCTATCCGTTCGACAAGTTGTCTTACGCGGCCTACTACTGACATTTTGACTTTCAACGACTCCTGTTGCATTATATTTTTTTATTAAACGTGAAATAATCGATTTATTAATATTATAACGTTTATCTAATGTTGCCGGAGTATCTCCAGACTTAAGTTCATCAATAATCTTTGGTTTAAGAGAAGAGTATCTTTGTCGCGACATTATTAAAAAATATAAATTATGCGACTAACTTAAGAGAAAACTGATCAAAGCCAATCACTCAAGATCAAATACAAAGAGCTCACAACATTTTATGTGTAACCTGACTGGAAAAGTACTGTTACGAGGGGCGTTCAATATATTCTCGGTATCGATATGAAGGAAAATGCGAATTCAATTTAATTTGTTTTTATTTTTCAATATAATCTCCCCTAACATCAATGCATTTGTTACATCTAGAGATAAGCTTTTTTAAACCCTCAAAAAAATAAATTTCCTCCTCCTCCATTTATTGCCGACTTGAGTTCTTCATCATCCGAAAATCTTTTTCCACGAAGACATTTTTTCAAATCCGGAAACAGGAAATAATCACTAGGGGCAAGGTCTGGACTATGGGGTGGGTGTTGGATTTCTTCGAAACCACAATCTCGCGCAGCAGCCTTGGAAACTCGCGCCGTGTGAACAGGAGCGTTGTCATGAAGAAGCAACACACCCGCTGCGAGTTTACCCCGTCTTTTCTTTTTAATTTCCTCCCGCAAATTATGCAAAGTGGAAGCGTAGGATGTGGCGTTGATGGTTTCACCTTTTTTTTTGTACTCAATGAGCAAGATTCCCTTTGATTCCCAAAAAACTGTGGCCATGAGCTTTCGGGCAGACGGAGTGACTTTGAACTTCTTTGGGGGGTCTGTTCCTTTTTTATGCCACTGCATGGACTCTTGTTTGCTTTCAGGGTCATAGTGGTGGACGCATGTTTCGTCCCCAGTAACAATTCGATCCATAACACCGTCTGCGTTCTCACTACACATCTCCAAAAGCTCTCTACAGCATGCGATTCTCACTTTTTTCTGAGGCGCTGTGAGCATTCGTGGCATCCACCTTGCACTGACCTTTGAAAGGTTAAGATGGTCATGAAGAATGGTGTGAATGGCACCAATTGAAAGCTTGGTGATCTCTGCCATCATTTTCACCTTTATTCGGGCATCCTCAAGAACAAGTTTTTCGACTTTTTTGATGCTTTCTCCCGTACAAGCAGTAGCCGGGGCGCCGGAGCGGGGGTCGTCTCCAATGCTCTCTCTGCCTCTCTTGAACTCACTTGACCACTTTTGCACAGTTGATAATGAAGGTGCGGAACCCTGGTAAACAGCCACCATCTCTTCATGAATAGTTTTTTGACTTTTTCCTTGCTTAGTGAGAAATTTAATTAGAGCGCGATGCTCAATTTTCACCATCATCGTCTCAGTTGCCATTATGATTCTGTTTAACTAGAGATAAAACGCGAATTAATAATCACATTTATATGAAATTTTACATGAATGCACTAAAATAATAGTATTACTTGATAAATAAGTCAATTTATATATACAACCACAGCTTCACCCCGATACCGAGAATAGTTTGAACGCCCCTCGTAGCTATTTTTTTTTTACAGTGGGTTACAAAGTTGTTTAGACGGCTTTTACACAGCGCATGAATTTGATGCGCATGTTTTGGTTATTTTCTTTTGAACTGCCCTTCTGTGATGTGCGCATTTTTACACGGAGCCTTTTTCGCATTCTTTGATTTTTGACAGTTCTTCTTCATTTCATCTTTGGTGCTCAGTGATGAAAGTTGAAAATAAAATAAATTATAAAAGCAAAAATGGCATTTGCAGAACTAAACAATTTATTGGACTCTGCGGAAATGATTATTCATTGCACAGATACCGAGTACAGTTCGGACGGGTACATTTCATAATTGAAAACGAATTCGTTTGTTAATTCTTTGGTCTATTTAAATTCATCTGCTGTACTGAAATGTTGTGCTCGTAACAACAGCCAAAGAAGTAATGAAGCAAATGCGAAAAAGAAAGAAGAAGGAGAAAAAGAAATGTCAAAAACATGCAAAGGAAATCTTGCCCGCCGTGTATCGGGAAATTTTTTTTTGTTTCATTTTCCCTCTTATCCCTCTCTTTTGCACTTATTTGAATCTCTCTAAACATGGGCTGTGTAAAAGCCGTCTTAGGTTTTGCACAGCTCAATTTGGCTACTTTGTTGGTTTTTTGGTTTTTTTTTTTTTTAAATCTGAAGTACTATTACTTTTATAAAAAGTTGTGAATTTCAAAATACACTCTATTACACATCATTACATTTCCATTTCTTTTTATTTGGTGGGGTAGAAAGTTCAAAAATTTACTATGAAGTGCTGACTCCAGATGGTTGCTTAGGTTTTGCACAGTACTGTATGTATCGTATAATTATTAAATAAATAAGTAATAAATTAAATAATTGCCAAGTTGCCATCAGTTTTTGCTTGATTCTCCATAAAAATTACCTGTCACCAAAAAGTCCCGACGAGGTCTCTTGAAAATATGGCAACCCTAATCAAGTCCGACAATAAAATCACTCGTTTGCAGACCAAGGCACTACAAAGCTATTTACCAGAATTACCAGCATGGGAAGCCTATTTTCTCTCGTCTTGCTTGCTACGACGGACAATTCCTTCAGCTCTGAACATGATATAAGCTGCCTTGAGTGAACAATAACCTTTTTCCAGATGGATGAAGTCTTCATTTTGAACATGCGCATTTTGTCGTGGAACAGCTTCATATGTTTTCCTGGCATCTTTCTATCAACTCTTGGCTTTTAATTAAATTCTAACTCGTACTAACTAACTTTTGGGACAACGTAGAGCTGAGAAACCAATATTGGATTCAGTCAATATGCTACCGACTTTCCATCATCGTCACCCTGTTATAAGCAAAACCTCACAAAAGCTACTCACCACAGTGTACAGTTGCTGGTTTTCGTTAAAGGAAACTTCTTTGGTTTTACCACCCCCATAACATTCACGGCAAAAACAAAATCCCTCTCAACCGTCAAAACATTAACACTTCGCATGCGTCCGAAAAGTAACCCTCTTGTATTGCTGCCACCTGCCTTTGGTTACTACTGACAGATGCCTATTCATTCTTTGTCTACGAATCAGCTGGCATTCTATCTGTCAAACGAATTATTTTCCAATCCATTCACTCCATTATTACGGTACCCAGTTTGTAGTCGATTTTTTTTTGTTGTTGTTGTTGTTGGTTATAAGTCAACCCCCAAGCAGGCGGTGGTTTAAGGACGATAAAAAATAATCACATCATCACCTGGGAAGACGCAGAACCCCAACTCCAAATAACATTCTTTAAGCATATCCCCAAGGAGTATACTGATGGCTTTCCACAACAACTGAAGATGTCACAACCGCTTGGATACGTTTTGTAACAGATCGCTCGTCTCAGCTTGGATAACTCATTGAGGAGATGCCCGAAAATGGATCCGCTGCCAAGTTGTAATGGATTCGCAGCTGGATAGAAGCTTAAACATACACGTATCACCACCACCATCAGTACCACTGTCGCCACTTCTTAAGGGGTCCGTGAGAATGGGAGCCTGTATGGGTCGTTGCATCGTGGAGAAGAGTTCGTGCCTAAAACGGTGAGTACTCCGGCAGCACTCAACAGCTTCTCGGAATTTTCTGATTTAATCGATATGCACGTTTAATATATCCTTACTGCTTAAGTTTTCTCCTTTTTTCTTTTGATGCATCCTGCTGTGCTCCTATCCTGCGCCTAAACTTTATGAAACCATAATTTTGCTCCCTCCCTTTGCTGGCTTTGGGGTGTTGAAATAGTCCGCTGAAAGCCCCATCGAATTTAATTAGAGAAGAAATTGAAACTGGAGCACAAGTGGCTTTTGTATTACAATATTACATACTACGAGTACGTACATCGCACTAGTGCTGTCGTTGTTGTTTTAATTAAGTTAAATGCGGTTGAGAGCAGCAAACCGCCTCCCATACGTTTCGCTCCACTATCAACAACCCCCAATAATCCTCCCATCATCGCTTTTGACCGTCTTGAGCATCCTTGAACTTTTTTTTTTCCCCCCGTTTGCACTCGTTCTTTTTTCTGCCTTTGCTGATGCAGATTATTTTTTTTTTTTGTTGCTTTTCTTCTTTATTTTTTCGTTCACCCTTTTTGAATTCGATATTCACCCCGTCCCATCCCTCCGAATAGATGGCGTTCAACAGATGAGCACGAGACTGAACTGATGACGGACCAAGAAGAAGGCACAACGCAGAGAAGAAAGAAAAAAGAACGAAAATTCATATTTAGGATAATTAAGTTTAAACGAAAGGTGAGTGCTTTTAGGCTATCGACAAGGGTCGTCTTCCCTTGATGATGTAATTTTATTCAATCGTGTGTCGAACATTTGCTTTCGTTTATCTGTTTTTGTCCTGGGACTAAATTTCTGAGACGTTTGCTAGTAGAGATCAGAGAAAAGCTAGCATCTAGTCCTGGTGTCATGAATTTCACAAATCCACAAGGCGAAAATTGATTCCATAAGGTTAGATCAGGCCGCCGGTTATCTTGTCTCTACCACGGAACTTTTGTAGATTCAGTGTTCGAACACCAAAAGAGTGACGCCAGGCCTACGCCGTGATAGCTTCATTAGACTCCATATTTTTGTAGTAAGTGGGAACTCAGATATTTCTTCTATTTATCATGTAGATTGAAAAGGACCATGACAAGTACTTAGGCTGATGAAAGGCCCATTGTGTCACATGCCACCATGTCACTTATTTGAAGTACTAGTAGTAGTTAGTATTTTTAGGGCATTCTACAGAGTGTGGCATCAGGCTGGTTTGTCGAAAATGCGTGCACTTGGAATCGACGTCTGTCTTCAATGGATTACAAAGCTTTCGGAACGTTCAATTCAAGTTGTCTTAGATGGTTTAAAGTCTGATATTCACAAAATAAGTGTGCCCCAGGGCTCCGTTCTGTCTCCGATACTCTTTTTAATTTTTATCAATGATCTCTTGTCTGCAACTTCTAATCCAATATATTCCTTTGCTGACGACAGTACCCTTGGCATTTCATATTCGTTCCCGGCAGTGTATGTTAAGCCCATTAAATCCCGATATAAACAGCATAACCAATTGAGGAACTATCAGCAGAGTGGAATTTAATGCTTCCAAAATGCAATGCTGTCGGCGATGCTAGAAATATTACACCGCTTCTTATCGGGCCTCAATATATAAGGCATTCATCCGCCCAAAATTGGAGTGCAATGCCCACATCTGATCAGGTGCTCCTCTAAAATATATCTACGTTGAAAATCGAGCGATAAAACTCATAGGTGATGCTAACATTGACACCCTCGAATACCGACGAAATGTCTCGTGTCTCACTTTGTTCGCTATTTCCACCACCAGTGCTGCATAGAAATCGCAATAGCATTCCACCCCTTCAAACCTTCAGCCGTAACACTCGTCTCGCTATGAATGCTCATCAGTATACCCTCAAGCCCACTTTCGGACGTACTCTGGAATATCGTGATTCGTTCTTAAGCCGACCAACTCGTTTGTGGAATGTCCTGCCGAGCTCTCTATTTCTTAGTCATTGTAACATTCAGACATTTAAAACCAACGTACATCGTAACCTATGTTTCTTTCCTCCCTAACTTTCTTTCTCCCACGCTGTGTGCAAATATTTTAAGCGTACCTTAGCCGCTTGAGCGCGCGCTATTAAAAAAAAACAGAATGTAATGCCGCGTGGAGCATAAAGCACCAACAATATACAATGAGGTAGTGCTCCACTGGTGTCGTCACCACTTTTAAAAGAAGCATCGCAGAATGTTGTGTTACCCAGCACACTTAAGTGCTTAGCAAACGTGTAGTGGCCCAGCAGATAGTCAGTAAGCAGCCTTTCTTTCCTACTAAGAAACAGCAGAAAAGGTACTGACTTCTTAGAGACATCGTTAAGCATTCGTTTGATCATCTGCCTGCAATATAGGGAGTCATGCTATCTGCACTAGTGCTTATATCATATGAAACCCAACCGATCAATGGAAGCCCTAACGGAGGATGTATGCTGACCCAACGTAGGTGCGGATCCTGGAAAACTTTTCTCCCAGGATTGCCTAGCGATTTCATTTCCCGGGATCGCATTTTGGCCTGGGACCCAGACAAGGCTTAGTAAGTTCAGCCTTCTGGCTACGTTCTGTCCAGTCTTCCAATCTCAAACTTGCTTACAAGGCTGTGATTACAGATGCAGATACATAGTTCTATCTGCGCTTAGAAGGCAAAGGTAGGTTTTTCTAACCCATCCAGAGCTACATTCAAAATCGGTTTTGGAGCCATCCTTGAAGACCCGACTACATTCCTTTCCTGGCTCAGATTTTGGCCGAAACTATTCCTAGGCACAAGGAATTCATATTTTCGCAACAACAGGAGTTCTGGTCTTTTCGCTTCAGACGGCATGTTCGTCTGAGTCAAACGAGTTCATTTGGGCATCTAGACCAGAGCCGGGCATCTTACGGAAGGCCCCCATGCAGTCGAGACAGACTAGTCTTTGGAGTTTGGTAAATGCAGCAGTTATGTGTTTTCATGAAAGTTTGTTCAGCCTGTTATAATAGGATATATGTACGTATATCCCAACGACCCTCCTCGGTGACAAGTCCCTCGTCTTGCTGGCAGCTCCTTCACACTGCCAGAAGACCGACAGCGTCTTAAAGGCCTTCGACGTAACAGTTTGGTCCAATGAAGTGTGTAAAAAGCAATTCGAACATATGGTATTTGCTTCGTTATCAAATCTAGTATCACACTCGTATAGAAACAAGTCCTTACCCAGCGTTGCACTGGGTACCATAGCTTAGTCCCAGGGCTTTATCATATTTTGCCGTTGTCACCTTCAACCGAAATGGTTCCTGGACTAGGAAAACTATCAACTTTTTTGTCCGCTTCTCCAGCAATATTGTGCTGAGTAAAACGGATTGAAGGACTTGGTTTTTGGATACAGCTCTTTTAGTCTGGTGAAGGTCCGTTACTCCATGTAGTTTAAGTGTTTCAAGCAAGATGTCACTGTCCATTGGATTTTACGGAACCAACCGATAGAGCTGCGTAGAGAACATCGTTCATTATCGCTATGAATAAAAGAGATGCAAAACCGCAGCCCTGTCTTTCTCTGCGTTGGATCTCAACATCTGAAAGGTTATGTTGGCGTATGACACGACATCTTGCAGTTTGGTAGGTAGTCTTAAAATCGCAAAGATTTTTTTAGTAACACCACTTCATACTTGAATGCTGAAAGCTTACCAATTTCATGTATCAAAAACAGGCTTCCGTATCGTACTCATAAAACAGTCGTTAGAGGTATTTAACCGATAAAAATGGAATTTTCTCAAGTCGTCTCGAAGCTAATTCGGACGGGTCTTAGTGAATATACATACAGGGTGAATGACTCGAACTCCAACTTTTTAAAATGCTATAACTATAACAGTAGTTTTCAATATGTCCACCTCTGGCACGAATAATGGCCTTGAGATTGCCGAAGAAAGCATCGCACGCTGCACGCAAGTGGCTCTGCGGTATCTTGGCCCATTCCTGGCGAAGTGCTTATTTGAGGTGGTCCAAACTTTGGTATTTTTTAGTGCCAACCTTCGCCTTCAAAATACCCCAGACAGAGAAATCCAACCCATTTGCATCCGGAGAATTTGCGATCCATTGTGTCGAAGAAATAAAGTGTGGAACATTGTTTTTTAACCTCTTGGTTGACGCGCGCTTTGTGAGACGGTGCCGAGTCTTGTTGAAATGTCCACGGTTTCCGACCGAAATGGTTGTTTGCCCAAGGCTTCAATACTGCCTCTAAGACAGTTTCACGGTATACGATCTCATTAATTTTGACGCCGAACCATTTCTGCCGATGTTGCTGTTTTTTTAAGACCACCTCCATTGCGTTTTGCAACGCTGCCAGTGTCACGGTAACGAGCTATGGTTCAAGACACAAATGATTTATTCACATTGAGGTGCTGAAGAGCTCTAACGATAGCTACTTGTAGTTTTCCAGCCAAATATAAAGCAGTCACACATCACGTTTGAATTCCATCGTGGATAAAAATTTTTCAATGAGACGCAAACCGTTTAAAAGGCTTGTAAATATTAAAATCATCTGTCATGTGTCAAAATTTGAGCTCGCTGTCATGAACGGTTTGGAAATTATAGCAATCTGAAGTTGGTTGCAGTTTAAGTCAGTCAGGGTGTATATTCAGTTTTTTCGGACTTCTGCATGAAGTCCCCTTCTAAAGATGTTAGATGTCATGAGTTCACCCTGCGGATTCGTAAAAACTGTATTTCAGATATACGGTTCTAGTACGACTGATTCAAGACCCATTATCTTGTAGCACTTTAATGCTAATAAATACAATTATTAAGAGCTATCTGAAGAGCTGTCATGTCATTGCCTAAGATAGCGCTATCATCGGCGAAAAGAAGAGAAGTGGTTTCAGACTCGTCAGTCTCCTGTTTCAATGGAAAAACTTGGACGTCATTAAGAAGCAACGGACTCTGCACATTGCCTTGCTGTACTCCAACTTTAGCTTCGAATTCTACAGCTATTCCCCCTGGCCATTTAACTTTTTTTCTGAAGTCATCTCACATACCGTTTGCAATTCTATGGTATATACAGTGTTGTGCAAAACAAAAGCAACAAATTTAGTTCGAACGTATAATTTTTTTCCTAATAAACTTTTTAACAAAAATTAAACGTAGCTTTATGTAATGATGAAACAGAAACATGATAACGTACTTTCCAAAACCATAACAACTCGTATGTAAGAAAATGTCAACAACAACAATTATATGCAATATATTGTAGTGTGCAAAACTAAAGCAACAATTTCCCGATTTCCCAAAAACAACAAAAACAAAAAAAGTTAGCTTTACTTTTACATTTTCTGCAATATTTTTACCTACGCATAAGGAAGTGAGTCGTAGATCAGTCAAACGGATATCTTTCTTGCTGGTGGATCTACAACTATGACTCGAAATAAATTTAGTGATGGAATTAAATCTCAAATAATTGAATAGTTTTTTTAATGGAGAGACTCAAATTTCTATAGCCAAGAAATATAATATAAACAGATCGATTGTTTCTCGGCTAATCAAAAAATATAAATTAACGGGATATGTAGGAACAGTGAATTTGGGAGGCCGACCACGAAAATCTTTGGAGATCCGTTTGTGACTTCCCAAAGAATTGTGACATCACTTAAATTAACCGTTCATCCAGCTACAGTTCAAAGACGAGCAATCGAAAACGACTTAAAAAGTTACAGGCTTGCGAAAAAGCCTATGCTTAAAAAATGCATTTGCAGAAAAGGATCTTTTCAAAATACATATCTTGTTTTGAAAGCATAAACATAAACCAAACAGCTCGTTTTTAATCATTCGGTTAAATTCGCCAGAATGCATCTGAATTGGTCCATAGACAAATGGATAACTGTCCCTTTCAGTGACGAATCTAAGTTCAATCTGGTCAATTCAGATGGTATGTCAACAGTTAGACGTCGGAAAGGAGAGAGACTCAATCCTCGCAACTGCAAAGTTACATCAAAGCATGGAGGCGGTAGTGTGATGGTGTGGACATGTTTCTCAGCCAATGGTGTTGGGCCCTTTTACCAGATTGAAGGGATAATGGATCATTTCAAACATAAAAGCGTTATTGAGATAGAAATGCCCCATGCTGAATGGAATATGCCGCTTCGAACACCCATTCAGTACGATAATGACTCGAAGCACACGGCGAAGGTTGTAAATAATTGGTTAAACGTCAATAGGGTGTGTAATGACCCGTGGTCTATCCAAATCAAATTAAACACTACACTCAATAGTTCAAAAGCAATTATTATTTTATTTTATTTCATCACATTTATTGACACAATAAACCTCGGTCACTCATACTCTGACTCCAAGCAAGTGTGTGCATGTCAAGTGCATGTGACAAGTGTCTACGTAAGATATGTGTGTGTTTCAAGTATGGGCCTGATCAGTGTGTGTACCTGCAGCTGGCTGGTCATCATCGGGAGTTACAGATCTCCACATCCCTCCCATGTTTTTAAGCTTCAGCTTCAACTCTGGATCGCTTGCTTCGCCTTGTGATGTTTCCTGAAGTTGTGGGAGATTAGTATTTGGATCATCGACGACCTCTGCGAGAGCTGTATCTTCGCCTGATGAGCTAAAGGAATTCAGAATAGGTTTAGGAGTTAAAATTGGATCTGATCCCGGAGAAGCCGGTATTCTTTTGAGATGAGAAATGTTTCTCCCAAATACTTTGCGTCTCCATTTCCTCGAACCACAACATCGCTCCCTTTTCCGTTCAATTACTTCGAACTCTTGTGGGTCAAAAACCGGTGTTAGTTTATTCGAGAAAATGACATTTCGAAGGACCACTTTGTCTCCCACCGCTATCTCAAAGACCTTGGCTCTTCGATCTCTGTCTGCTCTCTCTTTCCCCTTTTGCTTATTCATAAGGTCCAGATCTCGTGCTTCAGAGTCTAAAATATCTTCGTTGATGTCATGGATCGAAGGTATTTTGTCTCGGATAGTGCGATTAAACAACAGCTCTGACGGAATCTTTCCAGTTGTCCCGTGCAGAGTAACGTTGTACATCAGAATGAACTTCTGGATCTCTTTTTTGTAGTCGGTTCCTATAGAATTTTCTACCTCCCCATTAGCTTGTGGCCAATAGGGTGGTGACGTCATAAGATGCACATCATTGTTTGCACAATACTGCTTAAACTCCTCGCTCACAAACTGACGTCCGTTGTCGGTTGTTATCGATTTCGGGTACCCTAACCTTGAAAACATTTCCTCCAAATTTTCAATGATGGCGCTTGACGTTATCCTTTTAAGGAACTTGGCTTCATGATATCTCGAGTAATAATCGATGACTACGAAAATGTGTTCATGGTTCGGTAATGGTCCCATCAAGTCTATTACCAAACATAGCCATGGTCCATCAGGGAATTCGCGTCTGTTCATTGGGGTTGCTTGTATCGGTCTTGATACCAGCAAACAATCACGGCAGTTTTTTACGAATTTTTCCACATTTCTGTCAATTAATGGCCACCATACCTTCGAACGAACCCTACGTTTCATCACTGTCTCACCTGGGTGTCCTTCATGCGCCAGATTTAAAACGTTTGACCTCAAGGGATTAGGTATAACGATTTTCGTTCCACGTAGCAGAATGTTCCCCAATGTACACAATTCAAGGCGAAATGGGAAAAATCGACTGATGTTATTCGAATTCCAGGAATTATTTTTCACATTATCTATTGAGTCCATCAATTCCGCGTCTGCGCTAGCATTCTCTACTACTTCAACTGTGGTCAGTGCTTTTGGTATAGCTCTTTCGATTATTGCGCAAATGTTCCGTTCACATTGTTCGTCAAAGGTCTCTGGATGTTCCCCTCTGCATAATCTGGGAAATGAATCTGCAATGTTGAATTTTCCCGGTTGATATACGCCCTTAAATTTAAAGGACTGGCCTGTAGCCAATTCGAATTCTATACCCGCCAAGTAATAATAAAATCGTTCCACTGACCAAACCTACGCAAGACTCTCCTTTTCTGTTTGTGGATACCTCCTTTCGACCTCAGACAAGGTTTTACTCGCAAATGATATAACATGGGGGATATCACCCTCAAAATGTAAGAGCACAGTGCCTAAAGCTACTGGGCTAGCATCGGCTATTAATCGAATTCGCTTTTTTGGATCGAAATACGTTAAAGTCGGTATTCTTGCCAACTGTCCTTTTAATTTATGAAAAGAATCGTTCTCGCTCTGCCACCATTCGAATTTAACATCTTTCTTTGTAAGCTTCCGGAGCGGCTCTGTTATATCCCCAAGATAAGGGATGAATTTACCAAGGTATGTTACCAGCCCTAAGAAACTCCTTGTCTCTTCTTTGCTGGATGGTGGTCGGAATTCTAGGACATCCTTAACCTTCTCAGAGTCTGGATTTATCCCGTCTGTGGACAAAATATGTCCCAGGAACCTCATGTTCTTAACTTTCCAGACATACTTATTCTCGTTTAACACCACATTATACTTCTTGAAGACTTCCAACACAGCCTTAAGGTTAACGTCATGTTCATCCTCGGTTAGACCAAAAATTACAATGTCACCTATAAAATTTAAGGCATTCTTACACCCGGCCAAGATATTTTCCATCTGCCTCTGAAAAGTCTCTTGGGCCGAATTAACTCCAAATAATAATCGTTTATATCTGAATATCCCTTTCGACATGATAAATGTCGTTATTTCTCGACTTCGTTCATCTAATTCGAACTGGTGGTAAGCGCTTTCCAAATCTAACCTCGAAAACCACTTCGCACCCTTTAATCTGGTCATAAACGAATCAAACGTTGGCAGTGGGTAATTTTCTCTTAATATAGCGAGGTTAGCCCGCCTCATGTCAACGCATAGCCTTATGTCCCCGGTTTCTTTAAAAACGATTACAATAGGAGATATCCAGGGACTCGGTCCCGAGACCCGCTCTATGATATCCTGAGCAACTGCCTCCATCAATTTAGCCTCCACTTTTTCTTCTAGAGCAGCTGGAACCCTTCGCAATGGCTGTTGAACCGGCTTCACTAACTCATTGATTGATAGAGAAATAGTAATACCTTTAATTTTCGGAAATGGTTGCAGGTTATCGACCCGATTGACATCAAGTCCTAGTTTTAGGACGTTCAATTTAATGGCAGTATCCCGATCCAAAAGCGATTGTCTTCCGTTCTCAATTACATAGAACGATGAAATCAAATCAGTGTTTCTATTGACCACTATTGTCGCTTCAAAAACCGTTTTTACCTTAAGCAAGTCATTTCCGCCATAAGCTCGAAATTGGTTTTCCGATTTCGTCCGAAGATTCCATATGGCAGTTCCTTCCCTACAAAGGTGCTCCCAATCTTTCTCGCTAAGAAGGTTATGACGAGACCCTGAATCTATCAGCATCGGAACTACACGACCACCAATAAAGCAATTAATTATCTCACCCGTTTCACCTGTAAGATCTTCCTTTTCAGATATTTTGAAACAGTTGTGTTCGTGAAATCTGTCCAACTTATCAACAGTAGTGGCATCACACTTTTCTTCGCCCACAAAACGAACCTTTGAAGTCTGGATTCTGCGCTGTTTTTCATCTGTGTTATAAAATTCGGTTTGTTTGCGTTTATTGGCTTTAGTTTTGCATTTTAACGCAAAATGTCCTATAAAATTGCACTTGTTGCATTTAGCGTTTTTAGCAGGGCAAATTTGGCTACTTGCTAAATGCTTGCGAGACCCACATCTGCTGCATTCTCCTGTGAACCTATTCTCACCATTGGAGATAACACGGTTGATGCTCATGGAAGTAGTTGGCAGCATCATGGCCTCCGACTAGTTATTAATTTCTTCATATACATGACACATTTCGATGATCTCTGCTAATGTATGATCTTTTTCTAATAGACGTTTTTTTAGGTCCCTAGGTGCCCACGCATCTATAAGATCTGTTCATTTGTTTCCCCAAATTGGCACTTTGCTGCCTGATTTCGCAATTTCAAAACAAATTTATTCAATCCCTCTGCTTGTTCAGGTTTAAGCGAACGAAATAAGTGCTTCTCAAACGTGGAGTTTCTTATAAGAGAGAAATAGTTATTCAGCTTGTCAACGAGGACCCTGAAGATATCGGTGTGGTCCTCCGCATCCTGTGGTTGAGATAGTGCCCCTGCAATGTTATAGATTACCTCCTGAAGCTGTGTACCACCCAAATGTAGTAATTTGTTCTTCTTCTTTGTTGGATCTGTGATCTCTTCTGCTTCCAGATATAGAGTAAATGCCCGTAGCCACTTTTCCCAGTCTGACCGAATCAAGGCTTTCTCGATAACCTCGCAGAGAAATGGTGCTATTCCTGAGCCACTCATTTCAACACGCTTGCCCTGCAACACAATAATTACACATTTTTATTCGCAATTTAATGCCTGGCAATCTAATGTTGTAAGTGGCTGCGTAAGATATGTGTGTGTTTCAAGTATGTGCCTGATCAGTGTGTGTACCTGCAGCTGGCTGGTCATCATCGGGAGTTACAGATCTCCACAGGGTGCAAGTTCTTGATTGGCCGGCACAATCACCAGACTTGGATCCCATTGAAAATCTATTCGGGATACTAAAGCGACGGGTTACAGGAGAACTTTTTACGAACACGCGAGAACTGTTTCAAGCATTAAAAACTGAATGGCAAAAAATACCGTAAATCACAATTTCAAATTTAATATCTTCATCAACGCAGATGTGTTGAAGTTATTAGAAATAAGGGCTCTTATACAAAGTATTAGATTTGTTGCTTTAGTTTTGTACACTGCTATATATTACATATACTGGTTTTTCTTGTTATTTTCTTATATACGAGTTGTTATTCTTTTGGAAAAAACACTACTATGTTCCTTTTTCTTCATTACAAAAATCTACATTTAATGCTTTTTAGAAAGTTCATTAGGAAAAAATTATTACCTTTTACACGTTCGAACTAAATTTGTTGCTTTTGTTTTGCACAATACTGTACGTCTCCTTTACATTTTGATATCTTAGCGCCGTCTAAATAAGATCTCGAGGAACTCTATTAAATGCTTTTTCCAAATCGATGAATATGATATGCAGATCTTTCTAAACGTCGTAATTGCGTTGCCGACTGTCTAGAACCTCATTATATATTTTCATAGCATGCGACATTAGTTTCACCGATAGGGAGTTGTTGCATATTCTTTGCCTTTATACAGTGGAACAAGAAATCTCTCCCTCTGTTTAGGCATCCGGTCTTCTCTCATCACTGTATCAAAAAAGGTCCAAATCATTTAAATCCAATGCCTCCGATTGTCGCCCATGCTTTGGTCCGGCTAACCCGGAAACGCGTTCATTTCACCGCTCGGCTACCGCCAATTCTGCTATTTCATCCTTATTCGCCAGTATGCAAATCGTAGGTGCAATACCCGCAACTTCACGGCGGATACTTTCCTATATGATCTGAAACGTTTGAGAATTGCTATTGTAAAAATATCGTATGGTGTGATGTCCAACAAGCGAGGAGGTCAAGAAATATCTCCATACTTGCCAATTAATTTCCTCGACAAATTGTCCTCAAATTCTCCATCGAGACTCTGGCAGTATACGGAGTAGTACAGTTTTGCTGCAGTACCCGGAATACAGATATAGTTGCAGGAACAGAAACTCATCATATTACACATCTTCAGCAGTCACTGTTCCCCTTTGGCTAGGAAAAACAACGGCCAGTTATCCCTCGCGGTTAAATCGCACACCACACTTTGGTTTTTGATGACGTACAAGTACTATAGGGTTCTGTTGTTGTTCTTCAAAAAAATGCACTTTCGACGAGACTGCACGCGTTAATTTCTTTTTCAAAAGAACGTTTACTGTTATTTTTTTTAACTCTAGTAGAGGCTCAGTCTTTCTCATTATTTTTTCGTGGATTCTGCTTAGTTTCATCTATAACTAGAGCCGCATATTCTGCTGTTCATTTTCCTTCGAATATAAAAGTCGTCAGCAACCTTGCCGATGTACGAGTACTAGACATAGCTTGGAAAAATCCGCACTATGCTATTAAAGCCCACGGCATGATTTTTCGTGAAAGGCTTAAACACTATTTTAATCTCTGTATTATTGGGGTCAGGATGTATTCTAGAGTTTTCTGCGCGTTTGCGTATTCATTTTTGAAATCATCATGCTGTCATCCAGATTGTGATTGGATCAAGAATTGTTTGCTCAATTTTTCAAATTGATCCACATCCGAAAGCAGCATGGAACCCTCAAATCTTTTCACGGGTTTTTGCTTTGAGGCAACCGTCCTCCGGTAGGCTCCTAGGTGTAAGTATACAAAGTCTGCTGAGGCACATCTTTGCCGCAGGTCGTATCTGTGCAGCTTAAAGTTAATGTGATTACGCACGTCTTGTCTCACACTATATCCGTGGCTTATAGCCATGTGTTATAGTTTCTTTACTTTTTACCGACATATCAGATCTGCCGATTGATTTGGAATGGGAACGGCATTGCAGAGATCGATACACAGATCGCCATATTAAATTCCAAAACCTTTCGCAACCATTCACGCGGTGTGGTCAGATTCCACTTTGCCGTTGAAACGTACCGTCACAATTAAAATGTGCGAACATGCCCTAGTTTGTTGGTGGCACCTTAGAACTTTTCATTTTTATCCTTAGTCAGAGGCTCTATCCGAGAACACTGTCCTATAAAGGCAGGCTTACTAACTCTATTCTGAAATATAGCCGCCAATATCCGAGCACTTCAACGATTTACGAAACTTTTGTGTGTTTAATGTAATAATACCGAGCTCAAATATCCTTCCAACTGGTTTTTAAATTTAGTTTGGACATCTTCTACAGCTTAACCCATAGATGTCCATCTTGTACCACACAAACTAAAGCTCTCCCTAGTTGTAAGAAACTGCCTTTCTAAGGACCTCCTTTTTATGAGTCGGGGAGAGTGTTTATTGTTCGGACCCGATAGCCAAAAGTCGTCGAAAACATATGCATTCGTATCCAAAGGTTTTCCTGCGTTTTGAAGCATTTTTGTAGCATTTTTTACGGTACTACTCAAGGGACTATTGGTGAAATAACGTCCACCTATGAAATAATCTTCACATACCGCCCTGTATGATAAATGGAAAGATATAAGCCATGCAGCCTTTGCAAAGATCGCTTGGATAATAGAAAAAGTAATTTCCTCGGAGCACATTTCTAATGCTGCAGTTCCTTAAATCTACTCACTGTGTTTTGAACCAGACATTCTCAGTCTGCACAGAGGTTGGCAGCCCAAGATTTTAATCTGTTAAATTTAAAAGTTAAAACAACCGACTTAAGGGGAAATCTAAACAAAAAAGAGTATTTATTAGGGGTTTTGTGGTTCTATATATACCCGGAAAGTGTTATACATTTGCAAGCAGAGTTGCCATGTTAAATTATATGAACTGACAGAGTACTTATTAACTCATATTTTTATTAACACTCCCACTTTTAGATAATTTAACATTTTGATTACATGGTTTGATCATTATTTTTTTCTATAATTGAAATTAACAATCTAAATTTTTGAAATTTATCTTTACTTAGACCCTTTGTTAAAATGTCAGCTTGTTGTTGTTCAGAAGGAACAAAGTTTATCAAAAATTCTCCTCTTTCGTATCGCTCACGTATGAAGTGATAACGAACGTCAATGTGTTTCGTTCGTTTATGAAACTCTGGATTTTTGATGAGCCGAATCGCTCCTTGGTTGTCCATTTTCAGCACAGCATCGTCAATACCACCCGGAATCATCTCTGAGAGCAGCTGCTGTAGCCATATCATGTCTTTTATTGCTTGTGATGCGGCTACGTATTCTGACTCAGTAGTTGACAAAGAAACACATTTTTGCCTCTGTGATGACCAAGACAACGGGCCACTCCCGAGTGAAAAAATGAACCCAGTGGTAGAGCGCCTTGTTCCAGGATCCCCTGCACAATCAGCGACACTGAAACAAACTAACGAATAACATTTAGTTCTTTTAAAAAATATACCCATTCGTCTGGTTCCACTGATATATTTCAAAATTCTCTTAACAGCGTTGACGTCATGATTACTTGGCGAATCCAAATATCGGGAAACCACTCCTACTACAAAGGCAATATCTGGACGAGTCGCCACTGCCAAATACATGAGAGAGTCTACGGCTTCTCTGTAGGGAAATTTCACTGCTTCCGAAGATAGAGTATTTGGTGAAGAACATTGCTCCGCTGGAGTTGACACCGGCTTGCAAGAACTCATGTTGAATCGTTTCAACAGATCGTTTCTGCAGAAATTTCACCAACTGTTCTTGTTCTTCGAAGCCATGAGCCCATCATCGATGTAAACAGCTAATATGATTCTACATTTATTATCTGCTGATAGAAAAATTCAAGGATCCATTTTGCTAGGCCTTAGCCTGAACTCCGGCAGAACTCATGTAAGCTTTTGATTCCAGCAGAGAGACGCCTGTTTGAGTCCATATAAGCTCTTTCGCAATTTGCAAACCTTATCTGTGCCATCACCGAAACCCTCTGGCTGATGCATGTAGATTTCCTCAGTGATATCGCCATGTAAAAATGCAGTTTCGACATCAAATTGGGTCAAAACAAGTCCTTCGTTGGATGCAATGGCAAGAATGGAACGAATCGAGGTGAACTTAGCCACTGGACTGTACGTTTCTCCATAGTCGATGCCATATTCCTGGGTGTAACCCTGTGCAACCAATCTCGCCTTATACTTTTGTTTTCCAACGCCTAGATCCTTAAGTTTATAAACTCATTTCTTACCAATAACTTTCCTACCCCCAGGTCGAGATACCAAATCCCATGTGCGGTTTTTGTAAAGACTACTTATCTCGTCTGAAATTGCTTCTTTCCAATTTGTCATCTCTTCGCAGGAAATAGCTTCTTTGTAACATTGTGGCTCTCCTTGCATAAAATACGCATGCTTTTCCACAAAATTACAAGCCCCTGGTGCAGTATCCTTTCTTTTGCGTAGTGGACTCTTCAAAGGAATAGACTCGTTGGGGTCATATACCATGTCTATAGCGTCCTCCTCATCACATTGGTAATCCTCCTTTTCCATTTGTTCTTCTGTCCTTACATCAACATCGTCTTGTTTTTCCGTATCAATAATAACATTTTCTTGTGAAATATTATCGCGCTTGCTCATATGGATAACAGATGTACTTGGAGATTCGTCGAAAACACTATTTGGAAGTCTTTCTTGTTGGCTGTGCTGCTCCATTTCCCTAAAAACGACATCTCTGACGATTACCACTTTATTTTTTGCAGGTTTCCAGATCCGATAGCCTTTGGATGTGTCCGAGTATCCCATGAACAGACCCTTTTCAGCCTTTCTGTCTCATTTTCGGCGTTTTTGCTTGGGAATATGTATAAATGCCAAACGTTTTAAACTCCTCAACCCTAAGGTTTCCTCCATACCACATTTCGAAGGGGGTTTTACCTCCTAAAGCGCTGTCCTCAGTGCGGTTCAAAACGTATACAGCAGTGTTAACTGCTTCTGCCCAAAACCGTTTACTCAAATCCTTTGCACTAAGCATAGTCCGAACAGCTTCGACGACTGTGCGATTTTCTCGTTCGACGCTCCCATTTTGCTCGGGGGTGTAAGGAACACCGCTCTCATGCCGAATGGAAAGTTTCCTTAGAAGCAATTCAACGCCTTTGTTGACAAATTCCAAACCATTGTCAGTACGGAGTGTTTTTGCTGAGTAGTGGCTTTCTGAGTTAGCAAGATGTAAGAACTCTTCAATGGACAAACAAATTTCTGATTTCTTCTTCAAAAATTGTACGACTCTGTAATGTGAAAAATGATCCTTGAGGAGGACAAAGTATTTAGCTCCTCCTAATGATGTCTCTTCCATTGGTCCACATACGTCGGCATGCACAAACTCCCCTAGTTGACTTGCCTCAAAAGAACTCCTTGAAAACGGGATTCGATGCATTTTTCCAAAGATACAAGCATCACACATAAAATCTTGATCATCTATGAAACTGATCCCATTCCTTTTAAGATGATCACGCACTTTCTTGATGTTTTGGTGAGCCAGTCTCTCGTGCCATACCTTCAGTGGCAACGCTTTGGTAGTTGCCAAATTTGCCGTCGGCTTAACCGAAACCTGTACATGAGAACACATTCTGAATAGCTGCGCCTCACGCTCTCTTACTGCCACGATAACTCCGTCTACATTAATAAATTCGCATCTCATCTTATCAGAAACAAATTTTAACCCTTTATCCAATGCACGACTTTGGGAAAAAAGATGAATGGAGATTTTGGACACACACAAGACATTAGATAAATGTTTTTTACACCACCCTTTTCCATTAAACGACAAGATGTTGATGTCGCCCGTACCTAAAGCTAATATTTTTTGACCGCTTTCAACTCTAATCTCAATGGGGTTAGAAAATGTTTTATAATCCTTTCGAAATGTTATATGATCACTAGCACCTGAATCAAGATACCAAGAATCATTGAACTCACCATCATCAACCAGCAGTGCATTGCACATCTTTAATTCTTTCTCCTCCACTCCTTTTAGCTTCCTTTGAATTGGATTTTCTTCCTATTGGTACTTCGCCCCTGCTTCCAGTCCTCACACGATCACCATTCTTTGAATTTAGCTTCCTCACCACTATTACCTCGCCCTTGCTTTCAGTCCTCACGCAATCATCACAGCAGCTTTTAGCACCGCAGCTTTCACCTTTGATTCCATTGTTTTTATATTCAGTTAGCTTTTTGGAACATTCTCTTTTCCAGTGTCCCACTTCATTCCATCTGAAACACTTACCGGGTTGGAAAGTTTTGTTTTTGGGTTGTTCCCAATGTCTTCGCTTCGCAATTAGTGCCGAGGTGCTTGTGTCTGGAACAGATGAGTTTGAAAGCATTCTTGTTTCTTCCATGATTAACCGTGACGTTAAGTTCTCCAAAGTTTGCTGATCTTTTGTTGTTGACTCCCACGCAGAGAAAAAATGCTTAAAGCTTTCGGGAATTGTCATCAAAATTTTTGTGATTACCATGCATGGCGTAATCTCCTCCCCTACGTCCCTCAGCTGACGTACTATGTTTCCTAATTTTGATATGTGAGATGTAACGTCATCCTCAGGTTCCATCTTAAATGTATAAAACCGCTGCAGCAGCATATGAACATTTGCATTTGATGATTGCTCGTATACCGACCGAAGTTTTTCCCACATTTCTTTTGCAGTGATGCAATTTAAAATATGGCGAAGTGGTGTCGGGCCAACACTCATTGCAATTATACGTTGCGCCTTACAATCATCTTTCGCCCACCCAGCTAATCGTTTTTCATAAGCTACCTCAGTCTCAGACTCTGCCTTAACCGGTCGGTTAATAGCACCATTAACAAAATTGTATAGATCTGAGGCACTGAGTAATGTTCTCACCTGGAACTTCCATACAGAATAGTGTTCAGAGTTCTGCAATTTGTCAATCTTGAAAATTTCGTTTTCCATTTAGTATTTTAACGGACTACCGGATTTAAAACTGTTTCAAAAACTTTTCTCTTTAAAAAAAAAGACCGCGCGATCTGGGCCCATAACCTGTTAAATTTAAAAGTTAAAACAACCGACTTAAGGGGAAATCCAAACAAAGGAGAGTATTTATTAGGGGTTTTCTGGTTCTACATACATACCCGGAAAGTGTTATACATTTGCAAGCAGAGTTGCCATGTTAAATTATATGAACTGACAGAGTATTAACTCATATTTTTCTTAACATAATCCACATCCGTTTTACTGATATCTGGGTCGTCCAATACTGCAAAACAACGAGTCTTGTTCTAGCTGTCAAGCAGTACGACTACGAAGAAACGTGTGGAACTGCAGCGAAGGTGAGAGTTATTCCGATTTCCTCTAATGGAATCGAACATTCGCTGGCAGGCTTACCTACATACTCGTACATACATAAAAGCCATTGGCAGTGTTATGTGAATTAAGACTTATGCTCCACATATACTTTAAACTAAAAAGAGTGTTGGTTTGATCGACTGAAATGCTCGCAATACCGCAATGACCTGCCGACTTGACACTGCTAGTTTTTTTGACAAACTTCGCTACAGTAAGTTCCGGTTAGGTCCTCACCGAACTGATGATAAAAAAATATTTTTCAAGCTCCCATTTCGGTTTTGTGCCACAAACTCTATCATAGCTCTCGTCTATCGGTGCAAAACTTATACAACCTTCGACTGCTGTATAATGACAAAGTAAAAAGTCAATACAAAGATAAACACACATTTCTACACCTGCTCTTTTTTTTTCTAGAATCGGAAGCAATTTCTGGATAATTTCCTGGAAAATCAGGACTTGAACTACTCAAGGCTAAGCAGAGCACCGACAGCTGAATTGTAAGGACCTTCATATTCTTCATTTCTTTTTAAAACAAACTTTTAATCACTCCCTCTTGCAGAACGGACATACAACTACAAAGCCTTGACGCCCAGAATCTTTTAGTATCCGCCGCTAAAGACATCACCACGACCAATACCTTTATACCGGCGGCATCATCTCGAACTAGTTCCTCTCTCGACTTAGAATGGGAACATGAATATGGCCAACATCGAGTACTCTCTCGATCTTGGCTATTCATAGATGGTGCTGCAACCGATGATACCCGAGCAGATGATGGTGAAACTAGTGATGACAACAAACCTCTCTTCAATTCTCCACCTTCCGATGAAAGATGTCTGCAGGAAGAACTATTACCTAAAGAACAACAGCAGCATCGAAATGTTGGTGCGCAATTTTTAGTGGCCAAAAGTAATTCAAGTCTACATCAACAAACGAACTTTACACGTACCTCATCGCGAACAAGTTGGTCGCATATTTCCACGCCAGAATCCCTCGAATGGGACATCGATGAGGAGCAACGTAATCAAATGCATCTAGAGGATGATAATCTGGATCATGAAACTCTGGAATTGTTGCATCAAATCGAGATGCTTAAGAATAAGGTACTCAACGAGACTGGAGATGGCCTGGAGGGAATCGAATTTCCCAGCAACGGTGAGAGTGGAGATAGTTGATTGAATCAACTTCGTAAGACTATGTCCGGGGTAATATGACTTTTGGCTAGATAACTGCATTTTTTTTTTGAGCATTTTTATACAAAAATCTTTTTTTTTATTGATTTCCCTTGCTATGCCGTCCAATTTTTTTGAAGTCTTTGAAAGAGCTTATTTTGGTTAGGAAATTTGGGATATTTTTTTCAAATCCCAAAGACCAGCAGTAAGACTATGGCTTTGCCCATAAAATGAACCTAAAAACGGATCAGCTGATTTTATTCATAAACCTATGGAAAACAGGTTTTATATTTAATAGTTGGAAGCGCTATTTGTAGTCATGCTGAATCGACTAGAGTTTTATTTTACAATAGTATAGATGCCAGTTGCAAAAGTATAGTAAAGTGGAGCTTGTTTATGCGAAAGCTACCCTCTTAAACCGTATTACCAGACTTTTGGCAAAAACGGATACTATTTTCACTTCGAACTGCCAAACACTGGCCCTTCGAATAAGACCAAATAGAGGATTGGTTGGTAGCTAATTGATGTTTGATTAACATTATTCGCACAATTCGCTTGATCTCCTATCCAAGAAAATTAACTTCCCACCATTCCAAAGAAAATGGTAGTTATTTATTGTAGGACACTGTAAAACTTTTCATTGATAAATTTCAAAGGCCGATGGAAAACTTTACAAGGAAATATTCCTCCCCATTCTCTCAAATCCGAGTAACTTTCTTACACCAGCTCGAGGCGGAAAATATTTGCGCGATGCATTTTTAGCCAGCAGTCATGATTCTATTTAAATCCATTAGGTCTCACATTTTTCACTTTTAGTGCTTATGAATGTTTTAAGCGAATTGCACATCAGACACCGATTTGGCAAGGATCCGTGACTCAGTTTTACTCCTTGAATATATGTCATTAACCCATTTAGTTACTCAAAAGCCTCATGATATCTAAAGTGATTCTGGGTACAATATTCCCCGCAACTCCGTCACTTTGCACTTTGAATAAAAATGCTGGTCAACATCGTTTCGAATACTTGGAACGTAGAGCGAATTTTCCCTATTGAAATGTCACGTGTAAGGTAGTGTTGGTTGTAATGTAGTCAATTTCCGCTCCTAAAAGTATAAATATCTCCACCAAAATACATCCCCTATCAATGATAATATCCCACTGTGTTGCATTTGTATATTTTTATACCGTTTATCTACAGCTTGCCGTAGTTTTTTGCGGCCATATCCCGTGGCCATTAAATTTTAAAATCTTGACGTGCAACTACAAGTGATAACTTACTTACTTAAAAGGTTTTCGACCTACAAGGGACCTCCGTTAGTGAAACTACAGCCTTTTACCTTTCTCCGTTTCATGCCACTTTCCAGGCCAAATTCGTCAAGTACTGCACCAGAAATCTGGGTTTGAACCCCAGGCGATACATCGTAAAACAGAAAAACTAATTCTATTATCAGCAAGAGCGAACTTTGAAACTAAGAAGTCTCTCATTCTCGCAGAAGCTGAAGTTAGTTTTTGTGGTCGTCGTGAATATTAGGACTGGAAATATAAGACTCTTTAAGTTTGGCACTCTTGTTGTTTTCTACGATATGTCTAAACCAATGACGTTCTTGCGCATTAGGTTGTTATATCACGTTCACATTTTTATTTTTTTTTTTCCTTGCTTGGATGACCAAATATCAGACGAAATCGTTTATTCCTCGAAGGTGCCCAGTGCATGTTCTGCATTCTTGTTGGTTTGTTAACTAGGACAATGGTAACTATGGGGTCTACGTTAGCATGCACTGAGTTGATGAAAAGATTCCCACTCTGGCTTCTTCCGCTTAAAATACAAATTATATAGTTCTGAACCAACATTTTTGAACGGCGCGCGTCCCATCCGAATTTGCGTGGTGAAGACAGACCAATTTTGAGATTCTAAGCTCGGCCATTGTCCTATAGAGTTCCATATGATGTATAAAGTTATACGCTCATTTCAAGTCAATAACTGAGTTTCAGTGCTTAAAGCCAGGACCTTTTAGTAGAAATATGGCCTCTCTTACCGCACATGTTTGCATTACTTCTGTGATGTGTGAGAGGCTGGCTGCTCTTTTTAAGATCGCAATATTAGTAAAGCCGAGAAGTTATCATATTTTTTTAAAGGGGATTTTCTGATTAACTTGGTTATACATATATGTACATATACCACTATATCAGCTTATGCCCCGTGCTCGTTCAATATTGATGATGATGATGAGGTACTAGTCGTTCACAATATGCCGCGTACGCTTAATTTTCGTGTCACTATCATCGCAAAATTCATGATTGCTTAAGACTGAATCTAACTATTAAAATTTGTCAAACTTTAGTACGATAACTTCTCCTATACAGATGTCTGCAACTACACGGGTTTGGGAGTTCAGAAAAATAGCAAGGCAGTTATTAGAACCGACTGAGTCTCAAACAAGTTATTCTCTGGCGTCTTTTTCCAAATACGGAACTTTGTTTGAAGTCCGCTGTTTCGCCACGAATTCGAATCATTAAGCTGTTCTCGTTGTGCGTGTTACTTTTGTTGCCAACTTGTCGCCTGTATCACCCATCATGCCTACATAACTCACCTAACTTCCAATCTGTATCCAAAGTTTTCTTCAGATCGATGAAGATGATGAGCAAATCTTTCGTGGCGTCACAATATTTCTCCATCCCTATACGTAACATACGAGTATGTAAGTTTTGCAATTTAACATTTTATTGTATAATCAAATACTTGCGTTGTTTAGACCCCGCTCGTTAATTTTCCTGTAACGCTGGCTTCAGTGAAGGAATGATTGTCGTTTCAATTTCTCGTGATGTTTTTGTCTTTTCTTACTTACTTGCTTAGATGGCGCTACAGTCCGGGGTGAACCAGGGCCTCAGCTAATTCCCTTTCCAGCTAACAAGGTCCTTTGCCAGCGGCCTCCAAGTGCTAAGTTTCGCTTCCACTTATATACACCACCTAAGATGAGGTCGTATTCTACTGCATTGTCCCTCTTTGTTTGTGTCGAAAACTTTCCGAACCGGGGCGCTGGTGTACATGTGTTTAAGATCCCTGTAAAGCTAGTACCATTTGCTGTTATAACGTCTCCTCATTCTCCATTGCTGCAAACGGGACCGAAAATTAGCCAAAAAACTTTTTTGTCAAAGCGCCCAAAATACCAATGTATGATCAGAGTCTTGTATAAAGTCTTTTTGGTTGTTTATGAGAGGGTTTCACTACTCCATTACCTTCTAAGCCAAAAGAAGCAATGAGTTTATAGCTGAGCCGAGCCGAGGTAGATAAATTTCTTTATTACCTCAAAGTTGAAGCTGACTATTGAAACGTTTTGTCTTAGATGTCGATGTAGTGTGACCTCTTTTGTGGTACATCAATCTGTGCCACTTTTTGCTTCAAAAGCCGCAAACCCTCCACTGACACCTCGGTGTGTTCTTTGTTATGCCAATGTCGTCTGCGTATACGAGTAATTGAACAGATTTTTACAAGATCCCTCTGAAGATGGCTTACGATTTTTGCACAATTCTTTCCAGAACGATGTTGAAAAAAAATCACATGACAACGCATCGTCTTGTTTAGTTTCTATTCTAACATTGAAGGTCTCGGTTTTGTCATTACCGAATTTGACGGAGCAGCGTGCATTCCCCATCGTCATTCAATTGCTAAGCTAGCAGGGATGCCAAAACTAGACAAGGCTCTGTATAGTTCATTTCTGTATATGCTGTCATATGTGGTTTTGAAATTAATAAAGCGGTGGTGTGTACTGATTGGGAACTAATGTGAAATTTGGATCTATAATGGTCTTCCTGGCCGAAAATGACACTAATAGGGACCGGTCAGAAGAGTCTTCGACGTTCACATATTACCGTAGACTTATTCCCCTGTAGATGGTGCAGTTCAAAGGATCTCCCTTCTCTAGAATCGCGCAAACAATGCCGAGGCTCCATTCGTCGGACATGCTTTCGTCGACCTAAATTTTAGAGATGCCTTTGTACAGGAAAAAAACAGCGAAGTTTTTCCTCCACTGCTTAGGCATTTAATAACCGGTTTCTTTGTTACAAACTCAGGGATTTCTTAAGCCGCTTGGAACACCGATAGAGAGCCTTTAGTGTTGTTATTTTGAAAGCGTTGTTCCAACTGTAGTTCATATTTGGAAGATTTGCCAACTTTTAACCTGCATTTTCGTAAGGATCTGACCCATTTACTATATTTCCACAAGATACTAGTTCTCAGGGAAGTGTTTGCCTTTTCAAACTTGATTAAATATTTTATGAATAATACATAAATTGGATCGGGTTTTCTATTAGTACTATACATGGTAATGACCTCAGCTCCAAATACGTTAAAGCAGCCCATATAAGGTATTTACCATACTGACCGTTGAAGCCATCGTTGATTCATTGAATGATTCTTCCTGTGGCTAACTAAGCCGACTTTCCGACAGTGAATTGTATTGTAGTATTTTTATTTTCTCTCGCTCAACACACGCGCGGGACCAGTACACAGCCACAACCACGAGTTGGGTATCCCCAGGTTGATACCGCTCAGTCCCTACTCTATTCGTACATACCCAACGCGAAAAACCGCGTTTGTTCAGTATGTTTTCGCTCTTTCATCTACCTCTCTAATGACGCTTCAGTAGTAGATCTACCGATGACGTATGCTGGACATCATATCTTTTATTTGAAATAATGGATAATTATATACCGTTTTAGTCGGATTTTGTTAATCCCATCTATCTAAACAAAGGCGATAATCAATCAAAAACATTACTCAGCAAACATCATCATTTGAGCAACTGGCTACTCCTATGGCATGGTGCATATGTTAGTCCCATTAATTTATAAAAGCTGCCTGAAAACCGCCGGCATGTACAGAGACATACGATTTCTTATTTAAAAAGTTTGACTGGAATTATTAAATCAATCGCCACATAAACGTACGAGTATATCCTCATCAAGACAAACTACGAGTACATATTGACTCCACTTGTGACTATTTTTCCCATCCGCTGCCTTATTCCTTGCTTTTATTAGAGACTCTGCTTCAGTTTTATTCCTGTCAAGCGCCACTATACTCGTAGATTACCTCAATATAGCTAGCAGAACCTTATCCAATTGGCGAAAGGATGAGCACCATCAGTTTTGCAAATAGTGTAAATCTATCCCTCTCGCCAATTTCAAGACTTAATCTTACAAATCATTTTTTATTTACCTGAACCGGAACTTATTGAAAAGTTGAAAATATTTCCTTACTTTGAGTTTAATTTTCTGTTCAATACTAAAAAACCAGTTGTACATATTCTTACATCCTTAGATGGCCTACCAACTCATATCAGAGTTTGTTACCTCAATAAGCACATAAATTAATAAAAAAAAAAAAATTAAACTTAAAAAAAAAAAATTTAATTTTTAAATAAAGTGCCTAGAATAAGAAAGCTACAAGAAATGCAAAAGTATATACAAAAATTAAAAAAAAAAAAAACACAAATACAAAAAAAATGTTATCTTACATAATAAGCCGTTGAAAACAAAAAATATATTTTTGCCTGTTGTCGAGTTTTGTGTTTAAACAGAGAATTACCTTTTAAGGAAATTTAAAGAAACCCTACTTCCGAAATTTAGAAAAAAAAGAAGAGTATTTAGTAAGAATGTTGACGAAATGAAATTATAAGAAAATTGTAATTCTAAGAAGAGTTTTTAGAAGAAAGTCTAAGTGTAGCTCTATTTGAGCCTAAAAAATATCAAGAAATACAGAGAAATTTATTTTATCTAATAGAAGAAGTTTTTTTTTTTTTTTTTTTTTTTTAATAAATAAATTGGATATCTAGTGACCCACCCCTTTAAATATAATAGTATCTTTGAATAGAATCTTACCTTGTCTAGTAGTTAATTGTTCTTATTGCCTAGACCTTAGACATATCTCCTGTTTATTTAGAAAAAAAAAAAAAAAAAAGTGACAAAATATCTCAGTATCTCATCAAAAATCACACACAAATTTCGGTGAGAGTATTTTTTTTTATAGAATGTATGTAGTAACAGTTTTTAAAAAAAGATATTACAAAAGGCTTCAAATGGTGACACACTATTTGGTTTACTGTTTATTAATTATTTGGCTTAAATGAGTGTTAGATAAATTTGATAAAAAAATTCGATTTATAAGTTTCGTTAAATTTAAGTTAAACAATTATATTGTAACAAACAAACAAAAACTGAATTTCATAGTGAGAAGACAAACAGAAAATCATTAATATTTTGTATATACAAATTACGTATTCATATTTAATAAATAAAAATAAATATTTGAAAAAAATGTTTGGGTCGTTTAAGAGGGAATTATTGGTTTTTTGGAAGTTGTAAGTCAACCTGACCACAAAAAGGCAATCCTTACCACAATTTCAAGAGAATGAGGGCTGTGCATTTGTTAACAAGTAGAGACTTAAGCAAGTTTTGCAAGGGATACAACTCACAAACTAAAAATAGTTGCTCTTTTTGAAGGCTTGCTAAAACCCTCGAAGCACTCTTACTACTTTGATTGACTTCAATTCCAAAATGCATATTGAACAACTATTAAATCCTCAATAGCAAATATTATTATTATTATTATTATTTATTAACCAATAAACATAAATGTACAGGTTAATCTTAAAACTAACAGCACTAGCTCCAAGACTTACGGCTGAGATCTAAAATTGATGTGTCTTTCAAAATGATGTTCTAAAAAATACATGTACGAGGGTTGTCTGAAAAGTTTCCGACCGCAACGTAAAAATAGCGGCACACGTCATTAAATGCTAGTTGTGCATCTCTTGACAGTTACTTACGCACAGTTTTTAGTTGACAGTCGTTTGAGTGATTCGATGTGAGTGTTTTTTGTGAAAATGGAAAACATTGAGTATCGAGCTGTTATTAAATTCTGGTTTTTGAAAGGCAATTCGCCCACGCAAATCAAAAATGAGTTGGACTCTGTGTATGGGGACTCTGCACCATCATTCACCACAGTGAAATTTTGGGCAGCTGAATTTAAACGTGGCCGTAAGAGCTTGGGAGATGATGAACGTTCGGGACGTCCAAAAACTGCGACCTCTGACGATAACATTGCTAAAGTTCACCAAATGGTGTTAGACGACCGCTGAATTAAAGTGTGAGGGGTAGTAGTAGAGATTATGAAAATGTCCAAAGAACGTGTTTGTTACATATTAAATCAAGATTTAGGCATGAGAAAACTGTCCGTGCGTTGGGTGCTGCGTTTGCTTACGTTACATAGACTAGAAACGTGTTCGAATGAACATTCTCAACGCTCTGTTGGCGCAGTTTAGGCACAATAAATCCGAGTTTTGGCGCCGACTAATTACTGCAGATGAAACTTGGATACACCGTTATACGCCCGAAGCAAAAATTCAGTCAAAACAGTGGACTGCAAAGGGCGAGCCGGCTCCAAAAAAGGCAAAAACTGTTTTTTCGGCTGGGAAAGTGATGGCGACTGTTTTTTGGGATAGTAAAGGAGTTATCTTAATCGATTATCCTCAAAAAGAAAAAAACATTACAGAAGCATACTACGCATCATTAGTTGCCAAGCTGAAGGCAGAAATTGCTGAAAAACTGCCACATTTTGCAGAAAAAGAAAATCCTGTTTCACCAAGACAACGTGCCGTCTCACACCTCAGCGGTTTCCATGGCGAAAATCCATGAATTACGGTTTGCACTGCTTGACCATCCACCTTATTCACCAGATCTAGCCCCAAGCGACTTCTTTTCGTTCCCTCATCTAAAAACTGCGCACGGAGGACAGAGATTTTCGTCAAATGAGGAGCCAATCACCTTCGTGAACAATTATTTTGCAGAGAAGAACGCCAAGTACTATTTGGACGGGTTAGAGAGATGGGAGCATCGCTGGGAGAAGTGTGTACAGTTACAAGGAGACTATGTAGAAAAATAAAAAAAAAATTTGAGAAAAAATTATTTGGAAACTTTTCAGACAACCCTCGTATGTAGGTTTTTTTTTTAGCTAAATGTGTGGGGTGGCAGGAAAGTGCGCTCCAGAGCACTCACCTCTGCAATCCACGAGCACTCCACCGTATAAAGAGTCAAATGGCGAGTTTAAAACATTTGTCTAGTTTGAGGTCCTGCAATACTTTGTATACATTTTTTATATTATCCGCTGACGGAATTGAAAGTAGGTTAGTAAAAGATTTATTGTATAATTTCTCAAAAAGTTGTTTAATTTTGCTGCATTCGGAATTTTAATTTTGGTGGGGGCTGAAGCCCCCATTTATTGGCTTAAAACAAGCTTAATCTAACTCAAAAACTAACAGAAAAACTTAAGAACTAGGTAGCAATGAAGTGATGGAGGAGATCTTGTTTGAGACGAGGAGTACTCAGGTGGAAATCAAAAAGGGAGAGGTTTGAGTTGACCTTTCGGAGCATTCGGGAGATTGGTTCGTTGGAGACATAAGAGGTGCAGTGGACCAGTAGATAGAAGAGACGAGGACAACTTAGATTGCTGGGGTTGGTATTGAAGGAAATGTAGCTCAAATTGGATGCACAGTCGATGGAACCTGGGAGAAGACGATGAATGAAAAGAACGTCAGCAGTATTCCTACGTTCTTCCAACGAATTCATATTAAGAAGTTTGAGGCGATCCTGATAGGGAGGTAGGATTAAAGGGTCGTTCCATAGCAGGCCACGGAGAGCAAATCGGAGGAATCGACATTGAATACCCTCGATTCGGGAAACATGAACCCGGTGAAAGGGGGACCAAGCTTGACTGGCATACTCAAGCAGGGGGCGAACAAAGGTAATATAGAGAGATCTGGTTATATGCGGGTTGGAAAACTCCTTGGATCACCGTTTAATAAAGCCAAGTGATAAGTTGGGTTTGAGGATCATCTTATCGATATGCGAACGGAAATTAAGCTCACAGTCGAATAATATGCCAAGGTCTTGAAAAGACTGAACCAGGGGAATTGGTTGACCATGGAGAAATTAAAGTCGGGGAGGAGACGGATTGCATTCACGTAAGAAGGTTATAGATTGACATTTGGCTATATTAAGTTCTAGGGAGTTTTTGAGGCACCAGATTGAAAACCGATCAAGGTCTTCTTGAAGAAGGGCAGAGTCCTGGGGAGAAGAAATAGTTTTAGAAAAATTTGTGTCGTCAGCGTAAAGGGAGAGGGAGGAGTGTTTAATGACACTCTCAATATCGTTGATAGTAAGAATGAAGAGATGCCCCTCTTGACTGCCTTGTGGAACTCCAGATGAGGCCAGGAATGGAACAGAAAGGGCAGATCTAAACCGAACACTATAATATCAATTTACCAAGTAAGAAGAAATCCATTTTAATTTGAGCCTCAGACGAGAGCAGACAATTTGAAAAGGATCAATTGATGGGATATCTTATCAAACGCTTTAGTGAAATCAGTTGCGATAACATCGATTTTTTTGCGATTTTCCAAGGCTGAGAGAGCAAAGGATACGAATTCAACTAGATTTGTGGTAGTTGATCTACCTTTTAGAAAACCATGTTGTCGGAGTGAAATAAAAGGCTTGCATTTGAAGCTTACGGCTTCGTATAAAATGCTTTCAAAGAGTTTGGGTAATGGGACGATAATTGGTAACTTCATGCTTAGATCCCTTTTTGTGTATCGGGATTATAAAAGAGGTCTTCCAAATCTGGGGAAATTCTCCCTATGTAAGGGATAGACGAAATAGGTAGAAAATTGGTAGAGACAGGTTGGAAGAGCATTTTTTAAGAAACACGGCTGGGAGTCCGTCTGGGCCAGGTACAAATTCTTTAAGATTTAGTAACTTTTCTGCAATAACTGCAGGATCGAAATTTTGAGTGAGAAAGGGAGCAATGGAGAAATTTGGTAGATCATTGAAGTAAGAGGGATCTGGTACGAAGGAGTTGTTGGCAAATGATTGTTTGAAAAATGTAGCAAACAAGTTGGTGATGGTAGGAGGATCACTTGAAGATTTGGTTTCGAAAGCGAGGCAGGAAGGATCACCATCAGTCTTGCTTTTGCAATTGACAAATTGAAAAAAGGACTTGGGGTCATTTATGAGATTGGTTTGCGCCCTATTCCAGTAGCGCAGATAGAGAGATTTATAGAGTTCAATGAAATGAAGATGTGTACCTAGATAATTTGAATAGTCGGAGGAAGAGTGCGTGCGAAGGAATACCGCCCATAACTTGTTTCTTTTGTTTCGTAGAGAGCGAAGTCTACGATTATACCAAGGGGGGATGTAGAAGAAGTTTTATGGCGGGAATAAGGCACATAAAGGGAGATGGATTTCAATATTTCTCTGTAAAAAATGGAGAGGGCAGCAACCAGCGATAGATTGGTAAACTTGAAAGAAGCCATGCTTAGATAGGTATTGATTTTACCGAAATTAGCTTTGTGAAAATTGTAAGAAAATAGAACTGAGGGGGGGAAAAGTTAGGTGTTTGATGGAAATGGTAGTGTTCGTCTGGCAGATGTGACAGGTAGCGGGCGGTTCGTTCTTTAATAAGTGGCTGTTAGTTATCCAGGTATGTCCAAGTCTCAAACGTAGGAAGCACCTGTTCATTATGGGGGTTGTATTTGTGGGATAATATGGAGGGATCCCTTCTGGATTGATTGAGGCATAATAGTGGATATAGGTAGTCCAGTTTTCTTTTTCTTTTTGACGCCAGTACAAGTTTATGATTTTATCTAGGTCATTTTTAAGAGGACGATGTATGGTATACTTATATTTGTATTGGGACATATGGAAATGGATTTTGTTTCTCGATCTGCTGTTACAATGCCTTTAATCCCAACATATCCTGGGATCCAGATCAATTGTAATATTGCTCCTTGTGAAATCAAGTTATCTCGAATTTTGTTGATGTAAGGTGTTCGATTTTTAACATTTTTTATAGTGGTTAGTGTGGAAAGGCTATCAGTAAAGATGACAGTTTGTATTTTCGTTGTTAACGCTATGTTTGTTGCTTCGAGTATAGCTAAAGCTTCTATAGAGAAGATGGGGAAGTGTGATGGGAGTTTCACAGCACAGTCGTCGGTATAAAGGATGTTCCAGAGATTTTTGGGATACCTGATCAGAAGATCCAGGGATAGTTGGGTGTATTTTTCCTTGAGTGTCGTATCTTTGGAAACTGATTTTTATGGATTTTTGAGGAAGATCCCAAGTAGGATGTTTTACCACAGGTACGCTTTTTATAGTAGTGTCGATACCGGTAACTTCCCCATAGCATAGAGCGAAGTATTGATGGTTGTTTAGGAATCTTCTTGCGGCTTAAAATGTTGGCTGCGTCTTTATGCAACAGTAAGATTGGCAAATTTTTGGACGAAGCCAGGATGTCAAAAATTTAGATCTATTTTCAATTGAGTAATATCCGCCTTCAGTCATCATATTTTTGATCGAAGTAGTTCGAAACGCTTTTAGGCTTACCCTTATTGCTGCTTGGTAGGTCGGGTGTAAGGTTTTTGTTTTTTTTTGGTTTGATTTGGCACTTTTGCCGTAGATGGTTAGTCCATAATCAACTTTGGAGCAGATAATCATTTTTGTTACGTTAATTAAGGTGTTAGTATGAATGTAATTGTTTTGTGATGATAGATATTTTATAACGTTTAATCTAGTAGCTACGTTCTTTTTTAATTCCATACAGTGTGTCTTAAAATTAAATTTATTATCAAATATTATTCCTAAAATGCTTAAATCATTTACACTTGGTATATGAATATTATTAACATTGATGTCTAAATTGAAGATGTTTGTTTTTATTTAGGGATAATATACATAGTTCCTGACTGTATACACCAGTAAATTATGCAATTAATAACTTCTTTAAATAAATTAACTGTTCGTAACATGTCATTACATTTAGACAATAAGTACAGATCGTCTGCATATAATGAATGATTAGTGTTTTTGAATTTTAAAATTATTTCGCTTAAGTCATTATATGCAATAATAAAAAGGACTACCGATGGGGGAGATCCTTGTGGGATGCCGTTTTTAAGTGTATGCAGTTTGGAGAAGGTAAGTAAGAGTGGATGTTGGATATACCAACCCACTTAGGCCTAATGGCCCATTGTGATGCCACGTGGATCTATGATCCTCTTACTGATGGAACCAGTTTGAGCTTCTGACGAAGCGTAGAAGAAGGTTTACGTCTATATTTTTTAGATCGTTAGGTCGTTATAGAAGAAAGCTCCTAAGTGAAGTTTTCTTCTCTGGGAGAGAGCTGGACATGTACAGAGTAGGTGGAGGATTGTCTCCTCCTCCTCCTCGTCCATGCAGCTTCTGCAGAAATCATTTGTAAAGGCGCCAAGCCTTCTTGCGTGCTTGTCTATGAGGCAGTGTCCAGTGATGACACCTATGATGGCGCTGAGATGTTCCTTATTTCTGATCTAAGGATCAGACACTTAGAGCGATTCAGATCTAGTTTTGGCCAGATCTGTTTGGTCGCTAGACATGTTGGTCCAACAGTCCACCTAAGGTATTGGCATCCAGCTTTAATGTTAATTTGCACGTAGCGATTGGTATACCTATGCTACCCTTTTCCGGTAGAATAGGTAGAGTGGTTCCAATTTTGGCGAGTTCATCGGCTCTGCAGTTCCCTGGAATGTCTCTGTGGCCCGGCACCCAACAAAGGTGAAGGTTGAACTGTTCTGCCATCTCCATAAGAGATGATCGGCATTCAAGGGCGGTTTTAAAATTTAGTGAGACTGAGTTCAGGGATTTGACAGCGGCCTGACTATCCGAAAATATGCGGATATCCTTTGCAGATATCACGCTTTCCTTCAGCCAGATTCATGTGTGTAGAGTTGGATTGACTTGTACTCCATGAAAGCATCTGCCTCACAAAAGAATCTGGAGGGGAAGCTTATATGGAAATCTTTGTCAAACCAAAGTTCAGGTATGGTGTAATCGACATTCTCTGTGAGGATTCCTAATGTACTAAGACTGTTAGCGTCTCCAAATGAATTATTTGTCCACTTGTGTAGTATCGAGGGGTGTCAAATGAAATGCCGCAGTGGGAGTAGACCGTAAGGCTCCGCTTATGCACAGACATGCTTTTTCTTTGGACTCTGCTTAGTTTACTGCAGTTGACAGCTTTTCCTAGGGCCGTCCACCAGACGACAACCCCGTAAGTGAGTATCGGTCTTATGACCGAGGTGTATAGCCAGTGGGTTATGCAGGGTTGAAGGCCTCATTTATTCCCTATGGCTTTTTTGCAAAAGAATAAAGCTACTGTAGCTTTATTGACTCTATATATCTTGAATGTTAGGTTTCCAGTTTATTGTAGTTTCCTGTCAAAAATGAGACCCAAATATTGTGCTGTATTGGAGAAGACTAAACTGGTACCGTTTATTGAGGGAAGGTCTATAATTGGAATTTTGTATTTCCCGGAAAAGAGGACAAGATCAGTTTTATGGGGGTTTACTCCCAATCCACAACGACTTGCGCAAAGGGTTAATCTGTTGAGATTTAGTTGAAGGAGTTCCTTAATGATATTGAGCTGCTTGTCTGAGACGGCTATAGCAACGTCATCCGCATAGGCTATCAACCTGATAATACCCGCTTCCAGGTATATCAGTAGTTCATTAACAACTAAGTTCCACCAGAGAAGTGGAGAGAGGACACCGCCTTGCGGCGTACCGCTGCTGACACATCTTTTAGCAGAAGCCTCACCCAGTTTGGGGTTGATTATCCTGTTGTTTAGCGTAAGACTGGTGATCTCCCCAAGTGAGTTGTTTACCTGCAGAGTTGATTGCAGATGTGTTTACGTTGTTAAAGGCACCCTCTATGTCCAGGAAAGCAACCATTGTGTACTCTTTATATTGTAGGGAACGTTCAATGTTTCTAGTCAGTGAATGCAGAGCCGTTTCCACCGACTTTCCTTTACAGTAGGCATGTTGAGCCGTTGACAGAAGTCTAGGATCAATTTTAGCTCGTATATGGATATCAATCAGTCGTTCTAGAATTTTCAGGAGGAAAGATAATAGACTTGTAGGTATGAGGTCCTTTGGGACGACATGAGAACATTTTCCGGCTTTGGGGTGGAAACTACATTGACTTCTCTCCATGACAGTGAAATGTGGATAAGTTCTACACAGCTTCTCATAATATTTATTAGCGCAGACAGAATAATATCTGAGGACCTCTGTAGCTCGGCAGGTATTATATCGTCCGGACCAGCAGACTTGTATGGTTTGAAGCTATGCAGCGCCCACAGTAGTTTGTCTCTTGTGATCAGACCATGGATTTTGGTCCCGGTTGCAGTAGACCTGTTTGGGTTGCTACTGACGGCGAATCCTTTGGTTTCAGGAATCGTCTGGAGAATTTCTCGAGATTCATTGACCCTACTCAGCCTCTACAACTCGGCAAGTTCGATGTTCGCGGTAGAGGCAGTTTGGAGAAAGCGTTATTTACTTTTGATCTGAAAAATCTGTTCGTTCAAAAGAAACGATTTTATAAAATTAAACATTTTGGGGCCGATCTTCCAGCTTTTTAGTTTATTCAGAATGACATGTGTTCCAATGCGTTCGAATGCTTTTTTCAAAGTCGATTGAGACTATAGATAGAGTGCTGAGGATATAAACTCGTTGATATATAGAAGCGAATCTATGATACTGCGGCCGCGTATAAAGGCGACCTGATTCAGATTTATGAGATTTTGTCTTTCAATAAACCAAAGCAGCCTTTTGGCAACCATTTTCTCTAGAAGTTTACTTGTGCATGAAAGCAATGAAATCGGCTGTTTATTTGGTTTTGGAATTGGCACGTTTGTTGCAGTTTTCCAGGACTGCGGTATTACGCCTTGATCGAAAATATTGTTGAATCAAACAATAATACGTTTTTTTTTTTACTTGAAATGGGGCATTTTTAATCATCGGATATGAAATACAATCGAGACCGGGAGTTTTGCTCTTGACTGAATTTAAGCTACTTTCAAATTCAAGAGAGTTAAAAGGTAATTCCAGGTATTTTGCGGCTGGGGGTAATTGAAGATTTATGAATGTCTGCTTTAATGCTGGAGGTTTTGAGTCCTGGAATCGGACAGAAAAATTAGAGTCATTGGAATATATGGACCAGCAATTGGCAAAATATTCGGCTATTCGATGGGAATCGGTGAGAGATTCTGAATCCGTGTGTATTATTTTACTGGAGTAGGGAATATAGTTTCCTGTAAGGCACTTGACATCAGCCCAAATTTTTTTACTTGTCGTATTTGGATTTAGATAGGCAGTAAACTTTTGAAAGCTGTCAATTTTGGCCTCTTTGGCTTTTCTACGAAATATTGCGTTTGCTTTTCGTTAATTAATAAGATTCGTATCATTGGGATACTTTAGAAATATTTTCCATAAATGCCCAGCATTCCACCATTGGACTTTGTTTTTTATTGGTCTATTTTTTGTTTGGGGGATAGATAAATTGACTGCAAATCTTAAGCCTTTGCTAATATTTGCTGCTTCTCGATTAATATTTGGGGATTATGGTTTGTTACTAAAGAGCTCTAATGACTTTATTTGGAAAAGATCCCAGTTAGCACGGGCTGTTAGAAATTTAGGGGTTGGTTTGGAATAGCTGTTGTGCCGGTTGAAATTGATGTTGCATAAAATTGGGAAGTGGTCGCTACCGTATCTTTGCCATGAGACATTGGCTAATATTTGTGGAGATGAAAAAGTGAGATCTACGAGTACATGTGTGAGAGTTTTGTGAGTAGAAAATTTAAAAGAGATAAGTTTGAATTTATAAAGAAGTTTTCAACGATTTTGCCTCTGGTGAGCCCCAGAGAGGGTTCCAAGAGTTAAAGTCTCCAGTGACAGTCAGTGCTGCTCGGAGCTTTGACCGGGAAAGTACTTCTGAACGTGTGTCAAAACAACCCAAAATTCCCAAACGAAATCGGTCACCTAACGTTGAAGACCATCGGTCTTCTAACATAAAGGTAATTAAAATGGGTTCTAGAGAAAACAATTCTAGAACAAACTATTTCGCGCCGTTCCCGTGTCTACCGGATTCGGACAACGGAGATATAGACTGTAATAAAGTTTTATCTCCATCCGCCTTGGATAAAAAAGCAAAAATCCCCTCGGTGTACGTTTTGCAAAAAAACCCTCCACGAAATCCATGGTCTCCTTCGCGAAAATAAAATTGACAATTATTTTGTTAAAAAATGAGTATCGGCATAAAGGTCTCTTGTGCAAGTGTAGAATCCCATCAAAAATTGTGCAATATACTTAAAATAAAAAACCTGCAGTTCTTCACTCATGACCTACCAACGTCAAGATCATTTAAAGTTATTTTGTATGGACTAGATGAGTTACCTGTAGAAGAGCTAAACGCTGAACTAGTGTCAATCGGGTTGAAATGTCAAAACATTAAGCTTATTAAAAAGCAGTATGATCGTTTCGTCGATGTATTTTATTTAGTTTTTCTCGAAAGCGGATCTATTCGACCCGGAGAGCTTAGGAAAAACTTCAGATCGGTCTTTAAGGCTCAGATTAAGTGGGATTTCTCAAGAAGACAATTAAATCGTGTTACGCAGTGTTATAACTGCCAGAAAACGGCGAGAAAAACTACCACATCAAGACTCATTGCGCTATTTGCTCCGAGTGCATGAAGAACCATGAAGAGCTCTTTTTTCTGGAAGAAATAAATTCACTCACTGCAAAGATGATCACCTTGCTCGGTAATTGTACTACTAAGGCAGAACAATTTAATACCATTACAAAGCTTGCAATTTAATATCTGTACATAACTAAGTAATGAATTTATGTAGCTAAAACATACTAGGTGGAGTGAAAAGTAACCTCCTTGACCGCCAGAATGCGCTGCTACTGCAAAACGGGTTATGGTGCCTTGAAGTCCGTTCATATTTAGGCAGACTTGCCAAATTTTAGTGCGATACTGTCTTTAGTTTTGTGTTGACAGCTGATTGTTGTTGACGTGTTTGGCATCATGTTGAGTATGGACAAAAACGATTTTCGTTCTCTCATAAAACATTATTTTTTGAGAGGCAAAACGGCAAAGGAAACAAAAGAAAAGTTGGATAAATATTATGGGGCTAATGCTGTGTCAGATTACACCGTCAAATATTGGTTTCGAGAGTTTCGTGGTGGCCGCAACTCCACTATCGATCAAGTCCGCAGCGGCAGGCCCTCCGATGCGGTTGCAGAGGAAAAAAAATACATGAAATGGTGTTGGCTGACCGGAAAGTGAAGGTGCGCGAGCTAGCAGGTACCACAAGGATTAGTACTGAGCGCACACGCTATATTTTGGGCAATATTCTGCATATGAAAAAGTTATCCTGCCGCTGGGTGCCACGCATGACCAAAAACACGAAGCCGAGAACACTTCGAAAGAGTGTTTGAATTTGCTGGTGCTGAATCGGGCGGACTTTTGGCGTTGATTGGTGACTGGATTTGGATCCCCCGGACTATTATCTCTTTCCAAAACTCAAAAGATGGCTCATCAATAAAAAGTTCAGCTCACACGAGGAAATCGTCGACGTCACGGAGGAGTATTTTGCAGACCTTCAGGAAAATTACTTTTCGGACGGGATCAAGAAGTTGGAAAATCGCTGGAATAAGTGTATCAAACTAAGAGAGGACTATATTGAATAATACAATATAAAAAAACATTAAAAAAAAAAATTTAATTCCCAAGACACTTACTAAGTGAACTTAGCAGACTAATTGGGCTGTAACTACAAGGTAAGTCAGGTGTTTTCCCAGGTTTTAAATTTGGAATTACCTTAGCAGTTTTCCAGTCATTGGGGAAGTATACCAATCTAAGACAGTTATTAAAGACATGCGTCAATTTATTAAGAGCAAAATCTGGGAGATTTTTAAGACAGAGGTTTCTTATCCCATCAAAACCGGAGGCTTTCCTCGTTTTTAAATTACTCATAATATCTTTCAGTTCCTTAAAAGAGGAATGTGAATTAACAAAGTTCACTGACTGGTGAACGGAAGATTGATTGTGTGTTGTCGGCGAAGCCCTACTAGCTATCGAATGATTTTTAAAAAAGTTAAATGCAAGCAAGTTTGCTTTTTCAGGGCAAGAAAACATTACAGAGCTACCAACGTTTAGTGAAGGAATATAGGTATTTTTTTTTCTTTATTATTTTAATGACATTCCAGAATGGTTGGTTTCATTTGTGGATGGATGCGCCAAAGTTGGACATATTGAAAACTACTGATACAATTTGAAAATTGATGTATTTTCCAAAATTTTTTGCTTTGGCACAAAAAATTTATCAAAAAATAAAAAAAATTATAGCATTTTAAAAAGTTGGAGTTCCAGTCATTCACCCTGTAGATGTAGGAGGGCGGAAGAGATCAAAGGTGAATAGAACAAGCCCGGAGGGAACTTTTTTTATAATTTTTTTTAAATTTAAAAACGTCTGTGACGCCTTGGTCTCTCAACTCCTCAATAATTTCTTTTTCGGGTAGATTATTTAGAACTGGTACATAAGTCAACGGTATCTTTGGAGGAGTTAAGTTGACTATGAAGCGAAATTGAAACAGGGCAAAGTTGGGATAGGGTTTTTTTCGAAAGGAAAAGGTTAGCAACTTGTTGGTTGCCATCGCAAACCTGGCTTTTTTTAAGAGGAAAACACTGACGGAAGCTAAAGGTTGTCTGGGGTCAGTTGGGGATATAATTAAAAAGTCAGGGTTTTTGGAATTGGATTGCGATGGAATGTCAAAATTAAATGTCACTGGAGGGCTTATATTCTTTTTTTGTCTTTTATTAGGCGGGTCAGTAGGCTGATCTAAATCAACGAACCGATTCCCCGAGAGCACTTTTGGCCCTGAGGCCATATTGAATCACTTACTCACACTATAGGTTAGTTTGTCACTCACTTGTTCGATGGAGAGGAAACGAAGCGAAACGAATACAAGAGGAAAAGCGCGGAAGTGAAGTAAGCTACCAACTTTGAAAGAGCAGTATCGAAATCGATATTGACGGCTCGAAGTACAGTCGGTCACTGAATAGCAAATAAACTTAACTTCCTATTCGAACTTCTGACAGATTGTTGTAAGCATTAGCATAAGCATAATGGCGACCATTGCTACATCCCTCCTCGATAAGCGAAAATATTATTGTAGATGCATGCATTCTAGGGGCAGCTCCACATAAATACAGAAACATGGTTCAAAAATGGCGGTAAAGAACTAAAGGCAAGTCTTTAACAGTGGAAAACCGAAAGCGATAAACTGCATCTTGAGTTAGACTATCAAGGTCGCAAAAAAGAAGCGAAAAAAAACGGAAGCAAGAGCACGCGCGATAACAGCAGAGACATTGTATCCGAATTTAGAAGAGATACTCTCACAATCTTTGGTAGTTGAGTGCTGTAGAAATAGGGTAGGCATTGATAGGTGTCAACTTTATGATGCCCAGTGCTATTTCTACACATCAATTGTGCTTATTTTTCCTCGAAATGGTATCGGATCCATTCGGACTCGACTTGCCAAGATTATAAGCGCGAGTGCTGACCAGCAGCATGTTTGATTTTTATTTCAAACAAAATATAAATGTATTGTATTTTCAACAAAAATTATCTTTTAAGTTTGGCGACTTCATTGCTTTGTAAATATGTCTGGGACTATTCGGGGGAATGTAACAAAGAAACAAAAGCATACCATTGCCAACAGAATCCACACGCACACATATTTGATCGATATGTGGCTGATTGCTTACACTAACATCGATTTCAATTTCAACAACTTCAAGAAAGCGCCTTACAGCAAGTAGAACACCACCTCCACATGATTTTGTAACATCCGTCTCAAGCAGCGTAAGCAACTTTTCTCTGTTACTACGAAAAATGGCTTAGGCGTCGTAAGAGCACATAAAACTGGAAGAAACATAATTATTAATGATGAAGAGACCCTAAAAGCCATTACTGTCCAAAGCCAAACAGCAACAACCACGATCAATGAAGATGACAAATTTCCTGCATATGACATGTAAAATTATCTTTTCTATTATTCTCTTTCTTTTTTTTTCTTGCTATTCTGTTTCTTCTCTTTAACTATCTCTGTTTATTTACTTTTCTTTCTTTGTTTTATTATTTCTCTTTCTCTGTTTTTAAATCTATTGAGCTGTTATTCAAATTGAGTGTAACTTTTGACTTTTCTGCATGGCTTGTGTTGTTCGTCGTATTAATAGGTGTTTTAGTAACTCGAAATGAGTAACAATTCACATGCGCAGGGTGGTTCCATCGATGAGTCTAAGATTTTAATTAACGTTCTTTGCAAACAAAAAAAGGGCTTCAACATATGAATGTATTATTGTGGTATTGTTATTGCAGCACTGGAGTTTTTTGAGAGTTTTGGAGTAAATTCAAATTATTTCACATAAACATTTATAGGCCAATTATTAGCATCAATAGCACAACTAAGCTTTTCGGCAGGAACACCAACTTTAAAGTTAACAAATTTTAGCTTTGAATTGTCAACGTCTTTTTTTATCAGCTTAAAACATTGAATATTATTAACATCAACGGCAAGTTTGGAAGACACATAGTTTTTAATCGATTCCACTGCAGTTTTAACAGAAAATTCTGACACATGAAGCCATTTGGTGGGGCGTTCATGAAATACAGAACCATACTATCATTACACAATATTATTACAACCAAAAAACCGGATTATCTTTTTGAGAAAATACGTTTTGCAAGAAATCATAGAGCCATGCAATTAATTACTCCCAGATGTAAGTATCTTAATACATCTCGTCAATTTTTCGTGCATGCGATTCAGCTTTGGAACCTTTTACCCCTGGAAATTAAGCGTGCTAACGACACAAAAGCCTTTAGCAGGAAAGTTTTCCAATGCTATAAAGAAAATAACTAATTTAATAATGCTCTATTTCTTCATCTATTCTTCTTTCTTCTTTCTCTTTATCCTATTGTTTCTTCTTTTTTTTTTCTTTATCAGCTTAAAACATTGAATATTATTAACATCAACGGCAAGTTTGGAAGACACATAGTTTTTAATCGATTCCACTGTAGTTTTAACAGAAAATTCTGACACATGAAGCCATTTGGTGGGGACAATTACATTCATATCAACAGGCACTGGGTCAACACCGACAATAGTGGTACGACGTCTGTTGCGCTTTGTTTTAGCCTTCTGCCACTGGCTATTTCCACTTGTGTCGTCATTTGGGATGTTGTTGTTACGTGTAGACGCGGCAACAGAAGCATATGATATATCGGGGTTAAGCACAATGGAAGCAGCTTGCTTAGGGGCAGTAGAATTTAAAGCATTAATATGCAACCCAGATTTTAAATCACTGTGCGAATAACCGACACTTGTAGGAGAAGACGTGAAAACACTGTTATTGTTATTGCTGGACTTATCCCGGACGAGACTCATAAGTTCACTCAAATTTGGTTGGCAAATTTCCATACTACACACTTTTTTGTTAAGCACATCTACCGCTGATACTAATTCATTTAATTTGGTAAATAACTGTATTGATGGGGAACTTGGAGCACTCAGTACAATTGTATGACAAACCCGAATTTTTGTTGCCGAGTTCTTTAATCGTAATTTCAGATAGTCCACAGCAAATTTTATGAAAGGATTTACCACAGAAATATGCGCATTTAACTCCCTCGTCAAGTAAGGGATTAAGGCAATTAGCGCACTTTAAATTGATTTTGTTAGCCATAATAAGCAGAACACAACCGTATAAATCAAAACTCACTCAACGAGTGCGATTCTTTCAAATTTCACGTGTACTTGCATTCGACAACCGACAAGGTCGTAGATCAGAAGCTCGGGGAAATAAACTTGCACCAATCCGTGACTTTCATGAAAAGTGGACTGCGAATCTACAGTTACTATATGTCCCAAACGAAAACATAAACGTGGACGAACAACTGATTCCTTACCGTGTTAGATGTCCTTTCAAAGTTTACATGCCCAGTAAACCTGGAAAATATGGCATGAAGGCATGGATAGCAGCTGATTCAGTGAATGCATTTTGCTTGAAATTTCAAATTTATCTTGGACGAACTGGAGGAGCACCTGAGAGAAACCAGGATGAACGAGTCGTTTTAGACTTAGTATCAGAATATCGTGGAAGAAACATTACAACTGTTAACTTTTTTACTACTCATAATTTAGCATTAGAACTACTGAAACGAAAAATAACTCTTTTTGGAACAGTTCGAAAGAACAAGAGATTTCTAACTTAAGCTTCCAGTTTTTTCGAGCAAATTTTTCTTCCATTTAAATGAAACAGTTGTACAATATATGTTATACCGAAAAAGTACAAACAAGTACTATGCATCGTAATGATAAAGTTTTAGAGGCACATCCGAAGAAAAATCCAGAAACAATTGAATTTTACAACTCAACGAAGGGCGGTGTTGACACGATTGATCAAATGGTTCGCACATATTCATGCAAACGACAAAGTAATCGTTGGCCAGTAGCTCTGTTTTCCAATTTGATTGACATTTCCGCTCTAAACGCCTTTATATTGTGGACAGAAATTCACCCAAATTGGAATGAAAATAAATTATATAGACGTCGTCTATTTTTACAGGAGTTGGGTGAAAATTTAGTTCGAACGTGTATTGTTCGACGAAGCCGTCTTCCTAGAGCCGAGGCTTCTGCTGCCATTGTTCGTAATATTCGAAATGAGTCACTACCACCACTTATTGTGAAGAACATATCCTGTAAATTCTCAATTTGTTTGTATTTTATTTTGTTTCACTGCATTTTTTTTCTTTTTTCATAAAATTTTAAAAAAAAATATATGTGAGTCATTTAGTGACCCGAGTCACTCCGGAGCTTTCGCCAAAGTTTGACGTATTTCCTCATTGTGTATTTTGATCGGCATTATATTAAAGCGCAACAGATCTCCGGAGCCTAAGGGCTCACTAATATCTCTAGATAAAAAACCGCGAATTAAAATGTCTAGTACTTCCAAAAAAAAGAACTCCAGAAGAAATTACTGGAGTCCATTACAGTGTTTACCAGACAGCGATAGTGACGATGAAATTATGACTACCGAAAAAGTTAAAACAGTGTTTGTGCCTCCTATCAAAGGGTTGCAAAAATATGATGAAATCATTAGGCATATCAGATTATGCAATCAAAAATTTATCAATCGGTATAAAAATTCGATGTGACTCTATTGTCTCATACGAAAAAGTACTTGCTAAACTAAAAGACAATAATTGTCAGTTTTTCACGCACGATACGTCCAAGAACAAATCGTTTAAAAACTGTAATGTACGGATTGTACGATATCGATCCGCAGTTGGTGAAAACTGAACTTACGAGTATTAAAGTAGGACTAAAATGCCTAGAAATTAAAAAAAGTATGAACACTTCACAGACTTCATATTCCTTGTTTCGTTTGAAATCGGTACGGTCAAGTTAAGTGACTTAAAGAAAAATGTTCGAGCTCTATTTCATAATGAAGTAAAATGGAATTACCAACGCAAGCAGAAGGGTAAGCTCACACAATGCCGAAACTGCCAAATGTTTGGACACGGCGAAAAAAATTGTCATGTTAAAAGTTATTGTGCATCATGTGCTGGGCCACATATAACTTCTGATTGCACTAACCACAATCAAATAAAATGTGCAAACTGTAATGGGAAACACAAAGCAACTGATTCGTTGTGTATAAGCAGAACGAAATACATCGAAGTACGGCAATTGTCAGAGAACAAAATTTCTGAAACGAAAGCTCGTAATACGAGGGCGGGTCAATAAGTCTGTTGGATTAAAACAGATTTTTTGATAAAAAAATAATTTTATTTTTCAACGTAGTCTCCCTTGAGCTCTATACACTTTGTCCAACGCTTCTCCAATTTTTTTATCCCTTCCAAAAAAAATGATTTGTCGAGGTCCTCAAAATGACGAGATGACTTCATCATTGGAGTCAAATCTTTTTCCACCAAGCCATTTCTTCAGGTTTGGGAACAAGAAGTAGTCGCTCGGAGCCAAATCTGGAGAATAGGGTGGATGAGGGAGCAATTCATAGCCCAATTCATGGATTTTTGCCATGGCAACTGCACATGTGTGCACCCTTGCATTGTCTTGGTGGAAAAGAACTTTTCTCTTGGCCAAATGAGGTCGTTTTTTTTTCAAATCGTCATTGAATCGGTCCAATAAGTTGGCATAATACGAGTATTCCCCATTGATTGTTCTTCCCTTTTGAAGGTAGTCAATGTGGATTATCCCGCGTGCATCCCAAAAAACAGTCGCCATAACTTTATTGGCTGACAAACCCACCTTGGCCTTCTTTGGCGCCGATTCACCCTTAGAAACCCACTGTTTTGACTGTTGTTTGTTCTCTGGTGTGTTGTGATGGATCCATGTTTCGTCCACGGTTACAAAACGGCGCAAAAACTCCTCCATATTGCGATTAAACAACGCCAAACCTTCCTGTGAAGTTGTTACACGATTGCGTTTGTGGTCGACTGTGAGCAAACGCGGCACCCATCTTGCGGAAAGCTTTCTCATGCCCAAGTGATCATTCAAAATTGAAACCACTGAGCCATGCGAGATCCCTACGGCTTCCACAATCTCTCGCACTTTCAATCTTCGGTCGGCCAACACCATATCGTGAATTTTTTCGATTGTTTCGGGTGTAGAGACCTCAACTGGGCGTCCAGGACGTTCGGCATCTTCAGTGCTTGTACGGCCACAACGAAATTCAGTAAACCACTTTTTTACCATTGAAATAGATGGTGCAGAGTCCCCATAGTATTTATCAAGCTTAGCCTTGGTCTCGGTAATGGTTTTTTTTCGCAAGAAATAATGCTTAATAAGCACACGAAATCCACTTTTTTCCATTTTCTCCTCAAATTAGTGAGTAGTCTGATAAAAATAGCTGTCAAACACAAACTAACTGACGCAGCAAGTTTAAATTTTGACAGGAGTCAACTGACAAATGCCTGTTGACAGGAGCAGTGTTGCTGTTTCAGTAAAGAGGTCAGAAATTCAAAAACTTATTGACTTATTGACCCGCCCTCGTAACAAAATTCACTGTACTGCGTGCTGTGTTCAAATTTTTTGCGATGGAATGGTTTGAACGCGAAGTATTTGCGAGCCATTTGTCGATGATCTTTTTACGGCGTTCCTCTTGACTCATATTTTATAAATAATTTAAACCGCTCCGAAATAAAATCAATAACAAATTGAAACTGGAGAATATACAGGCTAATTTGGGTACAAAATGGGAATGCAATTTTTACGCATTGGAAGTATAGCCCGTATTAAAATTTACAGATTTTATTCTTTTCAGTCCTTATCCGAACACGATTTTTTTTTTCACACACTATCGCCTTTGCGTTTCTGCCACATTCTTTTTTATCTATTATTTTTTCCACTGGTTCAATCCCGGATGAGCCCCCAATTTGTGGGATTTTTATTTCAAACAAAATATAAATGTATTGTAAATATTTTCAACAAAAATTATCTTTTAAGTTTGGCGACTTCATTGCTCGACGGTTGTATTCAGACTGTGCTTGATGATCGTTTGTCATGTACTCTTTGTAAAGCAGTGTGTAGTATATACACTTGCGGTCATAAAAACCGCACCATATCAAAATGATTGAAAAATTATTAATAACTACGATAATAATTTTTATAATGAAATGAAATTTTTGCTGAGTACTCCGCAGTAGTTTATAAGTATTTCTATCTAATTTCCATCTGTTTATTGAATGTTTGAAAAAAGATATTAACAAAGAAAGAAAAACCAGGTAATTTTCTTATTTTTTTTAAATATTTTTATACAGTCATTGGTTAACAAAATCAAACGATACATTTTTTATGTATGTGCATATACGATGTTTAGATATACCACTTTTACCAAAAAATTATCAACACCGAGTTGCTCCTCCTTTGGCGGTTATAACCGCTTTTATTCTAGAAGGCATCGAGTTTACTAGAAGTTCAGTAATATCCCTTGAAATTTCAGTATTCCATACATGTTCCATGTTTCATTTAGCTCTCTTTTACTCTATGGTTTATGTTCAGCCACCTTACGTTTCATTACATGCCACAAGTGTTCGATTGGATTTAAATCGGACGAATTAGCTGGCCAGTCTAGTCTGGTAATTCCGACGTCATCAAACGTTGTCTTGAGCTGAAAATTATTGAAATACTCTAGTTACTTGTCTGTTTATTATTTATAAAGTAGACATCTAGAAGTTGATTTATAACACTTTACTTACGGATTTGTCTCGGTGGCAAAGTGCAGAATAATCTTGAAAAATGCACTTGTCAGTATACGAATGATGCTCTTCAATTGCTGGTACCAAAAACTCCCTTACTACTTCTCCATACTTTTGAGTGTTCACAGTTCCATTAACTAAGTGCAAAGGGCCCAAAACGTAAAAAGAAAAACATCCCCAAACCATCTGGCTTTGAGAAAACTTCACTGGTTTTGACTATGCACTCATCCTTGAACCTTTCACCTGCTGACCGTCGTACGTATGGCAAATTGTCGGCACACAACAAATTAAATTTACTTTCATCGGACCATATCACACATCGGCAATCATCCTGCGTCCAATCTTCGTACTTTTTCACCCACGTCAAGCGAGCTTTTTTCATGTTTGTGGTTAGGAGAGGTTTTTTTTGCTGGTCGTCTTCCATATAAACCTATCTCCCGTAGCCATCGGCGTATGGTTTCGGCGCTTAGATCAACTTGATGAAATTCACTCAGCTCTGCTCTCATACGGACAACACTTTTAAAGCGATCTTTCATGCTAATTCGTTGTAATACATTGTCCGTCTTCTGGGTTGTTTTACGTTTTCGTCCCGAGCCTTTTTTCCTTTCCAGTGGATCCAAATTTTCTTTTTTCTTCGGCAGTCGTACGATAGTTGAATGACAGCATCCTATTTTAACCGCAATCGCTCTTCTTCGACTAAAGTCTATATTTGAACTTTTTCGTCCCGAGTCAGTTGATGATATTTACCAGACATTTCACTTTTTTTTACTTGTCGCCGTCACAACTCAATTCAAACAGATTTTTTTTACACTGAATACGAGGCCGAACTCCGCTATGGGGAATACCCTTCATTAGTCTGGGAAAAACCCTTACGATCTGATGTAATTAAGCATTTTTTGAGAACTCATTAAGTGGTGCGGTTTTTATGACCGCAAGTGTAATCTGTTTCTTGTCCCGTACTTCGTAAAGTTGTGTTTTGGCGTATGTTTTGCTAGGGTGCATGTCTGGTGTTTGGCTTTTAATCCCACATAAATGCGACAGCGGATGAATAAAGCAAACAAGACCTTATCTGGGCTACTCCGACATATTTGAGGTTTAGGCCAATAAGGATTTCCGAGACTAAGTCAGGGTCTCGGGAAAGAGATGGTGGGGAATGAGCCACCATTATCTATAATGGAACTGGCCCTTTAGGTTTGTATGGGGTAATTGCCCGGCTGTGAAAAAAATAAACAAAGTTACCAAGCAACAATAAGCCTCGGATATGGATGGATCTCTTGTTAACGACTCCTGCAAACGAAACAATGACAACGAACTTGGGATCTGCACGTGGAATGTTAGTTCCCTTAATAGGCCACGTGCAGCCGAACAACTAGCGGAGGCCCTAGACTCCTACAAGGCAGACATTATCACTACCCAAAAAATGCAATGGGACAAAAAAATGATGATAAACTGTGACACTTACTACGGCGATTGTCATCGACAGTAAAAGCAGCTCTTGTTGTATTGGATAGTTATTCCCCAATGATATTTAGACATGTATGACACTGACATATCCAGTGGATAGATATTTTCAAAGTAAACGACTTTATTATTTTTTGCTTAAATTAATTTCATTTATTTAAAAAAAACAAAAACACAAAAATATTTCTCTCTGACTATAAGAGCTTTACTGATTTAAATATTCCTTAATCGATTTTTAGTGTTTATTTTAACTTTTTTTTTATTTTTAACATTAGCATCTGGCCAACGGTCTTAATGTAGAATTAATAAAAATAAAAAACTAAAAACATATTTATGCTTCTTATGAGTATTTAAAAAATAAAATGTGAGTATTCATGCAGTCTCCGTGTCCTTAACCGAACCATGTCTTCGCCGATGTCTTAATCTTGCCCCAAACTGATTTTGGTTGATCTGTTACCGATTCAGCATTGACAATCTATAAAAAGGAAAATGTTATTCTTGTCATTAAAGTATGTCATAGTGATGTATTTGATTTTCTTACCGTTTCTTCTGCTGCCTGTCCATCAATTTGGGAACTGCTTTGCGAAGATGCACTCGATGAGCTATGACTAGAACTGGAACTCGAACTGCCTCCTGCCAATTGATCTACTTGTAAGTTCTCATTTTGAACCTGCTGGCCAAGATCTAATTCAATTTGTTGCTGTTGGCCAAGGTCTTCGATTTTCTCGCTTTTTTGGGTATCACTGTAGGAATTCCAGTCTTCAACTTGGACTTGTTGTTGTCCTAAATCGTCTTCTTGATCGTTTTGTTGTTGTGCATTGACTAGCATTTTACCACTGAATGGACCACGACCATGGGAATAACGATTTTGATAGCCATAACCTCCGTGGGTTGGTGTTGGCTCTGGTGCAGGAACATCAACGGGAACAGTGAAGCTGTATTCCTTTTTACGGTGAACCCGTTCAGATTCAGTTCGTTCGCCATGTCTGTGGTGTGGTGGTCCACGTCCGTATGGTGGACCTGGTGGACCTGGTGGACCTGGTGGTGGTGGAGGGTAATGTCTTGGTCCATAACCATGACCATGACCATGACCATGTGGTGGTCCATGATTGTTTGACCAACGTCCATGGTGACCATGCCCTGGCCTTTCAGGAACCTGAACCATTGGTGCATTGTGATCCGAGGGGCTACCTATGCTTGGCTCGGATTCATCGAATTCCTCTTGGTATAATTGTGGTGGCTGATCACCACGATCCTTGCTTATTGTCTCATTTCGTTTACCTGATGCTGAAGTGTTTGTCTCTAATTCGATTCCTCCATATCCGCCCTCATTGAAACCCAAGTCGATTAGGTCTTGCGATAGTAAATACAACTTTCTTCGCCATTTGTCCAATTTCGGCCCAGATAAGCCAGTTCGGGCTCGGAGGGCATTTAGACGAGCCTCTTCAGCTGCAATCCAATTTTGAATTTCACTTTCAGAAAGAGCACCTTGGTGAGCAGCGAATTCAAGTCGCTTAATTTCACCTCTTCTGAAGTCTTCCAAATGATTTAGAGTAATCTTGTAATGTTTGGCAATCTCTTCGATTCTCTTCATTTCCTGGAATTGCCAGTCCTTGATGGTGTCAGCTGGAATGCGATATATCGAGGCGATCGTGGTTAGACGATCGCGTCTTTGCCAATTCTTTAGATCCCTCAGAGCGAAGTTTTGTTGACGAATTAAACCGTAGAGACGATCAAGCTCACGGCGTTGCCAATCTTGAAGGTGCTTCAGCGTCAGAATTTCCAGTACACCTTCGTCTTTCATGTTTTGTAGTTCCTGGAGTTGGAATGCCTTTAGTTCTTCCGGAGACACTTCATAATGTGAAGTTAAGTTTCCTTGGAAGTTAGTATCGGAGGCTAAGAAATTGGCAAGTTCCTCCATTGTGATGGTCACTTTAACAGGTATTGCACGTAGTCGTTTCTTCTCCAATATTTGCCAGGCATTGAGATTATCGTATCCTGGTTTCTTTACCAAATCTAAGTGGTTTAACCGACCGAGTTCCTTGCGCTGCCATTCGATGAGTTCCTCAATTGTGATGTGATATTGGGCAGCAAGACGTCTCAATGCATCACGATCTCTAGCTAATTGTTGTTCGAGTTCTTCAATACTAATTTGTTGCTGTTTGATGGTCAAATAGATTCGCTCCTTTTCACGTTTTTGCCAGTCGGTTAAATTCTCGCTGTAAATCTTCTTCTGTTGCAGTAACTTTTGTAATTCAATTCGATACCATTCTTCAATCTGATCAATAGTAATGCGATATTGATCGGCCAACTGTTGCAAATGAGCTCTATCATCACGTAGCTTTCTCTCGAGTTCTTCAATGGACCAATTACTTTCTAACAATAGCTGTTGAATGTGTTGTTGCTCTCCATTCTGCCATTGTGTGACTTGTTCAATTTCATCCTCGCCTTCTGAAATGAGCTTCAATCTAGCAAGACGCTGAACCTCTTGACGAAGGAACTGAATGATCTCATCTACTGATACCTGGTAGTGATTGGCGACATTTTCAAGACGCTGTTGATCTTCAGAAAGATGCTTTTCGAAATTCTTTAGTGTGACAAGGTGAGTTTGAGTCAAAGCAACAAGATATTCACGTTCATGTTGTTGCCATTGTTTTAAGTCGCCACTATGTACGGGATTGATCAGTTTTCTACCCTCATTGATGATCCATTCTTCGATTTCTTCGACGGTGATGTGGTACTGATAAGCCAATTGTTGAAGACGAGCTCGATCGGCTTGAAGTTTCTGCCTGAGTTCCTCAATGGTTAGATCATTTTGATTGATCAGCAAGAGAAGACGATCACGTTCGTTTTGTTGCCACACTGTGAGTTGAACTGGCTTGATGAGTTTCTTGCCTTCATTCACGATCCATTCTTCCACTTCTTCAACGGTTACATGGTATTGGTAGGCCAATTGTTGCAAGCGTGCACGATCGGCATTAAGTTTTTGCCTGAGCTCCTCAATGGTAAGATCATTTTGCTTAATCAGTAAAAGAAGGCGATCTCGTTCACTGCGTTGCCATTCGGTAAGTGGAGCAGGCTGCATGATCTTCCTACCCTCATTAACAATCCATTCTTCGATTTCTTCCACGGTGACGTGGTACTGGTAAGCCAGCTGCTGAAGGCGGGCACGATCAGCTTGAAGTTTTTGTTTGAGTTCTTCAATGGTAAGATCGTTTTGCCTGATTAGCAAAAGAAGGCGATCCCGTTCACTGCGTTGCCATTCGGTAAGTGGAGCACTCTGCATGATCTTCCTACCCTCATTAACAATCCATTCTTCGATTTCTTCCACGGTGACGTGGTACTGGTAAGCCAGCTGTTGAAGGCGGGCACGGTCAGCTTGAAGTTTTTGCCTGAGCTCCTCAATGGTAAGATCATTTTGCTTAATCAGTAAAAGAAGGCGATCTCGTTCATTGCGTTGCCATTCGGTAAGTGGAGCAGGCTGCACGATCTTCCTACCCTCATTAATAATCCATTCTTCGATTTCTTCCACGGTGACGTGGTACTGGTAAGCCAACTGTTGAAGGCGGGCACGGTCAGCTTGAAGTTTTTGCCTGAGCTCCTCAATGGTAAGATCATTTTGCTTAATCAGTAAAAGAAGGCGATCTCGTTCACTGCGCTGCCATTCGGTAAGTGGAGCAGGCTGCACGATCTTCCTACCCTCATTAATAATCCATTCTTCGATTTCTTCTACGGTGACGTGGTACTGGTAAGCCAACTGTTGAAGGCGAGGACGATCGGCTTGAAGTTTTTGTTTGAGTTCTTCAATGGTAAGATCGTTTTGCTTGATGAGCGGAAGATAATGATCGCGTTCGTTTTGTTGCCACACGGTAAGTTGAACTGGCTTGATGAGTTTCTTGCCTTCGCTAACAATCCATTCTTCAACTTCTTGAACAGTTACATGATATTGGTTGGCCAATTGTTGTAAACGTGGACGATCGGCCTTAAGTTTTTCCCTTAGCTCTTCGATAGTAAGATCGTTTTGTTGAACAATCTGAAGTAAGCGATCATGTTCGCTTCTCTGCCACTCATTAAGCTGAATAGGATTGATGAGGCGGTTTGCTTCCTTCCTGATCCATTCCTCAATTTCTTCAATAGCAATATGATATTGCTGCGCAACTTGTTGTAGACGGTGGCGATTTGATTTGAGTTGAGCTTCCAATCCGTCGATTGTTAGACCGTGAGGTTGCTGTATTTGCTGCAAGATCCATTGACGTTCAGTATTTTGCCATTCTTTCAAAGGCTGTGGTTTAATTACACGTCTGCCCTCATTCCTTATCCATTCTTCGATTTCTTCGATAGTTGTATGGTAGTTCCATGCCAACTGTTGAAGACGGTTACGGTCATCCTTTATTTCTTGTTCCCAATCTGCAATAGTTAGATCCGGGCGTTGCTTGATTTCTTGTCGGAGCCTTTCACGTTCGTTCAGTTGCCATAGAGTTAGTGATTCTGGCTTGATCCATTTCTGCCCCTCCTTCCTGATCCATTCTTCGACGTCATCGACGGTGATATGATATTGCCAGGCCAATTGTTGAAGGCGACTGCGGTCAGATTTCAACTGCTCCTCCCATTGTTCGATTGTAAGACCTGGCTGCTGGTTGATTTGCTGTTGGATACGCTGGAGCTCATTTGTTTGCCATAGTGTCAAAGCCTCAGGCTTGATTTGACGGTTACCTTCTTTCAAAATCCATTCTTCAACTTCCTCCACAGTAACGTGGTACTGCAAGGCCAATTGTTGCAACCTGTTGTGATCTTTCTTTAGTTGCTCCTTGAGTTCCTCATTGGTTAAGTTATTCTGTTTAATTAAATCCTGGATCCGTAAGCGTTCTACCTTCTGCCAGTCCTTCAAGTCCCCAATAATGCCTTGGTTTTCAAGGCGTTCAGCTTCCTTTTTAATCCACTCTTCAATTTCTTGAATGGAAACGTGATATTGAATTGCCAGAGCTTCCAATCGCTTGCGATCATTGATCAGTTTTTCTTCAAATTCAGCCAAAGTAAGTTTGCTTTGTTGTTTGGCGAGCTGAAGAAGACGGTCGCGTTCAGTCTTTTGCCAGACAGTCAACTTTTCAATTTCTAGTTTGCCTTCATCTCTTAGACGTTGTACTTCTTGTTTGATCCAGGCTTCGATGTCAGCTACTTGGACATGGTGTTGCCAAGCGAGTTGCTGGAGTCGGTTGCTGTCGGCTTTCAATTGATTTTCAAATTCTTCGGCAGTCAAATCACTATTTTGAAGGATGAGCTGCTGAATCCGTAATCTCTCATTCTTCTGCCAGTCCGTGAGGTTTCCAATATGAAGCTCACCCTGGTTTCGCAACCTTTGAGCTTCTTTCCTAATCCACTCCTCTACTTCTTCTAATTGGATATGATATTGCAAAGCCAGTTGCTGTAGACGGTTGCGATCAGCTTTAAGTTGATTTTCAACTTCTTCCACACTTAAATGTGATTGTTGTTGAATAAGATGCTGAAGGCGATTACGTTCTCCTAATTGCCAGGCAGTAAGATTTTCAATATGCAATTTTCCTTGATCACGAAGACGTTGGATTTCCTTTCTAATCCATTCTTCAACTTCTTTTACCTCCACGTGATATTGATAGGCCAAACCGTGTAAGCGGGACCTGTCATTTTGTAGTTTCTGTTCCAATTCAGCGGCAGTAAGATCACTTTGTTGCTGAACCAAAACCAGCAGACGATCACGCTCCTTTTGTTGCCAATCGGTTAAATTTTCAATTTGTAATTTTCCTTGATTCTTCATTCTTTCGAGCTCTTTATGAATCCATTCTTCGATCTCCTTAACATGGACATTGTTTTGGAAAGCAAGATCCTGCAAACGGTTTCTATCAGCCCTGAGTTTCTTCTCGATCTCATCAACAGAGGATCCGCTTTGCTGTTGAGCAATCAAAGCATTCAAACGTTCACGCTCCGCCAGTTGCCAGGTGTTCAATTGTTCAATTTGGACAAGTCCTTGATTTTCTAAGCGTTGAATCTCCTTTCTGATCCATTCTTCGATTTCTTGCACTTGAACTTTGTATTGCTGAGCGACGCCGGAAAGATGGGCACGATCATTTTTCAAGCGCTCCTCCAATTCATCGAGCGTCCACTGATCGTGTTGTTGTCCTTGTCCCTGTTCCTGCACAATCGAAAGTAAATGATCACGTTCAACTTCCTGCCATTCTGTTAGAGGTGCATTAGGCTTGATAAGTCCAAGAACTTCAAGACGGTTGCCTTCGTTTTTAACCCATTCTTCGACCTCCTCGATCTCGACGTGATGTTGCATGGCCAATTGTTGAAGATAAGCGCGATCAGCCTTGAGTTTCTGAGTGAATTCGTCGATCGTCAAGTCATTGTGATTAACCAGTTTCATCAATCTCTCCCTTTCAATCTTTTGCCAATCTTTAAGGTTTGCGGCATCAATCAGGGCTTGGTTTTGAAGACGTAGAACCTCCTTCTTAAGCCACTCCTCGATTTCTTCGACACGTACTGAATATTGATGAGCCAGTGAGTAGAGATGGACATGATCGGATTTGATCTTCTTCTCCAATTCATCAATTGAGAGTTCGTTCTTGTGAAGAAGAGCTAACAAGCGTTCACGTTCAATTTTCTGCCATTCGGTGAGTTTTTCTTGTTCGATCAGACCCAAACTCTGAAGACGATCAGATTCCTTACGGAGCCATGATTCGATGTCCTTCAATTCAACGTGGTATTGTGTGGCCAATTGTTGAAGGCGATTTCTATCCTTTAGCAAAAGTTTCTCAAAGTCCTCTACACTCAGTTTGTTGTCTTGAACAAATACCAAAAGCTTCTGTCGTTCGGTCTTTTGCCATTCCTCAAGATCCTCCTTCTTTACAAGACCTTGACTCTGCAAACGAAGTAATTCTTTCTTCAACCAATCTTCGATTTCTTCCACGCGAATTTGATATGTTTGAGCTAAGCCATAAAGCCGGGTTTGATCATTTTTGATCTTATTTTGCAAGTCCTCAATAGTGAGCTCGTTATTTTGCACGATCGCTTGAAGACGATCACGTTCCTGCTTTTGCCATAGGGTCAAGTTCTTTTGCACATCAGAGAAAACTCCTTCGTTCTTTAGACGATGAGCTTCTTCTTTTAACCATTTCTCGATCTCCTCAACCTGAACTTGGTACATTGATGCTAACTGCTGTAGTCTGGCACGATCATTTCCAATTTTAGACTCATACTCCTCGATGGTCAGATCGTTCTTCTTTATGATGGCCAACATACGGTCACGTTCCTGTTGTTGCCATACTTGTAATTCCTTTTGAAGATTCATCTTTCCAACTTCATGAAGTCGATCAAGCTCCGATCGCTGCCATCTCTCGAGGTCTTCCAAACTAATGTGATACTTTTGTGCCAACCCTGTCAAGTAGTTACGATCGTGTTTCATCTTTTGCTCCAATTCTTCAACCGTGAAATTATGATGGCGAATAATATTCTCCAAGCGGGATCTCTCCGATTGTTGCCAGTCAGTGATCCTCTTCATCTCTTCCTGTTGTTTGTTTATGACATCCGTAAGACGGCTCAATTCACTCTTGTAGAATTTCTCCAAGTCCTCGACATTGAGGCGATATTGTTGTGATAGATCCTTATAACGATCCTGATCATGACGAATTTGTTCTTTCAACTGATCAACGGTGGTATTATGTTGGAGCAAAATATTATTCAAACGATTCCTTTCTTGCCGTTGGAAGTCCATCAAGTTGCCGCTGATTTGCGTATTTTGATTATTAAAGATCACATAGAGACGTTCAAGTTCTTGACGTTGATATTCTTTGAGTTCCTCGATACTAATCTGGTACTGACGGGCAAGAATATTAAGTTTCTGGAGATTGTCTCTCTGCCACCGTTCGAGTTCTTCGCGGGTAATTCCATTCTGATGAATCAACCAGTCAAGTCGTCCACGTTCGCTCTTTTGCCATTCAGTTAGATCAGAGTTCACGATATTGTATTGATTAACAAGGACCTTGTAACGTTCCAATTCCTGCCTCTGCCATTCTTGAATTTCTTCTAAAGTTTTATTCGTTCGATAGGCTAGAGCGCTAAGACGATCTTCTTGATTCCTTTGCCATTCTTCTAATTCACGAATAGTAATGACTCCTTTCTGGAATAACCAAAAGAGCCTTTCACGTTCCTCTCTTTTCCATAAATCATCTTTGGTCCATTGGACGCTTCCAAAAGGCGCATTAGAGTTATACACCAGTATTCCATTATCCCAGACAGATTCGCTTTTGCTTCCAGTCACAATGGGCCTACCATCTGGGCCAGTAATGATGGTTCGATTGTACTTTCTGATAGTTACAGTATGCCCAGGAAGCAGATATTGATTGACATTGCCGAAACCCTCCACCTGATCTCCCCCTTCGACTGGGATAACAACTGAAGGAGTGTAGGTATGTTGATTCATACCGACGACCAAACTATCGTCAACTGTCACTTCGGGTGAATAGTTAGGAACACCAATTTCTTGCTTATTGAGGTGATTGTAGATGCTGTGTTCTCGATTATTAACAAATGGCCGAGAAATCACGGATCCTTGGGAGACATACAAGGGAACAGTAGTATGGGTAGTAGTTCTATTTACACGAACTGTTGTTATACCCGGATTATTGAAAGGGCCACTATGGATAACTCCAGTCGTGAAGTTTTTATTGGTGATATAGGTCTGTCCATTAACAACCTTAACTTCGGTGGGATAGTTCACATGTTGTACCTGGTCAAACTTGCTCAAATCAGTTCCTCCAATTTGAGGAGCGATGGGCTCGTACAACTCGACTTGTTGCTGCTGATTATCCACATAATCCGAGCCCTCAACCAGTTTCTCCAACGCCTTTGCAGCCTGAGATTCAAAGTAGTTCGGTTGAGCAACAACTCCATAACTAATTCGACCAAGTTGCATATCGGTAATGATCTGATCCGAAATTTGTCGGCAAAGGGAATCCAGCTCCTCCTTACTCTTACCAATGGAGTTTACAACAGAATCTAGAAAGATTTCATTTCGATTTTATAAGGAATCAAATAATCAAAGGAGTACTCACCATCCCATGCCTGACTGCTGTACCGTGCAGAGTATCCTCCACCTCTTGATCTCGCATTGTAGTCCTCCCTCAATCGGTCTGCCACTTGTCGAACTGCATCTATATTTGCATAAGCCCATGGCGATAAGCTTCCACCTGACGTCGATGATGACGAGGAACTCGAAGTCGATGAGCTACTTCTATGATAAGTACTGTAAGCATTGCTCCAGCTAACTGTGCATAGCACTGCCAGAGCAACTACAAAGGACTTCATTGCGGAAGTACCCTGCAAAGTTAAAAAAGAAAATTCTATTAAAACTATCCGGTAATCGAGCAACTTCAACACTCTGCCGCTTCTACTTTTCGACTGTGCTCCATGACATGATAAGAGATCTTTAAATAGTAAATATTCGCCAGAAACCGTAGTCAGATTAATGGCAGTCAGGGTAGTTCAGAAGGCCATCCAGCAAGATAGATAACACGTAATAATCAATTAAATTGTCTTTCTTTTTTTTTTTTTCTCTGGAAATGGAATGCCATCTACGTTCAGAATAATAAAAATCCAAGAGATAAAGATTTTGAGACAGAGTGAAAAAAATTACCGATTTGGAGAATTTTACTTTTTTATTGGAAAAACAGAACAGCGAAATTGTGATCGGCGATTGTAATTTTTGTGGTAAACAAGAAGTTCAACATTTCCTGAAAGTATTTTGACAAATGGAAATCTTAGCTCACTGCCGGATTTTGGAATCTTTATTGAATTGAAAACATAGTCTATGACGGATCTCTAGAATACTCACAAAAACACAGCAACAAAACATTGATCGTGAACAGATTGACACCAATTACATCATTTACTAATCCTGCCGCTCGATACTTCACGGCTGCATAAGCCAATTTAAGAGAAAGTATGGACAGCACTTGGAAATTACTAACATTGACATCTAAAATCGTATCAGTGAGGTCATAAGTCTAAAGGATATAAAGAGACCAAGATGCTCGGTGAGGATGTATAAGAACGTCTTGACTCTTGAACATTTTGTCAATATTTTGTGCCACTGCTACTGCCACTGAAACTGCTAAGTGAACAGATACCGGCATATCTTTCTGACCGCTCGGTATCAGTTCGCGATGATGAGCTCTATGTTAATGAATCATTTTGTCCGGATCCAAGAAAAAGGTTGACTGACATCGAAACCGACTTCAGAGCTCTATTTGGTTATATTGAAAACCCTCCTTCCAAATGAAGATGAAGAAGACTTCATAATCCATGGGTGAACTACCACATGTCGATGTTCTGAATCTATAAAAACGTTTCAAATATGACAGCAAACTGAGAACTCTCAATTTGTCTGAGTTTACTACTACTGCTGAACTGGCTCAAGACAAGAAGACTACAAAAAGGGATACCAAGTGGTTTTCATCTCTGCAGTATCCGTAAAGAACTATCGCCGCTATGAGACCGAGCAAATGATTCTTTGGGTGAAATATAGATATTCACGCCTCACAAGATCAACGATCACCATGATCCCTGATTTAATCTCTCAATAATCACCCTGATGTCACCTCTTGAGACCAACTGATGCCACAAAGGAGACCATAAATAATTTTCTCCAACTCTTTCCTACATCATCAATTGCCAAATAAAAACAGTCAAATTGACATGGAAAACTGCAAAAACAAAATGTACGATATTGATATTTTATTCAAGACACAGTGTATCACCCCGATGTGATGTCATAAAAGTGCCTATCGCTGAAAGGTAAGCAAAGGTGTCAGAGTTTAAAATGAACAAAAACTATTTTTCACCCGGTATCTCGAAATTTATTCACTTTAGAAAAAATTTTAAAAATAAATCGTATCCCGAAACGCACGCGACACATCAACAATTTAATGACGAGACTTTTCTGTTGGATGCATTTGGCCCAGCGAGATGTTTTTAGTTTTGAAAAACTAAATTTTTTTAGTCACTGAAGTTAGGGCTATTTTTGAATTGGAAAATGCATGGGTGTTACAATGAGGTTTTTCAGTATTTTTGTCAAATCGTAGAATCCAAAAAGAGCATTCGAAATTCTAATCTAAATTTCAGAAAAAAAGGAACTATTTCTGATGTTGACTTTATCGGAATATGGTGATAGTTGTGACATCAAACGAGAGTCATAAATTGAGTATTCTTTTTTTAATTTTCATATCAATTTTATTTAAGTTCATAAAAAGAACAAGTAAAAATAACAAGACAGTTGATAAGAGACAACCTTGATGCACCCCAAGTATTGTATTATAGCTATTTCGAGAAAATATTATTTCAGAATTTTCGCAAAAGAGATGATAACACGAGATAACCGAAATGAACACGCAACTTTAATCAGTTGGAGTGCAAATTTTCTAAATCACAGGTCAACTAATTATGTTTACGGACAACGATGTTAGTTGGAGTTGTATAATCGAGCATAACAATAATAAGATTCTGAATTTTGTCAAATTTACTGGAAATTTTACGTTTCTTAGGTCAATGAACTTCAGTTTTGACTTCTTCTCGAACTTCGATTCGCATTAAGACATCGGGTACAAGTACGAGTATCATGTTACGAGGATGATGCAACAGTCGGTTCGACAGTAACTAACAATGCCAGAAGATGCAAGGCACATTGTAATTGAAGTCATGCTTGAAGACCTGCAACTCCAAGTTTAAAAAAGATCTTGATTTTGAAAAGAAAACATATCGTACATCTTTACGCTAAATTGCTAGATTTCCTGATCATAGATCATGGATTGAGGCATCTTTTTTAGTGAAATTTAGTACATACGAGTATTTTGACTGCGCTATTGAAACGTCAAACCAATAAATAGAAATTACGAATACGAGTATATAATAGAACATAGCGATATCATAGAGCAAAAATTGACAATTATCTACTTTGACAACAATTTAGCTGTTGCTTAATAAACGATGTTTTTACAAATTGACAGCTAACCATATGACTATAACATAAATCAGATGACTGGTAAGTAGCTCATGTAATTTTTAAGAAGCTCTCACCCTCTTACTGACAATGGAAGATAGTATGTTCGCCTGGAAGATTGCTTCCGATTGGTGCCTAAAAAGCGACGGAAGTGTCAAAATCGCAGACTTAATCACCTTTTAGTGAGGTGTATAAGCAGTAAAAGGATATTAGAAATTCCGACAAGGTGGAGGCGATTTAGATAACCAGCAATAAGAGGCAGGTACAATGCGGTTTTGTATTGACAGCTCCCCATTTGACCGTCAATCTGAGTGCCTATGTGCATTTTTTTTAAAGTGTCTTTATCTTGTTCAAAACGGAGTGTAGTATTTTTTAACACCTTAAAATCGTTTACTATTGTAAATAACTAAGCAGGGGAAGAATTGGGCCTGTTGTAGACCTTAAACCTACTTTCGTGATTTCTCGAATCGGTTTCAAAAGTGCAAACTAATATTTAGGACTATTGAGATTAAAATCGGTGGCTAAAGGGAGTTTGACCGACAAATTTGACTTGCGTCAAAGACCAGCATCATGGCACGGTTATGGAACAGTCAAACTTCGTTCGGCTGACTATTAAAGCTAATGTTATATTATAGACGGTTTGCTAAGAGATGGCGTAACTTGTATTATTCCACTGTTATTATTCCATTGGAACATGCGTTGGAAAGCTACTGTCTTTGTACGTCATTTCAGTATATGTCATTCGTTTGAAACGTAAACAACAATAATTTTTTTTCACTCAAATATGTCGAACTTTGTGCCTGAAAAAGTGTTTTTGCGGGGGGTTCTTCTTCATTACTTTAATATGAAGAAAACTGCTGTCGAAAGTTACCATATTTGGGTGGAAGTTTATGGTGAGCATGCGCTAGCTGAGCGAACGTGCCAAAAGTGGTTTGCACGATTTAAAAGTGGTGATTTTGGCTTGGAAGACGATGAAAGTCCTGGGCAGCCAAAAAAGTTTGAAGATGAAGAACTGGAAGCATTACTCTATGAAGATTGTTGCCAAACACAAGAAGAGATCGCAGAATCTTTGGGTGTCACTCAAGCAGCCATTTCAAAATGTTTAAAAGCAGCTGGATATATTCAAAAGCAAGGAAATTGGGTTCCACATGAACTCAAGCCGAGAGACGTCGAAAGGCGGTTTTGCATGTCCGAAATGCTGCTGGAACGCCACAAAAGGAAGTCATTTTTGCATCGGATTGTTACTGGTGATGAAAAATGGATCCATTACGACAATCCCAAGCGCAAAAAATCATATGTGAAACCCGGCCAATCAGCCAAATCAACGGCAAAGCAAGCGCGAAGGTAATGCTCTGTATTTGGTGGGATCAGATGGGTGTGCTGTATTATGAGCTGCTAAAACCGGGTGAAACCATCAATAGACAACGCTACCGAACACAATTAATCCGTTTGAAGAGAGCAGTGGCCGAAAAACGCCCGGAATATGCCACCAGACACGAGGCAATAATTTTCCATCATGACAGCGCTCGGCCCCACGTTGCTATTCCGGTTAAGAACTATTTGGAAAACAGTGGATGGGAAGTCTTACCCTATCCGCCTTATAGCCCAGACCTTGCCCCTTCTGACTACCATTTGTTCCGGTCGATGCAGAACGCCCTCACTGAAATACGGTTCACATCAGAGCAGAATGTCAAAAATTGGCTTGATTCATTCTTGGCTGCCAAGCCGGCTCAGTTCTTTTGGGATGGGATCCACAAATTGCCAGAAAGATGGGAAAAAGTCATAGCTTCAGATGGGCAATACCTTGAATAATACTACTGTACATGTTTTCTTAAATAAACGTTCAAATTTTGGAAAAAAAACTCTTATACTTGTGGACTGTAAAATAAATTCTCCAGTCACACTTTGTACAATATTTTGTTATGTTTATTATTATATTTACATTTATTTATTTATTTATTTATATTTATTTATAGACAAGATTTTAAGAAATCGATAGAAGCAAGTATTTAGGCAAAACGCCTGGCAGCAGCTTTACAAGCAGAGCTAAAAACATGAATTTATTGCTGAACTGAATGGGGTCAACTAGCAGACAGACTAGATGGAGTGAAAAGTGACCTCCTCGACCGCCAGAATGCGCTGCTACTACAAAAATGGTTATGGTGCATTGAAGTCCGTTCATATTTAGGCAGACATGCCAAATTTCAGTGCGATACTGTCTTTAGATTTGTTTTGACAGCTGATTGTTGTTGACGTGTTTGGCATCATGTTGAGTATGGACAAAAACGATTTTAGTTCTCTCATAAAACATTATTTTTTGAGAGGCAAAACGGAAGCATTAAATTGCACTCTGTTGATAGTTCCTCAATTGGTTATGCTGCTAATATCGGAATTTAATGAGCTTAACATACGCTGGCGTTCCCGTTCTACACCCGAAGAACAGGGACATGAGTCCGGGAGCGAATATGAAAAGCAGAGAGTACTGTCATGAGCAAAGGAAAGTATTGGATTAGAAGTAGCAGGCAAGAGATAAAATTAAAAAGAGTGTCGGAGACAGAACGGAGCCCTGGGGCACATCAGCATTTATTTTGTGAATATCAGACTTGAAACCGTCCAAGACAACTTGAATTGAACGTTCCGAAAGGTAATTTCTAATCCATTGAAGAAGAGAGTCATCGAACCCAAGAGCACGCATTTTCGACAAAAGAGCTTGATGCCAAACTCTGTCCAATGCCTTAGAAATATCAAGTGCAACTATCTTACTTTCGCCATATTGATGTACACTTTGGTTGTACATGCCATTAGATCACCAGTAGACGTCTGGCTGCGAAAACCATATTGCCGGTCATTAAGAAGTTTTCATGTTTCGAGATATTTCGTGAGCTGACTGTTTATCAGCGATTCCATGACCTTGGAAGGAAGGAACGTAAGTGCATTGAGTCTGTAGGAGGAGAGAGAAGAAGATTCGCCTTTTTTAGGGACGGGCTGGACAAATGCTGTTTTCCATCTGCTCGGAAAGAGTCCTAAAGAGTGGGATTGATGAAAAAGCTTACGCAGTGGTTTTGCTAGGGTGGAAGAACACTTTTTCAGAAGAAGGGGAGTTATACCATCTGGACCAGCGGATTTATGTATTTTGAGATCTTTAAGTACTCTTGCTACTCTTGTAGCGAAAGTGGATTCGTCCCATTGTAGATTCGACGCACTCAAGTGTAGGCGGGGACAAAGCACAATCTGGGAGTGTTGAGCTAGCCGCAAAGTGTGCAGCAAGCAGATTGGCCTTGTCCAAAGAGCTGACAGCTGGAATGTCATTGTAAATGAGCGTTGGGATGGAGGATGAGGCAGAATTTCTAATGTTTTTGACAAATGACCAAAAATTTTTACTGCCTTTGGGACATTGCAGTATTTTTGGTCTCAGATGCACGAACTACATTAAGCAAGACTATGGCTGGCAACGTTCGTTCGCGGACTGGTCTTGGTGCAATAATTTGTGAACAAGCAAAATGTCACATAAAAGTGGACTGCTTGGTGGTATCTCATTGCGACTCGTTTTTTTCACAAATGACGCCGAAGCTCGTACTACAGCGAATGGACAATGTTTCCGGGCAATGATCTGTGATTATTTGTTCGAAAATATCCATGGCATACGAGTAGATCCGGATGATATGTGATTCCAATTGCATATCCCTATACAGTGAAATGAATCAGTGAATTGGTACCGATATTGTGCGATTTATTGCTACTTGATTATGAATTATGAAGCTATGTAAAGTCTTTGGTGTATGCTGATTTCTCAGCCAGCGTTCAGCGTATTATTCATATGCTCGAAAGAGTGTTCCAAACTTAGTCTGACAGTACGCGCTTCGTATAAAAAATGGCTGAGGAAGCCGTATGCCTGAAGTCGTGAACCATTCTTTATAGGGAATAAAATTTATTGATTCAAAATCAAATATTTTCATTATTGTTAAAAAAAAAAAAATGTGTACAGCTTTAAGAAAAACACCCTTTACCATAGACTCTCCTCCAGGTTTTGAAATTTCTTAAAGAATCTGGACTTGAAGGTAAGTCCTAAGTCATACTTGGAATTCATTCTAGAAACGATTGCATTACAGGAAACTCTAGTACTAGCACAGATCTCTTGCATTCATTTGCAGGCAATAAAGTAAGCAATACAGTAGCGGTGTAACGGATTGCGCTCGAAAATCGCAAAAAATCAATTCAAATAAAAAAAAAATGCCTAAAAATCTGTAATTTCGAAAAAAAAAAAACAATCCTAAAATAGCAAACCTCTGACATAAAATGTGAACACCACGGCATTAGAAGACCGAAAAAAATTCAAATTTTCATTTTTTATCAAAACCTAGACCAGATTTAGAACTTCTGACCCTCACACGTTCCACAAGAAAAATATTGTTTTTGAAAGCAATAAAAATCGAATGCACCAATTATGAAATTTTCTGATAACAGACTTAATTAGAGTACGTAACCGATAAAACCATTTCGAATTGCAATCTATTTTCAGATTCATCTCATTAGAGCACATGTCTTCCACAAAGATTTCAACAAAAAATAAACTACGAGTATAATAAAATTGTAAACTCACTCTTAAGCACTTTTCATTTAAATCCACTAAACGATCGTTACAGTCTTTTTACCCCGATGTATCTCAAAGTCTCTCATGCGAGTTAATGGAGAACTTTGAGTCGAAAACTAATTATAAAGAAAGAAATAAAAATCAAATCTATCTGCGAGATACTTTTGTTTGGATGTTTTCTCAGTTGTGAACCGATCGGATTAGATGCAAGCGGCGAACTGACTGGCTGTGTAGAAATGTTTTGGAACTTAAATAAAACTTTCTGGCCTAAGTCGATGGTGATATTGATGATGATGCGACATCCGACATGGATCTCGCCTGTGCTTTCAGATTGAATTTCTAGTATACGAGTACCATATGAATAGTTTTTTTTTTTTTTTTTTTTTTATGATTCTCTGGAATCGAAAACCAGATTATGTTAGATGATGCTGTTGGGGTTGTGCTCCGTGCGGATGGGTGAGTGGCTAGCTGTAGCACATTCGAACTTAGTGCTAGCTCTTACTCATCATTCAACTTAAAAGGAAGGAAGCCATGGTTTTGTTTTTTTTTTTTTTTTTTTGGTGGAGGGTCGTCATGAATCTCATGGGTCTTCTTATGAATTGATATACATACATAGGTAATCCCTATGCACTGTGGTTCCTCAAAAGTGAAGGACAAGTTGTCAGTTTGTAAAGGTGGACCAGCCAGAGCAACTGCAATATGCATAGAGCGGGGATATTTTTGGAAACAGTTTTTAGGACAAGTTTTATTATTTTTTGGATGAAGTGAAAGATTTATTGTTTTTAGTTCATTGTCAGAGTTATTTGTTCAGATGAGAGAGAGAGCGAATTAACTTTGACATAGGTGACAACAGAATTGTGAAGTGTGTCGTTTATTCTCGGAATTCCCGTCATATATTACTTTTAGTTTTTTTTTGTTTTTTTTTTAAAAGCATATGTTAATTAAAAAACAAATACTTGCTGTTAATTAAAATCAGTTTTTGGGAAGGTTTTTTTTTTTCAAATAAATTAAACGATTTTACTGGTTCTACCATAAATGAATTAATTGACCATCTTATCTTATAATGATGACTATATAACCTCTGTAACTCCGTCGTAGACGGTCCCAAGCTCATTTGAGGAAGGAAGAGGGTTTGAGGCAATGGGTATTTCATGTAGTAAACAAACAAAAGCCCAAAACAGATGTATCGCGTACCTAAAAAAAAAACTTAGAACTACAGACAGCGAACTGGTGCCACCGCATGTTCTAGATCATAGATTTCTAAACTTTTTTGGCTGACAATCCATTTGGAAGCATAATTTTTTTTCACCGCCCCCCGCCATAAAAACAATTGAAAAAATACTTACCTACTTTTTTCTCAAATAAAAAAAATTAAATATTAAACACGGACCCACTGCAACTGTTCAGGAAAAATAATTTCAAAGTAAATTTCGCTTTTCTTAAAATCGATTTAGCTTTATTAAAATATTAAATAAGAGCATTTCAATGAAACGGATGTGCCTGATGAATATTTTTGTAAGGTTCTGAATCTCTGGTTCAAATTTAGTTACAATAAATAAAGTCGTAAGTCTCTTCGCTCCTTCCTTTTCTTTGTAAGTAGGTAACTACTGCACTGAAAACGCGCTCAGCTAAGTATTAAGATGGAAACGCAATAATAAATTTTTGAACAATTTTCCAAACTTGGGTACAGAGCTGGTTTCTGGAGCCAGAACTGCTTGTATCCGCATTTAAACTTTATTTTTAGCTCCTCATTTGTTGTTAGCTCAATGAGTTCTAGAGTTCTAAATACCACCTTGATCAAAAAATTCCCGCACCACACCACCGCGTGGCGCTCCCATTGTTCCGATTTGAGTTCTGTTTTTTTTTTTGTTAAGTTGGTAAATCTGTTGTTGACATTCACTCTAAATCGTAGCATCATAGCTTGACATTTTCAAAAGTTACGTAGCCAAGAGTACATCTATCTCTGTGTGTGTTGGCGATTTTTTACAATTTTAGAAATGGATTTAAATTTGCAACAACGAACTTGTATTCAATTTTTGCGCAAAAAACGGATTTAATGGTGCGCGAACGTTGGAAATGTTGGAAAAGTGTTTCAGCAACGATTCTCTAAAGAAACGGTCGTTTACCGGTGGCACGAGCGGTTCAAAAGTGGTCGTGAGTGAATCGAAGATGATGAACGCAGTGGCAGACCATCGACATCGAAAACCGACGAAAACATTGGTGAAGTACTCGTAAAAGAAATGTTGGTCAATAACAGCAAATTAACCATCAGAGAGATAGCGGAGGACTTGAACATTGCCTATGGATCCATCCAAGACATTTTGGTTAAAGATTTGGGTTTCCGTCGTGTAGCAGCAAAGTTGGTGCCAAAAGACCTCAATTTCATGCAAATAGAGACCGTGTTGACGTCGCAAAAGAGATGATTTGTGAGGCTGAATCCGATCCCACATTCATCAAAAGGATCATTACTGGAGACGAGACGTGGGTTTATGAGTAAGACACGCAATCCAGACATCAGGCAAGTGAATGGCGTTCACCAAATGAGTCGAGACCAAAAAAACCACGTCGTTTTCAGTCAAAAAAGAGGGCAATGCTCACGGTTTTCATGGATTACAACGGTGTAGTGCATCGTGAATTTTTGCCAGAAGCCCAGACAGTAAACAAAGAGTATTATTTGGGCGTTATGTGACGTTTGCTCGAAGCAATAGCAATTCGCCGAAAGAGACCAAAATTGTGGGCAGAAAATTTGTGCCGTCGCACGGTACCATCATTATTCGTAATTTTTTGACGAAAAATGCAATAAATATCATCAAACAGCCACCGAATTCACCTGATTTGGCTCCCTGTGACTTCTTTTCGAGGATTGGATCAAGCGCTGGCATTAGTGTGTTGCAGTCGATGGGGATTACTCCGAAGGGGACAATATAGATTTAAATGAATGAACTTGTATTTCCAATTTCCTGAGTACATTCCGAATATTTTTTGATCAAGGTAGTATGACGATACATTCGAGTTAATTGCGAAAAGGTCCTGCAGCCAGTCAGGTATACTCATATTGAAAATATCTTGGAATCGCTTTTTTAGATCCTCATGAAGCGTTTCTAACTGTTCGCAGTAACTTAGCAATTCATCCTTTTTGGCAGATACTGCTGCTAAGTTTTGGAAGTTTTTCGTATATTCACCTCTGGCTAGAAAACTTCTGAAGAGATTTAGCTTTTCTACAATACAAAAGCAGCAATAACATTCTTTGTTTTTATTAGGTTCAAGTGATTACCGTGCATGTGGAGATTGACATCGTTAAATGTTTTAAATATGAGGGTTGTCAGAAAAGTTTCCGATGGCAACGTAAAGATAGCGGTACTCGTCAATAAAAGTGAATGCTGGTTGTGCATCTTTTGACAGTTACTTACCGAAGTTTCAGTCATTTTGGACGCGCAGTTTTTAGTTGACAGTCGTTTGAGTGATTCGATGTGAGTGTTTTTTGTGAAAATGGAAAAAATTGAGTATCGAGGTGTTGTTAAATTCTTGTTTTTGAAAGGCAATACGCCTACGCAAATCAAAAATGAGTTGGACTCTGTGTATGGGGACTCTGCACCATCATTTACCACAGTGAAATTTTGGGCAGCTGAATTTAAACGTGGCCGTAAGAGCTTGGGAGATGATGAACGTTCGGGACGTCCAAAAACTGCAACCACTGACGATAACATTGCTAAAGTTCACCAAATGGTGTTAGACGACCGCCGAATTAAAGTGAGAGAGATAGTAGAGGATATGAAAATGTCCAAAGAACCTGTTTGTTACATATTAAATCAAGATTTAGGCATGAGAAAGCTGTCCGCGCGTTGGGTGCCGCGTTTGCTTACGTTAGACCAAAAACGTGTTCGAATGAGCATTTCCAACGCTCTGTTGGCGCAGTTTAGGCGCAATAAATCCGAGTTTTGGCGCCGATTAATTACTGTAGATGAAATTTGGATACACCCGAAATAAAAATTCAGTCAAAACAGTGGACTGCAAAGGGCGAGCCGGCTCCAAAAAAAAGCAAAAACTGTTTTTTTCACTTTGATGGCGACTGTTTTTTGGAATAGTAAAGGAGTTATCTTAATCGATTATCTTCAAAAAGGAAAAACATCATTACTTTGCCAATCTGAAGGCAGAAATTGCGGAAAAACGGCCACATTTGCAGAAAAGGAAAATCCTGTTTCACCAAGCCGGCGCGTCTCACATCTCAGCGGTTGCCATGGCGAAAATCCATGAATTACGGTTTGAACTGCTTGACCATCCGCCTTATTCATCAGATCTAGCCCCAAGCGACTTCTTTTTGTTCCCTTATCTAAAAACTGTGCTCGGTGGACAGAGATTTTCGTCAAATGGGGAGCCAATCACCTTCGTGAACAATTATTTTGCAGAGAAAAACGCCAAGGATCAGACACTAGAGCGATTCAGATCTAGTTTTGGCCAGATCTGTTTGGTCGCTAGACATGTTGGTTCAACAGTCCACCTAAGGTCTGTTATTTTATTGGCATCAAGCTTTAATGTTAGTTTGAATGTAGCGATTGGTATACCTAAGCTACCCTTCTCCGGTAGAATAGGTAGAGTGGTTCCAATTTTTGCGAGTTCATCGGCTCTACAATTCCCTGGAATGTCTCTGTGGCCCGGCACCCAACAAAGGTGAAGGTTGAAGTGCTTTGCCATCTCCATAAGAGATGATCAGCATTCAAGGGCGGTTTTAGAATTTAGTGAGACTAAGTTCAGGGATTTTATAGCGGCCTGACTATCCGAAAAGATACGGATATCCTTGCAGATATCACGTTTTTCTTCAGCCAGGACAGGGCTTCTTTAATCGCCAAGATTTCGGCCTCGAACACGCTACAGTGATGACAGGAAGACGGAAAGTGAGGCTTAGATTTAGCGTATCTGAGAAAGCACCGCCACCAACTGCGCTATCGGTTCGGTTTTAGGATCCATTTGTGTAGAAATGGATTGACTTGTCCTCCATGAAATTATCTTCCTCTCAGAAGGATCTAGAGGGGAAGCTTACATGGAAGTCCTTGTCAAACCAAAGTTCAGGTATGGTGTAATCAATGTTCTCTGTGAGGATACCTAATGTATTGAGAATGTTAGCGTGGCCAAATATATTATTTGTCCACTGTGTAGTCGGTTTAAGGTTTGCCTGCTGAAGATATCGAGGGGTATCAAATGAAACAGAATGTCTAATGCCGCAAAGGGGGTAGACCGCAATTCTCCGCTTATGCATTCTCTGGACTCTGCTTAGTTTAATGCAGTAAACCGCACTTTCTAAGCCCATCCACCAAACTACCACCCCGTTAGTAAGTATCGGTCTTATGACCGAGATGTACAGCCAGTGGGTTATCCGGGGTTGAAAGCCCCTATGACTTTTTTGCAAGAGAATAAAGCTACTGTAGCTTTATTGACTCTACATATCTTGAATGTTAGGTTTCCAGTTTATTGTAGTTTCCTGTCAAAAATGAGACCCAAATATTTAGCTGTATTGGAGAAGACTAAACTGGTACCGTTTATTGAGGGAAGGTCTATAATCGGAATTTTATATTTCCCGGAAAAGAGGACAAGATCAGTTTTATGGGGGTTTACTCCCAATCCACAACGACCTGCGCAACGGGTTAATCTGTTGAGATTTAGTTGAAGGAGTTCCTTAATGATATTGAGCTGCTTGTCTGAGACGGCTATAGCAACGTCATCCGCATAGGCTATCAACCTGATACCACCCGCTTCCAGGTATATCAGCCGTTCATTAACAACTAAATTCCACCAGAGAAGTGGAGAGAGGACACCGCCTTGCGGCGTACCGCTGCTGACACATCTTTTAGCAGAAGCCCCACCCAGTTTGGAGTTTATTATCATGCTGTTTAGCGTAAGACTGGTGATCTCCCCAAGTGAGTTGTTTACCTGCAGAGTTGATTGCAGATGTGTTTACGTTGTTAAAGGCACCCTCTATGTCCAGGAAAGCAACCATTGTGTACTCTTTATATTGTAGGGAACGTTCGATGTGGCTAGTCAGTGAATGCAGAGCCGTTTCCACCGACTTTCCTTTACAGTAGGCATGTTGAGCCGTTGACAGAAATCTAGAATCAATTTTAGCTCGTACATAGATATCAATCAGTCGTTCTAGAGTTTTCAGAAGGAAGATGATAGACTTATAGGTGTGAGGTCCTTCCGGCTTTTCGGATGAAAACTACATTGACTTCTCTCCATGACAGTGGATAAGTTCTACACAGCTCCTCATAATATTTTCTAGCGCAGGCAGAATAATATCTGAGAACCTCTGTAGCTCGGCAGGTATAATACCGTCCGGACCAGCAGACTTGTATGGTTTGAAGCTATGTAGCGTTCAGTGCAGTTTGTCTCTGATCAGACCATGAATTTTGGTCCCGGTTGCAGTAGGCCTGTTTGGGTTGCTACTGACCGCAAATTGAGAGCTACCTGAAAAGTAGGTATCCAGTAGCAGGTTGAGTGATTCATCACTTGAGGTTGTCCAAGAGCAATCGTTTTTTTTCAAACAGCTAGGCATCATAGGATTTGTAGAGAGAATTTTTCTTAGCCATGATGCCTCAGAGGTTTCCGTGATTTTTTCACAGAAGGACCTCCAGGACTGTCGCTTTGCCATCCTCAGTTCTTTTTTGTATAATTTGAGGGATTCTTTGTATGAGTCCCAGTCAGTCACTTTTCTTGTGCTCTTTGCTAAGTTGAAAAGTTTTCTGCAAGTGTTTCTGAGCAGTCCCAGTGCTAATGTCCACGAATGTGGCTTTTTCTTGCCTCTAGCTTGAATAAGAGGGCAGGAAGTGGCCATAGCCTGATTGAGAGCCAGAGTGAAATACCTGACCTTCATGTCCAGTTCATTGGTGTCACGCGGAGGACTTGATATTTCAGAGGATAGCGTTTCTGACAGTATTCGTCTGTATTTTGGCCAATCAGTTTTCCGGTAGTTGCGGAATGATGGTTGAGTGGGAGGAGCATCATTCAGGCTAAATTGGATGTATCTGTGGTCTGAAAAAGAGTGTTCAGACGATACCATCCAGTTCATTAGCATTTGAGTGATGCTGTCGGAGACAAGAGTTATATCTAGCACTTCCTGCCGGTTTCTAGTTATAAAAGTGGTCTCATTGCCAATATTGCAAATAAAAAGGTTAGTACTTATAATATAGTCAAAAAGTAACTCGCTTCTATCGTTGATGTCGGTACTGCCCCATACCGTGTGATGCGTGTTAGTGTCGCATCCGATGATGAGGCCAGTTTTTTCTCTTCCAGCCTCCAGTACCACCCTTTCTAGGTTATCACCAGGGAGAGGGCCCAAATGATCGCGGTTAAGGTATGCCGATGCTAGTTAGTAGGAGCCTTTGGCAGTCTCTAGTCTGGCAACAGTTAAGTCGGGGTCGCTGAGATTAGGAAATAGAAGTGCATTAAGGCTACGTTTCACTAATATACAAGTTCTGATCTTACCTTTGTCTCTTGTATAGAGCTGGACGTATACGGGTGTCCTAAGCCCACGAACCAAGCTTTCTACAATCCATGGTTCCTGGATTAGGATAATGTCTTCTGCGTTTTTTGAAAGACGCAGAATGAGTGCGGCCGAAGCCTTTTTTGAGTGATGGAGATTAATCTGAAGATGTGCCCAAGAGCTCATCTTCTTCCTCTGATCGTATAGGACCTCGTTTTGCTTCGTCATGGCTTTCCATTTCCGATGGAGTGTCAGATAAGGAAATCGACGGCTTGCTTGTCACCTCGGATAGATTGAAGTCGTCGCTATCCATTTCTGGAAAGGATATCGACGTTCCAGGGTCTGAGGTTGTGTTTGGTGGTGTCTCCGTTAAAGGAGGAGGAGGTTGCTTATCAGCATCCAGCTCATCCTTTTTGTAAACCCTTAGATGAGTTGACTCAAATCACGATCAACGCGCATCTATAAGAACCCCTTAGTTCCTCCATTTTCGCGACATTCCACTAATGAGTCGGAAGGGTTGGGTTACTGAGCCTGATGATCTCCAAAATGCTTTCTGGGGAGGAGGGTTCTGCTAGGATCCAGGTACAAGTTCGAGGTCTGCTAGGGATGTCCTCCTTAGATACGACCTCGAGTTTCGCACCTGGCTAAATCTCTGCTAAGCCAGCTATGGCCTTAGTGAAGAGATCGAAAGATCTCTGATTGGCACATGCGATGAGCTTGACATGGCCTTGGTGCCAGCCAGCGTCACTTGTGATAGGAGGTGGTCCGGGATGGCCAAGAAGTTGCTTGCAAGCTTTAGCCTGGCCAGCTGTCACCGTTCAGGTGTTATAGAACCGTCGGTATCGTTCCTATCGATTACTGCCTTTAGGTCTTCACTGAAAGATCTCAGAGATGTGCTGTTGGATGGCCCCGGGGTTTTTGGTTCTGTGGGTTTAGGGCCTCTTGGGAACCGGCACGGTTTCCTCCAACGATCTCTGGCGCTTGGAGGAGTCTTTAGGTGTTTTGGGAGTAGTGGAAGCAGTGGGTAATCCGTCTTTTAGGATATTGTTAGTCCACTCAATCTTGCTCTTTATGTCCGCACTTCTCTCAACCTCCGGAATGGATCCGAAGGTTTTGATTATGCGTGAAGCATTTCGGCGTCTTACGTAGAGCGCCTTAGATGGAACTTGCCGACGCGACTGAGCTCCAGATTCCTCCTTGGGGAGAGAAGTTTTGGTAACAGCGACAAGTCCGTGGCCTGCCACAAATTTGCTGCTGCTTAGGGTGGAGGAAGTTGTAGGACCATGGCTTGCCACAGTCCTACCACACCCTGAAGGTTTCTTTTTAGATTCGTTGCGCTTGCCCTTAGAGGATGGTGCACCATGTCCTGCCACAGTTTTACCTCCTCTCGACAATGCAGGAGCCTTCCCGGTAGTCGGTGCAGTCATCGTTCTACCGCTCGGTATTAAAGGAGTACCGGCCTCGGGTTTTGTTTTGCTTAGGTTTTCCATAATGCCATCCCATGAGTAGCGGAGAAAGAGTTGTCCATCTGTACAGGGATCCGCCATATAAAGATAAGGCTAGCTAATACTGCGTTTACGACTGAACTATTTTTGGAGAAGCTGGACCCTCAGCCAGGTTGATCTTCTGCACTGGTCGTATGACACCTTGATCCAGCCCAGTGGAAAAGGACTAGTTGGATGGGAAAGGGGGGGGGGGGGGCATCCAGGACTCGTCTGGAGAATTTCTCGAGATTCATTGACCCTGCTCAGCCTCTACAACTCGGCAAGTTCGATCCTCGCGGTAGAGGGATGGTGCAGCAGAGTAATAAATATTCTCAGTCGTCACCCCATCCGATGCTAGGTGTATCTATGACCACTTTGCTAGTTTCACCGGAAGGCACTCTTCGAAATCCGAATTATCTTCCTTCTTTCAAATTAATGTTAAATCTAGAATCTTTCGGCATTCCTTACATCGTCTCTGCAAATCTGAATTCCACCATGAAACCCTTGTGTGAGTGGCAACAAAAAGTTAGCGTTAAGAGCATTGTAATTGTATGTAAATTGTGAAGAAAAGCTATCGTAAAAAAAAATATATTTTTCCAAAACACATGTTTGTATTATAAGAACTTTATTTTTTTCATAAATTTTTGCAGTGCGGATCGCATACTGGATTTGTGCACCACATACATTCATTACCTGTTTTGCGTTTACGACATGAAACGCAAAGGTGGCAAGTACCTTTGCACACAAGGCGTCCGTCTGCTCCGCGTTCTGGTGTAGGTAGAGCAGCCATTGGTAGATGAATCGGCTTGCCGAGCGCTAACTGGATACAATGCGACGTGGAGAAGTTAGCCATCACTCTTGGGATTTTCGACCGCTCTTCTATACCTGGCAGCATGAGTTGCTTAGCCATGTTGGTGAGAAACAACCTCCGTTTATTAGGCGCAGTGATGACCGGGTTGTTGAAAGAATACACAACATAGGCTGCTAGACCGCAGACATCGAGTCATTTTGTCCATCGTGTCTGCTCCACTCTTTGTTTTGTTATAGTAGAGTATCATCTCTGGCTTGTACTTATTTTGGCCATCGGAGCTAGAGTTATCCTGATGATTAGACGATAAGACAATCACAGCCTTGTTTCTTTTCGGTACATATGATACCATACTACAATATATTTCGATTCATGGAAGCCAAACACGCTCGACTCTTCACTCTTCACGGTCCTTGTGTTTTGTCATTTGTGGTGGAATGAATATTTTATTTTGGCGAACGGTGCCAAGCAAAGTTAAATTTTTAGCGAGAAGGTATTTCGCAAGGTTCAAACTAGTGAAAAAATTATCGATGATTAAATTTCGGCCTGATCCCTCGTACCTCCGCATCAACCGCTTAACTACATTTTCTCCAACGTTGGTCTGGCGTGCTGCACCTGCCTCCTTTCCAGTGCATTTACATTTCGGCCTGATCCCTCGTACCTCCGCATCAACCGCTTAACTACATTTTCTCCAACGTTGGTCTGGCGTGCTGCACCTCTCCAGTATAGATTGCCTCCTTTCCAGTATAGATTTCACCACGCAGTGGATAATAGTTTGACGCATCGCAGGCCCACCAAACCTTCATGCCATATTTGGCTGGTTTTGAGGGTATGTACTGCGTAAACTTAGACCGGCCTCTGTACGGAAATAGCTGTTCATCGACAGTGATGTCTGCCGATGGACTGTAGTTTTTATGCAGCTGTTCGTTCATTAAGTTCCAAAGATCAGTAATTGGGGCGGCCTTATCAGTAAACATTCGGTCGGCTCTAGTGTCTATATTATCGAAATGTATTGTATAAAGCGCGTAATTGCAGAATATCGGCAAAGAGACATTGCAGCACGAAAATGGATGACAGAGTCTGAGCTCCAGAGAACCGATGTGTGCTCTCCACTTGAATGGTGAACACCGGCCATAAAGAGAACACCCAAGTACACCTGCAATTCTTGAACAGTGAGTTGTTTCCATACCCTTGGTGGCCTATCCGAATGATTGGAGTTGAACGATGCATACACACTAAGAGCTTTTCCATTAGTTTCTGTTACCACGATGTCTGCCATAACAGGAGTAAAAAAGCTATGAAAATATAAGCTTCAGCTTTCGTCTCCAAACCAGCGATAGGCCCACTTCTTTGTCGAATGATGTTATACGCAGGAGTCCGAACACTCGTATTTAGTGGAACTGTACTCCACTGCGTTATTCCATCTTTGCCTGTCATGATTTCACTTACAGCGGGCAACTCTGCGGCTGTATTCTCCTCATCGTCCATTTCCACATTTTCAAACTCAACCTCGGGTTCGTACTCAGTCGGAAATATCGTAAAACTAATGGGAGATGTGAATTCTCAGAGGTGTACACATGTGTCATAAATGACAATAACGAATTATTTGCCAATTTTAGTACCATTAACGTTATAGGGTATTGTCATAGAGGGCACTTTGTCTGAATACAACGTCGGGCGCATATCACTTGACCAACAAGTAGACAACCAATTCGATCTTCTAATAAGAAATTGGTTTTACAGAAAAAGACGCGGAGGGTACATTTGAATTATAAGGGCACCAACTTGTGAAAATCATTCTCAAACAAGGTAGTGCATCTGTCCAAAGATTTCACAACATCACTAGGATCCCTAGACACGAGTAGACCACTGACCGCCTTAAGGAGACCTCAATGTCCCGACTATGAAAGGATGGAAATTGATTAGCAATCATCCAAAAAATAGCTCTGAAAGCAGTTTCACCGACAAACCAAAAAACATCATCCTCACTCCCAACATAGGCAAATGCAAATACAGTCATCTAAATAATATCTGCAAATAAGAATTCATTGAGAATTTTGGTGATATCAATTCATATAAGAAATTGTTTATTGATTTTTCTTTAATTAGAATCAGAGTTGTTAATTACTCAACAGATATGGATGGATGAGATTATATTTACAGACGTTTTGTGGGAGCTACTGTGTACTTTGACATGTTAATGTTAAGATCAATTTACAGTCAAAATTTATTAGCAAATCGATTTCTCACATTTTCAAATCCTTAAAAGACAAGCATCTTTGTAGGTTGAAGTCCAATAGGTAAAGAATATGGTGAGGCTTAGAGCTGTCCTTATTCATCTTGTACAAAGGTAATTACCACTAGTGTTATAGTTTTCTAAGCAGGTGATAATACTAGAGAATAGAGTCCTGCCAGTAAGCTTTTTGATTTCTTACTTTACTTCAGTTCCTGTGTGAACTTGGTCATAAAGCATCATTCATCTTCCATGAATGGACAGCTGCCTGTCCAATACCACTCTAATAATGTTTTCCTTTCTCGAGTTTAGCTCTTAACGTTTCCTAGAATATTTCTGACCAAATTACTGTATAGCTGCTACTGTTCCACTTTGGTGTCAAGGGTCTGATCAGAGTATCTCCTTTCTTGAGGACTGGACAAACGTAAATGGTCCTTAGAAGTCAACTTTATATGCTTTGTGTAGTATGCATTCAGTGAGCATACCTTCTCCAGCAGACTTTTTGGCCTTCACTCTGAATGTACGAGAGTTGTCCCAGAAGTACCCGACCTAACAAAGAAAACACAAAAAAATTTGTGGAAAAATATGTTTATTTCTCTACGTAGTCTCCTTTTACGTCAATGCACTTTTCCCAGTTATGTTCAATACCTTCGATACCCTGTTTATAGCGAGAATCGTCGAGCCCCTTAAAATAGCCATCAACCGCAGACTCCACTTCTTTACTGTTGGTAAATCTTTTACCACCGAGCCATTTTTTCCAAATTCGGAAATAGACAATAATCCGAGATGACTAAATCTGGCGAATAGGATGCATGAAGAAGCAATTCGAACTTTAATTCATTAATTTTGGCCATCGCCATGACGAATAAGTGAATTGCTACATTGTCTCAATGAAGCAAAACTTTTTTCTGTGCCAAATGCGGCCGTTTTTTCTTTATTTCATTTCGCATAATACACGCCGTTGATTGTTTTTTCATTCTGAAGATAATCAATGAAAATTATCTCACGCGCATCCCAAAAAACTGATGCCTTGTCCTTGCCTGCAGATGGAACTTTCTTTGGAGCCGATTCTCCCCTTTGAAACCATTGTTTTGACTGTTTCTTCGCCTCGGGTGTGAAGTAATGGACCCATGTTTCATTCATGGTTATGAATCTACGCAATAACTCGGCTTTTGTGAAACTTCGCCAAACACTCGATTGAAACATCCTCACGACGCTGTTTTTGTTCCATTGTTCCAGATGCGGCACCCATCTTGGGCACAGCTTTCTCATGTCCAATTTTTCAGTCAACATGCGATGTACAGCGCTTTTTGAAATGCCTACCATATCTGCTTGTTCACCCACATTCAACTGACGGTCATCCAATACCATTTTGTGGATTTTTTTCAACATTTCTGGTGTACTCATCTCATTTGGGCGATCACTGTGATGTTCGTCTTGGCAACTCGTACGACCTCGCTTAAACTCTGCCACCCAGTATTTTATTGTTGCAAGCGAAGGAGCAGACTCCCCGAGAGTAGAATCCAGTTCTGTTTTGATGTTGGTTGGATTGAGGCCTTTCAAATGAAAGTATTGTATCACATAAAGATGACCAATTTTTTGCCATGTTTAAAAATTCATTGACAGCGTTCACAATTGATGGCTGCCGAAGAAATACTAAACAACATAGCGTCGTCAAACTTCCAATTTAAGGTTATTACTTTCTACAATTGTCATTCCTTTTAAACAACAACCGCCATCTATACATCAGAATAGGTACTTCTGGGACTACCCTCGTATCTATCCACGTATCCTTCTTCACAGCGAAACGTTGATCATCATCGCAGTCCGTCAGTTAATTTTTCTAGATTTACAGTGCAATGTGATAGTGGCTCGTTTCTACCAAAGCATCATGACACCGATCGAACGTTTCCTTAACTCTTATTTTTTTCCTATCGTAGAGCCCCATCTCTCTTATGTGTCTTTTGTTCGTAGGGTTCTCTAATATGTTGTGCTTTACGCCCTCAGTTTTCGCACATATTTTTCATGAAACCAGAAAAATCGTTCTTGTTGTGATCAGATGCAATGTCCCTGATGCTTTGCATGCAATATTTTCAATTGTTTTCTGCACTTCTTCCTAGTAGTGAAGGATTTCGCGGAAGCCATTCCAAGACAGCTTTGGAAAAAAGTAAGCATTTCTCTTACGATTAGTTATCCGCATTTCTTATCTCTTATAATATTGGGCTCCGAGTCAATTTTAGTTTATCGAAACTTTCGAAAATATAAAATATTGGAGGTGTTCTTGCTTTCATGAAGAGGTACCTTTTTGAGGTTGGTGAGCACGAGTAGGTTGGAGTACGAGGATCATGATTTCTTAAGAAAAAAGACACATTTACAACAAAATATTCCGTATCTGATAATGGAGTTCCGTAAATTAGGACCAGCTGAAATACAAGGTCATCGATTACATGGCAATAAGTGATCATTTTGTTGTGATCTACCATCCAAGGGGCATTCACAAAACGAGCAACATCTCATAAGTATGTGAACGCACCTCTGCAGAAGAGGCTGCAGCATCAACCAAAGAGAATTTTTTTATGACACGACTTACTGAACTTAATGTTTCAAATATCGAATCGTACCATTTACTTGTGCCAACCCAATGCTTTAGGAAAAAGGGTGAAACCACCCTAGACTACCAACAACCACATCCACGAAACTGATGACATTACGACCAATGTGCAAAAAGAAAGGCAAACCACGTCGCATATAAGAAGGAACTGCAGCAGAAAACAGGAGCGATCGAAGGAGCCAGAGAAACTATTGTACTACGTAAAAAAAGAGATTTCACAGCGTTCCAACTCAAGGATTCCAGGACAAAAATAGGATCAGATAAAGTCCGCCCGATTCCGCATCAGCAAGTCCAAACACTCTTTCGAAGTGCCCTGGCCTCGTGTTTTTGGTCATGCGCGGCACCCAGCGGCAGGATAACTTTTTCATATGCAAGAATATTGCCCAAAATCTTTGTGATATCTGCTAGCTCGAGCACCTTCACTTTCCGGTCAGCCAACACCATTTCATGTATTTTTTTGACATTGTCCTCTGTAACCGCATCGGAGGGCCTGCCGCTGCGGACTTGATCGATAGTGGAGTTGCGGCCACCACGAAACTCTCGAAACCAATATTTGACGGTGTAATCTGACGGAGCATTAGCCCCATAATATTTATCCAACTTTTCTTTCGTTTCCTTCGCCGTTTTGCCTTTCAAAATAATGTTTTATGAGAGAACGAAAATCGTTTTTGTCCATACTCAACATGATGCCTAACACGTCAACAACAATCAGCTGTCAAAACAAAACTAAAGACAGTATCGCACTAAAATTTGGCATGTCTACCTAAATATGAACGGACTTCAAGGCACCATAACCTTTTTTGCAGTAGCAGCGCATCCTGGCGGTCAAGGATGTCACTTTTCACTCCATCTAGTACTTACGAGGAGATACTAAGCCTGATAGAGTACGAAGTAAGCTCCCCTCTGGTCACTGAAGTAGTGATCAGACATTAGCCTCGAGATTTGAAAACATTTGGTATGAGATAAACTGCCACATCTGAGAGCTTGAAAACGTCCGTGACGACTGAAATATAAACTCTTAATGCCTCACTTACAAATAAGGCAATCTATGTCTTGTATACTGCAAAGTCATATTCTTCTTGAATGTCGCATACAAAGTCATAATTCGCTTAAGGCATAACCCAAATCGGGTAATTCCAAGCCGGCCAATCTACAGTATACCAAGTCTTCACACTACGCCACATCGTGGAAAAAATCATTGAATTTCACTCAATATTTGCTCATTGATTTAAAAGATAACTTTCCGCATCAAGGCTAATATTAGGCGGGTATGAGTCCATGCTCCGACACAGGAGAAAGATAATAACTCTTAATAGTTTCGTTGAACTCTTAGAAAAAGTAAACATTTGCATAGACATTACTTGTCCCTCGTAAGAGACCATACCAATTTGCCGATTGTATATCCCTTCAACTTTCTGTTCCCCTTCCAGCCTCATGTGTTAAAGACCAGTAACAACAAAACGGCCTCCGATGTGCTGGGCTTTACCCGACTACAACCAAGAAACCGCTGATGTTATGTTGAATGCAGTTGAAAATGGACACATGTAAGAGTCCGGTAAACAACGACAAGGGTTACAAGGAAGGTAAAACATCAGCTCCTCAGAAAGAGAGCAGTAGGCAATTGATTGTGGCAATAGAGATTTTCTACTACAGGAATAACGTTCCAAAGCTTCACGAACCAAACGAAAGGACGTCAAGTCTATAAAGCCCGAACTGAAGCCTGAAAAGTTGTAATCACAGAAACCAAGTTATAAAATCACTGTCGGCACTAAACATACGACTATACCGAAGACTGTCTTGTTTTATTTTATAATTAGCGCGCGTTCAAGAGATTTTGGCTTAAAATGTTTGCTCACCACAGCGCGGACAAAGGAAATATAGGAAGGAAAGAAAGATAATCCTAGATACCGATGCACGTTGGTTTTGAATGTTTGCTGATTATAATGACTAGGAAATAAAGAGCTCGTCAGGGCATTCCATACGCGATTTGTACGGCTTAGGAAAGAATTACGATATTTCAATGTACCTACGTCCGAAAGTGGACTATTGATAGCGAGACGGGTGTTACGGTTAAAGGTTGAAGGGGCGGTATGCTACTAGCAATTTCACTGGAGCACTGGTGGTCACAATAGCTATGGAGCAATGTGAGACAGGAGACCTTCGTCGGTATTCGAGGTTGCTATTTGGTTGGGTGATATTAGCATCACCTATGAGTCTTATCACACGGTTTAACCTGTCTAGCAGGTACAGTGATGTTATAGGCGCACCTGACCAGATGTGCGCATTGTACTCCATTTGTTAAATTGCAATGGTTACACAGATACTGCTGTCAGGCACCTTTCAACTTACTATTCGGAATGGGCATGTGACAAGATTTCCAGATCTTAAGGAAGTTAAGCTGGCGATATCTAACCTTAAATTGAATACAGCTGCAGGCGCTGACGGCTTCTTAGCGGAATTCGAACCTAAATCGATACACACTACCTTTTTACCGACTTAAAAGCAGCGTAGCTTTACAGAGCCATGTCGCTTTTTATCATCCCTTGGAAAGGTTCGACTGTACATGATGACAATGGAGAATGCCCACTGCCAGGCTTCTCCGCTATTTTCATCTCAAACAAGGCAGACGCGCTATCATGCAATTTTTCCAACTTCAATGTAGTCCGGGACCTTGTCTACTTACGCTTGGTCATAAACACGATTAATGTCATCAGCCCAGATATCAAACGCAGAACAGCGTTTGAGTATAGAATGCAATTGTGTAGCACAGCACTCTATCGTATAAGTGAAATGACCTTATACTCGTATAATACCCTGGTCCGTCCCACATGAACGTGGACTTTATCCAGAGGGAATGATGAAACCTTTGGTCATTTTCAGCTGAACATATTCCGTTTTTGATCCAGTTGGTAGAGCAACATAGACTTGGCCAGAAGAAATCTGCGTTAGAGGAAGATCCTATCTTAGGTGACATACACAACTGAAGAACGACTTAAACCAGCTCGGCGGGCGTAACTGGAGACGACAGGTCGGTGGTCAAGCCGTTTAAAGAGGTCTAGATCCTCTTATTGGACTAAAGGTGACCATGTTTCGGTTGATGAGTGGCAAATACTGCAAACTTATTTCAAAAGCGAGTGCTGTATTGCTCCAATGTTTACTTAAAAGACGTTTTAGCCGAAATGAAGCACCCACGGCGCCTGCTGTACGCAAGGTTGAGCAAAAAGTTCATGAGACTGGATTGCTTGCCCACAATACTCACGGTCCCCGTCATCGTACGGTACATACCGACAAGAATGTAGCTGCCATGGCCGAGAGTTTTCGACTCAACCCAGGAACATCGACTCGTCCTTGATCTCAATAACTCAAGATGTCATGCACTAGCCTGATGAGAATTTTGCACAAAGACCAGCAAACGACCGTCCGCTTTGTTATCGCTTCTAAGTTTTGGCCGAAAAATCGTTTCGCATTTTCATCTCAGATGCTATGTTAACGAAACAAAATTCCACATCCGGGGATCGGAAAAGCCGCGAGTGATTTTTAAGAAGCCAATGCATCCGCAGAGAGTGACAGTTTGGTCCGGATTTTGGAGTGGTGCTAGCATTGGTCCAATTTATTTCAAAAATGCTGCTGGAAACGCCATTTCGGTCAACGGTGAACGCAACTGAGCCATGATTACCGAAGTTTTTTGACCAGATATTGAAAACATGGACTTGTACGATCTTTGATTACAGCACGATGAGGCGCCATTTTACACAGACCAAACAATCGAACTTTTGCGCGCCAAGTTCGGGAATCCTGTTATCAGCCGCCTTGGTGACGTCAATTGGGCGCCTCAGAGCTACGTTTTGACCTCATTAGACTTTTTTTTGTCGAATGCCCTTAAATTTCGATATTATGCTAACAATCCAGAAGTGATTCAAGCCCGTCGTAAGCTAGAGCTAGAAACAGTCAATATGGCCCTGGAAAATTGGGTTGACAGGACGCACTACTGCGAAACCAACCGAGCTAGCTACATGAGTGAAATCGTCTTTCATAACTAATGACAATGTTTGCTCTTTCTACTGTAATATACCCATAACATACCGAAAATAATTGTTTTTTATTGATTTTAATTTATTTTTAAAAAGAAACTTTTATTTGGACCCCTGTAGATGATCAAATCCTAAAAGGAAACCCACTACGTTGGTACATATAAAATTCATTGGCAAGTATTTACGAGATTTTTTTAAACGGCCTAACCACCGAATATGTCAAGTCCTCATACGAGTAATGCTACCATTTGTCCGGCGGCGACTAAATTTATCACGATGGCTAAGATATTTCTGTGGAAGTTGCGCATCGTGCCTCAACTTAGCCAACCTTATGCATTTAAATTCAAGCAACTGTGATATGTCCGAATATTTAGTCACATTTACATGGTTAAATTTAGCCACTGGAATAAGCCCAATATGTCGAATATCGGCTCGATTCAGGCAGTGAACCTAGTTCAACCTGGCCCTATTAGCAACTCTGTCAGAAGGATTTTTAGCTTCAGAAGGATTTTTGTTGATCTTATGGTCAAAACATCATCAGCATTCCACCTCTGTCTCTATAAGGTTCATAGTTTCATAAAACTCTGCCTATCGCTTTGAATCATTTCTAGGAAATCCAAATTACATTGTGCTGAAAGCCGCAAACTAAACAACAGCTTCCTATGACACAAGTCTCTCGTGAATTAATCATAACTCCAACGCTGGACGAGTACTTTGTCCAAATTCAAATGTAATTAGTTCCCCATTACACCATTGTTCCAAGTGAGTGCTGTACTCCAAACCGATCTAGTCATAAATGTCTCGAGATTATGATTCACCACCACCTACTGGTCTTCGCTGAGTAGTTAATGAAACTGAAGCTTGACGCGAGATTCAAAGTAAAAACCAAAAAATTAATAAAAAAAAAAAAAAAAACTCAAAACCGAAACAGATGACAACAACACTATTTGTATTCGTAAACCTGATTTCGATTTAATGAATGAAATAAAATTTATTACAATCTGCGATCTTTTCACGGTGACCTCAGCAGGCACCTTCGTCATGAAGATACATACGCGCGAGTATGTACTCACAGTGGTTGTCTTCAGTTAAAAAGATTTCTTACGTGTTTTCGGTTTTCGATTTTCGGATTTTTTCTCTAGGCCATAGTTGGAATGATTCATAAATTAATAAGCTCTCAAGTCAGTTCATCTTTTATAGAGAGGTGGTCCTTGATAGAGGGTTTTCCAAGAATAACCGCCGGTATACAGTCCACGGTGGACTAATGAGAAGATGTATTGGTTTTTTTTTCCTTTCTTATTTTGGAACAAGAAAAATTCCCAACCACAGCCGAATTATTGAAGGTACTCGTATCTACAACCTTTTAATTAAATCTATCAATATGCGAGAATGGCATGGGAAGCGAAAATACAGAAAACGGCTCGAATGGTGAATTATTCAATTACCTCATGCATTAATGAATACCTATACGCGTATAATATTAGATAAGCTCTCTTGTTTCTTAGAATCCCGAGTAATCTTGTATTTCTAAAAAATAGAAATTTATAAATCTAGTCAGTGGAACCGGAAAAAAATATTGTTTAGAAGCTGCTGGCTGTAAGTGACCGATAAGATTTGTTGTAAGTTCTAATCACTGATTAAAATGCGCGCCAATTTCTCATTTCGAATGACGACGATTCTGATGTTTTGAACTTACAGAGTGTTGTTTTGAGAGATTTGTATTTTTTTATTTTTTTTTCTAATAGTTCATTAAGAGGTTCAACAGAATTACAAGATCCATATGCGAAAGTGTTTTGTTGGCATTGATTGGAATTTCCTTGTTTAGAGAAGATGTTGATAAGATCAATCTGCTTGGGCTGTGTAAACGGAGAATATGAAAAACAAACAGAAGTAATTGTTGTATTTACTATTGAAGGGAATCACATGGGTCGGAAAATAAGTTTTAGCATGGACTTCACTTCTCGTAGTCTATCTGGGACTTCCAAGCGTGTTCTGTCTGTAACAGCTTCACCAAACTCTGCATGTTGGCCTATTTTAGGAAATACCACCTTGATCTTTGATCTCGGAATTTATTCAGAAAATTAAAAATAAAAGTTTATTCATCTAAATCTATATTGTCCCCTGCAAAGTAATCCCCATCGACTGCAACACACTTATGCCAGCGCTTAATCCAATCCTCGAAATATTCGGTTTTCGGTATGTCCATCAGTGCTTCCTGCGATTTTTCCATTACTTCCTCTCGGCTGCTGAAACGCGTTCCCCGTAATGCTTTTTTAACTCGATTGAACAGAAAGAAGTCACAGGGAGCTAAATCAGGTGAATTCGGTGGCTGTTGAATGGTATTTGTTGCATTTTTCGTCAAAAAATTACGAATAGTAATGTGGTAGCACATCTAGAAACATTATAGAATTTACCTGTTGTCATTGTTCTAAGCGAGATTTGGCTCTATGAAAATGAATTAGATGTCTATAGCATTCCTGGTTATACCCCATTTGATAAATTCAACGATACTTATTCAGCTGGTGGTGTGGCAGTGAATATGTGAGAAATGGCTATGCACTTGAATGCCTTAAGTTGTGTCTTACTAATGCAGACGTCATAAAGTTGTCTTTTAATTTCTTGAATGAACGTTATAAGATGTTATGTGTATATAGATTACATGCAATTGCTAAATGTGTCTTCATTGCTGAATTTAACGATGTCCTGACTTCTTGTAAAGACAAGAATTTAATAGTTATTGGTGACATCAATATTAATATTCTCAATGAATCTGATAAAGATACTGAGTCTTATCTGTTACTTATGGCGTCTTTTGGTCTTAAGAGCTTAATTAATGAGTCTACCCGTACAGCAGAGTCCACTAGAACCTGCATTGATCATTTATTTATGCGTACCCACAAAAATAACAATAAAATATTCAACTGTTCTGTGTTTGATTTAAAAATAACTGACCACTGTATGATCGATGATCCTGGTTGTAATATCACACATATTCCCAAAAAAAGGTATTACACTAACTATGCTCAGCTAAAGGATTCCTTAAAATATGAGTTCTGGGAACCAGTCTATGTTGAACCTAACCCATCAATTGCATTCGATATCTTCCAAAAAATCACAATAAAAACAGTACTTCCGTTTCACTTACATCCACAGACAAGGACAATTTTCTAAAACCGTGGATGACAGTTAAACTCTTGCATATGATCAAAAGTAAAAACAAGTTTGCGAGAAAAGCTAACAAACATCCACAAAATGTAAAATTTAAAAAAATCTATGCTAAGCTATGTAAGTCAGTTTAGAAAAATATCCAAGAAACACGTAACAAGTATTAGTCTGATATGTGAGAGAAGAATGTTGACAACATCCTAGGGAAATGTAGACAACCAATAGGTATCAGTAAATTGGAAATAGATGGAATTTTACTGATTCAGTAACGATCTCCAACAAAATCAATGAATACTTTACTGAAATTTCTAAAAAACTGAAACCAACTTCACAGAAATCATCTAGCTGCAATTGTTCTGCTTCCTCAACATACACTCAACCAAACAGTTTCGTACTCCAACCCTTTAGTTCAAGAGAAATTCTTAAGATTATTTTCTCATTAAAAAACAAACGTTCATGTACTAGTGATGGTATCTCTAATTTGTTATTGAAAAAAAATATGTTTCTACTTGATGGACATTCTTTGTTATTTGTTTAACCAGAGTGTCCTAAACTGATGCCTCCCTGAGTACCTTAAAAGAGCTGAAGTAATTCCAATTTTTAAAAAAAGACAATAAAAGTAATATGTGTAATTACAGACCTATCTCTCTACTTCCTTCGTTCTCATAGATTTTTGAGAAACTTATAAAATCACAAATGATATCCTTCCTAGACCAATCTAACTTTTTTAGTAAAAATCAGTTTGGGTTTAGGAAAGGCATGTCCACCGAAGATGCTATTCTGAGACTCTGTAGCCAGTTATATGACAGTGTACATTGTAATAAATCCACAATGGCGCTCTTCATTGATATGACGAAAGCTTTCAACATGACCTACTATTAAAAAAAATTATACAACGTTGGTTTTAGAGGAATAATATATAATTGGTTTACTTCTTACCTTAAAGGGAGGAAGCAAATGGTCAATGTAAATGGAAGCTTCAGTGATCTGCGATTGTTAAAAAACGGGGTTCCGCAGGGCTCAGTTCTTGGCCCTTTGCTATTTTTAATTTACACTAATTCTATCTTTGACTTAAACCTAAACGGAACTTCTAAGGCCTTCGCAGACAACATTGTCCTGACTTACCAGCTAGATACTGAGTTCGAATGTATAGCAAAAATATCGGAGAATTTAGAAAAATTAAGAATATGGTTCACGCTACACTACTTAATTATAAGTGAAAAAAAAACAAAACTTATGTCCTTTAAATTAACAAACACTGTTGTAAAAGATTATAATCTATATTTTAATGCTCATGATTGTAAAAAAATTTGCTTTCCGTTACACTGTTGTGGTAAAAGTAATTATATTTATACGTCATGTTATTCTAGTAATTGTTTTAAAATCGAAACAGTACGTCACTTTAAATGCCTTGGAGTAGTAATTGACCAAAATTTAAATTGGAAAGAGCAAAGAGCACATACATACGAGTACCATAAAGTTGCATTTGCTACTGGTTACACGTAAAATGTAAAATGTATCTCATCAAGCAATATTGTTCCACAAACGTTTTAAAAACAATCTATTATGGCCTTGCTCATTCTAAACTGCAGTATGGTATCTCAAGTTGGGGTGGTTCTTATAGCACCTCATCAAAACCGCTACTAACAGCTCAGAAATATCTTCTCAGAATTACGTGTAATAAAAACCGCACTTCTTCTAGCTGGCATTTATTTAAACAACTACGTATACTACCACTGAAACACCTTTATGTCTTTAAAGTACTAAAAGACATTTTCAAGAGAAGTGGAATCATTCCTAGTAGATGTAATCAACTTTATAGTCTTCGTGTAAATACACTGCATCTTGTCAATGTCCCAAACGTGCGCAAAACCCATTGCTCTAATTGCTATACTGTTACAACTCCCTTATTGTTTAATAAATTGAATCTTACTATTAGAACAATGACACATTTAAATTCCTTCTCAAAAAGAGTTAAAGACTGATTATTTACAATAAACCACAACAATATTGTATCGCTTCTCAAAATAGACAGGCTATCCCTGTTATAGCCTTATAAAAAAAAAAACAAAAAAAAAAAATATATATATAATTGTCAATTAAATTATTACTTCACTATATTTATTATATTCTGTTATTATTTATCGTTATTTACCTTGAATTACTTAAATTGATAAACTGAATTTTTTGTTCTAATTTTCTTTGTTTGATGATTCGATGTTTTGCCCCATATCAAACTTCCTCTTTAATTAGTTATTATTTGCTGAATCAATCCACACTAACTCTTAAGTTAAACATTGATTTCTAATATTGTTATTATACTTAACTTGAAAGGAAAATAAATAAATATAAAAAAAAGCACTGTGCGACGGTGCGACGGTGCACCACAATTCTGGTCTCTTTCGGCGAATTGTTTCACGCAAACGTCTCATAACGCCCAAATAATACTCCTTGTTTACTGTCTGGCCTTCTGGCAAAAATTCATGATGCACTACACCGTTGTAATCCATGAAAACCGTGAGCTTATTTTTTTACTGAAAACGACGTGGTTTTTTTGGTTTCGGCTCATTTGGTGAACGCCATTTGCTTGCCTGATGTCTGGATTGCGTGTCGTACTCATAAACCCACGTCTCTTCCGTCTCCAGTAATGATTCTTTTGATGAATGTGGGATCGGATTCAGCCTCGCAAATCATCTCTTTTGCGACGTCAACACGGTCTCTTTTTTGCATGAAATTGAGGTCTTTTGGCACCAACTTTGCTGCTACACGACGGAAACCAAAATATCTTGGGCGGATCCATAGGCAATGTTCAAGTGCTCCGCTATCTCTCTGATGGTTAATTTGCGGTTATTGACCAACATTTCTTTTACGAGTACTTCATCAATGTTTTCGTCGGTTTTCGATGTCGGTGGTCTGCCACTGCGTTCATCATCTTCGATTGACTCACGACCACTTTTGAACTGCTTGTGCCACTGGGAGACGACCGTTTTCTTTAGAGAATCGTTGCCGAAACACTTTTCCAACATTTCCAACGTTCGCGCACCATTAAATCCATTTTTTACTTTAACTTTTGCAAATATCTAGCTATGACGCTAAGATTTAGGGGGAATGTCAACAACAGATTTACCAACTTAACAAAAAAAAAAACAACTTAACAAAGAAACAGAGCGCCACGCGGTGGTGTCCCCCGGAAACTTTTTGATAAATGTGGTATGTTAAAAGCCAAAAAGTTAAACGGCGAGAAGAATCGGGAAGAGGTCAACGAGAGTCAAGAAAACGGAGGATAGGACCCCCAAATGTTGATGAGGCACTGAACCGATGGTCCTCTATTGTAACTGGAAGAGGTGTTTGTGTTAGTGGTCCAATTAGGTCTTTCCAATTTCTATGCTACAGATGGTTGGCTATCTCGATGGAAAACCAGATTCGAGATCAAACTTAATAAAAAACACTTGGGGCAGAAAGCTAATCCAGATTCTTCGAGCGCAGATTAGTGGAAATTGTGTAAGCTTCCCCAACTCTTACAGATATGGAGTCCTAATGACATTTACAATGCCGATGAAACAGGGCTGTGTATTTCACCGTGCTACGCCAGATGATTCAAAAAAAAAGCAATGGACCGCGTTATTGTATTGTGCGGAAGATTTTAGTTATTGGAAATGCTGTTAAGGCTAGGTGCTTTAAAGGTCTTATAATGGGAACTCAAATCGGAACAATGGGAGCGCCACACGGTGATGTGATGCGGGAACTTTTTGATCAAGGTGGTACCCCTTATCTTGATATAGCCTCACAGGAGAGAAACTTAAACTTAACCAGGTAGACGAGTCACTAGTTTTATGGGTAAGAGCAATGCTGGTTAATAGGACACACTGATGCTGACTGTGGCCAATATGTGATTGCAGGGGTAAGCAGAGGTGCCACGGTGGATGTCGGTCGACTCACAGCTTTACACTCTCAATAGTCCTGATGTCTATGCTAAAGCATATGCAGATGATTCAGCTGTACTCTCTGGTGGATCATGTCTAGCAACTGTCAGGCAGACAGCCTTAGACGTGATGAACGATTGGTTTACTAGAAATGGGCTTTCAGACAACCATCTCAAAACTGAGGTTGTTCTCGAGAAGGAGGGAGTTGACTGGTCTGACTCAGCTACTGATTATTTATTAACTATCCAATTCTCCGATGAAGCTAAGTATTTGGGTGTCATCCTGAATAGCAAACTTATGGTATATGCACTAAACATTTTACGAGTACGTCGAAAGCCTCTAAAGCGCTATCGTCTTTCTGGCCGTGCAAATGAGCTATCTGCAAGACATGGAGCCTGTCACCGAATGGGCTCTTCTGGATCTACATGGCTCATTATATCCTATGCTTCGGTTCTCTGGTGGAATAAGTTCTTCTGAAAATACGTTATTGCTGCTTTTGCCAGACTCTAAAGAAGGGTGTGTCTCGCCTGGCTCCGCTCCAGATACATTGATGAATCTTCCTCCCCTTGATATTCATATCATGGGCCATCATATCTCAAAGCCATCTTCCGTTTTACAATAAAAGAAGTACAACACGCACTGGAGCTTTGATGACCATGCGCGCCGGCAATGACACCAGAATTCCGGCTGCGGGAAAAATACGAAATCGACTTCACCTGTGCCCAAGACTGGTTTCTGCCAGAATCTGACCCAGGAAAGGAATGCAATCCTGTCTTCACGAACGGCTCCAAAGCCAATATAGGATATGTCGCTGGACGAAAAGTTAGATTTCACTCCTAGTTAGAAAAACTTGAGTCTCTCTTCCAACCGGAGATATACGCAATCCTGATGGCAACGAACTATATTGTGAGGAACCCTCTTAAGACATCGCTGAACGCAGTCGGAAGTTAAATTCACTGAGTCTTGTCTGGGTTCCAGGTTACAATGGAATCGCAGTAAATGAAATCGTCGATGAACTTGCTGGGCAAGGCTCATAGAAGAGCTCTTCAGTACCCGAACCTATGTTACGAGTAGGTCTGCCTGAGTCGTTGGTTAGGGCTTCTATTGAGAGTTGGGTCTCATATGAGCCTAACTGCAGATGGCATGACTGCCCAGGTTGTCAGCAGACCAATCGAATGCTTCCCTACATCTATAAGAGTTCAGCGGGTTTTCTGCAGTCCCTTAGTAGGAAGACTGCAGGATAGTTGCCGGCTTCGTGACGGGGCACTAGGTTTTTGCTAAGCACTTAAGTGTGCTTGGCGTAAGTGATACAACATCCTGTGACGCTTCCTGTTAAAGAAATGGCGACACCGTGGAGCGCTATCTCTTTAAATGTCCGACATACGTTCGCCTCAGGCTGCTGGTACTCGGCGTTGACGTGGTGGTACTGTATTATTCAGTACTTTATTATTGAAGCGCTTGCGTATCTTTCTTCGAAAGACTGAGAAATTTCAGTAAAAGGAAATGCAAGGTGTGCAATGGGCTGGTTCCTTGTCTAAGTTCTTTGTTTCGATAATAAAAGAAAAATGTCAAGTGACAGCGCAGTGAAAATTTGACAGTGGGAACTTGATTTTATTGTTGACAAGCGTGTGGAATCATTCTATTTGACAGTGAACAGGGTTTCTGTGTTTCGTGCCATAACACGTTTCACCGATACCGACAGCATCGCACTACGTGTGCAAAAATTTCAATACGACCAAAAACTGAGGCAACAAATACTACAATGTCCCAAAGGTAGAAAAACTTTTGGTCATTCGTCAAAAATACTAAAAATTCTGCCTCATCCTCCAACCCAACGCTCATTTACAATGACATTCCAGCTCTCAGCTCTTTGGACAAGGCCAATCTACTTGCTACATACTTTGCGACAAGCTCAACGCTCCCAGATTGTGCTTTGCTCCCGCCTACACTTGAGTGCGTCAAATCTTCAATGGGACAAATCCACTTTCGTACTCCTGTAGTAGCAAAAGTTCTTAAAGATCTTAACATTCACGAATCCTTCTAAAGAGGTGTTCTTCCTCGCTGGCAAAACCACAGCGTAAGCTTTTTCTTCAATCCTACTCTTTAGGACTCTTTCCGAGCAGATGGAAAACAGCATTTGTCCAGCCCGTCCCTAAAAAAAGGCGAATCTTCCTCTTTCTCCTCCTACAGAACCATTGCACTTACGTCCCTTCTTTCCAAGGTCAAGGAACCGTCAGCTCATAAAATATCTCGACACACGAAAACTTCTTAATGAACAGCAGTACGGCTTTCGTAGCAGCATTTCCACTGGTGATCTGATTGCATGTCTCACCGGAAAGTGGAACCAAAGCGTATATCAATCTGGCGAAAGCAAGATAGTTGCACTTGATATTTTTAAGGCATTTGACAGAGTTTGGCATCAGGCTCTTTTGTCGAAAATGCGTGCTTTTGGGATCGACGACTCTCTTCTTCATTGGATTAGAAATTACCTTCCGGAACGCTCAATGCTAGTTGTCTTGAATGGTTTCAAGTCTGATATTCACAAAATAAGTGTGCCCCAGGGCTCCGTCCTGTCTCCAACACTCTTTTTAATTTTCTTCAACGATCTCTTGTCTGCTACTAATCCAATATATTCCTTTGCTGACGAAAGTACCTACTCTCCGCTTTTCATATTCGTTCCCGGACTCACGTCCCACATATTCGGTGTCGTCAAAAATGCTGTCTAGGTTTCCTCAAGCGATGTAAGAAATAGTTTATCCCCTCTGATCTGGCCTCAATTGTATAAGGCATTTATCCGCCCGAAATTGGAGTACAATGCCCACATCCGGTCGGGTGCGCCCAAAACATATCTGCACCTGCTAGATAGGATTCAAAACCGTGCGATAAAACTCATTCGTGATACTAATATCAGTCAATCAATCGAAAATATTGAACACCGACGTAAAGTCTCAGTATACCCTCAAGCTCACTTTCGGACGTACTCTAAAATATCGTGACTCGTTCTTAAGCCGTACAACTCGCTTATAAAATGCCCTGCATAGTTCTTTATTTCCTAGTCATTATAACCTTCAAACATTTAAAACCAACGTGAAAAGAAGTGCAACTGGACCCGCAACAGCGCAAAAAGTGGAGAAGTGAATAAAGCAGAATCCGAGATCAATCCCAAGGAAGATGGCAAAAGTCCTTCATGTATGAGACAGGAGAATTCAATGGATACGTAAAAATGAGGAGAGCCATAAATAAAAAGGTTTCACGATCCCAACGATAAGCAGAAGAAGCAGAGTTTCCAAAGCTCGAACTATTTGAAGACGTGGGTGACGCGTTCCCAAACATTGTATTCTCTGGTGAGAAATTGAAGCGAAGTTGTTCACGATTCAGCAAGTCGTAATCAAACAAAACAACGAGGAGAGTCGCACTGTACTGGTATTGAAGTTTAACATAACTGAGTATCGAAAAAGAGTGCTGGAAGGAACATTGACCCCTTAGCACGTCAACAATTCAGCTCCACCATTCACATTCATGCAAAACTCCACGAAATTTCACAAAACCAAGGTGAACCATGAATGGGTGAAAAACAACGTTCTGCACTTCATTCTTCCGAACAATCAAATCCGATAGACTTCAGTGTTTGAAGTTTGTTGGAGTCCAGGGTCTAAAATATGAAAAAGTGGACGCGCTGATAGTGGGTCTCTGCCGGGGGTGACTCAAAATACCACAAGCCCATCTACAGTCAGCGAGTAACTCATCAATGGACCGACTCAATGTCATCATCAAGGCAAAATGTGGCATCGAATGATGAGTTTGAGTTCTTGAAATAATAAAAATTCTAGTGAATGAGAATATTCAGAAATGCAAATTGTAATATTTTTGATTCATTTCATTTCATTTAATTTATTTAGCAAGAAGATTATCTTTGATGAACAATATTATTGGGTTGTTAAAAATAAAATAAGAAATAAAGACTTATTGGCTATGATTAGTTTAATCTTTGTAATTTAAATATTAACAGGAAATCGCAAACAAGTTATAAAAAACATAAAGGAAGAAGCTAATAAGTGTTAAGACATTTCAGTTCGATTGTTTTCAGTGGGCACGGACAGCTATCAAGAAAATCTTTTGTTCAGAAATTCGCCTTATAGATACAGGGAGACTATTCCAAAGTGTGGTGACAAGAACAATGAATTGCTTACGTGAGGTGATACAAGTGAAACAGTTTGGTGTTGATGATAAAGTCCGACTGGACTGGACTATCTTGTCATATAAATACTCAGGCTTTGGGTTATAGATTATATGCGCGCTTTGGGAAAGCGTTCGATATTCGTTATTAGTTTTTAGACTGTATCTTGTGAGTGTATGCCGAGATATGCTCAAATTTTCTTAAGTTAAAAATGTATCGCGCTACAGAATTGAACGCAAGATTTAGCTTTTTGTATGAGCTAGAATCTGGAATAGCAGAACCCTCGGGGTCATAAGTTATTATGGGAACGTTAAGTACATTTGCTAGTTTCAGTTTTACATATAAGGGTAGGTTATCTTTAGTTGTCGTTAAAATACGGAGGTTTCCATAGAATTTGGATGTATGGTACCTATGATATGGTCGGAGCCACATATACCACTTTGATCAAAAAGATCCCGGAATTTATTCAGAAAATTTAAAATAAAAGTTTATTCATCTAAATCTATATTGTCCCCTTCAAAGTAATCCCCATCGACTTCAACACACTTATGCCAGCGCTTGATCCAATTCTCGAAACATTTTTTATATTCGGTTTTCGGTATGTCCATCAGTGCTTCCTGCGATTTTTCCATTACTTTCTCTCGGCTGCTGGGCTGCTGAAACGCGTTCCCCGTAGTGGTGTTTTAACTCGATTGAACGGAAAGAAGTCACAAGGAGTAAAATCAGGTGAATTCGGTGGCTGTTGGATGGTATTTGTTGCATTTTTCGTCAAAAAATTACGAATAATGATGGCACTGTGCGACGGTGCGTTATGATGGTGAAAAATCCACGAGTTTTCTGCTTCACGCAAACATCTCATAACGCCCAAATAATACTCTTTGTTTACTCTCTGGCCTTCTGGCAAAAATTCATGATGCACTACACCGTTGTAATCCATGAAAACCGTGAGCTTATTTTTTTACTGAAAACGACGTGGTTTTTTTGGTTTCGGCTCATTTGGTGAACGCCATTTGCTTGCCTGATGTCTGGATTGCGTGTCGTACTCATAAATCCACGACTCGTCTCCAGTAATGATCCTTTTGATGAATGTGGGATCGGATTCAGCCTCGTAAATCATCTCTTTTGCGACGTCAAATCGGTCTCTTTTTTGCATGAAATTGAGGTCTTTTGGCACTAACTTTGCTGCTACACGACGGAAACCCAAATCATTAGCCAAAATGTCTTGGCCGGATCCATAGGCAATGTTCAAGTTCTTCGCTATCTCTCTGATGGTTAATTTGCGGTTATTGATCAACATTTCTTTTACGAGTTCAAAACGGCAAAAAGAACAGCCAATCTCCAAAAACATTGCTGAACTGCAAGCCGAAATCGTCACGAGGCTTCCGAAATCTAAAACGCAATACTATATGACAGGAAGCAGTAAATTTGAAAACATAGTATACTTTCTCTAAGGTCCAAAAGGCAGTTCACAAGCGCCATATAAATTCTCACGAAGCTTATCTCGACCTACTCGTAACAGTTTCCAAAAAGACAAATTGGAATACGAAAACGAAAGTAGAAAGCCTGCCCCAACAATGAGCTCCATGGCAATGCTCTTCTAGATCCTCCTTTGAATGGAGTCAGCGACTCGAGTTCTGTTTATAAGATCCCATGCTTAATTATGGCCTGTTTGTAGCCAATTTTAATAATCACTGTGGGCAGTGCCGATATTTCTTGGGAATATCCCTACTCTACTCGGAAAATTTGATACCATTTCGCATGATCTAAGCTGAAATATTTTTAACACAGTCCTTAACTGTGTAAGGCAGACATATAAAACATCTTAAATAACAGTTTTACATCTGGAAATATGATCTAGACCGTAAATTACATAAGAATGGTGATCCCCTGAAAAATTCAAACCAGTAGGTCACGTTCATCGCTGACTAAATGTAGACTGCATGCATATGCCATGCGAGGAACATACTTGTTCTCTTGCTGTCCGCTGAGATTTCTTACTCGTTATATAACTTATATGAAGCAATCAGCTACAAGGTTATCAAGTTAACCTTGAATAGTTACACAGGCACCCGTATTTTTAAAAGAGCTTCAGTCTGTACATAGATAATTAGAAGTATTCTTTAGTTTGAAGCACAGAAATCACCACAAGCCACATCCAGGTAAGCATTACTCCACGACTCCAGGCAGACACCGCAACCAAAAAATGTTAGAAAAAACATTCTAAGAATTACTCTCTACGTGATCGACGTTAATGTCATACACCGTGCAGACGTGACTTATCCTCAAATTAGGTTCCTTTCCTCAAGGAACTATCAGACTCATTTCATATATCACGGAGCCAGCAAAAGCATGCATTGAAACCACATCAATTTTCCATTGCTGGCCCCGTCTGAGAATCCGCTGTATTTGGCAAAACCGATACGAAGTGACGTAATGACAGACAAATGACCTTGACAAAGCTAAAACGCCAATTTGTCACAAAATCAAATTTTACCCCTATGGTTAATCTCGTTGTCAGTTTACAGTTGGTAGTTAACATTTGTATGTGCGTACATCGCTCGTTTAGAGCCATCAACGGCTTTTGTCAAATAAAGTTGTTAAAATCACGATACATTTATCATGACACTGTCGTAAATCATTTGTCAGTTGGAAGCGGATGGCTCTACAAACCTTAACGACATTCGTTCATATTTACCATATACTCGTACTCTGGCAAACTGGTTATGAAGTTGACTCACCGTCTGATCGATGATTGTGGAATAAGTTAACAATTATTTGCTTACTAATTAGCTGAAGTCGTTTTAGGGGGAAGTAAGTGATCGAATCTTTAAAAGAGGCAACAGAACTAGTTCTGGACAAATCTCTGTCATTGCGGAAATTGAAATAACATTCCTCAGCTGATAATAACGCGAATCCTCGTCTAAATATTGCTGTTTCTTTATTTTGTTCTCTACGGCTGGCATACAAATTCTGTCAAAATGGCATACAACACAATTGATCAAAACAATTCATAACCAAATCATTTGTCATTTGTCATCTATCATCTGTCAGATCAGTCAGATAGACGGGGTGCATTTGCATTCCCATGACATGAATTGACTTATGGAAAACAAATATCCTCGTATTCATCCGACTGACACACAGACTGTACCCGTCCGTAGGCGGTCAATACACCATCAAACAATTACCGTCTATCTAATTCGATTTTTCTCCCGCCTGACATGGTATGGTGGGTTTGTCATTTCAAGTTGAATGTCACACAACCTGAATCAAATGTGCAACACTTGAATATGGATGAGCAACATCGTAGTCGTACAAGTATGTGCGACACAAGTCTACGCAATCCCAACTGCATGCAAAACGATCACGGCAATTGCTATATTTAGAACTTAGGTAATTTCAAAATATAACCTCGGGAACGTAATACCGCTTAAGTGGAACTCTGAAGTGTCATTGCATTGACTTGAGTACGTTGACAGCTCGAGACACCTTCTATTCCTTTGGTCATAGAAAAGTCCAAGCCCGCAACTAGAAAGTAGACAAGAGTGGAAATGTGGGGGGATTTTTTTGAATGGGGGGCATATTAGTCACATTCGATTAGTATGTATGATTGGCGCAACATCCGTGACGTTTAGATGATGTGTGTTGGTCATTTAGAATGTCAATGATAACGACCGGTGATCGGCCAGGTAGCGGCCATAATAATTTCTAAGGCGGATCTTGTTGTTGGTCAATCAATTCCGTTTAATGTTATTGTTTACTTGGCTTTTAGTGCCCTGGGATCTCTATTTACGAATATGTGGGTTTGTGCAAACCAGATGCTAATCTCGGGTTTTTCAAGAAGTTCTGCGGTTTTTTTTTTTATGGAAACAGAACTTGAAGAATATGTCAAAGGAAACGCTGTTATGTCATGGTTCTTTAATTATAATTTAATTGACATCTGATCGAGTTCTGATCGAGTTGCATTCAGTGCAAAGAATTTGAAGGACCTTTTCTCGTCATGATTCATTGACAATTAGAATCATTAATCGTATGCTAACTGAAGAGTAAATAAATACATCGAGGGGTGGATAAGTTAGTACGGCCTGGGTAGTCGCGCCATTAGGACCCTAAATTTCTGGCGTTCGTGACTAAAAAAACGAGCAAACAAAGGTTATCAATATATAATATAATGATTGCATAAATGATGCTCTAGTCTTACGCTGAAGAACAAGTCCCTTCAGCCAGCTCCGTCATTTGCAAACTATATCCTGTTTCTCATAAATATTTTTACACTCTTGTCTGACATACCACCTTGATCAAAAAGTTCCCGTGGGACACCACCGTGTGGCGCTCCCATTGTTCCGATTTGAGTTCTGTTTTTTTTTTTTTTGTTAAGTTGGTAAATCTGTTGATATTCCCTCTAAATCTTAGCGTCATAGTTTGATATTTACAAAAGTTACGTAGCCAAGAGTACATCTATCTCTGTGTGTGTTGGCGATTTTTTACAATTTTAGAAATGGATTTAAATTTGCAACAACGAACTTGTATTAAATTTTGAGTAAAAAGAACCGATTTAATGGTGCGCGAACGTTGGAAATGTTGGAAAAGTGTTTCGGCAACGATTCTCTAAAGAAAACGGTCGTTTACCAGTGGCACGAGCGGTTCAAAAGTGGTCGTAGTCAATCCATGATGAACGCAGTGGCAGACCATCGACATCGAAAATAGACGAAAACATTGATGAAGTAAAAGAAATGTTGGTCAATAACCGCACATTAACCATCAGAGAGATAGCGGAGGACTTGATCATTGCCTATGGATGCATCCAAGACATTTTGGTTAAATTAACCATCAGAGAGATAGCGGAGGACTTTATCATTGCCTATGGATGCATCCAAGACATTTTGGTTAATGTAGCAGCAAAGTTGGTGCCAAAAGACATCAATTTCATGCAAAAAAGAGACCGTGTTAACGTCGCAAAAGAGATGATTTGCGAGGCTGAATCCGATCCCACATTCATCAAAAAGATCATTACTGGAGACGAGACGTGGGTTTATGAGTACGACACGCAATCCAGACATCAGGCAAGTGAATGACGTTCACCGAATGAGCCGAGACTAAAAAAACCACGTTTCAGTCAAAACAAAAGGCAATGCTCACGGTTTTCATGGATTACAACGGTGTAGTGCAGCATGAATTTTTGCCAGAAGGCCAGACAGTAAATGTTTGCGTGATGCAATTCGCCGAAAGAGACCAGAATTGTGGGCAGAAAGCTCGTGGATTTCGCACCATGATAACGCACCGTCGCACAGTTCCATCATTATTCGTAATTTTTTGACGAAAAATACAACAAATACCATCCAACAGCCACCGAATTCACCTGATTTGGCTCCCTGTGACTTATTTCTGTTCAATCGAGTTAAAAAACCACTACGGGGAATGCGTTTCAGCAGCCCAGCAGCCGAGAGGAAGTAATGGAAAAATCGCAGGAAGCACTGATGGACATACCGAAAATCGAATATAAAAAATGTTTCGAGAATTGGATAAATCACTAGCATACGTGTGTTGCAGTCGATGAGTATTACTCTGCAGGGGAAAATATAGATTTACTAGATGGAGTGAAAAGTGACCTCCTTGGGAATTAAAAAAAAATTTTTTTAAATGTTATTATTCAATATAGTCCCCTTTTAATTTGATACACTTATTCCAGCGATTTTCCAACTTCTTGATCCCGTCCGAAAAGCAATTTTCCGGAAGGTCTGCAAAATACTCCTCCGTGGCGTCGATGATTTCCTCGCGTGAGCTGAATTTTTTATTGATGAGCCATCTTTTGAGGTTTGGGAAGAGATAATAGTCCGAGGGATCCAAATCCAGTTACCAATCGACGTCCAAAGTCCGCCCGATTCCGCATCAGCGAGTCCAAACACTCTTTCGAAGTGCTCTCGCTTCGTGTTTTTGGTCATTCGCGGCACCCAGCTGCAGTATAACTTTTTCATATGCAAAATATTGCCCAAAATATGGTATCTGCGCACCTTCACTTTCCGGTCAGCCAACACCATTTCATGCATTTTTTTGACATTGTCCTCTGTAACCGCATCGGAGGGCCTGCCGCTGCGGACTTGATCGATAGTGGAGTTGCGGCCACCACGAAACTCTCGAAACCAATATTTGACGGTGTAATCTGACGGAGCATTAGCCCCATAATATTTATCCAACTTTTCTTTTGTTTCCTTCGCCGTTTTACCTCTCAAAAAATAATGTTTTATGAGAGAACGAAAATCGTTTTTGTCCATACTCAACATGATGCCAAACACGTCAACAACAATCAGCTGTCAAAACAAAACTAAAGACAGTATCGCACTAAAATTTGGCATGTCTGCCTAAATATGAACGGACTTCAAGGCACCATAACCTTTTTTGCAGTAGCAGCGCATTCTGGCGGTCAAGAAGGTCACTTTTCACTCCATCTAGTACTGTCCCAAAAAACTGTGGCCATAATTTTTCGATAGGAAAAAGTTTGTTTGAATTTTTTTGGCTTGTTTTATTATCCATTGCTTTGACTGTTCTTTGCTTTCTAAGTTTACATACAAGTCTTATCTCCAGTAACAATTTGCTGTAAAAATTCTTCACCTTCCATTTCTAAACGTTCAAGAAACGCTTTTCCTGAATTTGACACGTTGGGTTTTGTGGACATCTGTGAGCTGTTTTGGGTCCCAACGGGCACAGAACTTGTGGTAACCCAAGTCTTGAGACACGATTCTGTATAGGGTAGTTCGAGAAATTTCGGAAAATCTTGTCGCAAGATCTGAAATCGTAAAACGCCTGTTTTCTTGAACAAATTGGTCAACTTGGTGAACCACGTCTTGATTCATGATCGATTTGCGCCCTTGGCCTCCTTCATTATGCACATCTGTGCGTCCGTTTTTAAATTGTCTACACCAATCACGTACCGAACCATCACTCATCGCTGTATTGCCGTAAACAGCACATAACCGACGATGAATTTGAGCTGCGCCATTTCTTTCGGCTTGCAAAAAACAAATTACACTTCGTACCTCACAGGCGGCGGGAGATAAAATTGTATTCTCCATGTTAAAACGGCAACTATTTTAAAAATACTGAACGAAAGCGGTCGAAACTTTCCACAGTGGATATAAATGCTATCCAAAGAGGATAAATAACCGCAATATTATGCCGAGAGCATGCGCCTACTTGGAACGTGAGTTTCACATGCGCTCACGCCCACACATTGAAGGAACGGTGCAAGCATTGTCCTACACACGAAGTTATGCTCGTGCTTGAACAAGGTTGGATAAAGCTCATCTTGAACGGCTCAATTAGAGCTCTTTTAGCTTGGATTACAGGCTAAAATGGATTCATGCTAATAAACTTTGCAACGGGGCAAAACATTATTAAGGCCAACACACGTCTCCAATACTTCAAAGTTCACAAAAATTGTTTACAGATCCCTGGTTGACATAAGCCAAAGGATCAGTATTCTGGATACCCATTTACTTCGATGACATACCACTGACTCGGACACCAGAGTGTTTGTAGCCAAACCTCCTTCACAAAGAGTGCCGACAAATCCTTGCAACGAAACATGAAGTGTAGAAGGCGGTGCTACCGAGAAGCTCTTAAAGTTAAAGACGCGAGAGGGATATTGGTTTCAAAAGAAGAAAAAAAATAGATAAATAAGCGCTCGATCGAGGCTATGATACTTCTCGAGCTATGCAAATGATGCTCCGATGTTTGCTCAAGAAATGATGACCAACATTCTGCTATAAAATAGAATAAAACATCCAACATGGACGGCAATTCAGTGCTGCTGTCCGGGATGTAACATACCTGGGCCTGAACAACCAAATCTTCTACATGTTCCAGCAATCTGGAATGACTGATGAGCATTTTCTTGATCAGGTCGATGTAGAGTCCGCTATTATAGCTAATCCTCTAAACCACGAAGAATATCTTTATTTGCCTTTGCAATAATGCATGCTATTTTGCTCTATATTGGTGTTGGGAAAAGGCGGCTGCCGGTGAAAGCATTCCAGAAGTGACCGGACTCAATGATACCTTTTCATCTGGATCTACTAATAACTCCTATTTTACCTCCCGAAAATCATTTGTTTTTTCGTATGGTTTTTACTTTGAAGCTGTCTCGGAAGTTGACGAGGAGGGTGTTTCTCTTCGTTTTCGTAAAGTGGTTTTGATAATTGATCCACGTCATAAGCTGCCTTACACACACTGTAAATTTTCCCGTAGCATCATCTACTTTGCCCTTCCCCTTCTTCACCTTCCCTTCCGCACATTTCCCCCCTAGGCTGGATCAAGGTGTCATGCGACCGGTGCTGAAAATCAGCCTGGCTGAGTGCGTGGTATCTCCAGAAACTAGATCAGTCGTGAACGGAGTATCCGGATACCTGGCGACCTCCGGATTAGCTAGCCTTATCTGTATATAGAGGATCTCTGTACAGATTGACTATCCTTTCTCTGCTACTCGTGGGATAATGGATAAACTCTCTAGAACAACAAAACCCGAGACCGGTACTCTTTTAATACCGGCAAGGCTCCTGCATTATCTAGCGGAGGTTAAACTGTTGCAGGCCATTGTGCACTATCATGACAAATGCAACGAACCAAACTCCAAGCCTTCAAGCAGTGGCAAGACTGTGGCAAGTCATGGTCCTATTATTTCCTCCACCCATAGCAGCAGCAAGACCATGGTCTGTCACAAAACTTCCTCTGTTAAAGGAAGAATTAGGGGCTCCGGCACCGTTGGATCGATAACACCTGAATGGTGGCAGTTGGTCATGCTAAAGCTTTCGAGCAACCCCGTGGTCATCATGCTGGAAAACCCAGGACCACCTCAAACTTATCACGTGTGCCGTTAACAGACGTCTTCATCTTTCCACCAAAGCCATAGGTGGATTAGGAGAGGTATGGCCGAGTGCAAAGGTCGAGGTTGTAACTCAGGCGGTATCCCTAGCAGACTTAGAACTCGCACTTGGATCCCAGCTCAACCCTCCTCCCCATAAAGCATTCTGGAGATCGTCAGGCTCAGCAACCCGACCCTTTCAAATCATGACTGGAGAATCGCAAAACTGGAGGAAGGGGCCCTTATAGATGCGCGTTGATTGTGACCAATAAGGAATCCCTTAACCCTCCAGGGCAGACTAAAGGCATGATTCGGTTCGGCTTCGAGTCAATACACATAAGGGTTTACAAAAAGGATGAGCTGGATGCTGTTAAAGAATATACTGGAGTATTTTTTCCTGAATTGGATAGCGATGAGATGGCAACTAAGTCGACGGTGTCCTCCGACATCCTGTCGTAAATGAAAACCGACGGCGAATTAAAAAGAGATCTTTTACAATCAGACCATGGAGATGAGCTCCTGGATTAATGTTCAGAATAGGGGGACACGAACAACACTGTGGTGGAGGCTTCTCTGGTAGATTGTAACAATGGTGATATGGTTTCTTTAGATTAGCTTCCATCACTCCAAAAATGGCTCAGTCGTACTCATTCTGCGCGTACCCACAATGCATACATTGATTGTAGAAGGCATGGTTTGTGGACTTGGGATACCTCAATACGTTCCGCTGTGCACAAGAGACAAGATAAAATTAGAACTTGTATATTAGTGAAACGTCGCCTTAATGTATTCTCACTTCCTAACCTCAGCGATCCCCGACATAACCGTTGCCAAAGACACCTACACCTAAAAAGGGAGATATTGGAAGCTGGATGGCTAAAAACTGCCATCATCATCGGGTGCGACGCTAACGCTCATCATACGGTATGGGGCAGTACCGACATCAACGATAGAGGTGTGTTACTTTTTGATTACATTATAAGTACTAACCTCATTGCTTGTAACTTTGGCAATATGGCACTTTCCAAAGAAAAAACTGACAGGAAGTACTAGATATCACTCCTTTCTCCGACAACGTAACTCAAATCCTAACGAACTGTATGGTATTGTCTGAACACTCATTTTCAGATCACAGATACGAGTACATCCAATTCGGGCTGAATTATCCAGAATTATCGGAAAACTGACTGGCCAAAATACAGAGGAAACACTTTAAAAAACACTCTCCTCTGAACTCGGGACTTCCCCCGCGTAGCACCAATGAGCTTGACATGAAAGTCAAAGATTTCACGCTGGCTCTGGTTGCTTCCTGCCCTCTTATTCGACCTACAGGCAAGAACAACCGCATTAGCGGATATTAGCACTGGAAACGTCTAGAAACATTTGCAAAAACTTTTCAACCTACCAAAAAGCATAAGAAGAGTGGCTAACTGGATTCATACAAGGATTACCTCAAAATACAATATATGGAATATATATAAGAAATAACTAAGGATGGCAAAGCATAATCCTGGAGGCTATTCTGTGACAAAATAACAAGAACCTCTTAGGCATCGCGGCTAAGAAAAATCTTCTCTACAAATCCTATGATGATTTGATTTGATGATTGCAGAAGCTGCAAGGACGAGTAGGAGGAGAAGACAATCCTCCACCTACTCTGTACATGCCCGGCCCTCTTCCAAAGGAGACAATTCCATTTATGAGCTTTCTTCTACAATGACTTAAGCGATCGAAACAATATAGATGTTACAAGTCTCTTACGCTTCATCATAAGCTCAAATTGGTTCCAAGAGTTGGAGGATCACAGATCCACGTGGCATCGCAATGGGCCAATAGGCCTAAGTGGGTTGGTCTTACCTAACCCTAACCTAGATGATAGGTGTGATATCTTTATGCCTAGATTTTGTGGCGTTAACAATAAAGTTCACTTTCGCTGCTCGCCAGGCTTCTGGACTTACCGACTCGTAGCCTGATTCGTGTTTTGACTCGGTATTCATCCCAGGAAGTGAGATTTTTGTAAGAAGCTACGATGATAATTCAGTGTAGTCACTCGCTTGTTGTTTATCAGTATATCGGCATACCACCATTAAATCTGCCAAGCAACTTGAGAAAGAGAAAGAAACTTTTTAACGTTGCACCTTTTATCTCAATCACTCACTTTGGGTATTGGTGCCAGTATATTGAGTATATGGTATATATCGTAGTGTATATGAATCGTCGAGCCGTAGGTCTCGTGAACCGTGAACAGATAAAATCGGCTGGTAGGCATTTTTGATCAGGGCGTTGGCTAGGCTATTGTAACCTGACAATAGTCATCTTCTTCTTTGGAGTTACTCCTGCATATCAGAGCAAGGGGCCTGACTATGTGAGCAGGTGCTGTTCTCAACAAATGGCATTCGAGATCTAGTTGTATCATTTATCCTAGCGGTGAAGGGTTCCCTACCACTTAATTTTATCTCGTTTTGTAATTATGCCTTCACTTTTTTTGGCCCTTTTTAATCCATTCCTATGCCAGATTATCTAAGACCGTATCCGTTCTGCAGACCTTCCATTACCTTGGACGGTAATTTTCCATCTCCTGCACCAACTCCACTTGTTTTGCTTTTATGTTCCGACTCCAATTATCATTTTCCTTTTCAAATCCCGTTGTCTTCTTGTTGATTCGTCTCTTACCAGGTTCGTTTTCCACCTTCGCCTTTTTTTGTAAAGTATTTTCTGAAGGTTGTTTTTTAAAAGCTGTAAGATTTGGAATTTAAATAAAACGCACACAAGTTGAGCAGAATTTTTTGTATTCGATGGATAATTTTATGCCATTAACAAAAAGTTCTTTCGGTCAAGGGAGCGTTTCAGAAACTACAATACATCCTGAAGCTCCTATTTGCCAGCACTTGAGGCTGTATATCACGAAATGGTGGACTAGATGTTGGCTTTCAAGGCTGGAATCGTTGTTGGTTTGTCCACAACTTCGAATACCCCCACAAAAAATAGTTCAGCGGCGTCAAGCCAAACGATCTTGGAGGCCACAGATCCATTTCTGGATAATGTTGTCATTAAAAACTCCCTTCAATAACTTGATAAATTCGCAGGCAATTTAGCGTATAACATCATCCTGTTGAAACTTAGAGCCCTGCAGAGCATGTTCCCGCACTTTTGGAACCAAAAAATAGTTGATCGTTTGCTCTGTACCGGATGCCGGGCCCCCGCCCAATTATCAAGGCTTCGCCCATCAATGACGTTGTCTAATAAAAAGCGGGGGTAGATTATTCTATAACTGGTCTTATCGTAAACATCTTCAGATTACAGCCTCTGAATGGTTGCTACGATTTGACCAGTTACAAGTTGCCGGTCATAGGTCTTGTTGGTAGGCTTGACCACCGGTAGTCCATACCAGGACTTAAAACACGGTACCATGGGAGTCAGGAGCCCCCCGGACTTCGGTCCGGGCCTGACTTGTTAGAGGTAGGCCCCCTTGTGGGAGCGTCATGGTGGCTGTGGTTTAAACCCAAATCGCGGGTACGGGTTTTCTTTTCTGTTTACCCATTGTAGAGTTGCAAATGAAGTACTGGGTGCTGCGACCCTAAGAGCAGCAAGAGGTTTTAGGTCGGCCTCGACTCATACCAAGGGTGGGACTTGTGCCTCCAACACAGTTCCGATTTGGTATAATTCAATCCCGAAAGATTAGCGATGGCAAGGCGTATCCTTGCTCCCTATGGGTGTATGGGCACCTCGTAAACATTAAGTCTACATGACAGGAGGTTTACGTTAAAAATCCAGGTACGTTCTGTACCGGATGCCATTCGATTTCAATTTTTTTACTTTTTGAAGAAGTATGGCCCGATGATCCCACCAGCCCATAAACCGTACGGAATAGTGCATTTTTCGGGGCATCTTCCTCGCTCCTAATTCAACAATTTTGCTTATTAACAAAATTTCACGGTAAAAAAGTAGATCGACTTGCAAATGTTGGAGCGCCCAATCCGCATAGTCACGACGAAAATGATGTATTGAATCTTGTAAGAGTGTAAACCAAAATCCATAAATCCATAAAATGTTCCACAAAGTCGATAGACACGGGTCAAGTTCTTGCAGACGATGACGAATCGAAGAATTAGGATCTTTCTCAAAAGCGCTGATATTTTAATCTGTTCGCAATGCGCATTTTTGTCAGTGGCTTGGAATCCAAAAGAGTAAATGTAGCACGACTACTATATGTTTACCGTAAAATTGGCGTAGCGCTCTATAAACACTTTTTTCTGAACACTGATTTTGGAAATAAATTTCCACAATTTGTAAACGTTGCTCGGGCGTAAGTCTTTGCATGATGATTTTCCAAACTTGTTTACTTAGATGGCGCTACAGTCCGCGGTGAACTAGGGCCTCAGATAGCATGCCTCTCAAGCCAGCGCGGTCTTCTGACAGCTGCATCCAGTTGCGCGCACGAAGTTGGCTGAGGTCTGCATCTACCTGCATGTACCATCTTAGATGAAGTCGACCTCTACTACGCAGAGAGACAGGGTTAGTGTCGAAAACTTTTCGGTTCATGCGATCAACATAGCCTAGCCATTTAAGCGGGGTTATCCGAGATCTTGTGTCAAGGTTGGCATCGCATGGCACAGCCAGACAGTTCGAAGCTGAAGCATCTCCTCCATTCTCCATTGATGTAAACAGGGCCGAGAATTACCCGAAGAACTTTTCTTTCTATCGAAGTGCCAGAGAGCGTTTTCATTCTCTTTCGTTAGCCTCCAAGCTTCTGTGCCGTAAAGCAGGGCTGGGATAATCATCGTCTTGCATGAAGTCTTTTTAGTTGCTCGGGGAGGTGTTTATTCAATTGCCTTCTTAGACAAGTAAGCAGCGATCAACAGGAGTGATTTTTCGTATCATTTCCGCGCTGGTGTCGTTGTGGGAGTTGATAGTGGAATCGAGATAGTTGTATTGTAGTTGTCTATCGTGACGTTTTGTCCTAGGCGTCGATGTCGTGTGACCCCCTTTGTTGATAGCATATATGTACATACGAGTACATTGTTTTTCATGCGTTGACCGCTAAACCGATCTTTGACGATACATTTACAGCTCGCTGTGTTTTTTTTATGTCAATGTCGCCTGTTTACATGTAGTAACTAAACAGACTTAATAACTAAACAGACTTTTGCAAGATGTCTCTGGAGTTGACTTGTGGGCGTCGCACAATTCTTTCAAGAACGATGTTGAACAAATCACATGGCAACGAATCATCTTGTTTAAGTCCCTTTCCGATATTAAAGTTCTAGGTTTTGTCATTACCAACCTTGTTTTTTGCATAAGCGAATAAAGTTGGCAGGGATGCTAAAACTGGGCATGGCTCTGTATAGTTCGTCTCTACAGATGCTGTGATATGCGGCTTTGAAATCGATGAAAAGGCGGTGTGTATCGATTTGGAACTCTCTGATATTTTGCAAGATTTACCATAATGTGAAAATTTGATACATGGTGGGCTTTGTTGGCCTAAAACCACTCTAATAGAGGCCGGTCAAACTGACGAAGAGTCTCAGGCGTTCACATAATACCTCATACAGTATATTATATGCGATGTTGAGGAGACTTATTCCCTTGTAGTTGGCCCAATTCAGAGGATCGCCCATCTTTAGGATCGGACAAACAACGCTGTGGTTCAGAAGCTTTTTGAGCTTAACCTTGGAGATCGCTGTCCTGATTTCATCTTGCTGTTGTCTATCTTTTGCTGAAAGGTTTCTTTCTCCATTCTTGCAGATTTTTGTCTGGCCTACGTCTGGAACGTTCACTGTATTTGTAGCACAACTTCAAAACATCGATCGAAAGCTTCTCTCGTGCTATATCTTTGTACTTCTGATAAATCTTCCCTTCTTTTCTGTTCGTACAGCTCGTAAGCCCCTATCCTTCTTTTCTGCAGAGCTGCTCTGTACCCCCGCTATTTTGCAGGCTGGCCTGTCTGCATTTGCCAATGAACCAGCAGTTTCTTTATCGGAGCGGGTTGTAACCCAGTACATCAAAGGTTAATGGAAACTCGGTCAGAAAAGGCCCTGGCGGTCCCTTGCGATTGTATCCGTTCGACGTTGAGCTTCGGTGATCTCTGTGTTTCCTGGTCGTTATAACTTACAAACATTTAAAAACAATGTACATCGGTACCTGTCCTTTCTTCCTCCTCAAATTTACTTCGCCCGCGCTGTGTACAAACATTTTAAGGGTACAAACAAACCCCTTGAGCGCTCGCTTATTATAAAAAAAATTAAAAATTGATTTGCCAAACAATTCTGAATAAAAAGACGGTATCAGTGACTTTAGCAGCAACAAAATGGCTTCTCTATCGCCTTTTCTTGAGTTAACTATGTATCTGGTTTTACCAGGTAAATACGAGCATTACTTCTTGGCGTTTCTTCTAAGAGTTTAGCAGTTCGCACAGTAATTCACCATGCTCTTTTATATGTGACTTAAATATTGAAATGGAAATGAGATTAAATACATATTTTTATGACATCTACGCCTTATTGCCACTTTCCTTCCAGATACACCAACACCTTTTACTCTCTTCAACATGCTGCGCTTAAACAAGTACAAATATCTCAGATACTATCGTAATGGTTTATGTCTAAACTAAAAAGATTTCCCCTTTTTTTCCCTTTATTCAATACATTTGCTCGCATTTTGACAGCTGTCATCGCCAACGCTTCAGCTCAGCCCACGTCAGTTTTTACACCCCTTATTAGCAACGTAAACTTCTATCAAACAATCTGCCCAGAGAAATCTTTGTTCTTCATTTCTACGCCATTTAATTCCGCGTTCTGTGTGTGCTGCAGTGCTAAAATGAAAAGATAATGATCTTAAGAATATCTCCAAGTGAATCGAATACCAATCATGCTTGTAGTAAATGCTAACACCAACCGCTTTATTGAAATTTCCCGAAAGATGATTCAATCCCACTTTACCAATATTCTTATCTTTCTCTCGGGCACCTTAGTTGCACTAGTTTGCTATGAATTCTTCCGTAGTGGCAACGTTCGCAAGCATTCCCAATTGATGTATATCCCAAACGAGCGCTATTTACAAGTCATTGATGAGTTTACCACAGTTTCCAAGCGGGCGTCATCACATTTGGAAAGTGCTGGACTTGGAGAAGATCTATTTATAGAGGGTCAGGAAGCAAACATAAAAGAGGCACTCGGATCGTTGAAATTGGCTGATGAAATGAAAGCTTCTGGAAAGGATGACAAGGCGAAGAGGCTCTTTGACCATGCTTTTGCTTTGGCTCCAAAACATCCAGAGGTGCTAGTGAAATATGGGGAGTATCTGGAACACAATCGGAGAGATATACTCAAGGCGGATCAGTTTTATTTTCAAGTAAGTATTGATATTCACTTGCTGAAACTTTAATTCATTTGAGAAATGACAAATTGCAGGCATTGACAATTAATCCCAGAAATAGTGAGGCATTAGCTAATCGCCAAAGAACTGCATCAATAGTTCAAACAATAGACGAAAAGCGTCTGCAAACGCTTGACATTAAACGAGATGCACTCTCAGCTATACATGAATCGAATTCAGCTCTAAGACGAGCGAAGAAAGAGGCTTACTTTCAGCATATCTATCATACAGTAGGTATTGAGGGAAATACCATGACACTGGCGCAGACGAGGTCCATTCTTGAGACGAGAATGGCTATCGATGGGAAATCAATAGACGAGCATAATGAGATCTTAGGTCTGGACCTAGCAATGAAGTACATAAACGCGAGTGTAGTTAACAAGTAAGTGGGAGAACCTGTTGCTTCCGAATTGTTCTTATAGCAAATTCTGAATTTTTAGGATGGAAATTACTTTAAAGGACATCATGGAAATTCACCGAAGGGTGTTAGGCCATGTTGATCCAATCGAAGGTGGAGAATTTAGACGTACACAGGTATATGTCGGTGGGCATACACCACCAGGTCCTGGTGACCTGTCGATTTTGATGCGAAAGTTTGAGAGATGGCTGAATTCAGACGATACTATGACTATGCATCCTATCAAGTGAGTTAAATGATTTCAATGAAACTATCATCAATTTCAAACCCATGTTAGGCATGCTGCATTGGCTCACTACAAACTGGTACACATCCACCCATTCGTCGATGGAAACGGAAGAACATCACGACTACTGATGAATACAATGCTTATGAGGGCTGGTTATCCACCTGTTATCATACCAAAACAACAACGGTGGGAAACTCTTAAAAATATTTCTCATAATTTTCAGTTATGATATCAAAGTTTCTCCTTGTAGCCACAAATACTACTACTTCCTGCAATTAGCGAATGAAGGTGACATCCGGCCATTTATTCGTTTCATTGCCGATTGTACTGAGAAAACTTTGGACCTCTATTTATGGGCAACTAGTGATTTACCACAACAAATTCCAATGTTGGAACAAACCGATTTTATTAGCGAAACCAAACCACCCAACAAATCTGGTGCTGATCACAACCAGTACGATCAATCTGGCTCCGGATTCTCTGAATTGGATAACTCATTATAAAATTACACGCACAAAAGCGCGCAACAGAAGAACATGTGTGTGTTGTATCACAAACAAATCAAATATCCAGCATATAACACAAATTAGGAAAATTGTAAACCATGTCTGTGATCTTAAGCTTACATCAAAAAGAAACAAAAAAAAAAACAAAGAAACTAACGTAACCCATCAAGGATATTAGGACATAAGAGATGCAATTATATTTATTTATTTATTCGTATTCCATTGGATCCTTCTCATTAAATAAACGAGTTGTGATTTTTTCGTTTTTTTGTAAATAAATCGTTCCAAATAAAATAATTAAGCAGGTTAGTGTGTTTTACTGGAACAATACTTGTTCTAATATTCTACATGTACCCCTAATCAACACGACCTCTAGCCAGCTGCCGAGTTGGATGAGATTTCCATTATACGTGCAAGTGGGTAAGGTGTTCCCTTACAGCGTTGTCCGGCTGGAGTAGGTGCGGAGATTCTTAGGTCCAGAGCACTTCTGTCAACGCACTCTCTGTAACTTGTTCGCTGTAAATGCAGCTTTTTAATAGATTCATATCGTCGCACAGCCGGTATTATTCTTCGCTCTCTCAAATGCAAACGGAACCGAAATCACAGGAAAATTTGTTCGCCAAAAGTCTCCATACATCTTAGAGAGTGTCCAAAGCAGGTGTGATGAGAGTTCTGTATAGTGTTTCCTTCGTTGCTGAAGATAGGATTTTGCTACTCAATTACCATTTTAGGTCATAGAAACAGCACGGCTGGCAAGAGTTATTCTTCGCTTGGCTGATGATAATATTGCTGAAGTTTACTACAGAGATCTAAGCTTTTACAACATCATAACTATAAATATCAATTGATACGAGTATCTACCACATATTGCAGTGTTAGTTGTCAATAAGAGCAAATTGAAATATGGTTTTGCTTTCATCAAGCACCAGTTTTTTTTTCGCTTTTGCTGTTTTACATATGCAGGATGACGATGGATCACGATGATGATGGAGATGGCACGCTGCCCCGTAGAGGTTGGAGATCTTCAATGCCAGAAAAGGACTTGAACAAGGGGATGCGTTGTCATGTGAGGCTGAATCTTATTTCTTCAGATCTATTTTCAAAGAACCAATTGTTTAAGATATCAGGATTAGTTTCACATTTTGCATTGCTTTTAGCACTAGAAACGCCGATTTGGCGCAAATTGTTCCAAAGCTTTATTAGGGGGAGGGATGTATTCAGCTCAGAGGAGTAGCAGTGTCTTTTAGAATTTCTTTTTATCACAGTCAAATGGTTACGCATAGCTTTGTAAGTAATCCAACAGCAGGAGATTGAATGTTTCCATTTGCCATAGAGTTTATTACGAGCTTTGTTGGTCTTGATTACTTCGGGTGTATGCCAATGACAGTTAAGCTTGGCTTCAGGAACAGAAATAAGACGACAACTATTCCAGGAGGCTGAAAAGGCGGCATCATGAAGATCTTCAATATTTATTGACCTAAAGTCCTTAAACGTTAACATCAGTGGGATAGATAATTGAGTGAAGGAAGTCAATATCAAAGTGCAAAACAGGACATCATGGTCAGATATAAAATCAATCAAAAGCTGGTCAACGAGGAGGACAGACGAAGAGTCAGATATACTTGCCAAATCGAGAAGGCTACGAGCGCAATCATGCTGGGTAGTCAACATTAAATATTTGCAGTACTAAGGAGGAAACAAAATCATTTATTTACAAGAATCGAAAATCATTTTTGAACATGTCAGCGCTGAAGTCCCCACAAACAATTACGTGCTCATGAAAGAGCAGCGAAAAACGGTTGGGAAAACATCTCCGGTCCGGAATATAGACAAAGCAACCAAGCATTTTGACCAACTACCGTGATTTTCAACAATTAAAAACTCTAGATTAACCAATTTGCTTATGATTTTAGAATTTAAGGAAGACCTACCTCTCCCATGTCGGGAGGTGATATTTCATAATTGGGGATGTTATGCTATACTACATCAGATATATCACGTTTAAATTAAGGCTGACAAAAAAAAAGTTGTTTGGAGGCGAGCTTACTCGATACAGCGTCACCGATCCGAGCGTGACGGCCATGTGACTGCTCAGTTTCGTTCACTGCAAAGAAAAGTGTGCGTGGTGCGCCTAAAGAAGTCTTCACTTGCAAAAGTCAACTCCAGAAGCACCATCTTTCAAAAGTCTGTTCAGTTACGACATTGACATAATGGGAAGAACAAAGCGAGCTGTCAACATCTCCGTCTAGGACAAAACATCAAGCTCAGCGTCATTACTTTTGTCTATAGAGTCGTGAAGAGATGATAACATGATGACGACTTTCATTTTCGTTGATTTTTTAGGATAGTAGGACATAGAGTTGTTGGTCCATCATGTCATATACATATAACCGTGTTTCTGTCTCAATTTCATAGTTCCAATCATAAATCCGGTATTTCGCCCTTGTATATGCGTATTGTTCCTACCATGGTCAAATCTTTCCACAGTAAATGCTTGGTTAATTATACAAAGTCCGTTCCAAAGTAAACAGGACTTTCTAAAAATAGGTATTTCTATTGAGGTCATCTATTGGCAATTACATGAGTCGGAACGGTAGATCCCTCACTGATATATGTAGCTACTGTCAGAACATTATCAAGGGAGCCAAAAAGAACAAAAACTTCCTTTACAACATTGCCACTGGTAATGAAACTTGAGACAAGCCAAAATCAAAAAAATCTCGTTTAGAGAAGTCGATAATGTTGATTGGTTTTTACTATTCCAAGTGCATTGTCCACAAAGAGTTCATTCCACTGGGACAAACAGTTAATGCACAATTCTACGATACATATCTTGGTGTTTTGAAGCAATTGGTTCTTCGTCGTATTCGGCCAAAATATCGCGCAGAAGGAAGTTGGCGTTGCACCGTAATGTTCCATCTTATGGATTGACACTTTTGACCGATTTTTCGGCTAAAAGTCGCATTTTAATTGTCAACCACTCCCCATAGTCGCCTGATATGACACCGTGCGAATCTTATCTTTTCGAAAAAAATGCATTTTCCGATGAAAATAAATCTTTTTATGGACGTAGAAGCCATTCAAAAGGCTCGTATCGCCATCCCGAATCACATCCAAGCCGACAAACTAAAACACTCATTCGAAATGCTTTTAGACCGTGCAAGTCGCTGTATTGAGCCGGAAGGGTACGATTTTGACTAAAACAAATCAGTTTTTGCCAAAAAAATTTTTGTTTAGTATCCCGTTCGAAAAAGAGAGGATATTTGTTATCCATTACATGGGTCATAATGTTACGCTGGGGTATTCGATACCTAGCAGGCTGTTCTGCACTCCATTCATATCTGTTATTCTTTCTTAAAAGAACTTTCGGCACTTGAAGAAACTTTTTCATTGTTTTGCTTAAATTTGTAAATACGTCTTGGAAAACGACAGTAACAGTACAATCATCGGTCTCAGTAAGGCCAAAATCTTCTATGAGCATATGAGGTGGGTGATGACTGGCGGTCATGAGTTTGTTGGAAGTTTCGACAGCGCAATTCGAACTCTAGAATAATAACCTTTAATCTGAAGACCGCATGTCTATCCGAAAGGCTGAAGATATACAGGGTGTCCAAGTTTAGCAGTATAATCCTTTAAGGGCATATTCTTAAAGATCCACCGAATAAGAAATTGTACGGCAGGTGGGGTCTATTCTCATTCCATTTCAAGTCACAGCCCATCAAAGTGAGTAACCTCTAATTTGGAGGTGTAACCACTTTAAACGCTATAATTTCTAAAGTAGTACAGTTACAAAAATAGTTTTGGAAAGATAATTTAGTAGTGCATACAAGTCTTAAAAGCTTTGGGTACATCTGTGCAGCAACAAATGGAAATGGTGTAATCTATTTCTCTGTAGAGTTCTGTGAATTCTGGTTCTGGGAAGTTCCAACTGCGTAGCTAGTCTACGGACGCTGACTGAAGGCTGAACTTCCACAGAACGCAAAATCTCATCCCCAACTTCTGTCACTGCTACGTCTGAATGTCCTTCTTTTTTTTTTGGTGCAGTTGACCCGGAATCAACGAGGCGCTGATACGTATCAGCGATTAGCCGGATGAATTGTGTTCTACGATTTGGGTATAGTCGTTGGTACTCCAATCTTGCCAACGAAGCGTTTCCATTGCAGAACCCGTATACGAACACTATTTCCGTGAATTCACTTTTTGAATACATTTTGTGGAGATCAATTTATCAATCGGCTGTTCACGTACAGAGCAAAACGTCGATTGTAGATTAGTTGAAACAATGTCAAATTGAAAAAAACAGATTAACAAAGTATTATTCTTTGCTAGGTTTTTTATTTTCTTTTCGACAATTAACTTTTAACTTCATTCCTCATAGGTAAGTTAGTTTATTATTCTCACTTAATTTTGTTTGACCATTTTTGTTTGACGAAAAATGGTTTTTACTACAAAATCTGTTGATTGTATGTAAAAAAGTTTCTAAACATGATTTTTAGGAAATTTTGCAAAGATAAAAATTTCATAAAATTTCAGAAAATTTATTGAGTGAAAATTTTAAGAAAAATGCATTTTAAGTAAAAAAATGGAACAGCAAATTTTCATAATTTTGAGTTTATCGAGCCATAACTTTTTTGTTGCTGCACAGATTACCCAAAGTATTTAAGACTTGTATGCTAGTGCATACAATATAAGATAAATTATCTTTCCAAAATGTCCAAAACTATTTTTGTACCTATACTAGTTTAGAAATTATAGCATTTAAAGTCGTTACACCTCCAAATTAAAAGTCACCGGCTTTAATGGGCTGTAACTTGAAATGGAGTGAGAATAGACCCCCCCCCCCCCCCCTGCCATACAATTTCTTGTTCGGCGGAACTTCGGGAATATGCCCTTAAAGGATTATACTGCTAAACTGGGACACCTTGTATATATACCATAAGTCTGAAGCCGCAATTACGGACGAAACACAATGATTACGAACACAAATGGATTCATCAAGAATATTGAAGATTAATGGGCACTCCCGTTTTTTTCTATGAACCGGTATCTTTTAATGTTCGTCTGTGTGTATTTCAAACGCCATAACAACGGAAAGATACCAAATGAGAACTCAACCTGGTGATGTTAGGCCTTCAAATACCATCGAAGACCATAGATCACTTTATTTGTCAATTACAGTTAACATAGACAACACCTTCACCTTTTACATTGTTTTTATTTCGGATTAAGATAGGCATAAGCTATCGATCGATAGTTGATCCAAATTGAACTTCATCGCTCGACTAAGCGAAACATCCCATTAAAAACTCGAAAGTGCTGAGTAAAAAATTATTTATTTCCCATACTCTCACCTTTTTTTTCGTACAAAAAACAATACTTAAAATTTTCCTATAAAAAACAATTGATTACGTACTTTCTATACAATATAGCGATCTAAAAAAAAAATTAACAACACTGGGCACTATGTGCCTTTCTAAAGTTATTGCCATCAATACTGAATGACCATTAACAAAGAGTCTTAGATTTTCGCATTCAAAAATTGTTTGTAGGTGACTTCTTGCCACCAACTTGGACGTTCCAGGACACCAGGTCCTTGCATTATAGTCCTTTGCAAATGAAGATAGATCTATTACAGAAAAAACCATGAGTAACCAGTTTGATAAAGTCAAAAATGAAAACTCACATTTCCATCGCTCATTCCCAATGGAGAATTTAAAATAAAATCACTGGGCGCAAGAGCATCCACTAAACTTATGGCTTCATCCTTAAGAATTGGCAAAAGTTCCAAAACTCCTCTTTGATATAGCTCTGCTTGATTATTGTTGCGGAAGTAGTTTGCCTGAAACATTGGAGTCAGCCTTTTAAAGTCCTTAGTTGAGGCTCATAATTTACCTGATACAAAATGGCAATGTGTTTCAAAACCAAATTAGCTCCATAAAATGCCAGTACTTTGGTAAGGACATCCTTTTCAGGTCCATTCGCTAGTTGATTTACGAACTTATAAAAAATATAGTAGATTGTTCGCTAAGAAAAAAATAAAAACACGAATGAAGAAGGTTCATGCTACAGCATCCATTAGTTAAGCTTCATTGTACCTGGCCGTAAATGATTGCTAAATTGCTTGAGGTAAACACCTGGGAATTATTGCGCACTTCAAATGCACTCAGACCACTCTTCTGCAGTTCTTCTACTCGCTTCACAGCAACATCTAGTTGGTATGCACACAGGAAGCTTAACGTACTAAGGAGGTCTAGAAGGCAAAACCGTTCTCATAAAATCGACTTGAAAGACAAGAGATTAAAAAAAACAACTCACTTTCGCCATTCAATGCATCGGCCGTTGTTTTGAAATTCGCCTTCTGTGTGAGAATCTTATCCATTTCCTTCAGAAAGGCCACTGATCCCATTGGTGATGATTCAGCAAAATCACCTCCGCCACGACGAAGGGAGATCAGCCAATTCGAAGCCTGTTGAATGAGAGTGTTGTTCTCGCCCTCATACGTACAGTTGGCATCGTTGTCATTTCTCAGATTACCAATTCCCGTTGCCTTCAGATAACCATGACCACCACAGGCTTCACGACACTCTTGAATGCCATCACGTGCTGACCAAGTGCACACAGGTTTAGCAGCCGATGAAAGAGCATGAAGTTCCATTCCCTGGAACGAGACATCTTCGCCTATAAATGTCTTGACTTGGAGCTCCACACTTTCGGTACCCAACCATAGGGAAAAGACTCTCAAGGCATAAACTGTAGCCAAGTGTGGTAATAAGCGATACTGTTGTGATTGGTATTCAATGACAGGCCATTCTTCAGATTCATCATCTGGACCAAATTGCCTACGACAAGCTGAGTACCTTGTGGCTATAGTCACGGCCTTGTTTAATGCAATGTATGCGAGACCTACGATACAATGTAAATGCCTAATTCCTGACGATTCTATTATAGTTATCCATTTTACTTACCACAAATATTTACACGACCTGATGAAAGAGCGCCCAATGAGGCTCCCAACCTTTTGCGACTGTCCTTAATCGGACTTGAAAATTTACCTTGAGCGTCTACGTCTCCAGTTCTCGAAAGCAGATTCTCCTTTGGTATGCGATACTTGTTGAACATTACAAATCTATACAGAAAAATCAATTAGTTCAATATTAATTAATTGTTGACTCACTGTCTTACCCATTGTCAATACCATTCAGGCCGATTTTTTCACCCAAATCACCCACAGTTACCCCAGGGAATGAAAGCAACGTATTTGGGTCACGAATCGGAACCAAAAATGCATTCAAACCTTGGTAGCTTCCATCGGAAACATACAATTGAGCATAGACGATGGCATGCGTGCACGTTTTGCCAAGATTTCCAACCCAACATTTAGCCGCCTCAAAGTCAGGAGTGTGTAACACGAATTCCTCAGTTTTTGGATCGTAGGTGGCTCGAGTTCTCATACCACGAGCATTTGTGCCATGGGAAATCTCCGTTAAAGCGAAAGCCCCGCCAATTTTATTTTCTTGAGCGGCTTCTGCATATTTATGAAGACGATCTGTTCCTAAAGACATAATAGTACTAGTGAACATCCCAATAGATAAGGAGAACTTGACTGCAAAACCAAAATCGTAGCTGAAAATGCCTTGAGCCATGGCCAGGGAGAGTTTCGGATGTGAGACAAACTAAAAAGAATATTCATTAGGTTTGGTTTATTCAGTTTAGCTTCCTAACTTACATCATTGATGGTATAAAATTTCTGACTCCAGAGGTGCATCATTTGCTTGTTAGCCACCTGTCTTTGACGATCCAAAGTCGGCGTCTCTGGATTCCGTTGAAAGTCTGGGTGTGACTCCATGTAGGACCATATTTTGTGCTGCAAAATAGAAGATAATATGTAGAGTGTTTAATTATTGTTGTGCCTATAAGTAATGTATATTATGCATAATGAAAAAAACTAGAGGCCTGTACACGAACAGGATAAAGCAACTGCCGTAGCTGTATTACTGCGAAAACGAAGTCTAAGGTCACCAAACCTAAACACATATAGAGAATTTAGACCTTATGTGTCGCATAAAATATTTTTGGTGCTAAAGTGGCGGAAGATTATTTTCAAGACTACTTTTCCAGAGCTGCAGAAGCAAGGCCTAAATCCATAGCTCTAAAATTACAGCTATGAGATGGTGATCGATTCAACACTACGATTCGGTCCCCAGATAAAACAATTGTAAGTAAAGGAAATCCTCGCCTTAGGAGCCCAAGGAAAAAACACCTTTAGGAGACCACGGGAAGCACGATTAGCAAATTCTTAAGAAACGCTAGCAATGTCATACAAAAGGAAAGGCTTATAAAGTAACAGGATTAGGTTGGATGACATTGAGAAGCCGGAGCGAGCAAACAAACATGATTATTAAGCTTCCCACTCAACGATCCAAAAGACGAGCTTATCGTTGCTAAAATAAACGGTCAGAAGTCTTCCGGTTGTCTGACAGCTGACCAGTGGAGTGACATGAAACAAATTCGAAGGTTCTCTATAGAATGATATGTATTTCGAGGTTAGCGATGACTTCTTTGGGTAGTTTCTGCAAAAGAGTCACCGGCACAAGTTAATACTCGAGACTACGGAAAGTTTTATCTAAAATACCTCAAATTTTTAGAGCACTTAAGCAGCCGGATGGTACCTAGGTTGACTTCGAGGTAGAATACTCGAAGGTCACTTCTCTGGCTGCACTTCAGCTACTTACCTCAAATCTATTCCTGGACAATTTACCCATCAACAAATCACTCTGGACATGATTTATGTGAAAAAGCTTAAATAGCTTCTTGCTGCTTCAAACCTTACAAGATCTGAAGACCCAATGGTCTCTTCTGATATGAGAGACACCATATAATATATTCTGAAAGCCCGATTAGCTCTCAGTACGCATTTTCTGTACTGCAGTAACCATAGTTTTTATACCCAAAGTAGGCAAAATCGTTTGTCATCCTTCCCTCAAAAAAATTTCCAATCTTCATATCAAGTGCAGTCTCATTCACAGAAGATCCTTGAATTGCAAGCATGTCTACGAAAAAGGAGAATCGGTTGAGACTGAATTACACATTTTCTTACGACCCACTGGTCTTTCTCTCATGGAGTATGCAATAGTGGTTTAGTTTTCCTGACACCTCCTCGATCATTAACTTTATTCAAAAATTTAACATAAACGGCTCCGATTGTATCTTGGTCCTGAACACTTAAGAAATAAACGCGACTTTCAGATGCTGATCTATAGGAAGGAAACCATACAGAAGAACACCCCAATAGTCTGTACTCTCTCATTTTTCTTGGGCAACTATATAAATCGAAAAAGCGCAGGATGTTGTGTGGTAGCCTTCACAAACTCTTTATCCTTCAGACAAACACTCACAGACACCTTAGAACATTCTCCATGTCTCATGCCTTAGGCATGATCTCTTCTTGGACACGTAACTGGCTTTAGTTTCAGTTTATTCATAAGAAAATTCAAGATACTGTGCGTCATTCAAATGATGTTTCTCGAGTTGTACCAGCTACCTAGACCTCACCCTGGATCAAACTAAGATGACAACAAAATGTTTTAGAGCGAAAGAAAAAAGCTCTAGTCATGCAAGAGACTTGTATCCTCAAGGTGGGGTCCAACACCCAAAGACATGCACTAAGTCAACATCACAACCGTCAGACCAATTTTCACTTATGGCATAGCTGTTTGCATTGAAAGAATGAACTAAGATCAAAATGTTAGGAAAACCACAACGGGTTGTCCGTACAAGGACTACTGGTGCATTAGAAACCTTTCAAATGACGGCACACAAATTTGTTCGCCCTTAGACTGAGAGAAACCCACGGCACAGCGAGGTGCAGTCTACGCAAATCAATTGATCTTCGATTATCTGAAGTCGACTTGAACGTTGCTTTCCAGTAAGGAACGAATGAAGACAATCGTTTCTTTCAGTAAGTCTATTTCCATTTTCACAGATGGCATTAAGACATCCGAAAGCGTTGGCACAGAGGTCATCGCTAAGGACCTCTGCATGCACATATCGTTCATCCTACCCATATTCTCTACTGTCCTTTAAGCCAAAACCTGAGCTGCTTGGCTTAACCTGAATCCAATATCCGGCGTGGGATATTGTAACATACGAGTACATACGAGTAGACAGTCAAACAGCGATCAGATCCCCTAACTCGAATGCCATACATTCGAGAGCGGTTTTTGTAACCATCACCCAATAGGCAACAACCCACCAATGGCGCTCTTCAGGGCTAGTCTTAGGTGGACTAATCTAGACAACTGTGAAAAATGTAGACGCTGAATTGGCCAACTATGTGCCCAGACAATGTAATAGTTTTCTTTAACTCTGTTTGGCTTTGCCCACAAAACGAACAAATCGAAATAAGAATTGATTTTTAAATAGTGAGAATGGCTCCATCTGTCGTATAGCACCTTATAACATTTTATATACCCAAAAAGACTAAGTCTTACTTACTTACGAGGGTGGCTCCATAAGTCCCCGAAAATTAAAACGGATGGCGTTGCCACCTCAAGTCCAAGATTTTGCTTGTCAAGAAGCATCTTTCAAAAAAACGCACCCAAATTTTCGGACAGATCTGTTTTGACAGCCATTTGAAACAGACGCCTGCGAATGATGGAAATAGTGAATTTCATGTGCTCATTAAACACTTTTTTTACGCAAAAAAGCCATCACGCAAACCAAACAAGCAGTTTCGGTGCGGTCGCATCACTACGTTCGTTCTGGTCACCCAATTGAGGTCATCACACCAGAAATGGTCGATAAAATCAACGGTCTGAACGATCGGCGAGTGAAGGTGCCGAACTGGAAGGGGATACAGGCTTATCACATGGATCAGATGGATGGCGCGTCTGCTCAGAATTGACAAAAAACACAATCGTTTGACAACTTTAAAGGAGTGTTTGGCGATGTTGAATCACAATCCGAACGAATTTTTGCGCCGTTCCGTAACCGTGGACGAAACATGGATTTATCACAACACACCAAAGACCAAGCAATAGTCGAGACAGCGGACTTCTTCTAGGAAATCGAAGCCGAACAAGGCCAAGGTGCGACTTCTGTCGGCCAAGAAGATCATGGCGACAGTTTTTTTGGGATGCGTGCGGTGTCATTCACATCGATATCTTGAAACTGGTAACACGATTACTGGCGCCTATTATGCAGAGCTGTTTGATCGATTCGACGCCGATTTGAAGCAAAAATCACCCCATTTGGCGAGGAAAAAAATTCTCTTCCACAAGAAAAACGCACCGGCGCACATGTCCACAGTCACAATGGCAAAATCGCGTGAATTAGGTTATGAAATGCTGCCTCATCCCACATATTCTAAAGATTTAGCCCCCTGCGACTCTTTCCTGTTTCCAAACATGAAAAAATGACTCGGCAGTAATGAATAGGTCACCGATGAAACAAACGCCTATTTTGAGGGCCTCAGGAAATCGTATTATTTGGAGGGCATCATCCTTTTAAATTATGTTGAAAAATGAAATGGTTTTTTGTCGAATAGAGTGTTCCCTATTTCATACATATTCATATTTTCTTTATTATTGTATTTTTTTCCCTTGATAATTGTAATTTAAAACATAAGAAAATTACAAAAAGTAAGAGTCCCAGTATTGATCCCTGTGGAACGCCTATTGAAATTTCAACAAAATCTGACCCAAGATTGTTAGCGAAAACTGCTTGTTTTCTTCCAACTAAAGCATGAGATTATGGGCTGTTAAGGAGAAGTTATAAAAGGTTGTTAGCTTGAATACAAGTAACTCGTTATCAATGGTGTCAAAAACCATACAAAAACCTAGTAGAGCAAGGAGTGTGATTAATTTCTTATCAATTGCAACTCAGATGTCGTCAGATACTTTGAGAAGAGCTGATGTGTAGTTATGGTGCCTTTAACATTTGTTGGAAGACTTTCGATAAGTATGAAAGGATAGCAATGGGTCTCGGTTCCATTGATAAGTTCCCTACTCTTTTCTTTTTTGGATTGATATAATCTTAGCTTGTTTCCAAGCACTCGGAAAAATAGATTTTCTTACAATATTGTTGAAGATGTATGTTATTACTGGGAGAATGTATGGTAATATTATTTTAATAAAAAGAGGAGGAGTATTGTCGATACGACCAGCCTTAGATTTTACTTTCAGTATATGTGGCTTTAACAACGTCGATTTGATCTGCAAAATTCAAAAGAGCTACCAAGTGAAGTATGAATATGTTGTGGATGAGGACCCAAAGTCATTTGAACCTTAGCGAATCGGCCTTGTAAGTTTGTCCAAAGGGTTTTAGTCGGAAGCTTGTTATTAAAACGTTTAGTGTAATAACTACGGTTGGCTTCTTTTATCTTAGCATTTGGTTTATTTCGTAACAACCGAAAACTAACAAAGTACTCAAGAATTCTATATCGTTTCCACTATCGTACGCAGCATAACGTTTATTTTTAAGCTCAGTAATTACTGGTGTAATCCACTTAATGTTGTTATATTTCACAGATTTTGTTTTTACCGCAACATATTTATCAAAGAGCTATATATACTGTGAAAATTTTCAACTTGGACATCAACTGGTGTTTCGTAAAATATTGGCTGCCATTTAACGCTTATAAGATCTTGCTCAAGTAGATCCGAGTTTAAATGTTTAAAATCTCTAAGAATATAGGTCGAGCAAAGGATGCCTGAAAAATTGAGCCTTAGAACCTTTTGCCCGATCCACAAGAAATGAGACCCGCTTAACTGCGCCAATCAATACGTACCACCTCGTCATCGACTTCAAGGCGGCATATGAAAGTATTTTCAGAAACGAGCTTAACAGAGCAATGTCTTGTTTGAGCATCACTGCCTGATTTGTCTCATTCTGCGTAATGAAAATAAAGAACGCTCGCTGCTCCGCAAACTCCGGAACCAAATCCACCCGAACGTTTGATGCCAAAAAAGGATTTAGACCAGGTGATTCGCTGTCATGTGACTTGAGAAAGTTGTGTGAAACTCGCAAGCCAACATAAGTAGGTACCTCTGGAAAAAATGAAGTAAATATGCACGCACGTATAAGCACTCGTATAACACCGACGAAGGAAGAATCTTACATCTAGTTCGGCTCTGGAATAAATTCATATAATGACATCTCGTCCGACCCCAAGAAAACAGTTAACCTCTATAATCACAGTTTCTTTGGGTTAAGAAAGCAGTTGAATAAAATCGAATCAAATCAATAAAATCAAAATTCTGTGCTTTGACATTGAAGGATAGACGTTAGCGAAGGCGGATGAAGTTTTAAACGCGTGATTCTTCGAGTTCCGTTTGCGTTGACAGACTTTGATGAAGGAACGAAATCGACGAGTTGTATAGCAACATCCGACGGATCAAAAGTGCTCTTCAGCCGCCTGAGATTGCCATAGCATAGAGAGCATATGGATAGGTACCGACTCTTCCGTTCGAAGAGCCTTCGAATTCTACCCGGGCAACTAATGTGGCACGGAAAAGTATATTGTATAAGAGCATTTCAACCATCTCAGAGTGCTTAACTGGAGGCGGTTGGCCAAATATAGCACTAGATGTAGAGGTTTATTGATGAAGGTTCAAGTCCACGCCGGCAATATCTAAATCATAAATAAACTAACCTAGATGGCACACTCTACTAATGCTTTTGCAAGCCCTTAACTTTCGCACAGATGCACTGTAAGTCAATTATCAAAAATTTTACATCTCTATAACCTGTCAGAATTTGCTAGAATGAGAGCAATTTACAAGTAAAGTTGCTAGAATGAGAGCGATTTGCACGCGTGTGTGTAATGTCGATGACGTTTTTTGAGTAAAATGGGCGTGTTTTATGCAAAATGGGAGGAAAATTGCAATTGATGACAATTCACGCGTATTCACTGACAGGGTCACACGGGTAGGGGCGATCAGTAGAAAACCGGTTTTGTCTTACCAATATCTGGAAAGTTTGCCATCTAGGTAAGTTTATCTGTGATCTAATTAATAAATAAGTAAAACAAGATTCCGTGGACGTCTGTGCACTCACAACCTCATGAATACACTTATGCAGAACACCTAATGTGTATGTACAGTGTTGTGCAAAACATACCGGATTTTTCCTGAAAAATTTTCATTAAAGAATTCTAGGGAACACGAATACAGTAGATACAGATGTTTGGCAATTTAAGAAAACCGATTGGATAAGTTTACAAATAGAAAAAAACAAGGCATTGCTATCATTATTTTTAGAGTTTTGACAAAAACTGTAGCTCAACTCAATGCCATGCCTGAGCAAAACATACCGGATTTTCAAAAGTAGCGTATTTTCTTGCTCTTTAACTTGCTGATAATGGTTTTGGCTGCCATTTGAAGTGAGTTATACCTATAGAGTTAGCAAAACTTAAAAGGTCAGGTGTCTCTAATTTGTTCACAAATAAAATGGCTAAAAATAAATACAGTGGTGTGGTTAAAAATCAGGTGGTAGCGGATTTCAGGGCAGGGCTAAAACAAAAATCCATAGCCATAAAGTATAAAACACCATTTTCGATAGTTTGTGACATTATAAAAGAGTTTCAGAATGAAAAACCGGTCGCAACCATTCACTGTAGAGGACGTCGAAGAAAAACTACACTCCGAACCGATCGGCAAATTAAGAAAATGATTCTTAACGATCGTTTCTTGCCTTCAAGAAAGATTGTTAGTGAGCTCAATCTTTCAATTGAAGCAAGCACCGTACGCAGACGTTTCTGGGAAGCTGGGTTTTGCTCTTTTCGACCAGCGGAAAAGCCTTTACTTACTGCTAAGCATAGACAAAAAGGGTATCATTTTATTCTTATAGTAAGTCCTTGATTACTTTGCTAACGCCAATTGTTGCCCAGACTGGAATTCGCAAGAAACCATTTGAATTGGTCAGCAACGAAGTGGAAACTGTACTTTTTAGCGACGAGAGTAAGTTCAACTTGATTGCTTCCGATGGAAGTATTCGTGTTAGATGATAGAAGGGGACACGTCTTCAGCCACGATATTGTCGTCCATCCGTGAAGCATTAAGGAGGAGTATAGGGATATACTGGAATTCGTACTGCTATCATCCGCTGATAAGGATATGCCACTGCGTTGGGTTTATCAACATGATAATGACCTAAAATATTCATTAAAGTTGGTTAAGGAGTGGTTTACGTAGAAAAATGTTGATATGTTGGAATGGCCCTCTCAATCGCCCGATCTAAACCCTATCGAGAACTTGTGGGTCATTTTAAAAAGACAAGTAGCGTCAAAGACGCACACATCCAAAAACTCGCTTATGATGTAACTAAATAATGAATGGGAGAATATTCCAAAAGAAATTTTTGAGAATCTAGTGTCGTTCATGACTAAAAGGTGCGAGGAGGTCTTAAAAAACAACGGTTCTGGACAAAATGTTAAGTATAACGAAAATCCGGTATATTTTGCACAGGCCGTTACCGAGGTAAGTTAAGTTTTTTTTTTTGTATAATAAAACATATTATCGCAAAACCTTATTTTTATTTTATTTGTAAACTTATACAATAAGTTTTCTTAAATTGACTACAGATTTTACTTACGTTCTTTCTGTTCCCTAAAATTCACCAAAGAAAAATCCGGTATGTTTTGCACAACACTGTATGTATAATTTACCTCCAAACCTGTTTTTCAAATCATTTAACGTCATTACCTCAACGACTTACTAAGATTAGATTACTTTATAAAAAAAATTCACAACGTTTGTGTGCTATAACCAGGCATTGGTTTCACCTCATAAACAAATATTTCATTATTCATACAAACATACTACTGTTTGTTATCGACCTAATCATTCGATATCAGTCAACATGATTAGGCGTATTTTTTCTATTAGTTTATTTTTGAAGTGCTTTTGTTTCAGTTCTTGAAAATATTAAAAATAAACTTGCTTAATTATAAATTAGGTTCAGGTCGATAAAGCTAATCTGTTCGTCAAGTTCGAATGCCACTTACCTTTAGACGAATGAAATCTTCTCCTTCCAAAACAACGTTCATGCGTTTGTAGCAAAATTTCGATTTCCTTCTATAGGCAGTTAAGGGTCCGGTTTTTAAGTCTGGGAAAATGCTTTTGTCCTCCAGAATGTTGCCATTATTGCTGAAAGGAATTTAAGGTTAATTTAGCAGCCAGAAATAAATAAACAAAAATAAAAACTTAAAATATGGATATCTTTCCCAAATCGTTGTTATCGCTTTTACTTCGCCACTACATGTAGTCGTATGTTATCATGGCTTGACCTTAATTAAAGTCAATATTCAAGATATTCTAGCGTTCTTTAGCACTTTTTGTGTTAAACCATTGTTACATACTTCTCGCAATCTTCATTACCACTGCGCCGCTTATGGGGTGGTTAAATTTGTGGACCTTAGAACCAGCTCGTTGATGAGGCCAAGAGGCGAAAACATCTGTTTTCGCATTTGAGTGATCGGATTATTTTTCTTTCCCCCTCTTCTTTGAACCTCTACATTTTGAAGGACTGGATTTTCCGACGTACACCGTTGACAATGAAGGACCAGCTGATTTGCTCAACCTTATCAATCAACTAGTATCGGTTTCTTAATGTGCAGAGTTCCGCAGATGCGTGTACCTCTTATAAGATCACGTTTTGTTACACCCACTTTATTTCCATTGCTGTCATTTTTCCTTTATATTTTTCGTACATCGTCAAACAATACTATTCGTATGTTGAAGTTGAACGAACGACCGTCATATACAGGGTGAGTTTTTTAACTTGAGACATCCAAATTACTCGAAAAATACGCGATATCGCGAAAAATGTTTCAGACAAAAGTCACAAGGTTCTGAAGGGGACATAAGATGATGACCACGAGTTTGACCTTGAGACCCATTTTCAAGGTCAAACGAAGGTCACTTTTGATTTTTCAAATGATAATTCCGGATTTTCATTGCTCAGTCGTATTCCTCAATGGGGTACACGACTTTGTCTCAAAGGTCTTATTCATTCAGTGCTAGATACCACTGCACTGGCACGCCTAAATCATTCATCGGTTTCCAACGTTGTTAGGGTGTTAGAAGGTTGAAATTTGTTTTGAGGAAGTCATAATTGCCTCGAGTGAAGTTAAAACTCAAAGAAATTTCAGATAGAGACAAATTGTCCTAAACTTATCTGAGAGTGTATTATGTGCACTCTGCCCTTTTTTCTACTTGAACGGAACTGTACTTCATTTAGAAGTTCGATATTTGTTTTGAGGAGCTGATTATTATTAGTAACGTTTTCCAGATTAATAAGGCTATTTCAATTCAAGAGAAAATTGAACTGATATTGATTTATGGAGAAAGTGGAAGCAACATCTATGGTGCTGTTGCTCTTTACGTCCAACGTTTCCCAGACCAGATACGATCGCGCGCTTCCTTTTATCGGGTCATCCAACAATTCACTGGTGAAGGAAGTGTGCAACCAAAGAAAAGGAATCGGTCAGATAGGGTGGCTGTTGAGGACAATGAAATAGCAGTGTTAGCTGCTGTTGCACACGATCCTCACATTAGCACTCGCCAAATAAGTCGTGAATCAGGAATTTTTCAAACGACTGTCTATAAGACATTACATCGGCATAAATACCATCCTTATCATGTTTCAATGCATCAAGAACATTCTAGTAAGGATTTTCGCAACCGGGTTTCCTTTTGTCAATGGGCACTACAGCAAATTGAACGAGATCCCCTTTTCTTCGCCAAGGTGTTATTCTCTGATGAGTTGACTTTTACCAATCACGGTACGGTCAATCGACATAATATGCATTACTGGGCTACCGAAAACCCTTTTTGGTTGCGACAAGTTGAACGCCAGCACCCTTGGAATGTTAATGTTTGGGCGGGAATTATTGGGGATAAATTAATAGGTTCATATTTTATTGAAGGCAACTTGAATGGCGAAAAGTATGCAAACTTCTTGCGGGACCATCCGCCAGTATTACTAGAAGAACTGCCATTGGAGTTGCGACAAACAATGTGGTTTCAACATGATGGTTGTCCAGCCCATTATTCCCAAGTAGCCCGGGGCGTATTAAACAATGTTTACCATCAACGATGGGTCCGAGGCAATGGCCTGCTAGATATCCTGATCTTACGTCACTTGGTTTGTTCTTGTGGGGCTATTTAAAAAGTGAGGTTTACAGAAAAAAGCCAACAACACCTGAGGTCATGAAAAGACAAATAACTGAAGCTTGCCGGAAGATTACGCCAGAAATACTTCTCAGTTCTGTTGGTTCATTTAGAGCGCGTGTATTGAAGTGAATGGTCAGATTTTCGAGCATTTGTTGAAATAGTCTCGGGAAATAAACTTCGAAATGGGAAGAATTCAATGATTCAACAGTGGGAGGCAAGGAACCCACTCTAATTAATCACGCCGAAGGAAACAAAATACTGCTATGTCCACGTCGTTGTTTCTGGGTTATGCTAAACGCAGTATGTAAAAACAAATGACAAGCCTACGAGCAATACGACTGAGCGATGAAAATCAGAAATTATCATTTGAAAAATCAAAAGTGACCTTCGTTTGACCTTGAAAATGGGGCTCAAGGTCAAACTAGTGGTCACCAACTTATGTCCCCTTCAGGACCTTGTGACTTTTGTCTGATACATTTTTCGCGATATTTCGTACTTTTCGAGTAATTTTGATGTCTTCATTTTTATGGCGCCCTCTGACGGGAAAAGAACGCATTTTTGAAAAAAGTGTTTCATGTAAAAGAATTGTAATTTTTCACGCAGATTACGAATCTGTCAAAAAAATAGGGGTTCCCATTAAAAAATCAAAAGTGTCCTTCGTTTGACCTTGAAAATGGGGCTCAAGGTCAAACTCGTGGTCACCATCTTATGTCCCCTTCAGAACCTTGTGACTTTTGTCTGAAACATTTTTCGCGATATCGCTTATTTTTCGAGTAATTTGGATGTCTCAAGTTAAAAAACTCACCCTGTATAACAAACCCTTCAGCTTAAGAGACAGTTTTCTTTCAGAAAATACAGCCCAGGTTTCGCGCCACACTTAGTCTATGTGTGACATCGTCAACAAAATTTCCTTGCTGGTTGTGTGTTATAGAAATAGGATTAGCACTGAGGGGTGTCAAACTGGCAATTCCCAGTGTTGTAACTGCTTCTACCCATCAATTGTAATTATTTTACCTCCAAGTGGTAACCCTGTTGCCAAACTTATATGCGCGACCAGAAGACAAAAATAGCAGCACTATAAACCGGTCAGCGGATGAATTCCTCAGATGGAATCAACGGCTAAATAAAGCAAATAAGACCTTATCCGGGCTACTCCGGATAGGATTTCTGAGGCTAAGTCAGGGTCTGGGAAAAGAGCTGGTGCCGGATGACCCCTTAATGGACCGACGGCAGTGCTCACATCCCCGCACAGGTCCTAGTGGAACGGAAATCGCTCTCCAGGTTGTGAGAAACTATTCACCCCCAGTTTCATAGTGAAAGTTTAAACTTCACTTTTGATTCAAATTTCTGTTCAACAATTTATTCGGTTTCACAGTTTCGTTCAACCCTTGAACTGAGTTCATATTGTAGTTTACGAGTATGTTAAACGACAGAATTCTGCCGTTTAAACCTCAGTTCAATTTCATATTGACGGCTGTCAGTTTATACACAGTCGAATGTGAAGGTGCATCACTTACAGCGAAATTACTTGACATGACGGAGCAATACAGTGCTGCCAATTTTTTTTCATACAATTTAGTTAAACTACGAGTACGTTCAACTGAACTTACACTGTGCAATTCGACGAGATGATCTTTAAATGTAAATTCAAGTTCAGGTTCAGCTAAACTCAAGTTTAAACTTCCACTGTGAAACTGGTCATCAGCATGGAAAAAAATTCCAATAACGAAGCAACAACAAGATCGACAACGAACTTCGGATCTGCACGTGGAATGTGCATAGGTCGCTTAATAGGCCGCGAGCAGCCGAATATCGAACGGCCCTAGACTGCTGCAAAGCAGATATTACCGGACAAAAAGAGGATAAAAACTGCGACATCTACTAGACGATTGTTATCGACGGCAAAAGCAGCGAATATTTGGATGCGGATTAGAGGCAGAGTCTCCAGCATGTTAACGAGCGCCTCGCCTTATATACGCACACACACGCGACTTTGTTAAAACGAATAAGTTCTGTCTTTTGAATCCCCATAAACATTTACTATATCTTAAACCGTTTATAATTTTTTGTGATATTATGGTGATAAGATTCAGGGGATTTAGCCTATCCATTGTGTTGAGAATTATTTCGCATTCTCGAAATAGTCTGTAGGTTGAACAAGGCTTTAAAGCAGAATACGTAGGTAAATGTGTCTTCTCACCTTATACTTAATAATTCTACCTAAAATTTGAAACTTTGTTATCATGTAACATGTGTATATTGAGTTGGAAAAAAAAGTAATTTCAGTTCTGTAACTGCATGATTCCATGCTCATAGGACTTCTGGCCCTTATTACCACAAAACTGGACCAAATATGATTTGAGGTCATCGTCATTGGTGAAAGTTTTGACGTTCAAAGAGTTTTACAAACTTCAACACAAATGAAAATCTGAGGGTACAAGGTGGATATGACATAACTTCCCAACTAAGGTTCAATAATTTTTCACGAGTTACAAAAAATGGGTGTTCTAGCGAGTTCATGATGGAACAGAGTTGCTTTACGATTTTACAAATTTGGCTGTGTGTCTTTGTCTGCTTGTTGATAGTAAACATTCGAATAGAGCATTTGGCCGCTTGATTCTTTCGATGCAGTTCAGCTTTCGATATGGCTTGTGCTCGCTCACTCGCTTAGACCATGATCGTTTCCAATTGATGTTGTTGCAGACGATCCATTTTTCACCACCAGTGATGATTCGTTTCAAAAAAGGATTAATCTCATTGCGTTTGAGATTCATATTCCAAATATTCGTTTGTTGTGTTAAGTAAATCTCTTCCAATTCATGTTTAACCCAAATATCGAGCTTTTAAACGAGTGCAAGACCTTTTAAATGATTTTTAATTGTTATGTGTGATACACGATTTTTCGCACTGTCATGTGATTCATCTGATTCAATTATGTTTTTGATGTCGTCATCATCAACTTCAGTTGGTCTATCAGAACGTTGGGAGAGGGAAACTTAAAGAAAGGGCAATGGAGAAAACAAAAAGCAAGAAGAGACATCAGAAATATCGACCAGAAACAATTTTTATAAAGTCTAAAGCAAAAGAAAAGTATGCCGACAAAGAACATCGCTTAGGGACTTTGACAAGCGAACTACAGTGAAGGACATTCAAGAATCCATAAGAAAGAGGGTCAGTGATCCGATGTTGGACCTCCAGGTTGTCATCACATGAAAGAACCGAAACTTAAAGTCAACGTTAATGCTCAAGCAGCCAATGAGATGATGAAAACCACTCGTATCGAAATTGGATAGCTTCAATGTCGAATTTGAAGAAGGGTGGAAGTCTCGCGATGTTTTAAATGCTTTGAATGTGAACATCAGCATACAACCTGTAGCGGTACAGAGAGAAGGGACAAGGAGTGTGCTTCAGCTTCACCATAAACGTTAGATCATGTGCCAGGCTCAGGTAAATGTCAAGCGTTCAGAGAGGCATTTGAAAAGGTGAAGAAAAGCAGCTTCCAATCACCAGAATACATCAAGGAAATCTTCACAAGAGTCAAACGATGAACAGCCTCCTGGTTAAAATCAGAAGTAAGCTGCCAGCAGATGTGGTCATCATCAGCGAATAATACACAAACAAGAAAGGCCCAAATTGGCTCACTAGGAATATCTGCTACCTGGTTTCCAGATGGAAGGTAATTCGCCATCAAAAGCAAAGGCACACAAAGAGGCTTTGTTTGGACGAAAAGTGATGGCCTCACGGTAATAAGCATCTATCGAAAGGATAGACAAGTTCCCGCAAAAACTGCACGACTTGGGAGACTTCATGGCTGAAATCGAAAGGAGGACCTGGTCGCCGGCGGCTGCGATTTCCGATCTACGAAAAGACCAACGAGTTTCAAATTAGAATCCAACACGAGCCCCGAGGTAAAACGTTAATGGACTCAATGAAGTGCTTCTCACATCTGTGATCGAGGAACGAAAATGACCTGTACTCCACGTAGGGTGCTGCAAAAACAGAAGCTGAAGCCTAGATGAATTTCATACGGGCCCGAGTGAGTAGCTCTAACAAAAACAGGGCCTTAGTGTATTAATGAACGGAGGAGATAGCCTCGCCTCGGAGAAGATGCGTGCAGCTGAGACGCACAGTTACCAGGGTAAGGTGGAAACACGCTAAGCCAATGGAAGACATTTTATCGGAATACAGAACCAAAAGATCCGAGTTCAAGAAGGCCACCAATACGAGGTGATGCTAATATCACTCAGTCAATGGACACCCTCGAACACCGACGAAATGTCTCGTGCCTCAATTTATTCTATCGCTATTCCCACCACCAGTGCTCCATAGAAATTGCCAGTAGCATTCCACACCTCCAAACCTTTAACCGTAACACGCTTCTCGCTATGAACTCTCAACAGTATACCCTCAAGCCAACTTTCGGACGAACTCTGAAATATCGTGATTCATTCCTAAGCCGAACGCTCTGCCGAGTTCTCTATTTCCTAGTCATTATAACATTCAAACATTTGAAACCAACGTACATCTTTCTTTCCTCCCTAATTTTCCTTTGACCGGGTTGTGTGCAAACATTTTAAGTGTACTTTAATCCCTTGAGCGCCTTTATCGAGTGCGAACATTTTGTCTGCACGGAGCGGGAGGCACACATAGTGTATTCCGACACGTTCACAAAATAAGTGGAAAACATCTGCTAAAAACAATTCGAAAAACTAAGCTAAACTAAAAACCCAGCGGTGACGTGCATTTAACGAATATTCTACGGTCGCAGCACTCAAAAAATGTATTTGTAAATTCCCAATTTGATGAGAAAGCGTAATGTCAAATCTATTTGACTGCCAAAACAATTTTAGACTTACTTGATTATACTCGGGAGGTGAGAAGTTGTTCTTGGTAATAAAACAACATCCTTTGTAACTCTCTGATATAAAAATCGTAAAACTCTCATTTTCGAAAATTCGATATCCGGTATCTATTTATTTCACAATTCTACGAATCTAAATATTCTATACTGTTATCAGTGATTTTGTAAATTTTTGATTTTCAATTAATTGTTAAGTTTGCCTCATGAAATTCAAGTAGCCCATACCGTATTCGAAAGGGAATTCAATCACAAATTTTACTTTTTAATAATTGACATTTACAATTTAAATAAAAATGAAGTAAACCGCAACACCGGCCGAGTAATAACATGCAGTATTCACTGTTTGTCCCTTTTTTTCCCCCTAAAAATCTGTTCTGTCAAAAAAGAACAAATATGTTCTGTACGAGTACTGTACTCACTTTTCGTCCGTGAACGCAGTCATATTGCAAGTGTTTGGCTATGCGTGCGGTACTGTCAAAAGTCGTTGACTTTCCTTCTTTTTTTTTTTAATTTGGAAAGCTGTCAAAAGATCAACTTCTGTATGGCTAATGCACGAAAAATAAATATTCAGATTTCTTTGCACGAACAAGGCTGTGAATGAACTGACAGTAGCAGGAAAATTCTAATAGCACTTAAGCAAGGAAACCATTCGATTACGATATCCAAATGTAAACTAACCACAAAGCCAATCGAACAACTAATCGATAGATTGTGATTTATTTTAAAACACTTTTGGAGATTAAGTAAATCTGTTGGAAATGATAAGAAATGGACTCTGGGGTGTAAATAAAAAGCACACAGATAAGCAAATATAAAACCAAAGAAACACGATAGTACTCGTACTCCACCCGCCGATTAGAAATAGAAACCACAAACTGAGAGGTTGACAGCACAGAGCAGAGAAGTGTTAATGGAAGCTTTTCATTTGCTGTCCATACACACGACTACCATATAAGTTGCTTGAATCTATGAGGTATCTGCTGCATACAATTTCTAATTTGAATTTCAGCGTTAGTGGACTTCTTGAACTTTTTTTTTTAAGTGGCCAATCGAAGCGAAATCTCTGTTTACTTGAATTCAGTGTCAGTGAAGTCATATTGACATACGTCATTTTGGAATTTGGACTCCACGTAACCATGATATTAGATTGGGTTTGGTGATTTGATGGTTTTGTTTAGCTTTCCCACTATTTTTCTCTATTGTTTTAACGGTTGGTTTTTTAAAACAAAAATGGCTACTTCCGGGCGGAGATATTAAAAAATTGTTTGGTAAAAATATAAAATAAGTTTAAATTTGCTGAAAACGACCTTTGAAAAGCTAAATAAATTATAACTAAGCAATGGCGAACGAGTTCAACAATCACAATCACTTTGGGTCTATCGATCAAAACCGCTTAACGCGAAATTCCACTGTATGCCGTAGCTGCTGTATTGGAACTGCGTATACCCATTTCTATAAAAATTAGCTTTCAAAATTATTAATTCCTAGAATAATATTATTCAAATTAATGTGGAAATGTGCTTAAAGCACAGGTTTGTTTGCTGTCTGTTCTAGTGCAGGACACTGGTGCACTCTAAAGAGTGTCAGTGGTTGTCAAAAACTAGGGCCTTAGCCCTTTTGCATTATTTTACAGCGAATGCAAAAACTTAGTAATAAAAACTGTCACACAATAAAAAGGAACTTACTAAAGTCCAGTTTCTGATGTGACAAAATCATTACAATCCTTTATGACCTCTGCTTCGGAAGAATATCTACCGGGAAATGACTTCAGACTGCGGAAGGGTGATAGCCCGTTGGTGAAACATCAGGAGAGTAGCAGTGTTGCGTGTGAAGAATGAGAATTGGCATTGCCATGCTATAGGACTGATGCCTATGGATCAAGGCAGGCTGCTTTTCAGTCAATTTTGCATGCGGTATGTCAATTTCTTTACAATCCTTGAGAGCGTTTATTGTTGCTTCTGTTTACCAAAATGAGAAGTGGATTGGTCCGTTCGATGTCCGCTAGACTACGATCATAACGTTTTCTGGGTGAAAACCGGATTTGGGGTATGCAGTGCTGTTCGAAAAATTTTGGTCAAACATTTTATTACCCTTTTCGGGCGTAGTTCTTGAAATTAATGAGAGCTACGGGGTTTTTTTGCACTAGGTAGTAAAATGTCGTTCAAATAGTGCATAAAAGTCGATGTTATTATGAATAAGAGGAGCATTTAGCTCGTGATAGCAGTCCGAAACGAACCGAAGTAATTTAGTGAAAAAAAAAATGGGAAAAATCGGCTCGGAGTGCAAAGCTAATATTTTGTGTCTGTCACGCCTCAATTTGATAACACGTGAAATTTCTGGAAGATTAAATGTTGCTCAACAAACCGTGGCATGGAATTTAAAAAAATAAGATGAGACCCGGACTACCAGCAGAGAAAAGGCAACCCCAGTGGAAGATCGTTTTTTGGTGCGGTACAGCCGTCGGTATCGGTGGATCTTAAAAACGATCTGTGTCGAGTTACGGGAAAAATAATTTCGTCAAGCTCATTGAGGAAAAGTCTTGGGAAAGCTGGACTTAGAGCAGTCAAGCCAGTACTGAAGCCGGATTTTCCAAAAAGAGTTAGAAAAAAAACGATTGCTTTGGGCTCAAGAGCATCTTAATTGGACTCAAGACATGTGGAACAATGTTATCTTTTCCGGCGAATCAAAGTTGCATGTTGGAGATGGGAGGATTCTTGCGCGAAAACAACCAAAGGAAAGACTCTGCTCTGAATGCATCTTATGGATGCCCCCCAAAACTGAAGGTGTGATGGTCTGGGATGAAAAAGGTAGAATGGTCTTCTTAGAATCGAAAGTCACTGCAGAAGTTTACCACCTGGTTCTGGAAAATCTATCAGGGCCCTCTGCGCTGGATCTTTTTGGTGACACTTGCAGATTCATTTTTCAACAGGACAATGCTCCTTGCCATACAGCCAAAATTGTAAGTATGAACTTGTTTCTTTTTTTTTTAATATGAAATACTAATATCAAGCTTTTAAATAAGCTAGAACGTTTATGGCGAAAAATAATATTTGCATTTTTGTTTTTATTTCTTAGGTTAAAAAGTACTGCGAAGAAACTAATGTCGATGTATTAAGTTGGCCTCCCTACAGTCCAGATCTCAATCCAATTGTGAATATCTGATCAATAATGAAACTTAAGGTTGTGAAGAAGTGTCCAGAGTCAATTGAAAACCCAAAAAATTTACTTATCCGGACCTGGAACACCATACTTGTTTCAACATGGAAAAACCTATCTGAGACAATGTCTCACCGATGTGCAGCTGTAATGAGAGCAAAAGGAGGTCCAACAAAGTACTAATTAGATAGAGAATGTTTCTGAGAAGCAATAAAAAAACAAAAACACTGCACCAATGAAGCACTTTTCTTTAATCCCTAAATATGATGCAGGGACTTAAAAAAACCCATTTTTCGGTCTAACAACTTTTTGCTCCCGTGACGGCGTGTGAAAATTTTTAACACTCTTAATCTAACATGAAATGATAAAAACCGCTTAAGAAAACAAATCCTCATTAAAAAATATGTAGTTATTGCAATAAATTTGACAAAATTCAAAAAAAAAAGTTTGACCAAAATTTTTCGAACGGCACTGTATTTCGGTTTGTCTGCATCTAACCACACCCAGGTCTTTTGCGGTTGTCATGCAGAATCCACTTTTAATCGCAGGGAATCATCCGGTGCGAAAACGGCTCGCTAAGCGATGCACAGATTTTTAATTAATGGGATACCCCCTTGTCTTTACCTTTCCTATAAAAGAGAGGTGTCGGCTTATTATCATGGGGGATAGTCCCGGTTTTGTTAGGTCTGCATATACAATACATACGCGTACATACATTGTTGTGCAGAACATACCGGATTTTTCTCCAGCATTTTACTTTTATGAATCTTATGGGACAGGAAGAACGTATGCAAAATTTAGGAGACCTTGTTGCATACGTTTACATGTAAAAATAAACACAAAGTTTTATAACAAAAATGTTTAAAGTTAGATGGAAAAACTTAGCTTAACTCGATTATGGCCCGTGCAAATCATAGTGGATTTGTTGGATAACTTAATATTTTGTCCAATAACCTTTTTGTCACCTGCTTGCATCTCTTAGGCATCGTTTCGTCTCTTTTAAAAATATTTTTGGGAATGCTCATAAGAGCGTTTTTGGACGTGTGCGTTGTTGACCCTACTCGCTTTTTTAAGATGGCCCACAAGCTCTGAATAGGTTTTAATTTTTATGTTTTAATTCTGGTGGCGGCTAACGCCCGCATTTATTCAGCTTAATATAAGCTTAAATACTAATACGAGTTTCAGCAAAATCTTGGACTTACCACTAGGGATGGTCTAGGAGATCGAACTTGACGGAGAGAATGCTGCGATTAGAATCGAAAGCGGAAAGTTTGAGGTTACCTTACGCAGCATACGGGAGATTGGTTCGTTAGAGCCATATTTGGTGCAGTAGATTGGTAGTTAAAAGACGGGGGCAACGTAGATTTCGAGGGTTAGTGTAAAAGAAAATAGAGTTGTAGAGTGACATGCAATCGACGGAGCCTGAGAGGAGTTGAGTTCGTTAAAAGGGACACCACGAGAAGGTAAATTAGGGGAGGAGTCTTGTTGCACTAACGTGGGAAGGTAATGGATTGACATTTGGTGATATTAAGTTCTAAGCAGGTGGTAAAACTATTTGGATCTATTTGAAGGAGGCTGGAGTTATGTTATGCCGAAATGGGTTTAAAAAATTTGGTATCGTCAGCATAGAGAGAAGTGCTGATATTTGAATGACCGTTTCAAATTCATTAATGGTTAGGATGAAGAGGAGTGGACACCTGAAGGGGCCAAAAAAGGGGCCGATAGGACAGACCTGAAACGAACACTATTAAAACGATTATCCATGTAAGAGGGTTTATATCGAGCGATAGAGATGGCCATCCTAACACGACCACATTTTTTTTCGCAATTCACTCCATAACCAACTTTGAAGAATTTTTGGGGGTCATTATTATGTTGATAGACCCAACGAAGAGGCATCTCCCCTCAGCAGCGTGGCTGAAGACGTGTTTCCTTCTTTCGTATAACATGAATATTTCCATCAGAAGCCATCAACTTACTTTCGACGCTAAAAAGCATAGTTACCCACTTAGTTGCGGACTAATTGAAATGGTTTTCTGCTAACTTCAGCCTAAGAAATGATTATTAACAAAGTTTTGAAAGACTTGCTAGGAGATGGATGTGCTCAGCAGCAATTAACGCCTTTCTTGCTGGTCAAAAAGAACACGGACCAGCTAATTTTAAACGCGCCTACGTAAGGTGCTTGCATCAGTTGAAAGATTGAGTTCTCTAACAATCTTTTTTGAAGACAAAAAAAGATCATTTGAGTCATTTTGTTTAATTTGCTGATCGGTTCGCACAGTTGTTTTTCCTCTGACGTCCTCCAGAGTGAATTGTAGTTTTGGCATTCCAGCCAAACTTATCACACTTGCAAAACAGCTCTCCAGCTGCTCCGTAAGGAATTTAGAATAGGTAATTTGCTGCAATATCACTTTTTCAATACAATACTTGAGAAAATTGTGAAAAAGGCGCAAGCCAACACCAGAGGCATCATTTTTCAAATATTCGTGGAACTACTTAGCGTATGCTAATTACAATCAGTACAATTATATTGCAAACAAAATTAAGTATGTGCTTACAATCGGAAGAGGCATGAACAGCTATAACTTTAAGCTAGTTGGGAGTGTTAAACTCGTACTTTCCAATTACTTTTTCTTAACTAAAAAATCAATTGAGTAAAAAGACCTTGTCAAGACACTCTATATAAGACCCTAGACAGGGAATTGCATATGACGCAGTCAACCTTTTGAACTTAGTAGATGAGCATCTACTGAGAATCTGCTTTGTGGAATATAGACTAACAGTTAACACCAAAACAAAGCTCGTGTTTTTCACTCCAAGCCTACGGGAATGTTCATGCCTATTTCATGCGTCTTACTGCCGTAAGGCCCCTTTGACGAAGTGCTCTACTTATCGCGCCGAGTCCATTTCTGATGATCAACTTCGAAAGGAGACACCCGAACCTGGTCCTTCAATAGTTATTTGCAACTGAGTCATACGCAAATTCGCTGAATTCAAAATCATACTGTTATATCGAAATAGTACGCATGACTTGAACTTCTTGCTAAAGAACAAGCAGTCAACAGGCTGTAACATAAATGTGGACTCTGTTGAGCGACTACGCTGGATTTACATATATTCTTCTCTGGTTTTTCATAATCTTCAGTCAGGTTTAGGAGCAAATTAGGAAACTTTTTGTGGTTCTCCTTAATCATAAATGCTTTCGCTTTTAATATGCAGAAGGCAACATGATTTAACTCAGTCAAGTTCTCCAGTTTAGTGTAGTGCAAGTGGCTACATAGCAAAAATAATTTCTACATATATACATCCTGCCAATTCCATATCCGCAACAAAACATGGTCAATTTCATAAAAAAAAAACATAAATAAACTCAGTCACCTTTGAAATGATGACAATATCCCAGAGCGCATGTTTTGATTTCATTAAAACTTAAAAGTGCAATTCCATGCAGTGTTACGAAACTATCATCCAAACCGGTCGCAGTGCATTCCACAATTTATTTACACCCTATTTTGTGTCAAGTTCAGTACATTTACGACAATGTTTGCCAGAATTTGCACCAACAACAAAAAGCCTTTCTTTATTTCATTAATAAAAGTGCGCCACCTCACCAAATGGTATCCTGACAAGAAATTCATGGAACAATTCCAACTGCCCGTTATGTATCCCACGCCAGAGCAGTCAACATGGAAACTTCCACCATGGAACAGTAAAATATTGCCGGTAGAAAAATCCGTTCGTAATTTAACTTTAAATTTTGGTCCTCAACATCCAGCTGCACATGGTGTTCTTCGACTCGTGCTAGAACTAGATGGAGAAACGGTAGTGCAGGCAGATCCCCACATAGGACTTTTGCATCGTGGAACTGAAAAGTTAATTGAACACAAAACCTACACGCAGGCACTGCCATATTTCGATCGCCTTGATTATGTTTCCATGATGTGCAATGAACAATGTTACGCGCTAACTGTTGAGAGATTACTTAATGTCAAAATTCCAATCAGGGCCAAATACATCAGAACCTTAATGGCTGAACTGACACGAATAATGAACCACATCATGGCTGTAGGGACACATGCAATAGATATTGGTGCAATGACTCCATTTTTCTGGTTATTCGAGGAGCGTGAGAAGCTTATGGAATTCTACGAACGAGTGTCAGGTGCACGTATGCATTGTGCATACATTCGTCCAGGTGGAGTAGCTTGGGACCTTCCAAAAGGTATGCTGAATGATATTTATGAATTCGCACGAAAGTTCGCAGAGAGATTGGATGAAGTGGAGGATTTGTTAACAACAAACCGTATTTGGGTGCAAAGAACTTCTGGAATTGGTGTTATTTCAGTGGAGGACGCCTTAAATTATGGATTTAGTGGGGTGATGTTAAGAGGATCTGGCTTGAAATGGGATTTACGAAAACAACAACCGTATGATGCTTACGCTGATGTAGATTTTGATGTTCCTATCGGTTCTAAAGGTGATTGCTACGATCGCTACCTCTGCCGAATCGAGGAGATGCGTCAATCTCTAAAAATCATTGAACAGTGTTTAAACAAAATGCCTGAAGGAGAAATCAAAGTTGATGATCACAAATTAGCTCCACCAAAGCGGGCAGAAATGAAAACCTCTATGGAAGCATTAATTCATCATTTCAAGTATTTCTACCAAGGATATTTGGTTCCACCTGGCACTACTTACACACCTATCGAGTCACCAAAAGGAGAACTCGGCATATACCTTGTCTCTGATGGTACTTCTCGACCGTATCGATGTAAAATCAAAGCTCCGGGCTTTGCTCATCTGGCGGCACTTAACAAACTCAGTCAAAAACACATGCTGGCAGACATTGTAGCGATCATCGGTAGTTTGGACGTAGTGTTTGGTGAGATTGACCGTTAAAATGATGATATAATAAAAACAAAGTAATTTTAAATAAATGATATAACAAAAATTAAATCGTGTTTATTTGTATTATTCATCATTCGACTCTGCATCACTAGAACTTTTTGAATTATCTCCAGCATCGTCATTTTCATCCCTTATGGCACGGAGTACCTTCGCTTTATATTTCGCATATGCAGTTCCATATCGATCAACGTCTACAAAGTCTACGTCATCATCGAATTCGTTATCTTCGGCATTGACCGTACAGATGTAATCATCTTCGTAGGGATAATATTCATCTTCACTAGAAAGGTCTTCGTCGTCGAATTCGTCTTCATCTTCATCTTCATCTGAACCTAAGAGTGATGTACATACAATAAGTAATTAATATACAATAAGTTGTTGTGTTTAATTCAATTCCACACACCCAAATTAAGCCCTTCGACAGCTCTTCTCATATCTCGCTCAGTAATCGAATCATTATCATCTTCTTCATCAGGATAATCATTGCCAAAGTAATTCTCCTGATTTGAATCTTCTGATGCATTATCATCGTCTTCGCTGTTGTAACGGTCTTCGTAGACTAGATCATCAAAAACACGAATGCTGCAAGAAGAAACAAGTTGAGAAATAAGTTAGTATTTTATGATAAACATAAAATGCAAAACAAATTCACACTGAGATCGCCAGTATTACGTACTAATGTTTATGTGTGTGCTAAAATTTATCGGAATCCAGATATAAAGGCTGATTCATAATAAAACGCTACTGATGATGCATTCACCTATCAGAACACTTTTTGAATGCGATATGATGACCAAATAAACGTATGCACCTAATCGGAACACACCTTATCTAGATAGAGAAATGGAACATGTACATCTAACCAGTAACCGCATGAGATGAAAAAGTCTGCATTTAAAGCCAAATGGCACAATCGCAACTGTCAAGCTGAACAGTAAAAAAGGAGAGGATAAAAATGGAGAGAAGGATTATAAAGGCGGCGCCAAGTAATTTGAAATAAGTCATAGAGTAAACAAAGGCATAAGCTTACATCCATAACAATTTGATACTCTCTCCTCCATGCGTCACATATTACGAAGCCAAAGTAAGTAGCACTAAGAAATATTGGAAAATACTCTTCTGGTAGGCATTGTCCCGTCTGATCTCGTCCTCAGTAATACTTCTTACAAGCACCGAAAGTGGAGAATTGCCTTTTGGTCTCATTAGGAGTCAAGCTATCACACACACAATTAATATTCCAAATAAAATCCAAAAGTTTGAAATTATTTAAGAATTCCATCCAAACACACAGAACAAGGCAAAAGATTTTCGTATTAGGGCAAGTGCTCATATCAGCTGTTTTGTATTCCTGTACACTGTTACGAAAGATCTATTCAGTTGAACTGCTTAGACTGATAAGACTACCAAGGGTATCCGCCCGCATTTGTGACCATGTTGACTGTTAAAAAAAAATTAAAAAACGCATAGAAGTGAGTTCTTGTTTTAACGATGCTTAAACATTGTAATGGATAAGAACACAGTTAAAGAACACATCACAGTTTAACGTATAGTACCTAACTTCATGAATTCTTCAGTCATCAAAGTATACAGAAGCTAGATCGCCTTACAGCTGCTCTGCTTCCTCTACTTACGCGTTCGAAATCCTACTTTTAACGGATTCGTGGGTATTTTCGTCGAAAATAGCTGAAGTCCTTTAGGTAACACAAATCTAGCGAAAATTTAGACTGACGTGAATGTGAAGGTTCAGACCGGATTTGTCATAGAAAATCAGCGTTCAAAACTCATGGACTTTTAGCCTATAAGCGATCACCTTACTCCGCTTGCTCAACATAAGAGCCAAATTCTTCCACATGTATAAGTAAAATATGTGCACATAGCCTGCTGAAGACCCTATCAACGATCTGTTCCGAATACAACGTCGATATCCCATCAGACGGCAATGAGTACTGATTACGACTGATTATCTAAATTCGTTGCTCACAAAACACGATAACAAGTGGAAAAAGGATTTCGAACAAAAAGTTTCTTCCGTGTTGCTGATGTTGCTGATTTTGAGCCTGATTGTCTAACGAAATGGGGCTCTGACATGTACACAATAAAAAGGCCAACGTTAGGTCCCTCAGCACGTCGGAATTGCTTGAGATCGCAATAAAAGCCTGAGTACGACTTTCTTCGGTGTGGTACTAGTCGTATCTTCGGAATGAAACGTTCACCAGAAGAGACACACAAAAAGGCCTTGCAACAAAAAACTAGCACCAACGAAGAAAGATTAAAAATACAAAGATAGGAAAAGTGAAGAAATGAAAATACTGCAAAAAAATAAGAGGTTTCGCAGCGTCCGAGCATAAAAATTGTATGAAAAAGCTGGCCTTAGATCGGGAAGTCATTCACCTTGCAATGTTAAAAGGAATCATTCCATCGATCTACAAGAATTCGTAGACGCATTTAAACAGCATTTCCAGGAGGGAGTGATAGAAAACTTAGATCCGATCACCAATGAATCGTGGATACATGTAAACAGTGTTTCCAGGAGCTGTTTAATGGAAATGAGATAGAGAGTGGTAGGGTACAAAGAAAACTCAGATATGACCACCAATCACAGCATTTAAGATGGTGTCCGAGAGATAACCCATGCAATTAACCAAAGCTGGTAACGATGTTTCAGTGGGCAGAGTTTACGAAATATCGAATGGAAAGTATGAAAGGCAAAATGCATCTCTGATGATTAGAATATCAGCTCTCAGTCTTGCAAAATTTAACTATAGGTCAATTAAATATCGTCTACATGCAAAATTCTACACGCGTACTCTGTCTTAAACTCTTTAGCATTATATTTTAAGAAACAAATCTTGCAATAAACTTTAAAGCCAAGTTCATGGTCTGGAGGGCGTCCTTCAAAGAGATAAGTGATTTCGCAATCCCACAAAATCAGATCAAATGAAGCATAACACTGTAAAACACTCGATTGCTCCTGGGCAGTTCGAAACATCCTCCTCGGTTTTTTCAGGATGAAAAAGATGAGCTATCGTGTTACTTGCCCGATGTAATGCTGAAGCAAATAGCACATAATCAGGACACGGAAGACCCTATCTCCAACAAGTGGGTTTAACTCTACTCTATGCTGGCATCATTATTTTACAGCAATCGAAGAATAGGCGAAAAGATTAGGTCTGAGATCAGACCAAAAACACACTGTCGGCACACATCGTTTGGGCAAAAATTTCACTGTTGACAGCTATAGCTTCGAAGCAGAAAATGAGTTCATTTGTCTAAGAGCTGAGGAAATGTTCATCTGGCACTGGGAATCAAACGATCGCGGAACTCAGAAAACTTTATGTGATAAACTAGAAACTGTATATCAGCTGAGATTTCAACGGGGCACATAATTCAGAATGTAATAATGTTATTGAGGTCCGATTGCTAACAATACAAGCAGTAGCATTGGCAATATGTGGATTATCAAAACCGGAAAATACAAAACGCAGATAGATTACCTTTACTGAACCACTAGAAAGTCATCCCCGATTTTGTCGATCGAATTGTTCATGAAAAAATCAAAGAACTAACAAAAACCGGCATCACAAGAAAAAATAAACTGGCACAATTTAGACAAAGAAAAAGACCAGCTGTGGGCGATAAAGTGCCATAAACCACGAAGAAAAACTAAGGACGCAAGGTATGTGGAACAATGTGCTACGAAAATGGCTCTAAAGAGCCATAAATCAAGAAGAAAACCTAAACGCACAAGGTATGTGGAACAACTTCGAAGATAATTGTAAGAGCTGTGCTGAAAATCTGCTCAATACTTCAAAAGGCCGGTGCTCCACATAAATCAAGAAAAATTGTGGTGGAATCATGCAACGAAAGTGACGGTAAAGAACAAAAGGCAAGCACTTGAAGTGTGGACTAAGTACAGCCGAAATTGCGAAACCTATTAAGTGCGTCCTTAGTTAAACAACTACAACTGAACCTGCGACATTAATAGAGGCATTATATCGGGAATTAAAAGCGGCACCTGAACAACACATAAGCAGTCGACAAGAAGTAGAAGAACTACGATGACGACGTCGCACATAGAGTCAGTACAGAAAACTCCGCTGTATGTTACAACAGAAAAATGCCACTTAACGGTTTGTTATATACGGCGGTCGTTCATCAAATTTTAAAATACGAATCGCAATGCTGGACAATGTACGAAAAATATAACGGAAAAATTACAGCGACGGAAAAGAAAATGTTACGGATGTCATCGGGTATTACAAAAACGCGATCTTATAAGAGGTGCGCCTAACCGCGGAAGTCACCGCATTAAGAAACCGATAGTAGAGAAACTTCAGGCTGAGCAAATCAGCTGGTTTTGCCATGTTCAACGAAGGTGGTCGGAAAACCAGTCCCAAAAAGCTATAGAGCAGCCTCTATTCCAGCCGAGGTTCAAAGGGGCCGAAAGAAAAATTATTCGTTCACTCAAATAGGAAAATATAACCAAATTCTTGGCCTCACTAACGAGGTTATCCAAAGTAGGGCGGCCTGTAGAATGGTTCTAAGTTCCGCAAATTTAGCCAACCCCACAAGCGGCGCTATAGTAATGCAGATACATGGAGCAAAGTTGTAACATTAGATGTAATTTTACTCTTTACATATTTCAACGATTAATAAAAGAATAAGAGATCTCTCTCTCTCAATTCGAATCCTTTCTATTCGACTCGCAGTTCAGCAAAGTCTTGGACGAATCCACGAAATTTTGGAATAAAAATTCAACACAGCAAAGTGGTCGACAGTGTTTATACTGAACAAGTTACATATGAAACTGCCATGATTCAATGCAAAGCTCGATTACATTTGCTTTAATAAAATTTGAAGAATCCTTTGGGTTGTTAAGACAAAAGTTTCCTAAGCAATAAAGAACGTTTTCTGTTGTAAGAAATAAGTCTTGGCCCAAAGCAAAGCATACAAACCGTTGCCGTCTTTCGCAAAACGGCGCGAAAAACTCCTCAAAATTCTTGACCAAATAAAACAAGTCATTCATTTTTTTCTTTACAATTAATTTTGTTTCTTTTTATTCTTTCATTTCCTTAAGTACTTTTGGTTTTATTCCATTTCGATTTAAACCAAGAATTATTTCCCATAACGAAAACAGAAAAGAATATATCTATTCACAGTGCACGTGACGTGATTCTTTGTGGGGATAGATGTCGAAACAAGAGCAAAATTACTGGCAAGTGCGACAAGAAAACAAATGCCATCCCCAAAAAGAAGACGCTTCGTGACGCCGAAAAACAAGGATAGTTATTACAAAAACTTAGCTTAACAACATACAAAAAAGAATTCGTTTATAATATAACTTATTGTCTAAACAATTTGTGTTGTGCTTGTCTCAGTTAAAAAAAAAAAAGGAAAAACTGAGCCCAAAGATCAGAGAACAAACATAGAATCTATAGTCTATCTAATGGCATTTGTTAATTGTTTTGTTTCTGTTGAATTTCAGTTCGTTCTCATATTTTCACAGTCGAATACGGATACGAATATGTTATTTACGTAGAGATGTGTATGGCGTACACATTTTTAAATGTTACTTTTGTTTACGACGGATAAAGTAGAGTAGGAGTAGAAGTACGAGTAGTACGATAGTAGAACATTTCGTGTTAGTAGCGATAGTAGTAATACGGATAATACAACCTAAATGAACCGACTGGTGAAATATATCTGATCGACTTGAATAACGAACCTTAGATAGTTGTCCGTGTAGTCGACATCGTCCGCTTGCTGTTCATTTTCTGGCAAATACAAATCATATACATAGCCATCACTATCAGTCGGAGTGTAGTTTGTTTGTGCCTCATCATTCGGACTACTTCTGGAACTTGTGCTTGCTACATTGATTGTGTCCACTGTTGTGGCCAATGGCTGTTTCTCTATGTCAACAATGGTGATTTCTTTAGAAGTGGACTCCTCCGAATTTGTGTCTATGGTGCGGAAGCAATTCACAACTTTAAAACGGTTTTCATGGCCATGAGCTCGCATTTCTTGTCGGGCGCGTTCTGTAGCATTTATCGGTTGGCGATGCTTCTTTGCTAATTCTTTAGCTTCGTCCTTTGATAGACGGGCGATTTGTGTTGTGGCTTTTTCATCCTAAACAAAATGGATACAATTAATCAAGTGTTGAACGTTGTCCCAAAAAACAGAGAAAAAAAATACCTGCGACTCGACTGTACCAGCGAATTTAAGAATTGTGGAAATTTCATCTTTGGTCTCGAGGAGATTGTCCTTTGTGGAATCTTTGGAATCAATTTGGGTGCTGTTTTCATCGATGCGACGTTTCTTGCCATTCAAGACAAAGGCACCGAGTGGCTCCTCATCGATACGACGTTTTACACGAACGACTGCTGGCATTTTTTTTTCTCCGGCTCTTTAAATAGATTTTTATATTTTGTAAAAACAAAAGTAACGAGGAAGAGATTGTGCACTTGGTTTTAGACCGAGGTGTGGTTTGATTTAGGAACAATTCTTATCGTTTTCTTTCAATCCCATAGAAAAAAAAAAAACAACATGCGGCTTGGTACTGGTGATTGCTTTTCTATACACAAAACGAATACGGAACGAGTGTACGGCTGGGTTATGATTAATGCCAATGACAGTCAGGGAGGGAAAGACGCAAATTTCCAACTGGTTTGATAGAAATGAGCGTATTCAGTGGATAAGTATGTTACCGAGAGAGTGGGAATTTAATTCTATTTAATTGAAACTTTGGCTGCAGCATTTTGCTACGGGCTTAGAAAAGGGTTTCTAGCGAGGAATCTTCTTAAATGATAATATGGCACAAAGAGGTCAGGTACGGCTATATTAGCTCCATCTGATTTTAAAAAAGATATTTTGTGACAATAAAATAAATAAAATGAGAACGCAACGATGTAGTAGAGAACAAAACATATATGACTTTTGGCCAAGTCCAAAGGCGGAAGACACTCTTTCATAAGCAAAAAATGTCATCTTCGGAAATCTACCAATGGCTACTTAATTACTTAGACAGTCCAGATTAGATCAGGGCTTTAGCTAGCATGCCACTTCGCTGTCGTGTTTTTTTCCAACTGCCTTCAGTTGCGCACACGAAGTTGGTTGAGGTCTCCTTCCACTTGTGCGCGCCACCTAATTTGAGGTCGTTCTCTACTACGTTGTCGTTTTTCTCCATTCCCCATTGACGCAAACCTGACCGCAAATTACCCGAAGAACTTTTCTCTCGAAAGCCCCGAAAGCATTTTCATTTTCTTTCGTCAGTGTCCAAGCTTCTTCGTCGCAAACCAGGACTAGGATAGTCAATATCTTATATAATGTTTGTTTGCTTGGTCGAGAGAGGTCTTTACTACTTTACTTCCAAGCCCGAAGAAGCAGCGTTCAGTAAAAGAGATCCTTTGCATGATTTCCGTGCGAGTGTTGTTGTCGGAGTTGATAGCCGAGTCGAGGTAGATAAAGTTGTGTGTTAACAGCTATAACTTTGTTTTTCCTTCATTAGCCATTATCCTTCCCATTATGTCAATGTTGTCTGCGAATGCGAATAAATGAACAGACTTTTGAAAGATGGTGCCTCAAGGGTTGGCCAGCTTTTTGTAAGATCTGCCATAACGTGAAAATTTGATCTATGGTGGACTTTTCTGTCCTAAAACTGATAGGGGTCGGTGTTACGTCAGACAGGATTTTATATGCAATGTTGAGAACACGTATTCCCTTGTAGTTCGTGCAGTTCAAGGGATACCCTTTCTTAAGGATCGGACAAACAATGACGTAGTTCCATTCGTCGGGCATATTTCGGTCGACTCAGATTTTAGAAAGAGTTGTCGTGATAACCTTTCGTTCTTTTCTGCAGGGTAGCTCTGCACATCCGAAGAGTACGACGTTGAACTTCTTCACAGTGGTTCGCTAGCTTTGGATTGTAACGGATATCCATATCCGTATCTTGGCTACAAAAATGTAATAGTCCGAGTCGATACTAGCTGTTCGGAACGTTCGGATATCAAAAACACTGAAGAAGTGCCTTCCGATGATCGCAACATGATCAATATGGTTCACGTTTTGTTGATCAGGAGTGAGCCGGAATCCTTTCTGGATATCAAAATGTGGAAACCGTGTTACCTATAGTTACACTACGTCCTGCTACAAAATCAATGACCCATTTCTGAAGGTGATGTCGTGGATATTATTTGTCATCGAGCCAATTCAACACGATATTTTTCTTTGGCTTGGCCACACCTAACATCGTAGAACTTTGGCACCACCGTATTTATCTCGCTGAATTGTTAAAAATTATGTTATCGTTCTCTCTCTTTCCTTCTCTCAAAGTTGAACAGAGGTGAAGAAAGTTCCTTTGTTCTATGAACAATTGGCGCAAAAAAGCAAAACCAGAAAGTTATGTACACAAAGAAAAGGCGTTAAACCATTAATTAAAGATAAATTCTACCTGTGGCTGCCGCTCTTTCCTCTTGAATTTCATTTTGTAAGAATCACTAAATGTAAGTATTTTCATTTGGATTTCAGGATTTTTATTCTTGGAAATTTCGCCAAGGGGAATTCTCTGCAGCAACAATATTCTTTTCACCCATATTATCAAAGACGACTTGCCTAATTTGACATTATAATCGGCAAGGACGGTTTTCACGTCATACTTAGGGAATTGCTCGTAAGTTTTGCCGAGGAAATCGTAGAAACAATCTTTGGTAAGGTCGTCCCTCTCCTCTCTAGAGACGTGGGCGCTTAGGAGATTTATGTTGGCGAACTTACCCTTTATGCGAATCGTCGTTAGACCTTCGCTTACATGTCTGAAACTTAAAACTACGTGATATCCATATCTTCTAATTTAGACTTCCAAAAATTGGTTATCTTCCAATTTGGGCCACAAAAAATTGCTTATCAGCATTTACGATGGTGGCAGCTTTATTTTGGGCCGGCCCAAAATCAACGCCAAATAGTAACTGTTTCTGGATGCATTTGCATCTGATGAGTCTCTTATAGTTTATTATCTCCCCAAATGCGACAATTTTGCTTGTTGACAAAGCCATTCATCCAAATCTCTGTAGACGATTTTCCATCCGAACTCGGAGTCCACTTCCAACTGCTCCAGAGCCCAGTCAGCGATTGTTCGACGCTGCCTAGAGTCCTTTACCTTCAGATCCTGGGTCAATTGAATTTTGTGCGGATGCAGGCCTAAGCCCAACGCAAAATTCCCCGACTTGAAGTCTGCAAAAAGCCAAGTTCTTGGACGCAACGAGGAATTGATTACCTCGGGTTATCCTTCACACTGCGGCAAATGAACTAGTTAATTCGGATTTGTCTCCCAAAAGCGACAAATACGATAGTAAATACAACAGGACGATTGTTTGCATAGTACAAAATATGTAGCGCACAGAACTTAGCTTGTACTGTATCAACATGAGTGATAGTAAGGTTTAATGATAATTTGCCCAATATTAGTCACTATAACCCCCAAGTTGAATGACTATACCTTCGCAAACATGGCCGTTATACACTGCCGAACTTGGAGCACCCCTATTGGAAAAACCGTCATAACCCGCTGGCACTCAATTTTAACGGATGAGGGAAATTACATTTTGGACTAATTTGTCAGAACTCTCCCTTACATCTAATACGAGTGTTTGGTGCATATGAAAGAGGTAGTCAAGCCTTATTCTGTGTGCTGTTAGACAGTTTTGTCCATTACCAATTTTATTTGAATATAAACCCGACAAAGAAACAAAATACCGCAGTTGACTCCTGTCTCCCTGAACTGTCATCAACCAGCAGCCGCTGTACAGGTCGAAGACACAACAACAGCTGACAACAACTCTCCCTTCTCTATTCGCTGTCATTTGTCACTGTCAAAATCACACCTTTTGCGTTTTCAAAGAAGTGTTTGTTGTTTCTTCCGAATCGCTTCACACGCGACGCAAACTTATTTTCCTGTTTACGATGTTCTCTGGGAATACCACCACACCTCTTGATATACTCTAAGTAAAAAGAAATCCCAACGCACAATTGAAGCGCCACAAATTTACCGAAAACGACCACCAAAAGCATAATTAACACCCAACCAGCTCAACTAAGGAGCGATCAAGAACGTAATAACAAACAAAAAAAAAACAACAACAACAAAAACAAAAGAAAATGCACTTCCAATGAGATTGAGAAAATTAAAAATGTTAATAGCGAAGCCACTGGTTTGGATTATTATCTTCGGAATTCTTGCCACCACCTGCGTTTGCTACTGGTTTCTCTATTCGGAAGTGCGCCTGGAAACATTCCATGATGGTATGTTAATTGATTCTATAAATATTCAAAAATTTCATTCGTGATTAGATTTTCAAAAAGAACTCGCCCGTTTGTAATGAAATTTTTTTCTATTCGTCATCCTCATAAACCGCAGCAATAGCAGTCAAGGCCAACCGTATAGTTAGCAATGATATTAACTCCAACTATGATTACGATGAGAATTTGGTGGTTCTCTACAATCGGGTACCTAAAACCGGATCGACCAGCTTCGTGAACATTGCTTACGACTTGTGTAAGAAGAACAAATTCCATGTCTTGCACATTAATGTCACAGCTAACATGCATGTACTATCGTTACCCAATCAGGTAAGGAGTTTTGAATCATCTAAATCCATTCCTGACTGATTTAAGTGATTGGTTCTGTTCCAGGTAACATTTGTAAGGAATGTAACACAGTGGAGAGAGATGAAACCAGCTTTATATCACGGTCACATGGCTTTCCTAGACTTCACCAAGTAAGATCGCTTTATTTATGTACCCTGTTTGGTTGAATGGTTTTCAAATGTTTCCTTTTGCAGATTCCAAATAGCCCATAAACCAATTTATATCAATATAGTCCGTAAGCCATTAGATAGATTAGTTTCTTATTATTATTTCCTTCGATATGGTGATAATTATCGACCGAATTTAGTGCGTAAGAAAGCTGGCAATAAAATGGTAAGTGAGTCAGAGTCACAATCAGTCGGAATGATGATTGATTTCCGTTTGGGAGTGAATGGGTTAGGTGATTTCTATTTAAATAATTTTTCTTTTGCAGACATTCGACAAATGTGTAGAGTCGAAGCAACCTGACTGTGATCCAAAGAATATGTGGCTACAGATACCATTCTTTTGTGGGCATGCTGCCGAGTGCTGGTAAGAATTTTAAAATTCATTTTAGGTTTATCGTGTTTATCTTATCGCAAATGGAGTACGAGTATAATGGGAGTCTTATGTTGATTTCGCGAAAACACGATATGGAAAACGAATATGATCATTTCGTCGCAGGTTTTAAGAGATTTGTTGCCCATCATAAATTACTCTATTAGAACGTGTAGAACATGTGCTTCGAGAGCCACAATTCTATTACTTTGATCAGGTCTCCGCAGTTAGCGGAGCAAGGAATTTTCATTACTTCTTTGAAAGTTGATGAGCTGTTCCGCATACCCGTTTTTTCGACCAACAATCCAACTTTTTTTTTTTCTTTTTTTTTTATATAATTTACGCGCGCCTAAGGGGTTATGAATACCCTTTTACTGTTGCTTTGTCGTGGTCGGGAAGATAGAAGGAGGAGAAAGGAAAGTTTGTGATGTAGTGGTTTGAAACTCAGGTGTTTTTGGTGTTTTTGGTTTCGATATTGACTCTCCAGGGGTGGGAGTCCGAATAGGACGGAGAGATTTTCTTCACTCGGAATGGTGAGGTTGTGAATTTTAACGGTTGTTTTTGTGTTTGAAAACCCTACAACACAGCCAAATCTACATGTCAGTGTTATGCCTTCACACGCAGATTTTTCTCACTGAGCTCCAATTACACAAATGAAAACTTTTGTCGTGGCTAAGATTCGAACATTGACCCTCCGAGTGAGAAGCGATTGCTAGTACCACTACACCACGGCCACCCACTTAAAGAACACTTACATACTTCTTTTTCTTGCGCGCGCTTAAGAGATTTTTGTACCCTTAAAATGTTTGTACATGCAAAGCTTGGTGAATATAGGCCTCAACCGGCATGTCTCTAGTTGCGTGTACCAGTTTAAATGGAGTTTTTCTTTATTTTATTGTCCTAAAGTCAAAGATTTTGTGCCCATTTGCTTTTCGTCCCATAGCTAGCTTTAGCAGCAAGCTTGCTTAACTTCCGCAAGAATAGTTTGTTTCCTCTGTGGTTTTTGTTCACAGGGTGCTCATTCATTTAAATTTATGTTGTCTTAGTTCATATGGAAGATAGTTCGTTATCATCATGGATAATAACATTTAAATGACTTTAACGCTAAGTGACGCATGTGCAATACCTTATCAAAAAGTTGTGCGGGAAGAATTCCCCAATAATCATTCGAATTAAGGGCTTTAAATTAACTGATTTTCTTTGAAACACACTATGATACACATGAAAAAAATCAGGTGCGGTCAGGTCAGTTTATTGGGGATTTTTCTTACAAATTGTGTCTCGTCAGACATAAAAGTGCAGATTGACATGTTTTCGTACTCTTGAAGTCTTTTCTGGAAAAATTCCAAACGAATCGACAGGTCTAGGTCCTGTTTGTTTGTTACTTAAAATTTGTATAGAAATAAGTGCAGAATTGTCTGCAATGACTGCTAATGCGCATTTGAGAAGCTCATCTGCTCCTTGTTGAAACGGAATAGTTGACTCTACCGCAGCAATCGTTCCGTGCGTCCGAGCCGTAGAATACTGATGGAAAAGTCTTCCTGTGATTATTTCAAGGGAAAAGTGCTAACCAGTCTTATTATATTCCATCTCCACAGAAAAGTGCCTGCAAACATGCGCGTAAACGTTCTTTGGTCGGACTCCAATGCGTGGTAGAGGTTTCATCATCGAGAGACCAGTCTGTAAAATAAAAAAATAGAAACGAAAAAAAAATGTTTGCTCTATTATTAGATCAAAGGAGGAAAAGTATTGCTGGCATCGCTTGAGAAAATCTAGACATTTCGCAGCGTTTTTGGCAACATTAAATATATGGTCATTCCAATGTCGGTTGTCATTGACCGAGATCTTTTAGATCAGTGGTTCTTAACCTTTTAGTGATGAGGGACCATTTGACATTTGACCATGGATCACCAACTGTTTAGAGGTAATATAAATAAAACACGCATACAATTGTTCAAAGCCAACAGTGTTTTAGTTTTTTTACGACAATTTTACATTATAGAGATAAGTACTCGTATATTATTTTAATGAGATTTCTGTGACGTTGTACTCTTTACTAACTTCTGAATCCTTGGTTCAGTGTTACTTAAAAGCAAACGCATGTCGGCAAACGATGAAAACAAAGATAGGTGACGTATAACAATTTCTCGAATCTTTGGAAAAGAAATTGCCTTTTTAAGTTTTTCAAATGAAGTGTAACATTATTCTCTATTTCTCCTTTAATCTCAGCACACTGTCCGTCAACAATTTGAATCAGGGTATCAAACGTAGAAAAGTTGTCTCTTTCAACTTTATTGATCCATAGCTCAATTTTCGCGATAAATGCACTGATTTTGCCTTCATGTGAAAATATATCGCTGGTGCCTTGCAACGTAAAATTGCCTGACCCTTGCAGTTGAAGGTTCAATTTATTTAGTTGTGCGAAAGAATCTACCAAATAAGCAAAACGTATTTGGAATTTTGACTCACAGAACTGATCCAGCAACTCTTTGTTCTTGTCAGTTAAGAATGCTTGCACTTCCTCTTTCAGTTCGTACAACCTTGACAGCATGTTTCCTTTGGAAAGCCATTGCACTTCCATGTGAAAAAGCAGAGTTTCGTGTTCAGAATTCATATCAGAGCACAATTGTTGGAAGAGGCGAGTGCTCAGTGCACTATTTTTAATGAAGTTATCTACTTTTATAGCAGGTTTCATCGCAATAGCGAAGCAGTTCGGTAGCGTTTTGGCAGCCAGTGCTTGACGATGAATAACGCAGCGTCTCGTAATTGCAGCTGGATTTTTTTGTTTTTATCAGCGTTGCAAAACCAGAGTTCGAACCAAGCATTGCAGGAGCACCGTCCGTACAAATCCCCGGCAGATTCTGCCAGATAAGTCCATGTTTCTCCATATATAGATTTATTACATCCATAACATCTGCACCTTTCGACGTCGTTTCAAGTTCTTGAGAAAATAGTAACTCCTCTTCAAACTTTTTATTATCATTCAAAAATCGAATAAATACAAGTAATTGGCAACATTGTGTAAAGTCGGTAGATTCATCACATTGTAGCGCAAAATAAGGACTACATTTTATGTTGTCAATAACCTGTTCTTCACTTCAATATCATTTGACATTTGTTGAATGCGCGACTTCACTGTGTCGTTTGAAAGTGGGGAAAGTGGTATATCACGAATTTTCTTTTGAGCTTCCTGCTCTAATAGCTCTTCTGCAGCCTTCAGCATACAAGGTTTAATTTGAGACTCACCGATTATGTGTGCTTTTTTGGATTTGGCAATCAATTTTGATATTTCAAACGACGCAGATAATGCTTCTTCAGATGTTGCATAGCTTGTTCCACTAGGCCCAAGTTTCATTTTTTTCTAGATTTATTGGTTTGCCTTCGAAGAATTCTCACGGACGGTCACAATAGTTCGGATGTACGGTCTTTAAATGAGGTTCCAAGTTGGCCGGCTTTAAAGCATCATTGGCAAGAACAGTTGTACATGTTACACATTGAGGTCTAATCTCCCCATTTATTTCTATTGAAGTAAAGCCCAATAATATAATCGCCGTCATACTTTCGTTTCGGTGGCATTTTTCTGAAAAAAAAAAAAATTATTTAAAATGTTATGCGTTCTGGTATACCTAAACGTGTGACATAAGCAAAACAAACAAGATTTAAATAGAATACTTACGAATTAAATTCTGGAATTTTTATAACTATAAAGACCTTCGTAGACCAATGATATTTGTCCTCTGCTGTCGAACTGTAAAATTGAAAAAATAAGCAAGCACTCAGAACAAAAACACGAACGTCGGTATTGAACTCTCACTCACAAAAACAAAAAGCGAAACGGAACAAACCAAGTGAGACTTACATAGTTTATATGACAGCTTAATTCGCATTTAGTCAATGCGCTTAGAAAGGGTGGTGTTTATATGTGCCTGCCCACACGAGCGTGGGATTGAAAGGCATGACATTGAACGAAGTGGCTACACATAAAAAAAAGGCGTCATTGGAATGAAAGAATTTTTGACAGATAGAGGAACAGTGAAATCTGAAACGAACACTAAGGACTGAAACGAATAAAATTTGGAAACTTCAAAGTAAAAAAAAAAATATATTTTTCTAATTCATGTAAATTTTTTTTATTTCCTTTAAAACTCTGTTTTTATTAAATTCATTCACACTGCTCACTTTTCCTCAATTTAGCTTTAACCAAAGCCCAATAACTTTCGATGGGAGGTCACTGTGGAACATTGGGTGGATTCATGTGTTTTGGGGCAAAGTCGACATTTTTAGCAACAAGAAAGCTCAACGTCGCATGAGCATCGTTCAACATTGTTTAAGAAAGGAATCAACCGTTTTTTTAGGCACTCGTTAATGTACACTTCTCCGTTAATTGTTCCCGTTGTAATAAACGATGAGCTTCTGTGTCCACATTGGCAAATGACCTGCCAAACGAGATATTTTGACCCGAATTTTTCCATCCCAATCGATGTTGTTGATTGCGGAAGAATCAACGAGTTGTAAAGCTGCGCAGCTGGAAGAGTAGTAAAGTCGGCTTTGACACAAGTTTCGTCATCCAAAACCAAGCACGCTTTCTTGTTGCCGATCAACTCGTATAGCTTCCGGGATCGTGTTTTTATGACTTTTTTTTGCTTTTCAGTAAGTTTTGTAATTTTTTGTTTTTTTCGAGTTTTTAGACCGTTAGGTTTTTTAGATCTTTGTACCATTGTTTGGTTGGTATTACATTTCCGAGCAACATCTCTGGATGACATAGTCCGGTTTTTTACGATGGTACCCACTATTTTCCTGTCCAAATTTGTATCATGTGTCTCCAAATATCGTTTAATAACAGAATCCACTGTACTGCGTGCTATGTTTAAATTTTTTGCGATGAAATGGTTTGGACGCGAAGTATTTTCGAGCCATTTGTCGATGATCTTTTTACGGCGTTCCTCTTGACTCATATTTTATAAATATTTTAAACCGCACCGAACTAAAATCAATAACAAACTGAAACTAGAGAATATACAAGTTAATTTGGGTACAAAATGGGATTGCAATTTTTACGTATTGGAAGTATAGCCCGTATTAAAATTTACAGATTTTATTCGTTTCAGTCCTTAGGAAACATTCATACAACTAGTTGCGTTCACCTGATGAGATCTTTCCTGTATCGCAGCACTTGCAAAATGAAAATTTACGTCAAAGACAATATGATTTGGAAACGAAACATTCAAGCCCAGGTAGAAAGTGCCTGTTCACATTGGCGCGAGCAGGAAGATTGTCCGAAAGAGAGGGAAGGCTTTTTATTGAAGTGGAAAGAAGAACGGTTACTTGCACCGAAAATCCATTTCTAAAGTGAATTCTCGGGTGAAGCACATCATTTTTTTCCCATTTTGTTGCATTTCTGACATATTTTTTCATTTGGGTTTTGATCGTTGATGAGCAAGGAAGTGTAAAAAAGAGGAAAAAAGGTATGTTTCAGGCCAGCTGATCAAATTTAAAAATTAAAAATGCCCCGATTCAAGTGTTCCGCTTGTCAAAAAGTCTTTCAACACCATGAAAATATGAATACGACGTTCATGGAGAGGACTTTCATCCCCTTGCCAATGTGAACAGGCCCAAAGTCATATATGAAGATGATTTTCGGTGAATTGTTGATGCAATCAACCTTTCTCTTTCCAACTTACTAAAAATCTACCTGTTTCGCCCGACGTACCTTTCAATCCCACTCTTTTGTCGCCAGGCACATATAAACACCACCCTTGGTCCGCGGACCACTGGTTAAGAGTCACTGTTTTAGATAGATGCAACTCAAGGATAATGCTTGGGTGTTTAAATTTCGCTTTAACGAAAGCAGACAGCATTGCCGGTCCTGTTCTATAACCAAAAGGCAGGGATTTGAATCCGGAAACAAAAACATAGATAGATAGATATACTCGTACATTTATTTGGGTATACTGCCATTTCTAAACTTTTTACATATAATTTGTTTAACAATTTAAAAATATTAAGAGCATTAGGAACACTAATATATACCATATTGCATTATTTTTTGTATATCGAAAAGCAGCGGTTTTAAAACTAGTTAAGCTTCTGATGGATGAAGGAAGACTATTGAACGATTGAAGGCCCACCCACATACATTAAGCTAGCCTGTGCTTGTGATGTTCTCGTTCGCAAAATATTGAAGTCTTCCTCGTTGCGTAGATCGTATGGTACGATTCTTCTCTCAGGAACGCTGGTTCGTATATATTGCGGGCAGATTCCATATTTCATTTTATATAATATGCATAAGTCATTGTCATTATAAGAAGTCGCTGGTTTATATTTAACATGTTTGCAGTTGAGGTATATCGATCGCATTTCTTTGTTTTATAATTTTTGAAATCTGGTTTTCTGTGTAAAGGTACACAAATATAGAAGGCTGGCACAGTATTCACGGTCACATTATATACATACTTTTATTGCACTTGTCTTTACGGACTTTTCTCAGAACAAGTATTTTTTGTTTTAGAAACTGTCTTACACGTAGAGTAGCGCATCATTCGCGAAAAGCACCAATGTGCTGTAATTGATTACCATTTTCATGTCATTTTTGTAGAGTAAGAAAATACGTACTCCGAGAACTGTTCCTTAAGGTACTCCTACGTAGGCATTTATTGTTGTGGATACTTTGCCATCTATTACTGTTATTTGTGTTCTTCCACAAAGAAACGATTCAAACATTTAGCATATTTTGATTATCGATGTGTTCTTGAAATTTGTTTTCGATTATTTTTTCATATAGGAGTAACATATTAATTGGTCGAAATTTACTACATTTATTTGAGAAGACCTCAGCTCGGATGGAACTATTGATTATACGAAGAAACACGGGACTTATCATATTAAAGCTGTTTTTTAATACAGGGTGTCCCAGTTTAAATTTTCGTCCTGATAGCTGAAGATTCCTGAAGTTACGGCAAATAAAAAATTGTATTGCAGGGGGTGGGGGGGTCTATTTTCACCCCTCTCCAAGTTATAGGCCGTTAAAGTGAGGAACCTCTGATTTCGAGGTAAAACTTCTTAAAAGGCCGTTGCTTTCTAACGGATTCAGTTCAAGAAACCCTTGTGCACATTTTTGAAAGAGAATTTCAGTGTGCATAAAATACTAAAATTTCATCGAGTTCGATGAACGCCAACCAAAATTATGGCATTTTAAAACTATCATTTTGAAAAATCGTTGGACCAATTTCGTCAGAAAAATGCGTTTGTCTCAAAATTTTCAACTTCTAACTTTTGTTTTCTCTTCATTATTTACGATTTTTGTGTATGATTTTTGCACCTACGAACAACGGAAGTTATAGCAAACCACTATTTATAGTAATAGTATTAGGTATATAAATTAATTCGTGCGGTTGTTTTCAAAATTTGAACGTTTATTTAAGAAAAACATGTACAATAGTATTATTCAAAGTATTGCCCATCTAAAGCTATGACTTTTTCCCATCTTTCTGGCAATTTGTGGATGCCAAGAATGAATCAAGCCAATTTTTGATATTCTGCTCTGATGTGAACCGTATTTCAGTGAGGGCGTTCTGCATCGACCGGAACAAATGGTAGTCAGAAGAGTCAAGGTCAGGGGTAAGACTTCCCATCCACTGTTTTCCAAATAGTTCTTAACCGGAATAGCAACGTGGGGCAGAGCGTTGTCATGATGGAAAATTATTGCCTCGTGTCTGGTCGCATATTCCGGGCGTTTTTCGGCCACTGCTCTCTTCAAACGGAGTAATTGTGTTCGTTGTCCATTGATGGTTTCACCCGGTTTTAGCAGCTCATAATACGCTCAGCTAGCGCATGCTCACCATAAACTTCCACCCAAATATGATAACTTTCGACAGCAGTTTTCTTCATATTAAAGTAATGAAGAAGAACTCCCCGCAAAAACACTTTTTCAGGCACAAAGTTCGACATATTTGAGTGAAAAAAAAATTATTGTTGTTTACGCTTCAAATGAATGACATATACTGAAATGACGTATAATGACAGCAGCTTTCCAACGCATGTTCCAATGGAATAATAACAATAGAATAATAAAAGTTACGCCATCTCTTAGGAAACCGCACGAATTAAGTTATGCACCCAATAATTAAATTAATAGTAATTAAATTAATAGTAATTAAATTAATAGTAATTAAATTACAATAATTTAAAAAAGGTTATTATTTAATAAGAACTTTACTCTAATTTTGAAAACATTTTGGGTTTAATAAATTCTTAATTTCACTTGGAAGTCGTTTGAATAATTGAAGACCTTTTGGGTAGCTGCTCTTTTGTATAGGGTAGACGAAAGTCGCCAAGGTTCCGTAGATTATACCTGTCGTTTTGTTACAGGATACATGTTTTGTTTTATTTTCAAAATCATGACTATCCTTCGCTTACAGCGCATTATTCTGTATTCGTGTTGATTTCGTGCTTACAACTTTGGTTTTCTTTATTGGACTTCATTGCATTGCTACTTTAATTTGCTATCTGACCGTTTCTGCCGAACTTGGATTTCTTCTGATCTTTGATCCCGTGATTGTGTATTGTGTAGTGTGAATGCCATCATGCCATCTCGATACACTGCTCAGGAATATGCTAACATGCATCTCATTTATGGGGAATGCAGGTGTAATGCTAGTGCTGCAGCCAGACTTTATCATGAGAGACACCCAAATGCTCAGCGTCATCCGGACCATCGAGTGTTTGTAAATCTGCACCGGTCATTCTCAGAGGTTAGTGAGGGAAGACCCGTCATGCCCTATGAGGACGAAGTCTACAAGCAGTCGCATAAAACCCTAGTACCTCAGTACGTGCAATTGAATAAACCATAGGAGTGCCCAAAATTACAGCACACCGAATTCTAAGGAAAAACTATATGTACTATGTACAACAAGTCTGCTACCCCGAGATTATCCAGACAGAGTGCAGTTTTGTCAAACGATGTTGCAGAGGTTCAGAGAAGATCCGAGATTCTTCGAAAAGATCCCAGGTCGGACGAATCAACTTTTCAAAGGGACGGTTACATGAACCTCCACAATTTGCACGAGTGGCGCGTGGAAAATCCACATTTGATGGATTATAGATGGAATATAGATCACGGTACCGTTTTAAAGTAAACATGTGGACGGGAATTTTGAATGGTAGAATTATTGGCCCATTCAAGCTGCCGCAGAATTTGAATGCCGAGGTTTCTTTAGATTTTTTGGAGAACCACTTACCAATAAATATTTATGCATGCATGTGGTATCAACAAGATGGCTGCCCAACGCATTATGCTCGCATTGTACGAGAGTTCCTCGATCGGGAATACGCCAACAAGTGGATAGGTCGGTCTGGTACAATTTCGTGGCCAGCCCGTTCACCTGATTTAAATCCACTCGATTATTTTTACTGGGAAGCAGTAGAAGAAAAAGTTTATTCTAAGCCGATAGAAAATTTAAACGAGCTGCGACAAAAAATTGCAGAAGCCGTTGAAAACATCAACTCCAGAAGATATGCCCGTCTTATTACCAGATCATTTGTAAGATGATGCAGAGCTTGCATTGCCGCTGAAGGCAAACAGTTTGAACATTTGTTGTAAGATACCAGATCGGTAGATGGCGATCCTGAGAGTATACACCAAGAGAACATAGTGTTCTGTGTGCTCTGTGACGGGAAAAAAAGGAAATGAAATGACAAGGGTGGCATATCTATCTGTTTCACTCAAACTAGTCGGAATGGCGTGTTTATCCGTCTCAATCACGCTGTATCGCTCGCACTTGGTACTTATTTTAACTTATTAAAAATAATTAACTATGAATCGGGTTTCTTTAACAAAATATTTTTGTTGTCCTCAATTAAGCGTTAGTCTAGCAAGTGTCATAAAATTTTGGAATCCAGACTAAATACGCCATCTTTTAAAGTTACTTGCCACAATAGCACAGGACATTTTTTTGTCAGTACATCTCAGTTCAAGTTAAGTGATTAATGATTTTCAGATATATGGATGGACAAAAAAAGAAATCTTTTAGTTAAAACCGATATAATTATGTTTCAATTTTGGACCGGAATTTACAGAACAGTTACTCAGGGTTATGTGACAACAAAAAAATTGAAGAAAAGTAAAGATTTGCGGTCACAGTACTTGAAAGATCGTCACAGGGTGTCAGATTTCTCGATTTTTTTGAGTGCCAATAATTCTAAAAGTACATGGCCTAGATTTTTTTTTATAATTTTGTGATAACCGACACCGCTTGACCTATCACCCGTTTCCGGCTTGACGTTGATTTTTGGGACATCTTGTATATGATCGATAAACAATAGTTAAAATGCGGAAGAACAATAGTATTTTATATAGTTTCAGCGCAATTCGTTGATATATTTTTCCTAATTCTCCAAAAGAAGCCTATCTTTTTTGATAGAGTTTTTCTAAATGGGAATCAAACTTAAGTTTGTTGTCAATATATGCACCCAAGTATTTAACTTCTTGAACACATTCAATGAGTTCGCCTTTTACTGTAATGTTTACACTAAAGTTGTTGTTGTTAACACACATACACTTAGTCTTTTGGACATTAATCTTAAGTTTATTCTTACACAGCCAATAATTCATTTTGTCCATTTCACTCTGAAGGATATTTTCACTAACATTTATATCCTTTCCACTGAGGTATATTCGACTATCATGTGCCAAAAGGCATACTTTTGAATGAAGTAAGGAATTTCCGACGTCGTTTATATACAGTAGAAAGAGTAAACCGCCAAGGACCTTGGGGTACAGCAACGGGTATCTGCTGCGGGCTTGAACATGCTTCTTTAATACGCACTTGCTGAGTTCTTCCATGTAAATGATTTTTAAGCCACTCTAACTCCTTTTCACGAATACAATATTTATAGAGTTCACGCGCTAATATATCCCTATCTATTGTTTCGAATGCTCGCTTTAGGTCCAAAAACACTGCCATTATTAAATTGCCCTTCTCGTATTCTTTTTTCCCAAGTACCCAACTAATAGATGTTTCACATGAGTGTCCCCGCTTAAATCCGGATTGTTCCATACACAACATTTTCTTTTCCTCCACAAAGCACATTATTGTCTCCAATATTTTTTCGTAGATAGGTAATACATTTCTAGGTTTCCATTCCTCTGGTGTCTTCGCATTACTTATTTTTTCAATAGGTATGATGTCCGCAGTCTTCCAACTTTCAGGGAATATTCCATTTCGGAGAGATAAATTAATTATTTTAAGTAGAAGAGGTAAAATTTCACCTTTACAGTTCAATATTATACTGCGATTTAACCCATATCAATCACTTTTTCAATGTATTGATCTAATTGTCTCTATAGGTTCATTTATATTAATCTCACAAACTCTAAATCTACTTTCACAGAAGGGAATAGTGTGGGAATATCGAACTTATGGGATACTATTGTTTATGTCTATAACACTGGTAACGAAAAAAGTATTTAATGCATTTACTATTTCTAAATCCGAATTGAAAGTAATAGCGGTAACCCTACCCTTGATCTTGCCAGCTTCAAAAAACGCCACTTCAGAAGAAGTGGGTGTCGTGTCTCAAGTGGTATTGCATTGGCTTCCTAATTGGACGATTAGGCGTTCAAATGCCAACCGGGCCCGAAAGATTGCACTAACAAATTAGTATCCCCATTACATGTTGGTGCGCCTCCATAGAACGAAATAACCGCTAATCCCAAACCCCTCTCTTTCTCTCATGTCCAATTTTCGAAAAATCTTAACATATTCAAGGATTTTAGTAATCGTATTCTCTTGAGTGTTAAAGTTCTTTACAAAAAAATAAAAAATAAAAATTGGAAATATGCCATCTGAGCCAGCGGATTTGCGTATATTAAGATTTTTAAGTACTCTTATTTCTACACGAGTGCCAAAGTGGATTCGTCCCATCTCGAGTGTAGGCAGAGACATAACTGAAAAGTGTGCAGCAAGCAAATTTTCCTTGTCCAAAGTACTGACAGTTGGAATGCCATTATAAATCAGCGTTCCGATGGAGGGCCCAAGAGGAATCAGCGTTTTTATTGTTCTTAACGAACGTCCAAGAACTTTTACTACCTTTGGAACCGTTGTCCTGCAGAAGCACAAAATCTCCACTACTAAGACGTGTGCTCTCAGGAATAATTACTCGTATACTTGAAGCATATTGTGGTAAATCGAAAGTGTTTCTTTTCTATCCGATTTGCCACTTTCGAATAAAGAAGGGCATCCGTATAATGCAATGATACCCTTTTCAATAGATTTTAGAGTATGTTGAGCACACTTATAACACTTATAAGAGAGTGTCTCATCTTTCTTTCCTCCGGGCGGAATCTCCGAATCATGTATTTGTCCGCCCGATGGACTTTTCCAGAAATTTTCGTTTTGTAAGATTTTCTGTTGATAGAACTCTGATCTACTCTGATCGTTGTTGCCTATGTATGGTACGACCATCGTGTCCACCGATGGCACTTATTTAGCCTTGTTGCTTATACTGGCGTGTCCAGTTTTTTTGCTTTTTTTTTGCAAAAGGTAGTGAATTATGTGGCAAAATATTCTTTATCTTCGTAGCTAGTCTTTTCAGGGTAATTCAATGTCCTCCTGACCTTTTCCACGGAATTTCTTCCACCTTTTGCGACTTTATTGGTTGCCTTTCAGTCTTTTAAATAAGAGCATAAACTGAGAGCAAACACAAAATAACTTTATCGTATCTCCTTTATAGCGAATCGTTGACATTGCGATTATAGATAGCGAAAACAATTTCTCCAAACTTTTAGCACTGATTGTGACTGCCACCACGTGTCCACTGTCCACGTGTCAAGCCTGGTGTATTTGACATGTTCTTTTTCAACTTCTGTAGAGAATGAAAAAAAATATATATATACATATATACACTCAGCGAAATTTAATTAAAGGCAGATGTACTTTTGTACAGAAAATGTGTTCGTAGTGTAAATGAACATTTATGTCCAATTTTTTTCTTTTGTTTTTGCTTTGTGTCTTTTTTTTTCAACGTATGTTTTGAAAGTACCGTTACTCCCGCTCAGAGAATTTTAACATCTGTTGTTTTATCACTAATGATCGTGCGAAATTCAATTAAAAGCAGTCGTCTTTATGCTGAAAAGCTGTGAGTTGGAAACGAAACTAGGGTTTTTTGGTGATTACAATTGAAAATATTTTTTTTACATTTAGAACTTTTGGATTTCGATGATTGTTGGCCGCAAGTTGGAATGGGAAAAGGAAAAACACTCTCGGATGAGGAAATCGCCAAAATCCATGCGTATAAGGATACCGGTATGTCCAATTGCCAAATGTCCATTAAATTAAATCGATCGGCTTTCGCAATCGATAATGTTATTAAATTAGGAAATACGAGGGCGGATCAATAAGTACGTGACTTTTGGATTAAAACACAGATTTTTCGATAAAAAAATAATTTTATTTTTCAACGTAGTCTCCTTTGAGCTCTATACACTTTGTCCAACGCTTCTCCAATTTTTTTATCCCTTCCAAAAAAAATAATTTGTTGAGGTCCTCAAAATGACGAGATGACTTCATCATTGGAGTCAAATCTTTTTCCACCAAGCCATTTCTTCAGGTTTGGGAACAAGAAGTAGTCGCTCGGAGCCAAATCTGGAGAATAGGGTGGATGAGGGAGCAATTCATAGCCCAATTCATGGATTTTTGCCATGGCAACTGCACATGTGTGCACCCTTGCATTGTCTTGGTGGAAAAGAACTTTTTTCTTGGCCAAATGAGGTCGTTTTTTTTCAAATCGTCATTGAATCGGTCCAATAAGTTGGCATAATATTCCCCATTGATTGTTCTTCCCTTTTGAAGGTAGTCAATGTGGATTATCCCGCGTGCATCCCAAAAAACAGTCGCCATAACTTTATTGGCTGACAAACCCACCTTGGCCTTCTTTGGCGCCGATTCACCCTTAGAAACCCACTGTTTTGACTGTTGTTTGTTCTCTGGTGTGTTGTGATGGATCCATGTTTCGTCCACGGTTACAAAACGGCGCAAAAACTCCTCCATATTGCGATTAAACAACGCCAAACCTTCCTGTGAAGTTGTTACACGATTGCGTTTGTGGTCGACTGTGAGCAAACGCGGCACCCATCTTGCGGAAAGCTTTCTCATGCCCAAGTGATCATTCAAAATTGAAACCACTGAGCCATGCGAGATCCCTACGGCTTCCACAATCTCTCGCACTTTCAATCTTCGGTCGGCCAACACCATATCGTGAATTTTTTCGATTGTTTCGGGTGTAGAGACCTCAACTGGGCGTCCAGGACGTTCGGCATCTTCAGTGCTTGTACGGCCACAACAAAATTCAGTAAACCACTTTTTTACCATTGAAATCGATGGTGCAGAGTCCCCATAGTATTTATCAAGCTTAGCCTTGGTCTCGGTAATGGTTTTTTTTCGCAAGAAATAATGCTTAATAAGCACACGAAATTCACTTTTTTCCATTTTCTCCTCAAATTAGTGAGTAGTCTGATAAAAATAGCTGTCAAACACAAACTAACTGACGCAGCAAGTTTAAATTTTGACAGGAGTCAACTGACAGATGCCTGTTGACAGGAGCAGTGTTGCTGTTTCAGTAAAGAGGTCAGAAATTCAAAAATGCACAGAATTATTGACCCGCCCTCGTAATAACAACGCGAACCGGAGAAATAAAAACAATCAAACAATTTTACCAAGGCGGAAATCGGCCATTATCCGAGCTGGGTTACAAAAAATTCTACTGCTTCTAAAATTATTTCAAATTTAAAGTTGCTGATATCTATACGGCGGCGTGTACAACAAATTTTAGCTTGCAGTAATCGATTGGTTTGGAAAAAAAATGAAGTCAGAACCAGTTCTTACAGAAGCACATAAAGTTGCCCGACCACGTTTTGCCAAAGATCTTTTCGGACGTAAAAAAGTTTAACCTTGCTGGGAACGACGGCCAATACGTCTATCCATCCCATCCGTTGCGACACGAAACTCATTAACCACTCCCTCTTCTATTGACCCCCCCTTTCGCCACCCACTGTTAAATTAACGCAGCAAACTAGCGATACCACCGAATGTCGCTTTGCGCTCTCTAGGCTTAGAGATAAAAAGATATATGAGAATGAATATACGTCTATATTTCGTTTATCTGCACGATAAATCCGACTCGGTGTGCTACGAGGGTAAAACAAAAGCAAGCGTCATTGTTGCTATCCAGCAGGAAGGCCTCCCTACCGACGTTACCAGTCTCAGGAAACTTTATATAAAGTATCACGAGATTTTCACTCCCCACGTTGCTGGCGATCTTGCCGCTCTTCGCCACAAGAGTCTCACAACTCCAACGCAGTCGACTTGACCACTATAAATTTTGTCGACCCTAAAAAGTCATGGAAAAACCTCCCTCTCACCTTCTATTACCAGAACGTAAGAGGACTGCGTTCTAAAACCCACCAATCTCATGTTCTCCCATTTGATATCTACGCTCTGACCGAAACTAATTTTATCCCCAACATTCCCTCTTTCTTTTAATGTTTTTCCGGAAGATGGTCGCACACCCCCCTTGATTGAATCTCCTTGTCGAGGTGTCCTACTGGCTATTCACAACAGCTTGGACTCCTCTCTCATTGCAACTTAATCTTCTCCTAAGCTCGACTTTGTTTAGGTGAAAATAACACTTACTCGTAGATGCTTGTATGTTATGTGTTGTTATATTCTTCTGGCGCAACCTATTCGGCGATTTTAATCTGCCTCAGCTGAAGTGGTCACCGTCTGAACACCTATCTTTTTTCATCGCTTCCAATCCCATTTCTACTAAAGCATGCCTCTTATTAGATCGGTTAACAGACTCCTGTCCATGCCAAGTCAGTGGCGTTTCCAACTACTCATCTATGGAAAGGCAATTAGACCTTATCTTCACAACTGATCCGATCAAGTCCTCAGTATCGTGTTGTCCCCTTTCAACTATTGATAACTTTCATCCTCCACTTCTTCACTCATTTCTCCACAACTCTCCCCTCCAGTCGCCTCCCCCTGCAGTTCTATTTTCTTACAATTTTCACAAAGCTAATTTCCGTAAAATCAATACCTATCTAAGCAGGGCTTCTTTCGAGTTTACCAATCTATTTCTGGTCGCTGCCATCCTTTCTCCCTTTATGTGCCATATTCCCGCCATAAAACTTCTTCTACATCCCCTCCTTAGTATAATCGTAGACTTTGCTCTCTACGAAGCAAAAGAAACAAGTTATATGGGCGATATTCCTTCGCACCCACTCTTCTTCCGACTATTCAAATTATTTAGGTACGAGTATATACCATAAAAAGTACCCGGAATTTATTCAGAAAATTAAAAATACAAGTTTATTCATCTAAATCTATATTGCCCAGTTCAAAATAATCCTTATGCCAGCGCTTGATCCAATCCTCGAAACATTTTTTATATTCAATTTTCTTTATGTCCATCAGTGCTTCCTGCGATTTTTCCATTACTTTCTCTCGGCTGCTGGGCTGCTGAAACGCGTTCCCCGTAGTGGTTTTTTAACTCGATTGAACAGAAAGAAGTCACAGGGAGTCAAATCAGGAGAATTCGGTGGCTGTTGGATGGTATTTGTTGCATTTTTCGTCAAAAAATTACGAATAATGATGGCACTGTGCGACGGTGTGTTATCGTGGTGCAAAATCCACGAGTTTTCTGCCCACAATTCTGGTCTCTTTCGGCGAATTGCAATTGCAATTGAGACGCAAACGTCTCATAACGCCCAAATAATGCTCTTTGTTTACTGTCTGGCCTTCTGGCAAAAGTTCATGATGTACTACATCGTTGTAATCCATGACAACCGTGAGCATTGCCTTCTTTTTTGACTGAAAACGACGTGTTTTTTTTGGTCTCGGCTCATTTGGTGAACGCCATTCACTTGCCTGATGTCTGGATTGCGTGTCGTACTCATAAACCCACGTCTCGTCTCCAGTAATAATCCTTTCCTTTTGATGAATGTTGGATTGGATTCAGCCTCGCAAATCATCGCATTTGCGACGTCAAATCGAGGTCTTTTGACACCAACTTTGCTGCTACACGACGGAAACCCAAATCATTAACCAAAATATCTTGGACGGATCCATAGGCATTGTTCAAGTCCTCCGTTATCTCTCTGATGGTTGATTTGCGGTTATTGACCAACATTTCTTTTACGAGTACTTCATCAATGTTTTCGTCGGTTTTCAATGTCGATGGTCTGCCACTGCGTTCATCATCTTCAATTGACTCACGACCACTTTTGAACCGCTCGTGCCACTGGTAAACGACCGTTTTCTTTAGAGAATCGTTGCCGAAAAACTTTTCCAACATTTCTAACGTTCGCGCACCTTTAAATCCGTTTTTTACGCAAAATTTAATACTCATACAAGTTCGTTGTTGGAAATTTAAATCCATTTCTAAAATTGTAAAAAATCGCCAACACACACAGAGATAGATGTACTCTTGGCTACGTAACTTTTGCAAATGTCAAGCTATGACATTTAGAGGGAATATCAACAACAGATTTACCAACTTAACAAAAAAAACAGAACTCAAATCGGAATAATGGAAGCGCCACATGGTGGTGTGGTGCGGAAACGGTGGTATATCAGGGAAGCAACAATTGATGTCTGCATGTGTGAGTGTTCTGTGTGTAGAAAAAGTATTTTCTAGTGTGGATCCTTTTTTAGTTGAGCGAGTGAGCCCCAAAGAACACTCCAAGCATTAACATCTCCTTATATTACAATTGGGCTATGGACCTACGTTTGAATATTTTCCAAATCAAACCTCGTAATGGTTTGTTCTGGTGGAAGATACAGTGATTTTTAATTTACATTGAATCTCTAGTGCTAACACTAGGAGATTCTAAATGGATTGTTTTTCTTTATCATTATAGCAATGCAATTTCTGCATCGGGAACATTTATAAGCCATGGGGCGTATACAATGCCTTTTGACAGATTGACTTGGTTATGCAGAGTGATGGTACTAGGCTTAGGTTAGACAAATTTTTCGCGGCTATGAACCTTTTGGCAACGATTTGATTTTTCGCGAGGATTAAGACCTTACAGTCTCTAAGTTATGAGATTTGTTCGTACTCGGTGCTTATTGCGTCAATGGCTTTTCCCAGAGCAAAAATGCTCATTGACAATAGAGATTTAGTTTCACTTTCAGAAGCAATAACAATGAATCGTATTACATTGTCATACAGCGCGTGCAGTGAGTGAGTGTATGTAACAACCGATTGATAGCTGGCTGTGGGTATGAATGTTGTTGGTGTGCTGTTTCGTATAGTTGTAAGGGCATAGCACCTACAACAATTTGATTCGGTAAACCAACTCTGAATCTGCGCTTAGTAACATCGGTGTTTGTGTTTTTTGTGTTTGACTTTATAATGACTCGGGAATTCAGAGTAGATATTGCCAATATACGCGGGCTAAAAAATAATCACTTTTCTGTGTACGTCCACGTCTGCAAATGCAGACCAGCTGTTTTGGCACTTAGTGAAACACAGGTAGATCCCCGCCCACACCTCTTAGATCACTCTGATCTGAAGCTACCTGGCTACGAACTAGTGCCATTATTCTTCTCTCACCGCGGTTCCGCCATTCACGTGCATAGTGATGTAGCTTACCAAACTCCACCACAATGTAGTCACTGTTCCAATCCGGAATTCAATTTCATGTGGTTAAAATTCCATCTCCGTAAGTAAATTATCCACTACTGCTTTATTTACAGAAGCCCCAAACTGGACAGCAATTCGATATTTAATGAGTTTGAAGCGCTGTCTGACTCCATTCAAAGAATTGTATCCTTGTATCCTCATACTGAAATCGTTATTACGGGCGATTTCAATATACACAATTCTGGGTGGTTTCGACATTCTGGTCAGACAACACCCGAAGGACAGTGCGTTGAGATCTCCGCTGCGGAAAATAACCTAACCAAGCTTGTAAATGAGCAAACTCGAATACCAGACGTTGACAGTCATACCGTCAACGCCCTGGACTTGTTTCTAACTTCTCACCCTGATAAGTACACCGTTGATGTGCTCTCCCGTCTAGGCTCGTCGGGCCATTGTGTCGTATCAGCTAATTTCTCGTACGCCGACCACATAGTTAGAGAAAAGATTCCTAAAAGAACCGTATGGCAATACGAGAAAGCCAACTGGAGCGGTCTTAACAGCTTCTTTAGGAATTTCAACTGATCGTTATGTTTCCTCGATAACGACGTGGATGCCGCTGGTGATATGATCACAGACACCATTCTCTTTGGAATGAGAAACTTTATCCCTCATCGGATGAAGAGTATCAAGCCAAAAGAAAAGGCATGGTACGACTCGAGCTGTAAAGAGGCTGCCAGGGCTAGAGAAATGTTTTTTCGGCCCTTCAAGACCAGCCCAACTGAGGAAAATCGAAAAAACTTTAAACGAGCCAGAAATGACTGCAACACCTTTCTTAATCTTGTAAAGTTCTAATACGACCAAAAACTGAGGCAAAAAATACTACAACGTCCCAAAGGTAGTAAAAACTTTTGGTCGTTCCTCAAAAATATTAGAAATTCTGCCTCATCCGCCATCCCAACGCTCATTTACAATGACATTGCAGCTGTCAGCTCTTTAGACAAGGCCAATCTGCTTGCTGCACACTTTGCGGCCAGCTCAATACTCGCAGATTGTGCTTTGTCTCCGCCTATACTTGAGTGCGTCGAGTCTTCAATGGGACAAATCCACTTTCGCACTCGTATAGTAGCAAGAGTTCTTAAAGATCTTAATATACATAAATCCACTGGTCAAGATGGTATATCTCCCCTCCTTCTGAAGAGGTGTTCTTCCACGCTGGCAAAACCATTGCGTAAGCTTTTTCATGAATCCTACTCTTTAGGACTCTTTCCGAGCAGGTGGAAAACAGCAATTGTCCAGCCCGTCCCTAAGAAAGGCGAATCTTCCTATCTCTCTTCCTACAGACCCATTGCACTTACGTCCCTTCTTTCCAAGGTCATGGAAACGCTGATAAACCATCACCTAATGAAATATCTCGGAACACGAAAACTTCTTAATGACCGGCAGTACGGTTTTGGTAGCAACAGGTCCACTGGTGATCTGATGGCATGTCTCATCGAAAAGTGGAACCAAAGCGTATATCAATCTGGTGAAAGCAAGATAGTTGCACTTGATATTTCTAAGGCATTTGACAGAGTTTGGATTAGAAATTACCTTTCGGAACGTTCAATTCAAGTTGTCTTGGATGGTTTCAAGTCTGATATTCACAAAATAAATGCTGGTGTGTCCCAGGGCTCCGTTCTGTCTCCGACACTCTTTTTAATTTTCATCAACGATCTTTTGTCTGCTACCTCTAATCCAATATATTCCTTTGCTAACGACAGTACTCTCTGCTTTTCATATTCGTTCCCGGACTCACGTCTCTGCTCTTCGGCTGTAGAACGGGAACGGCAGCGTATGTTAAGTTCATTAAATTCTGATATTACCAGCATAACTAATTGGGGAACACTAACAGAGTAGAATTTAATGCTTCCAAAACACAATCTGTCTGCTGTCGTTAAAGCGAAATTTAAACACCCAGCCATTATCCATGGAAGGCACTTACATCGTCGAAACCGATAAGCTTTCCATTCTCGATATGTGTGTCAATGACAACTTACGTTGGAATGACCACATATTCGGTGTCGTCGAAAATGCTGCGAAATGTGTAGGTTTCCTCAAGCGATGTAAGAAATACTTTACCCCCTCTGATCTGGCCTCAATATATAAGGCATTTATCCGCCCGAAATTGGAGTACAATAATCATATCTAGTCGGGTGCGCCTAAAACATCTCTAAACCTGCTAGATAGGATCCAAAACCGTGCGATAGAACTCATAGGTGATACTAATATCACTCAAGCAATGGACACCCTCGAACACCGACGTAATGTCTCGTGTCTCACTCTGTTTTATCGCTATTCCCACCACCAGTGCTCCGTAGAAATCGCCAATAGCATTCCGCCCCTTCAAACTTTAAACCGTAACACTCGTCTCGCTATGAATGCTCATCAGTATACTCTCAAGCCCATTCTCGGACGTACTCTAAAATATCGTGATTCGTTCCCAAGCCGTACAATTCGCTTATGGAATGCCCTGCCTAGCTCTTTATTTCCTAGTCATTATAACCTTCAAACATTTAAAACCAACGTTCACCGGTACCTCTCTATATCCACGCTGTGTGCAAACATTTTAACAGTACAAAAAAAATAATCCCTTGAGCGCGCGCAGATTATTAAAAAAAATCTGAATTTTTGCAATTATTGGTTTTAGGATGTTCAGGGAAGGGATCGTAGGTATGCAATGGTTTATTTCTTTTAGCACGAGGTTCATTGAGCATAACTTCGGAGAGCGTACCGAACCTATTTCCCGTTTTTGTTTTTGGCCCTGAGGCTATGGTGGAAGATGGCGGTAAATGAGATGAACTTTACGGAGGAGTGCAAGGTAGGAAATAAACCTTTTTTAACGGGGTACTGTGAGAACTAAGAGGTCTTGTATTTGCGCACAATAGAAAGCCGTCGGTTGGAACAATCCGTACAGTACTAAAGCCAGTCGTTACAGAAAATAAAAATACATGTATCATGTCTCAATAAACGCACTTGTCGACATTCTTTATCGAACTATGGGTTTTGTTGTGGTGGCCGGGTAAAGCCTAGCATATGAGACACAACTTGTATCAGAGTACATAGCTACTGGTCTCCTTCACAGGTCAAGAGGTTTTGGAAGATTCAATTCTCAGGTGAACGCAGGCATTTAAGAACAAATTTGTTCTTTTAGCTTTGAAAGTGCGCGCATAATAAGTACTTGAAAAAACTATTGAGAAACTACTTCATGCCACCCGACTTAGAGTCGTTTCTCCAAATACCAAATGCTAAGCACTGCTCGAGTTTTATGATCGGCGAGTTGTATTTACCTCGTTACAGTCAAATCAACCTTGCTGGTGCTTTGAACACATCCACTACATGGAAATGTTCTTGGCAAATATGAATATTGAGAGTGGGATCGGTGGGTGCAGAATGATTCCCAGGACGGAGACATGTGACAAACCATAAGGTGCTTCTTCCGCCTTAATTTCCTCATGGGAATCAATTTGGAAAATTTCGCAAAGCAGCTCGTTATTATTTTTCGGATAATCCAGTTTTTCGATCCAATTCATGCTGATGTCTGCTTTCCTTTGCAGCGCACAGTGGGGCAAAACGGCCTCAAAACTGGAAACAATTCCTGTGCTGGATTTAGACAAGTGAAACTTTTTGAAATCGTTAGATATTAATGGTACGAGTAAATAAACTAATTTTCACTTTTAAATTTTTTATTTTTTACGTTTTAATTAAGAATTAAGATATTTATTTAAGAACACATAAATCAAACAATTTTATTTACAATTGTTTTACATTTTTTTCGAACTTATATAAATATATAAAGACGTAATAAAGAAAATGCGTAATATTGTTTTTCAATTGGTTTCAATGTTTTTGCAGCGAAATTAAAAGATTGATTCATCTAATGAACAATCATCGTCGCTCTCAGATTTGCCATCAGATGCATCACCTTCACCTGCACAAATAATCAAATTGAAAACATCTTTGGAAAATGATTTAATTTTTTTTTTGGAAGTTTTCTCAGACTTGTAATTAGTGGATCAGATGTAATCAACATCAAATTAAAAACATCTTGATCATTGAGGACTATCCTGGGAACATTTTCTGGAGTAGCTTTCGCGATATTTCTTAAAATCCTTATTTCTCGCCTCCTGAGCTTCTTCAGATAACTGTCCGATAGAACCAGTGGATATTACATCTGATCCATGGATTAAGAGTTTGTACACAGTGGGAGGCATACAAAAACCACGGATAGGTGCTTACAAAGTGTTTGGCGGTATTAATTGCGAATTTTTTTGAAGTTTTCAATGTTTATTTCATATCTGCTTGAAATTGCCAATATAATTGTATGAAATTCTTCAATTAATGTCATGTCAACACCCAAAATTTCGGAGACGAGGTATATATTATTAAAAAATCCCCGAGCAGTGTTGCCATCATTTGTGTTGCCAAACCTTGGTTTTGGTTGATCAACATTAAGCCCCTTTCGATTTTTGAATTCATTTTGTATTCGAGCTTTGCTTTCTGCCACTAATTTTTTGTCGTCAATTCTGGCTTGCCACTTTTTGATTGGCATTTTACATCCAACATGTAACAGACATTCAAACACTCTAATCCAGCAATGTAATACTGATAAACCAAACTCTAAAGTATCGAGTTTATGAGGTTTTGACAACATCTTCTCTATGTCATTGAATTCTTTAGAGCTTGCACCACAGATAAAGCAACGTTGAGTGGAGGTATTATTGGCTAATGCGTTACACACTTTCCCATCCACCATAGTGATTGACAGCTTGTGAGTAACGCTAACAGTTTTGCCATCAACGTCCACTACCGAAGGTTTTAATTTCTGTATTTGTTCATTAACATGCATCTTTTCGGAAATTGATAGTTCTGCCCATTCTTTTACGAAACATATTTTTAAAGGACGACAGTATCTCGTAGAAGAACGCCGTGGGTTTTGCCACACAATTTCTCTTTTATCCAAATTGTCAATAAACAGTTGCAATGGTAACATAGAAATAATAAAAACACTGGAATCATTAGCTTCCACTCCAACATATTTTGGTTTATATGAAGTATGGCCTGAACTTCCGTCGAAGCCCCACTTTGATAACAACAGTAATTTCTTCAGTTCATCGTTGTTTAATTCCGTGATTAAATATTTTTGAGATTAAGCGTTCAGTGGGGTGGTTCATAAGTGCCTGAAGAGAAACTTCAGCGGAAAATGAAGATACTTTGATACCTTCTGGATAACAGTCTTTTTTGGCATTTTGAATGACTTTATATGAAGGAAACCTTTCAGGATCTTTGCTTCTAATAACATTGTGCTGATGTCTCGTTAATTTTGTTTCTACGAGTGTCTAAAGGGCTTCTTCTCCTAACATCTTTACTCTTTGTTTTGTTTCCTGTGCTTCATAAGCTTTTTTGTATTTAGTTGCACTTTTAGGTGAACGCAATACGTGTCCTAGCAGTTTAGAGGCCGGTGCATGACCTGCGGCTCTCTGGCTTACCCTAATTCGATAGAGGAAATATCTTTTCGTATATCAGCCGTTTTACATCGTTTTGATCTATCACTACATTCTTCAAAGTTCCCTTTTGGACGTCCTCTTTTGTATGGGGTTGTATTGTATTGCCTGAAACCAATTGATGTTTGCAACCACTTTTCGTTAATTTTCTTGAATCGTGCTACTTTGCGATCTGATCTGAACCATTTTTCTTTGAATCATGAAGCAAACTGGCAAAGTGTGTGATTTAATGCGACCATCTTATCCGGAGGACAACTAGTGCGTTCCCGCAGGTCCAATTTCAAGAATTTTATTTTCTCCTCCAATGTTGTCCGTCCAGGATCGTTCATAATGTCGAATAACTTCATCCGAGATAAAAATAAATCACTTGAGTTCGAACCTAGGGCAAAATGTGAACATCTCTTTTGAATCTATTAGCCAACAAGTTCAACTATATAGAAATGCAAATATCTCGATGTAGAACGATTTGGAAACCTACTTTAAGCTTAAGGTTTTTGAATAGACATAAAAAATGTTAGTTTCTGGAACACACTTCCATTTTTAATTAAAACAACTAAAAACAGGCACATACATGTTTTGAAACCAACACTTTTTTTCACTTTTGCACATCACTTTCGAAATCGTAATAAATCTATGACTTCAAATGCTTACCAAAGAGTGGGAGAGCATGCATGAGTGATGATTCGATGCACTCACATGTTATCTAACGGGAAACATGCAAAACATTATCATTATTCTCATTTAATTTTTTGAATTGTTTCCAGTTTTGAGGCCATTTTGCCCCACTGTGCAGCGGCTCGTTAATGTCGAGTCAACCGTAGATTTTGACTTACAATTTGCATTTTGGTCTTTATGGGTTTTATAGTATTTTTCCCATCTCTTACCACGTACAAGTGGATCGTGGTCCATTGGTAGGTCCATTTTTTCGTCAGTAGAACTAGTTGTTGATACTTTTAAGAATTAGCCAAGTTCCCCCAATCGCAAGGAGATGCGCTAAATAAGGGCTTAAATAACGATTTTAGGGCTTTATTTCGAATATATTTCAGTTCCTGAACTTCTATGTCCCATTCCTCCTCCTTCCTTTCTTTAGGTATCATTTCCATAAACGCTCATGTTTTATAGCAGGTGTCTAGAAAATAAAATATTGTTCAGTTGAAACAAGGCTTCGAAATTGGTATTTGATTTATGTTTATAACGATATTTTTCATCGAAATCCTAACATCCACTCGATACTTTTTGATTTACAGGGAACCCGGCAGTGATTGGGCATTAAGTCAAGCAAAACGTAACCTGGTCAACGAGTACTTCCTTGTAGGCGTAACAGAACAGATGGAGGATTTTGTTGATCTCCTCGAACGGTCACTTCCTAGGTAAAGAGAGCCCTCCATCAACATCCATTAAATACTTTTATAATGATTTCCATTTTAGAATATTTAAGGGCTTTCGAGAGCACTATCAACACTCAAACAAGTCCCACCTACGACAGACCTCGTGGAAGATCGCTCCCAGTGAAGAGACCGTTGATGTCATAAAGAAATCCAAAATTTGGCAAATGGAAAACGACTTGTATGAATTTGCCCTCGCACAATTCCAATTCAACAGAAAGAAACTGACAATTCCAGATAAAAACAATCGTCTACAGAAGTTTATGTACGAAAAGATACGACCAAAGTAGAATAGCCGAACTTGACTAACTAGGTGTCTCACACTTAGTTTTTTTTTATATGCTTTTGTTTTACTATTTATCTTTTTTGTTCTTTTTTTTCTGTCCGTCCGTGATATAGTATTTTATTTAAATCTAATTGGCTGTTAGTATTTTTTATTCCTTGTACACCTTTTCAACATCTCACATGGTTTTTTGTGAGCGTTAATTAGAAACAAACAAAAAAAAAGACTTTTCCACAAGTTAATTCCATTTCCTTGACAAAATGTTATACGTAAGAAACAGAAGAAACAAAATGACAAATGCGAGTATGTATTTACAGCACATATTTCGCGCGAGTGCTTGATAATGTACTTATTAATATATGAATGTAAATGTAAATAACGATATTACGTAGTAAATACTTAAAAAAAAAAACAAGAAACAACAATGACATTTATGATATAAGAAAAAGTGCGGCAGGTGTTTGTCTTTGGACTGCTTCTGCCGCTGTTTTTAGCTAATTTCTTTGGTTTTCTTATTCTATAATAGTTTTAGAATAGTTTTTCTTAGAGAAAGAGTTTATGTTTTTCTTTACTTTTTTTTTGTAAATAACTTGCTTTTTATTTAGTTTACTATTATGTGAGATAATAATGAAATATACTGACAATTTAAAACAAAGTAAAACGCAACATGATTATTATTTATGTTTTATGTCTGGAAGAAACTGACTTGTGATGTGTGATAGGCTGAGGCTTTCTCTTCAATAAACCACCGAAATATGTAACGCATATAACACCCATTATTTGCCTATTTTTATGGCTACATAAAGGGACATAAGTGCCATTCTACCCTTTCTTATTTAGGTGACGCTACAGTTCGAGGTGTACGTACCTAATTTTGTGGATAAGACCATGATTACGGATCCTGACAACGACCAATATATGGTGGCGGGGTAAACAGAGGTTGCTCGCAAGGCAGCGTCCTATTCCCACTGCTATGGTGCATGTTGATTAGCTCATACTGACACTGAAACGCTATCTATAGTTCTGAAGCATATAGTATGCAAAAGGTGGGGCAAAAGCATTGTCGTAATGTGAATGCGCCATAATTTTTGCAAATGGCGTCAAGTGTCATTGTGCTTTGACATTTATGTTGTAGACAGACAGAGAATTAGTTGACAACTTACTGAAGGAACGTAGACGGCAAACTTTCCAGATATTGTAGATCCAAAACCCGCTTTCCACTGATCGCCTCTATCCATATTAAGTTTTTTTGGAAAATTGGATAAAAAGAGAGAGAAAGGTATTTGGGCTCAGTGGTTATTTCGCTCCATGGGTGGCATCCAACATTTAATGAGGAGACTAAATTATTAGTGTAAAATGACTTGTTGTGTTTTAGGTAACCATTCATCTTACGTAATTTTAGTTGCCAGAAAAAAGGAATGTCTTTCGGGCACGGCTGGTATTGAACTCCGAACCATCCGATTGGGAAGCCAATACGCTACCACTTGAGCCATGAGCATGACCACCTAGCTTTAAGGATTATTTCATCAACGAACGCAAGTTTAACTTGCGTATAATATTCCAATGTCGCGAAGTGATTGGGGTATAGTTTGCCCATGCAGAAAATAAAGTCGAAGGGGAGATTGATTAGACTTACGTGACAAAGTCATTTGGAAACATTAAGCTCTAAGTAAAGTTTTTAGACACCAAAGTGGAAAACCTATCGATGGATAGGGGGCAGTGTTTAATAATCCTCTCAAGATTGTATATAGTTAAAATGAAAAACAGAGGACATAGATGGCTGTCTTGTGAAACACCATAAGTGGACAAAAATAGGGTTGAGAGGGCTGACCTAAAGCAAACTCTATGATAACGGTTCTCTAGGCAAGAAGATATTCATTTTAATAATTTGAATTTGATTTGAAAAAGATCAAGTGATGTGATAATTTATCGAAGGCGTTTGCCAAATCTGTAGCAACAACATTGATTTCATTGCCATTTTCTAGGGCTGAGAGCGCAAAGGATACGAATTCAACCAAGTTTGTAGTAGTTGGTCTACCTTTCAGGAATCCATGCTGACTGGGTTATATAAATGACTTGCACTGAAAGCTTAGAACTTCTTATAAAATACTTTCGAATATTTTAGGCATGTCAGAAGGCTTAGCAATGGGACGGTTGTTAGTTACTTCATTTTGTGATCCCTTTTTTGGACTGGGGTTATGAAAGAGGTCTTTCAAACTTAGGGAATTCCCCTTGCGTGAGGGATAGATGCAATAGGGAGGAAAGTGGTCTCGAAATATTGGAGGCAAAGTTTTTGAGAAAAATTGCGGGGAACCCGTCTAGTTCGGTAAAAATTGATCATTGAGATTTTATAACTTTTCTCGATAAGAGTAGGATCAAAAGATTGAGAGAAAGAGGGGCCAATATAGAAATTGGGAAGGCACTTGAAATATATGGGGTCGGGTACGAATAATTTGTCTGCAAATGATTGTTTAAAAAAGGTTGCAAAGGTCGGCTATAGTATGTGGGTCGATAGATGATATATTATCAAACGAGAGAGAGGAGAGATAACTGCCTAATTTTCTTTTGTAGTTGGCGAATTAATAAAAAGTCTTAGGACCGTTGATAAGAGGTTGGTCTGCGCTGATGGATTAGTTATAGAGCTGGGTGAATTGGAGGTAGGTTCCCAGCTAGTTGAAGTAGTCAGAATGTGAATGAAGTAAATAGCGAAGTCTCTGTTATACCAGAGAGGGGAGGTAGATGATATTTTATGCCGAGAAAATTATAAATATTTATTTCACTGTAAAAAATAGAGATAGCATCCGTTAAAGATTGGCTGGTAAAACCTAAGGAGATTTGCTGAGATAGATATTAATTTTGCAAAAATTAGCTTTACGTAAATTGTAAGAAAAGAAAGAAGTGGGGTGGAGAGTTATGGATAAATGAGAGAAGAGGAGGAGGGCGAAAGTCATCGATAGTTGATAGCGTCAAGATACAAAACGTTACTGTGGAGTCAATGGCATCGCTAGTGAAAATAAGGTCTAGTTACTTACCGATAGAGTTAGGGGCGCCACTTGGCAGAGGCAGATTAAAGTCACCAAAGATAAGGATATCGTCATCGATGGAATCACTTAGGTCAATAAGTTGGTCAATCGCTTTAATACCAAGGATATTAGAGTCGATAGGTTGAGCCGGGAGAATGTAGCAACATAGTGGAGAGTGTCATTTTAATTGAAACAAAGTCAAGTTTGACAGAAGAAGTGAGAGAAGATAGAGGTGAGAGAAGAGTTGAGGCTATTTTGAATGGCAAGTAGGACACCTCGGCATAGAGAATCAACTATAGGGAGGGCAGGATCATGAACCATAGGGAGAGACTGATTGTCATATCGGAAAATATTAAAAAATATGGGAATATCTCCTGGCTCTTTATGCCGCGGATCAGGTTGGTATCTGTAAAAGCATAGACGTCGAAAGAAAGGTCATGAGATTTCGACAAAACAGCACGAGTTTTAGAGCGCTTTGGTTGCAAAATGTAAGAGTGAATTTGTTGCATGGAGAAGTTGGGGAGTATACGTAGATGAGATGCAGACGACGAAGGCAAGTTGGGAACGAAAAAATTTATCATGGTAAGTTCGGGTACGCTGAAGGTGAGAGACATTCAGAGTGTACATATCTACAAAAGTGTACACGATGCAAAAACTACACAATATAATGTATAAAATATGGGAAGAGGAGAGAATGCCGAGTGTATGGAATCTAGCGGTTCAGAGATAAAGTGGATCAAGTCCAGTTGAATTTTTTTGAGAAAATATGACCCAGAAGTTATGTTTTTGCAGAAAACACAATTGGAAATCTCAAAATTGAAATTTATTTACAATTTGCTTCACCAAAATCTTGCTTTAAGTACGCCAGCAGTCAATTTAACAACTTGGTTAATTAAATATTCTGTTAAAGAAAGAACATAAAATTAACTCTCTTCGTTTTATTTCTGAAGCAGTCATTTGTGGCATACACAAAAACTGAGATAAGACACTTTATAGCAACTACAGAGGAATAACGCTTCTAAATATATCGTATAAAATACTGAATGAGAGGATAAGACCAATCTCTGAAGCAAGATAATAATATGAGAATATCATTGTGGTTTTCGAAGCGGAAGCTCCACCATTGATTAGATTTTTACATTAAGTGGATAGGCCACTCTAGAGGCAGTAAAAATAGGCTTTTTGTGATTTTTTTTTCAGGAAAAATATAAAATAAATGAAGTTTACACAGATTGTACATATAATCGACTGTAAAACATAATTTTTATAGAATAATTTATTTAAAAATGGCGACCGTGCAGCGTTTCTCAGATGGCAGCTCAGATACAGCTTTAAATTTTGAATTATGAGTCACTATTATTGTAAAGGGTGTTTTTTTTAAAGGTACGGTTTTTAAACTGGCAACACTGTTTCTACAAATTATCAATTTGACAGTTGCGATTTTACGGTTTGCCAGAACAACGTGTGGAAATTATGCAAACTTATTTTGAAAACCATGGTTCGGTTCGCCAAACTCATCGTGCGCTACGTTCATTTTACGGTCGACATAATCGTCCATCTGTGCAAGTTATTCGGAACAGGATGAAGCGCTTTCGCACCGCGTACACCCTACTGGATAATACGCACGAGAAGCAGTGCGAACAGAAGAGGTTATTGCCGTTGTGGGGCGTAGTGTTGAGGAGAATCCGAATGAGTCGATTCGACATCGTGCACAGCTATTGGAGCTATGCCTTTCCACTTTGTGGAAGATTTTACGGAAAGATCTTGGCTTAAAAGCTTATAAGATTCAGCTTGTGCAAGAGTTGAAACCGCGTGACCTTTATACTCAGCTTGATCCTCATTTTCAACGCAAAATTTTGTTCTCCGATGAGGCCCATTTTTGGTTAAATGGGTAGTAAACAAGCAATATTTCCCAATTTGGAGTGGAGAAAACTCAGAAGTCTTTGTCGAGATGCCCTTATAACCATTAAAACTCACTGTTTGGTGTGCTTTGTGGGCTGGTGGAATCATCGGCCCATATTTCTTTACGGACGATGCTGGCCAGAATATTACCGTTAATGGAGAGCGCTATAGAAACATGATTTCACACGGCGCGCGACACCATCAATTTATTGCGGGAAACATTTGCTGAGCACATAATTTCGCGTACCAACAACTCCTGTAAATTTTGAATTATGATGGGTCACTAAATTTTTTTTATTGTACATAACAACAGTTAGAGAAGTAGGTTTTTTTTTTGATATATTGATTTTTGGCCGAATGGCACATTTCCAAAGTCAAACTTGCAAAATTCGGAGAAAAATCGCAGAAAATTGTTAATAACAAATGAACTATGCCATATAAAAAAAAAATCTTTCAATACTCATTTAGACAATATATTTTCAAAGATCTAGTTAAAATTTGAGGTGAATCGGTTGAAAATTGTTCCAGTTATTGGTGCGGCCAACTTGAAAAATGCAGTTTTGAGATAAACGCATTTAAAATTTTAAGTTAAGCTCACTGCCTACCTGGCGGCCTTGTACTATACTTTGAAAAACAAGTATTTCGAGATATTTCCCGAACATAATCTTTTGGGATACCATTTTTGAGATCCTAAATAAAAATTGAAAGCAATAAAAAAAAATAGATTTTTTGAAAATCCTAGAGTGGCCAAACCCCTTAAAACAAAGCATGTGCATGAGAAATGATATCACAAGGTGTCCCCCGAAAACTAGTAGAACTACCGATGATGATGATGAACGAGTCCAAAGAAAAATTTTACTTCATAGCAAGAAATTAGATAAATTCAACATCAATAACGGGGTCAGACAGTTCAACGCCCTATATGCACTGCTCTTTAATATGGCCATCCAACATGCCATAGGAGTACTAGAAAATGGCGGTAGCATATTCAACAAGTCATACTAAATAATAGGATAGGTAGACGATTTAGCAATAATGCTAAGACATATCGAAGTATTGTAGAGGTATTTGTAACATTCGAATCAAGAGCAACGCAGGTTTGGTTCAAAATAAACGAAAATAGAATAAAGTATATGAGAATGTCTAGGAACACCAGAGTAAGAAACCCCCAAAACAGAACCATCTCCGACTTTAACTTCGAAGGGGTTGAAAACGTTAAAGGCCTTGGAATACTCTTAAAGAATAGAATAGACAATAGTATGCAACACTGCGTGAAAGACAGAATACGAGCAGGCAATGCCTGTAATTTGGCGCATAAAAAGCTACTACAGTCAAACCAATCTAAAAAACTGGAAATCTTACTGTACAATAAAACGATAATACACTCAAAAGTAACATACGGTTTCGAAGTATGGCCTCTAATAACAACCGATGTAAAAAATTCTGAGAATCTTCGAAAGAAAAATTATTAGATTAAACGGTGCAAGACTAGAAAGATGGAATATACAGGGTGTCCCAAAAATCAACATCAAGCCGGAAATGGGTGATCAGGACTGAAACGAATAAAATTTGGAAACTTCAAAGTAAAAAAAAAATATTTTCATAATCCATGTAAATTTTTTTTATTTGCTTTAAAACTCTGTTTTTATTAAATTCATTCACAATTACAAAAAATAAAAAAATTATTTGGGTTCCCATTCTTTCCTCAACTTCTTTCGAATGTCCTTCGTAAGGTTGGTGACAGTTACATCCGTGATCTTTTTGGACGCTCTTTTCCATTTAGCACTAAAATCTTTTCATTCCTTTGCACACTGCTCACTTTTCCTCAATTTATCTTTGACCAAAGCCCAATACCTTTCAATGGGACGGCACTGTGGAACATTGGGTGGATTCATGTCTTTTGGGACAAAGTCGACATTTCTAGCAACAAGAAAGCTCAACGTCGCATGAGCATAGTGAGCTGAAGCTAAATCTGGCCAAAATAATGTTGAACCCTCGTGTTTGTTTAAGAAACGAATCAACCGTTTTTTTTAGGCACTCGTTAATGTACACTTCTCCGTTAATTGTTCCCGTTGTAGTAAACGACGAGCTTCTGTGTCCACATTGGCAAATGGCCTGCCAAACGAGATATTTTGACCCGAATTTTTCCATCCCAATCGATGTTGTTCATTGCGGAAGAATCTCAGCTTAAAACGAGTTGTAAAGCTGCGCACCTGCAAGAGTAGTAAAGTCGGCTTTGACATAAGTTTCGTTATCAACTCGTATAGCTTTCGGGCTCGTGTTTTTATGACTTTTTTTTGCTTTTCAGTAACTTTTGGAATTTTTTGTTTTTTTCGAGTTTTTAGACCGTTACGTTTTTTAGATCTTTGTACCATGGTTTGGTTGGTATTACATTTCCGAGCAACATCTCTGGATGACATAGTCCGGTTTTTTACGATGGTACCCACTATTTTCCTGTCCAAATTTGTATCATGTGCTCCACATTTAGCTTCACTTTTCTGTTTTCGCTTAATTGTCAACGTCTCCAAATATCGTTTAATAACACTGTACTGCTATGTTTAAATTTTTTGCGATGAAATAGTTTGGACGCAAAGTATTTTCGAGCCATTTGTCGATGATTTTTTAACGGCGTTCCTCTTGACTCATATTTTACAAATATTTTAAACCGCACCGAACTAAAATCAATAACAAACTGAAACTAGAGAATATACAGGCTAATTTGGGTACAAAATGGGGTTGCAATTTTTACGCACGTATTAAAACTTACAGATTTTATTCATTTCAGTCCTGAGGTCAAGTGGTGCCGGTTATCACAAAATTATAAAAAAAAATTTAAGTCGTATACTTTTAAAATTATTGGCACTCAAAAAAAATCGAGAAATCTGACACCCTGTGAAAATCTTTCAAGTGCTGTGACCGCAAATCTTTACTTTGCTTCGATTTTTTGTTGTTATTCTGTAAATTACGGTCCAAAATTGAAACATAATTATATCGGTTTTAACTAAAATATTGCCTTTTTGTCCATCCATGTATATGAAAATCATTAATCACCTAACTTGAACTGAGATGTACTGACAAAAAAATGTACTGTGCTATTGTGGCAAGTAACTTTAAAAGATGGCGTATTTAGTCTGGATTCCAAAATGGCATGAAACTTGCTAGATTAATGCTTAATTGAGAACAAAAAATATATTTTGTTAAAAAAAACACGATTCATAGTTAATTCTTTTTAATTAGTTAAAATGAGTACCAAGTGTTAGCGAGACAGACAGTGACGCTGTGATTGAGACGGATAAACATGCCATTTCGACTAGTTTGAGTGAAACAGATAGAGATGCCACCCTTGTTATTTCATTTAATTTTTTTCCCGTCACAGAGCACACAGAACACTACGTTCTCTTGGTGTAGCTCTGCATCATCTTACAAATGATCTGGTAATAAGACGGGGATATCTGCAATTTTTTGTCACAGCTTGTTTAAATTTTCTATCGGTAAAAAAAATCGAGTGGATTTAAATCAGGTGAACGGGCTGGCCACGAAATTGTACCAGACCGCCCTATCCACCTGTTGTAGTATTCCCGATCTAGGAACTCTCGTACTGTGCGTGCATAATGCGTTGGGCAGCCATCTTGTTGATACCACATGCATGCATAAATATTTTGTACCACGTCTTCCATTGGTAAGTGGTTCTCCAAAAAATCTAAAGAAACCTCGGCATTCAAATTCTGCGGCAGCTTGAATGGGACAATAATTCTACCATCCAAAATTCCCGTCCACATGTTTACTTTAAAACGGTACCGTGATCTATATTCCCGCATCAAATGTGGATTTTCCACGTGCCACTCGTGCAAATTGTGGAGGTTCATGTAACCGTCCCTTTGAAAAGTTGATTCGTCCGACCTGGGATCTTTTCGAAGAATCTCGGATCTTCTCTGAACCTCTGCAACATCGTTTGACAAAACTGTACTCTGTCTGGATAATCTCGGGGTAGCAGACTCGTTGTACATAGTACGTATGGTTTTTCCTTATAATTCGGTGTGCTGTAATTTTGGGCACTCCTATGGTTTATTAAATTGCACGTACTGAGGTACTAGGGTCTTATGCGACTGCTTGTAAGACTTCGTCCTCGTAGGGCATGACGGGTCTTCCCTCACTAACCATTAGATTTGGAAATCGACCCTCTGAGAATGACCGGTGCACGTTTACAAACACTCGATGCTCCGGATGACGCTGAGCATTTGGGTATCTCTCATGATAAAGTCTGGCTGCAACACTAGCATTACACCTGCATTCCCCATAAATGAGATATACGAGTATGTAAGCATATTCCTGAACAGTGTATCGAGATGGCATGATGGCATTCACACTACGCAACCACGGGATCAACGATCAATAATAGCCCAGAAGAAATCCAGGTTCGACAGAAACGATCAGATTGCAAATCAAAGTCGCAATGCAATGAAGTCCAGTAAAGTAAGTATTGTATAAATAGATAAATAAATAAATAAGTAAATGAAAAATAAATAAATAAACAAAATAGCAAAGAAACAAAATAAATAGGACATTATATGTCAATAAATAAATAGTATACAATGGATAAATAAATAAATTATAAATTAGATATAACATATACAGATATACGAGGGTTGTCTGAAAAGTTTCCGACCGAACAATGATACATTCTTTCTCAAAATTTTATTTTTATTTTTCTACATAGTCTCCTTGTAACTCTACACACTTCTCCCAGCGATGCTCCCATCTTTCTAACCCGTCCAAATAGTACTTGGCGTTTTTCTCTGCAAAATAATTGTTCACGAAGGTGATTGCCTCCGCATTTGACGAAAATCTCTGTCCTCCGAGCGCAGTTTTTAGATGAGGGAACAAAAAGAAGTCGCTTGGGGTTAGATCTGGTGAATAAGGCGGATGGTCAAGCAGTTCAAACCGTAATTCATGGATTTTCGCCATGGCAACCGCTGAGGTGTGAAACGGCGCGTTGTCTGGGTGAAACAGGATTTTATTTTTCCGCAATTTCTGCCTTCAGCTTGGCAAGTAATGATGCGTAGTATGCTCCTGTAAAGGTTTTTCCTTTTTGAAGATAATCGATTTAGATAACTCCTTTACTATCCCAAAAAACAGTCGCCATCACTTTCCCAGCCGAAAAGACAGTTTTTGCTTTTTTTGGAGCCGGCTCGCCTTTTGCAGTCCACTGTTTTGACTGAATTTTTGTTTCGGGCTTATAATGGTTTATCCAAGTTTCATCTACAGTAATTAATCGGCGCCAAAACTCGGATTTATTCCGCCTAAACTGCGCCAACAGAGCGTTGGAAATGTTCATTCGAACACGTTTTTTGTCTAAGGTAAGCAAACGCGGCACCCAACGCGCGGACAGCTTTCTCATGCCTAAATCTTGATTTAATATGTAACAAACACGTTCTTTGGACATTTTCATAACCTCTACTACTCCTCTCACTTTAATTCGGCGGTCGTCTAACACTATTTGGGGAACTTTAGCAATGTTATCGTCAGTGGTTGCAGTTTTTGGACGTCCCGAACGTTCATCGTCTCCCAAGCTCTTGCGGCCATGTTTAAATTCAGCTGCCCAAAATTTCACTGTGGTAAATGGTGCAGAGTCCCCATACACAGAGTCCCCATACACAGAGTCCCCATACACAGAGTCCAACTCATTTTTGATTTGCGTAGGCGTATTGCCTTTCAAAAACAAGAATTTAATAACAGCTCGATACTCAATTTTTTCCATTTCCGTTTCCACAAAAAACACTCACATCGACTCACTCAAACGAGTGTCAACTAAAAACTGCGCGTCCAAAATGACTGAAACTTCGATATGCAATTGTCAAAAGATGCACAACCAGCATTCACTTTTATTGACGAGTGCCGCTATCTTTACGTGGCGGTCAGAAACTTTTCAGACAACCCTCATTTAATCACATAATTCATAAGCAAATGAATGTTACAGAAGCTTTGTTACAATCAATTAAATATATTTAATAAGCAAAATACAAACATGTAAATGAATGGGAAGTCGTAATAACATACGAGGTCGTTCAATATATTCTCGGTATCGATATGAAGGAAAATGCAAATTCAATTTAAATTGTTTTAATTTTTCAATATAATCTCCCCTTACATCAATGCATTTGTTACACCTTGAGATAAGCTTTTTTAAACCCTCAAAAAAATAAATTTCCTCCTCCTCCATTTATTGCCGACTTGAGTTCTTCATCATCCGAAAATCTTTTTCCACGAAGACATTTTTTCAAATCCTGAAACAGGAAATAATCACTAGGGGCAAGGTCTGGACTATAGGGTGGGTGTTGGATTTCTTCGAAACTACAATCTCGCGCAGCAGCCTTGGAAACTCGCGCCGTATGAACAGGAGCGTTGTCATGAAGAAGCAACACACCCGCTGCGAGTTTACCCCGTCTTTTCTTTTTAATTTCCTCCCGCAAATTATGCAAAGTGGAAGCGTAGGATGCGGCGTTGATGGTTTCACCTTTTTTTTGTACTCAATGAGCAAGATTCCCTTTGAGTCCCAAAAAACTGTGGCCATGAGCTTCCCGGCAGACGGAGTGACTTTGAACTTATTCGGGGGGTCTGTTCCTTTTTTATGCCACTGCATGGACTCTTGTTTGCTTTCAGGGTCATAGTGGTGGACCCATGTTTCGTCCCCAGGAACAATTCGATCCATAACACCGTCCGCGTTCTCACTACACATCTCCAAAAGCTCTCTACAGCATGCGATTCTCACTTTTTTCTGAGGCGCTGTGAGCATTCGTGGCACCCACCTTGCACTGACCTTTGAAAGGCTAAGATGGTCATGAAGAATGGTGTGAATGGTACCAATTGAAAGCTTGGTGATCTCTGCCATCATTTTCACCTTTATTCGGGCATCCTCAAGAACAAGTTTTTCGACTTCTTTGATGCTTTCTCCCGTACAAGCAGTAGCCGGGGCGCCGGAGCGGGGGTCGTCTTCAATGCTCTCTCTGCCTCTCTTGAACTCACTTGACCACTTTTGCACAGTTGATAATGAAGGTGCGGAACCCGAGTAAACAGCCACCATCTGTTCATGATTAGTTTTTTAACTTTTTCCTTGCTTAGTGAGAAATTTAATTACAGCGCGATGCTCAATTTTCACCATCATCGTCTCAGTTGCCATTATGATTCTGTTTAACTAGAGATAAAACGCGAATTAATAATCACATTTATATGAAATTTTACATGAATGCACTAAAATAATAGTATTACTTGAAAAATAAGTCAATTTATATATACAACCACAGCTTCACCCCGATATCGAGAATATGTTGAACGCCCCTCGTATATCGATATTTAATAAACACGATTAATTGAGTTGATTTACAAGAGGATTTTAGCAAATATAACATCTTAACTTGAACGAGTCACTTAGCTTGCATATTCTAGAAGAGATCAATTCAACATTAGCTCTATCATGTAAATCTTTAAAACTTTATTCTGATATATTTGAATCTTTCTAATGTAGCATTTAGCGCCATTTCCCCACACCATACAACCGTACAATAATATAGGTTGGAAAATCGTTTTGTAAATTATCCTTTGGTTATCATTTGAAAGTGTTGATTTTCTATTAATAAAGGGATATAACATTTGTATTGCTTTATTTACTTTGTTAATTGTTTCAAAAACGTGGTTTTTAAATGTCAATTTTTGATCAAAAAAAAATCCCAGGTACTTTAGAAATGGCTTCCATGCTTTTAGGTGGTCATTGATTTTTAACTGAATGGCTGTAAGAAAACAAGACTTTCTTTTTCGGGTGAAAAAGATAGCTTGGGTTTTTTCCACGCTCAGTTTTATTTTCCATTTGGACGAGCTTTGCAATATTCCAATCGCATTTTTTAAGTTCATCTCAATGTTGAGACCGAACTCATGCGAAGAAAGTATAGCGATATTATCAGCATAAATAGCAATTTCACAATGCGGAAGATTTGGAATATCCGACGTGAACAAATTATAAAGGATAGGACCAAGCACTGAGCCTTGGGGCACACCTGCACAAAAACTGACTACATCAGACGCATTACAATTAACAAATACTTTAAAGCGATGTTTTGACACAAAACTTTGAACGATTCTACAAAGAAATGGAGGAAAATTATTATTAATCATTTTGTAGATAAGCCCAACATGCCAAACGGAGTCAAAAGCTTTCTCAATATCCAACAAAATCGTCCCAGTTGATTTACCTATTGCACGATTACTCTTTATCAGATTGCATATTCTGAGAGCCTGATGCGAGGTACCATGATTACGCCTAAAACCAAACTGCTCATCAGGGTATATTTTTTGTTCTCCGATACCATATGTTTGAGAATTTTATCTTTAAGTATTTTTTCGAATATTTTACTCAAATTGCTAAGCAAACTAATTGGCCTATAGCTAACTGGTTCATTAGGAGGCTTACCGGCTTTTGGAATTGGGACTACCTTTGCTAGTTATCATGCATCTGGAAAGTATTGCACTTAAGACAAGCATTCATGAAAAATGTAAGAAATTTTATTCCAATTATAGGCATTTCTTTTAGGTAACGATTTTTGATTGTGTCAATACCACTCTTTTTTCTTACCTGCAATTGGTTTATAATATAATTGATGTCCATCTCAGTAACAAATTCATTTGGAAGAGCATTACAATTAATTTCATTAAAAGTCCTTAGTGCGCTCTCTACAAGCGTAGTAGTCTTTGCGTTGTCTATATGTTGAGATACCGTGTGATTTTCTGAAAACTTTTGGGAAAATATGTAACATATTTTCGTTGTCAGGAACAAAGACATTGGTGTTGCATTTAAGAAAAGGTATTTGCTTGTTTTTATTTATAATTACTTTGACTAAATAGCAGAATGGCTTTCCAGCTTTATCGAGGGTCTTCAACTTATTGTTCCATTCTGAGTTTTGATGTGCCTTTATATTCGTACTTATTAATCTATTGAAATAACACATTGGCTGAAAAGTCCGCGCCGTTTTATAGTAAAACACAAATTTTTTGCAAAATTCAACTTTATTTATCAATATAGTTGCCTTCGAGGGCGATACACTGATTGAAACGATTTTTCAATCTTTCGATACCAGTTTTGTAGTACTATTTCGGTTTAGCCTCAAAATATCCCTCTGTTTCGGCGATTCGGTCTTAAATCTCTTTCCGGCGAGCATTCTTTTGAGGTCTGCGAATACGAAATAGTCGCTGGGGGCCAAATCTGGGGAATACGGTGGGTGGGGAAGCAATTCGTAGCCGAATTCTTTCAATTTTGCCATCGTTTTCATCGACTTGTGACACGGTGCATTGTCTTGATGAAACAGCACTTTCTTTTTCTTCAAAGGCGGCCGTTTTTCTGCGATTTCGTCCTTCTGGTGTGAAGTGATGGAGCCAAGTTTCATCCATTGTCACATACCGACGCAAAAATTCGGCTTTATTGCGGTTGAACAGCTTTAAACACTCCTCTGAATCATCAACACGTTGTTGTTTTTTGGTCGACTGTGAGCAAACGCGGCACCTACTTTGAACACAGCTTTCGCATGTCCAAATATTCGTGTATGATATATCCAACACGCTCTTTTGATATCTTCAGAGCCTCAGCTATCTCGATCAACTTCACTTTACTGTCATTCGTAATCATTTTGTGGACTTTTTTGATGTTTTCATCTGAAACAGCCTCTTTTGGACGTCCACTGCATGCATCATCTTCGGTGCTTGTATGACCGATATGGTTCGTTCGCAAGGTGCAGAGTCCGGGTAACACTTATCAAGCCATTTCTTTGCATCGGCTGCACTTTTTCCCACCAAAAAGCAATGATAAATCAACACTCGAAATTGCTTTGAATCCATTTTTTTCACAATAACAAAAGTTGCTTCAGTATATCCCGAGAACTAATCGTACGACAGCTGTCAAATTTATACACGTATCTTTTGAAGGCTGGTACTAACTGAAAATGGTATGGATTTAATTCAAGTGGTGCCCTCTCTTAGAAACGGCACGGACTTTTCAGCCAATATGTTATGCTATGAGAGTTTTTGAAATTGGTAGGCGATAGTTTTGCCAATTTCTCCTGTCGGTATTTTTAATTCTGATAAGATTTAGAATATGACTCGGTAATTTCATCGCAGTTAGTTTTTTACAATTTTGGGGGATACTAGAACTTGCTGAAGTTTTAATGTGATCTGTAAATTGTTGAAGGATATTGTCAATGTCTCGTTTGTTTGTTAAAGCTTCTATGTCTGTTGGCACAGTTTGAAGTTTTTCTTTTAATTCTTTTCGAAATTTTACCCAATGCAGCATCCTATCTGTTTCACTTAGTCGAAATGGCGTGTTTATCCGTCTCAATCATGCCGTCACTGTCTGTATCGCTCACACTTGGTACTCATTTTAACCTATTAAAAAGAATCGGGTTTCTTTAACAAAATATTTTTTTTGTCCTCAATTAAGCGTTAGTCTAGCAAGTGACATACCATTTTGGAATCCAGACTAAATACGCCATCTTTTAAGGTTACTTGCCAAAATGGCACAGTACATTTTTTTGTCCGTACATTCAGCTCAAATTAGGTGATTAACGATTTTCAGATACATGGATGGACAAAAAAGCAATATTTTAGTTAAAACCGATATAATTATGTTTCAATTTTGGACCGCAATTTACAGAACAGTTACTCAGGGTTACGTGACAATAAAAAAATCGAAGAAAAGTAAAGATTTGCGGTCACAGTACTTGAAAGATCGTCACGTTTTTTTTTGAGTGCCAATAATTTTAAAAGTACATGATTTGGATTTTTTTTTATAATTTTGTGATAACTGACACCACTTGACCTATCACCCGTTTCCGGCTAGACGTTGATTTTTGGGACACACTGTATATCCGGCGGCGAACAAATAAATCAACGCAATACTATCTTAGAGGACGTGTGATTCGCCAAAAGGATAAGATGGCTTGGGCATTTAGTAAGAATGGATGACTCAAGAAAGCAAAGAAGAACATTAAACGCCCACCCTGAAAGTACGAGAACAAGAGGTAGGCCAAGGATAAGATGGTGTAACTAACAACATACAAAAACTAAACGTTAAAAATTGGAGAAATGCAGCACAATAACAAGAACAGAATGGGAGGCCAAACCCTCCCCAATGATGTAACGCCATAAGGAGATAGAGAACCTTGATACAAAGCTTAACTGCACAGTGTTATGAATCAATGAATTTTCTCTATCATAAGGACTGAAACGAATAAAATTTGGAAACTTCAAAGTAAAAAAAAAATATTTTCATAACCATGCACATTTTTTTGATGTGCCCTAAAACTCTGTTTTTATTAAATTCATTCACAATTACAAAAAATAAAAAAAATTATTTGGGTTCCCATTCTTTCCTCAACTTCTTTCGAATTTCCTTCATAAGGTTGGCGACAGTTACATCCGTGATCTTTTTGGACGCTCTTTTCCACTTAGCACTAAATTCTTTTCCGTCCTTTGACCAAAGCCCAATGCCTTTCAATGGGACGGCACTATGGAACATTGGGTGGATTCATGTCTTTTGGGACAAAGTCGACATTTTTAGCAACAAGAAAGCTCAACGTCGCATGAGCATAGTGAGCTGAAGCTGAATTTGGGCCAAATAATGTTGAACCCTAGTGTTTGTTTCAGAAAGGAATCAACCGTTTTTTCAGACACTCGTTAATATACACTTCTGCTTCTGTGGCCACATTGGCAAATGGCCTGCCAAGCGAGACCCGAATTTTTCCATCCCAATCGATGTTGTTGATTGCGGAAGAATCTCAGCTTCAAATGAGTTGTAAAACTGCGCACCTGCAAGAGTAGTAAAGTCGGCTTTGACACAAGTTTCGTCATCCCAAACCAAGCACGCTTTCTTGTTGCCGATCAACTCGTATAGCTTTCGGGCTCGTGTTTTTATGCCTTTTTTTTGCTTTTCAGTAACTTTTGGTATTTTTTGTTTTTTTTCGGGCTTTTAGACCGTTACGTTTCTTAGGTCTTTGTACCATTGTTTGGTTGGTATTACATTTCCGAGCAACATCTCTGGATGACATAGTCCGGTTTTTTACGATGGTACCCACTACTGTCCAAATTTGTATCATGTGCTCCACATTTAGCTTCACTTTTCTGTTTTCGCTTAATTGTCAACGTCTCCAAATATCGTTTAATAACACTGTACTGCTATGTTTAAATTTTTTGCGATGCAATAGTTTGGACGCAAAGTATTTTCGAGCCATTTGTCGATGATCTTTTTACGGCGTTCCTCTTGACTCATATTTTATAAATAATTTAAACCGCACCGAACTAAAATCAATAACAAACTGAAACTAGAGAATATACAGGCTAATTTGGGTACAAAATGGGATTGCAATTTTTACGCATTGGAAGTATAGCCCGTATTAAAATTTACAGATTTTATTCGTTTCAGTCCTTATAATAAGATGCATAAGAGTGGATGTGCAAGACCGACCTCAAGATGATAAGTGTTCAACTGAGGCAAACGGTAGGCAAAGATCATGATAATTATCTTGCGTTGATTTTAGTGTTGAACCAAAAAGGACACTGGACTTGTCATTGACTTAGCTATTGTAGATCTAGACTAGGAAAAATGTTACTTTTTAGATAAATCCTCTTGTGGTAAATAGGAGTATACAACAGATAAAGCTCTAAATTAAGGAAAGACATTTATGTACATTATTATTCTCAAGAAGATTGTATAGAGTTTCCTTGTGCCTTGTGTCGCTTTGGTATTACTACTTCCGCAACATAAGGAGAAAGTTATTATATATAAATGTGAGAGTTCAGATTCGTCCTATGAAGCTGAGGAAAATGGTATAAGTAGTAATCGGGCAAGGGTAAAAGGAGACATCCAAAACACCGAAGACTTGGATTTAAAAAAACTGCAAAAATGATGCAATATGAAATCTGAGGAATTAACCTTGAAATACCATTTTGATGGACAGGTTCATCAAAGACTGGAAAGTGGAAATTTACTTGGCGTTGGAAAATGGGTGCAGGTGGCGGCAGAAGTCGGTTGATTCGTATTCAGGTCTACCCTGAATTGTGAAAGGGTTTATTGAAGAACATTGTATCTACACATTAATTGTGTTTATTCTGCTGCGCAACTTTGACTTTTCCCTTTTAGTTTAACTATTTTATTAATAGATGATGTCATGGTGTTCTTTGCATATATTTTCCAGTTATACGGAACTAATAGAAATGCAAGCTGCATGATGGCGTGTAACGTTTTTTACTATGCATTTTAAGTATTATAATTCAGAACGATTGAGCTCTTAACCACTAAAAATCATCTTCACCTGAGCAGTCGACTATTATTTTCTTAAAATTTTATGATTCATTTCATCATGCCGTGCATGTCGGAGTTCTTATTGTACTTAACCCCAAATTAGCATTATTGACTTATGCAATTGGAAAAATAAACGTCAAATAGTCCCCAAGTGACACCATTACCCTAGTATCCGTAGCAATTATCTTGATTGCCTCTAGGCATGAAAGTCAAGTCGCACGAAATCAATTTCCAGACGTCCAAAAAGTTGAAATGTGCTCCCAACTCCCTAGATAATTTCGAAGCCTCGATGGGCATATTAAATCGAAAATATAAAAAAAAATAGATAAAAACAAAAACTAAGGAAAAAAGAAAGTCGGAAAAACAAGTGGGCACAAGTGCACAATCAATAGTGTGGAAAAGAAAACTCCAAAACCGGGGTTGAAACACTCCATTAATGTTAAACTAACCATGAAGGGCCTAGACTTTAGCATTAGCCTTAGACCTTCCCGAAGTAGTCACTACTCACTATTCACTAGTCAGTCATTGATTTGGCTGCCAACAAGACGCTTGTACGAGTACGAATACTCGTATAGCCGACTCTTCATAACGAGTATAACAATTTTATTTTGAATTTTTAAACGGAAACGATCTTACTGCAGTCATTAAAATAACATTGCTGATCTAATGACTTGACTAATTAGTGAATAGTGTGGACTTCACCTTTTTGATCTCCTGAAGAGAATAACCAACCTTTGACTCCAGCTGATTCACAGCATCATTACCGACCTTAGCGCAGTGCTAGATATCAAGCATTAGACGCGCTAGATAATTATACGATTGTCGCCGACGACCAGTTTTAATGCAACTAAGTGACTTGAAAGTATATGATATCCCCTTTCCGTCCTCATAGTAGTACTCCTCGTAATCTATCTGTAAGCACATACGTGGTGGCTTCTAAGTGAACAGAATTTAATTGGATTCCACCCGGAGCCGAGGTTTTGTGTGTTGTGTGTCGGTCTGTTGTTCGAGGGGTCGATATATAAAATCGAAACACGCTTAATTAATTCCTTTAGTTTAATTTGTGGTTGCGCCTTGAGACAATCGCGTGCGTGTTTCTACTTCTGGATTTCAATTTTTAGTTTTAGTTTCAATTTTAGCCACCCATAACACGGTAGTTGCCGGCCTATCTTACTAGTCGAAGTGAGTGTAAAGAATATTCCAAGATCAATCTCTTTAAGTGTGTTATTTGGATTTAAGAAGGTAAGCGTATATAGGGTGGTGTGAATATTAAAAATAAAAGATAATTAGATGTACCTAAGTCAGATTTGACTAATACGAGTGAATACGAGTGAATGAATATCGTATGATGTCGTATAGGAATATTGGAGGGTGGGGAAATTATAAATTTGAAAACAAAACCAAAGCTACACTCGTTATCTAGTGACCGATGGATTCACCCAAAAATTTGATAAGACCTTGCGTCAATTGTCCGTAAAGTGCTCTATTAATTTTTAATATCTATCGAGATTTAGTGCCTCAAATTTGAATCATTCATCTATTCGCATAAAGCGTTCGCTGACAAACAACAATTGCAATAGAAAGAAGAGTGTACTTTTTAATTTTATACATTCTCAAACCTATTTTTTCGTATTGTCTTTGCGGTCCGTATAATTAAAACCACACATTGGAATAAACATTAACAGTATGTGAGGCAAGTTTGCTAACGGAGATCGAACCGCCTTCGTCAAAAGTATTTTAATAGTGTTAGGTGTTATTGATTTAAAATCTTAAATATTTTTGATTTAACTCCATCTTTTCAACTGAATTACACATTTATAGTGGTAGCCGGTATCCTGGGTACTTGCGAAAGTATAGGCGCGAGTGTTGAGTGAAGTAAGAATGAATTCGAGCGACTGAATCTTCGGTCTTGTCATGGAAGAACCTTTAAATGAGCAACTTCAGCGCATTTGAAGCTGAGGTTAATAAAGTTTTCCAGATTGCTGAAACAGAGCGATTATCCGGCTGTTTTAATGAAGGTGTTCCAAAATGAGATTTCCATTCCAGTTGGGGTTGCGCGTGGGGTTAACTACCGGGCTTACCTTAGTGTGGCAAAGCAACCAAGACCAAATATAACGAATGATTTACTATTGATGACACTGCAAAATAGAACAAATGACATTGACTTTCGGATATGGATGTGTGATTTTCGACCTTGAAAACATGACGTACATATGAACAGGTAGGTAGGCAGAGGTGGCGGTTCACCATGAACCCAATTAGCACTTGAATGTGCGTGTTTGTTACGACTCGACACGACTCATGTGACCTGTTTAATGATGTGTGTTATTGAGGATGTGAGACAGTCTGTGCCTAGAACCAGCCTGTTGATTAAGAAAAGTAATTAAATCTCGTATCCCCTTACCCGAGATTTCATTAAGGTCGTCGAAGAATGGTTGGTTAAGGTCTGACCGCACATTTGCAGAGGAAATGAGAGAGAGCATCCGCCCAGATATCGCCACAATTGCGGGGCATTGCCCGATTGGAAACCATGAGGACAAGTTAGGTCCCATATAACCCCCACTGCCGCAGTTTCGACCATATCATCCGTGATATGGAGCAGTTTGTTAATCCCCTCCATTGGAAGTTGGCCTTCTGGGGGAAGTATGAGTGAATTATTTTAATAGCTCCTAGCGGGATGCGGACTCTTGCTGCGAGTGAGGCGTGCAGTTTATTGTGCCCTGGAACCCAGAGTAGTGCGACCCTGAAGCGTGCGACTATGCAGGCAAGCTCGTTTCGGCACTTCTGCACCAGTGCGTGGCCGTGGCTCAAGTGGTAGTGGACTGGCTTTCAAATCGGAAGTTTCGGTGTTCGAACCCTAAACGCGACCGAAAGACGTTCATTTTTTCAGTTAACAAAAATCAAGTAAGATGAGTAGTTGACTAGAAATCAACAACAAGCCAACTGGAAGGCGCCCATGGAGCGAAATAAGCACTGAGCTCAAACGTCTTTCGTTCTCTCTCTATAATACAATATTTCCGAAAAATTTAACACATGCAGCAGAGACATGAGGATATCAATGTTGCTATTGCTGTGTCACGCCCGAGTTTCGCGCAAGCTTCTCGGATTGCTGAATGAACCTGGAAAAATTCGGCAAGCGGTATGATATTGATATTTTCAGTGATTTGAAGTAGACATCGGCCCTCACATCACAGTCCATCTTTGATCCGTTTGTGTGTCAAAGTTCTTTGCTTCTTCGCAGAAGCAAAATAAGGGCATCCATTGCTCCACCAGTGCTCCATTGAAATCGCCAGTAGCATTCCGTCCATTCAAATTTTCAACCGTAACACACGTCTCGCTATGAACGCTCATCAGTGTACCCTCAAGCCCATTTTCGGACGTACTCTAAAATATCGTGACTCTTTCCTAAGCCGTACAACTCGCTTATGGAATGCCCTGCCGATCTCTGTGTTTCCTGGTCGTTATAACTTACAAACATTTAAAAACAATGCACAGCGGTACCTGTCTTTTCTTTCTCCCTAAATTTCCTTCGCCCGCGCTGTGTACGAGCGTTTTAAAGGTACAAAAACCCCTTGAGCGCGCGCTTATTATAAAGAAAAAAAAAAAATATTGGTGCTGACCTCGAAGCGACCGTGGTGCCTGTTCTTTAGACCTTTTTAGTCTCGTGAGGTTGAACAGAGGCTAATTCAACGCGGACTACCATACTAGCATCCGTAGGTCAGAATTGGATGCACTCCAACTGTGTACATCCATAGAAGGCGACACATGCTTTCCTTACTCTGTGTTTGATGCTATACTTCCAGTTAAGTTTTGGGTCCAATATGATACCCAGATACCTAGTGCTGGAGTATAGTATGAGCGCTTGACACTTAAGATATGGAAGTGTAAAATCAGGTATTTTGGTTTTGGTGGTGAATATCAGCAGTTCAGTTTTGCTCTGGTTGACACCAAGACCACAACTTGCGGCCCAGGTGCTTACCTTATCTAGGGCAGCCTCCATGATCCCACTTATCATGGAGGGAAACTTCCCTGACACACGTTACACCACGTCATCCGCATACGCGACCACTTTTACCTCTTCTCTGCCTAGTCCTATAAGCATTTTGTTTGTAACCATTAGCCGGAGTAGAGGAGATTTTTCCATCGTTTGCACTACCTCATGGAGAGCCGCTTCCGATGGTCTCTTACTGAGGTAGGCGTGCTGTGATTTGGATAACGATGATTCTTGTAGAATGCTTCGCATGTGAATGTTTGGGTATATTTTTGAGTTTTGTCCTAAGGACTTGTCCAAACTTGGTCCAGTTAACTCTCTTAGGGTTTCTAAATGTGTTAGTGGACTCAAGACTCAAATTGTAGAGGATCGATCTGTGGTCTGAGAGTGACTCCAGACTGGAAACTTTATAATTTTGACCTTTAAGTTGCTATTGGTTGTTTGAAGTGTAATATCTAAGACCTCTTCCCATTCACTGAAAGTTTCCGTACTAGGAAGTTCAAGGATTGGGTCGTGCCCTTATTGCAGACGGATAGGTCAGTGGTTAGAATAAAATCAAAAAGTAACTCATCTCTTTCAATATCTTCCGTGCTTCCTCATACTATATGCCTCGCATTGACGTCGAAGCCCATCGGTGGGTACTCCTTCTTTGTTATGGTGGCCATAAGTTGCTCCACTTCCTCTGGCGGTGCTGGTCTCTCATGTACCATTTATGCTGATGAGCGGTATGTTTTTTTGTTTCTCACGCTCCAGTTTAACAACTATTTGAGCTAAGATTGGGACATAAAAGAGCTTTAATATGTTTCTTATCGAGTATGCATTTTCTGGGCTTACCGATAGTTTGATGTTTCCAGAGCAGGTCGTATTCTTTGTCTTGATGCCCCTTTATGCCCGAGTTTCTAACACAAGGCTCCTGGATGAGGCCGATGTTAATATTCTCCTCCCTTAGGAAAACTAGCAGGTTATTGAAGACACACCTCCAATAACTTGTCGGTTTTAGCGCAGCCCACATTGTCTTCAGGCCCCAGTGACAGGAAAATATTAGGCTTGGCGTGCCTGTTGCCACACCTAAGTTTTTGGTCTGCTTTCTCTAGTGCTGATACGCACTCGTTATTAATGAGGAGCAGGAAAGACATAGTGTTCTTATGCGTTTCCTCCGCCTCAATGACTGTCCAGCCATCCATTGAAACCGCCGAGTTGTGGAGTTTACGACATTGGAGGGCAACCAAATGTGGTCCCTGGGTCTCCTTGGTATATCATTTACAGGCGTCGCTAACCTTAGCACCAATTTGATCACCCGATATCCTTTAATCAACAAGGCAGAGGTCGGAGGTGTTGATGAGGTGATCCATCACCATGTGGGAAAATTTGCCCTCAATGCTTCCCCACCCTTCGGCCATGGCTTTCCCGCTTGTGAAGAATTCGTCTACTAGTGCGACCCGAAGGTGATCTTTGACCTGCTCGGCGAAAGGTCGCTTTTGGACAGAACAGGCCGAATAAATATATGTGTGCCGCACAGCGCGCGACGTTATACAAGTTTTGCGTGAAAGTCATGATGGACGCATCATCAACGCTTTGGCGACATTAATTAGTTGCCAAGATCATGCTATTTAATGCTACTGATTTTTTTTTTGTGGAAATTTGCGAAAGTTATTATAATTTTCAATCACTTGGTAAAGCCATTGTGTAGGAAGAAAAAAGGTTTCTTAGAGATTATGTCCGACAATAAGTTAAAGAGTTATTTTCACAATAGACGGGCATTATGCAGACCATCTATACTAATTACCTTGGCCAATATCTTTTTAGGAAACATGCTATGTAGGACACATAGTACCCCGATGTGAAAGGAAAGGAAAGTGTCAATGCTGCTCTAAGTTGATGACCAAGTCTTGCTTTTTGTATTCCAATAGAGTAAAACTGTGTTGTGCTTAATGGCCTATATCTCTTTCAAAAACTAATTATTTTATGGAGTTTCAGTCTAGCAGTTTTAATGATTGTTAACTGTTAATATAAATGATGGATCTCATTTATGGTAGCTTTACTTCCTGTACGGTGTGAAAACTTTTTACGATTTCGAAGAAGTTTCTTCTCGGAAAGCAGTGCTTCAAGCGGTCGCTCCAATTTTTTATGACTCGGTCCAATATGTGCGGCGTTATTCCGAGAATAGTCTCGAGCTCGTCCAAAGTAGTTTATTTGTTAGCGTAGACTAAGGACTTAACATAGCCCCAGAGAAAACAATCGAGTCAAATCGCATGATCGCAGCGGTCAATTGATGAACGTCCGCCGTGAGATGACCCAGTCATTGTCATATAGTACCATCTTGTTGGAACCACAGCTCGGATATATCGATGTTGTCAAGCTTTGACCACAGAAAGTCGGTTAACATTGCTCGACCATATATCAGAGACCATTGACGGTAACGGTCTCTCCTTCCTCATTTCGAAAGAAATAGGGTCGATGATGCTGCCATGCCATAAACCGCACCAAGCAGTTAATTTTTGTGGATGCATTGATGTTTGGCCGAACACTTCTGGATTCTTTTCGCTCCAATAATGGAAATTTTGCTTGTTAACATAGTGGCTGAACCAAAATGGGCCTCGTCCGAGAAGATGATTTCTTGGCCAAAATCCGGATCTCTGCCCTACATTTCCAGCGCCCAGTTAGTGAACTCACGACGTTGTCTATGGTCGCCCGAATTCAGTTCTTGCGTTAGCACAATCTTATATGGATGTAGGCCCAAATCCAACCTCAAAATAAGCCAGCTTGACTCTCTGACGATGCTCAATTCAGCTGACCTGCTCCGAATCGACATTTCTGGGTCTTCCTCGATACTGGCCTCTATGGTGGCTATATTTTCTTCATTTCGCACCAATCTCTGTCTGGCTGAAAGGCCAAGATCCAAAAAAGTGTAGGCGATGGATTGCCTGCACCCTGAAGCCGTGATGACGGCCGACTTCACGACGAAATTCACGTTGCGTATTACCGAATATTTTGACAGCTGGATGTCATTGGTAATTTTGACAGCTGCTGAAACATAACAATTGGAAAAACTATCTTTTGCTATCTGGTCACCCTTTCCTAACCTTTGTATAAAATTGATATCTTGTCAGATATCCACTTTCTAAGCCTGTTCCATTCTTCTTGCCCATGTTAATTTTTGACTTTGAGGTCACTTTTATCCAGAAAGTGCGTAATAAACATAAAGTTTGGGGAGAGTACGATAACTTAGACGCCAAAAATTGATAACGGTTTTTTGTAGAACAGTTCAATACAAACTTTTTTTATTATGGGGGGGGGGGGCTCTATGTCGCCCCGTTTAGGAGGTAGGGGCAATTTAAAAAAAAAATTACTTGAAATTAAAAAAGTTATTACAAACCAACGGCAATACTTAAAATGAAGTACTATACCGATTTTGAAAGTCAGAAACCTGTTCTTTAATCCTAAATTTCAATTCAATTATTTATATCAATAGTTTTTGAAAAATTCGCATGCAAACTCTAAATTTTGATAAAAATAGTAAGAAATGCTTGTATTGAACTGTTCTACAAAAAACTGTTATTATTTCTTGTCGCCTAAGTTATCGTACTCTTGCCTAAAGTTTTAATAACGTAACGATAATAAAAAAAAATCAACAAGTTTATTTCCAAAAAAAAGGTTTTTCTGCTTTAAGCTCCACAATAAATTGGCAATGTAACGACCCTTGGTCTAAGGGTACCAACAAATTAAACGAGTATGCCGAAACTGTAAATTTGCAAGGATGGAAAAGGAAACCTCATGGTAGAATCACAGTACATTCAACCTGGATGTACACAGACAACATTCCCGTCCACCACGACATCCGAGTACCGAGTCGGCAACCGACGAGGGCACACCTTAACCACTGCACTTGCAAATTATTTCGCTCGTGTGTAGTGCAAAAAAAAACCGCACCGCGTAAACCAGCCAAGAAAAAAACAAAATCACCGCGCGCGTGTGTAAAATAAAAATAAAAACTAGTGCACTGCAGTGTGGAAGAAAAAAAAATACGCGTTTCCCACTTCTCCTGCTCCTTGTCATAGTGCTGTTGCTTGCACTCAGTCACTGCCGTTGCTATATTTGTTATACGGAGTCTATGCAACAACTGATGAACAGCGGGTTGTGAGTGAATTTTGTTGGTTCAGTGTTTCGTATTGTTGTAAGGGCGTAACACCTATAACAATTTGATTCGGCAAACTGCTTAGCATCGTCGCTATTTGTGTTTTTTTTTTTAATAATGACTCGGAAGTTTAGAGCGGATATACCAAATATTCACAGCCTAAGCCTAAAAAGTAATCACTCTTCTGCGTACATCCACGTCTGTAACTACAGGGTGTCCCCTAATTCGATGACGAAAATTTGTCAAATAATTCCTGGGCATATTCTAAGAAAAAAATCTTTCTACAGTAAGGGTCTATCTCCAATGTTGACATCATTTATCGAGGATTTAAGAAAAGGCTTACTTTGTTGTACCCTGACCCATGTTAACGGAAATTGTTCTGTTAGTACTAATGTTAAAAACTCCTTGTAGGACTTTATTTTTAGAAGAAATAAAGCCTTTATAACGGCGTTTAAATAAAGTTGATATCTTGTTTGAGTCTTTAGATATCCAATTTCTAAGCCTGTTCCATTTCCATTGTCCATGCTAATTTTCGACTTTAAGGTCACTTTTCTCCAGAAAATGCGTAATTAACATAACGTTTTATTATTTTTGTCTTATAAAAGTAACAATAATAGAAAAAAATCAGCAATGAGTTTGCAGAAAAACCCACAGATTTTATGATACTTGGAAAAACCTGCAAAACCTAAAATTTATAAAAAATGTTTTTTTTGTTTAAGCTCCAAAGGCTATGAATAAAAAAATGATTTTGTGTGGTCTTAGGTAGTTCTTATTTTATGTGTATACTAAAACAGTTATAACAGGTGCTCAAAGTGTCCTCCTTGATTTTGTATGCATGCTAGAGCCCGTTTTTGGATTGCACTGCGAAAGTTTATTGATGTTAACTGCGGCCTCACTTTTGATGACGCTTCGAGAATATGCTCATCCAATTCACTTGAAGTTGCTATTTCGGTTGAATAAACAAGTTCTTTCATTCTTCCCCATACAAAAAAATCCAATACTGTAAGGTCAGGAGATCTTGCAGGCCAGTGAACTGGTCCATTTCTTCCTATCCAACGGTTACCGTACTCTTTAATTCCTAACCTTACGACCATAGTGAGCTGGAGCACCGTCCTATTGAACGGTAAATCATTTCGCAAAAACTCCAGATAGTTTGTAGAATTCAGCCTAGGTGATAGTTTGAAGACGCCGATTAACTTGTTTTCAAGTACACCTGCCTACATATCGACGCTGAATTTGTGTTAAATTGATTTATGTCTCCTTGTATGTGGATTGTCCGCAGCCCACGTATGAAGATTATGAAAATTTGTGATCTCTTGTAAATTGAGATTCGTCCGTCCAAAGAATTCTTCTAAAAATAAAGTCCTACACGAAATTTTTACCATTAGTACTAACAGAGCAATTTCCGTTAACATGGATCAGGGTACATCAAAGTAAGCCTTTTCTTAAATCCTCGATAAATGATGTCAACATTCTAGATAGACCCTTACAGTAGAACGATTTTTTTCTTAGAATATGCCAAGGAATCATTTCCCAAATTATCGCCATCGAATTAGGGGACATCCTGTATAGGCCAGCTGTTTTAGCACTACATAGAACACAAGTAGATCCCCGCCTACACTCTGATCTGAAGTTTCTTTCACCGGGGTCTCGACATGTACGTTCGTAGTGATGTAGTTTACCAAAAATCCACCGCAATGTAATCCCTGTTCCAATTCGGAATTCAATGTCATGTGGCTAAAATTCCATCTCCGTAGGAAATTTGTCCACCACTGCTTTATTTACAGAAGCCTCAAACTGGACAGCAATCCAGCGTTTGATGCGCTGTCTGACTCCATTCAAAGAATTGTGACCCTGTATACTGAAATCGTTATTACGGGAGTTACATATTTGTATATTGACTTCCACGAGTAAAAATGGCGAGCAACAACCTTAAGTCGTTGCCCCATTCAGTTCAGCATTATTTTATTGCAGGAAATGCACTTTTCTACATTATTAATTAATCGGCATTTTAATACAACATCGAATGAATGGTAATAAAGTCAGTCAGCGATAGACTTTAAACGGAATCACTTGTTATTTTATTTAATTCGGGCAATTTCAATATACAAGGTGTCTCCGAATTGGTCAAGCATAATTTGGGAAATAATTTTTGGGTATGCACTCAGTGAAATTCAATTAAAGGCAACTTATTTTCCATTGAAATATTAAAAACAAAGTTGATTTAAGTATGATACTATTGACAAACTTATTGAATACAAACAAATGATTTATTTAAACAAAGAAAAAAATTTACTAACCCAAATAAACACATCTTTACTTAGTTAAACAAAAAAAAAACACATTCAATTTATACTGCGAAATTCGATTAAAGATAGATAGTTAGATACATTTTTTTTTATACAAAATTCAGGTGGTACATAATTCATGGATTAAAAATTATAAGAGTATGTTAATTCCAAAACAAATTAAGAAATAATAATGACGTTTTTTATTTATATACCACCTTGATTAAAAAGTTCCCGGGGGACACCACCGTGTGGCGCTCTCATTATTCCAATTTGAGTTCTGTTTTTTTGTTAAGTTGGTAAATCTGTTGTTAACTTTCAATCTAAATCTTAGCGTCATAGCTTGACATTTGCATAAATTACGTAGCCAAGAGTACATCTATGTCTGTGTGCGTTGGGGATTTTTTACAGTTTTAGAAATGGATTTAAATTTGCAACAACGAACTTGTATTCAATTTTTGCGCAAAAAAACGGATTTAATGGTGCGCGAACGTTGGAAATGTTGGAAAAGTTTTTCGGCAACGATTCTCTAAAGAAAACGGTCGTTTACCAGTGGCACGAGCGGTTCAAAAATGGTCGTGAGTCAATCGAAGATGATGAACGCAGTGGCAGACCATCGACATCGAAAACCAACGAAAACATTGATGAAGTACTCGTAAAAGAAATGTTGGTCAATAACCGCAAATTAACCATCAGAGAGATAGCGGAGCACTTGAACATTGCCTATGGATCCGCCCAAGATATTTTGGTTTCCGTCGTGTAGCAGCAAAGTTGGTGCCAAAAGACCTCAATTTCATGCAAAAAAGAGACCATGTTGACGTCCCAAAAGAGATGATTTGAGAGGCTGAATCCGATCCCGTTCACCAAATGAGCCGAGACCAAAAAAAACACGTCGTTTTCAGTCAAAAAAGAGGGCAATGCTCACGGTTTTCATGGATTACAACGATGTAGTGCATCATGAATTTTTGCCAGAAGGCCAGACAGTAAACAAAGAGTATTATTTGGGCGTTATGGGACGTTTGCGTGAAGCACTTCACCGAAAGAGACCAGAATTGTCGACAGAAAACTCGTGGATTTTTCACCACGATAACGCACCGTCGCACAGTGCCATCACTATTCGTAATTTTTTGACGAAGAATACAACAAATACCATCCAACAGCCACCGAATTCATCTGATTTGGCTCCCTGTGACTTCTTTCCGTTCAATTGAGTTAAAAAACCACTACGGGGAACGTGTTTCAGCAGCCCAGCAGCCGAGAGGAAGTAATGCAAAAATCGCAGGAAGCACTGATGGACATACCGAAAACCAATATAAAAAATGTTTCGAGGATTGGAGCAAGCGCTGGCATAAGTGTGTTGCAGTCGAAGAGGACAATATAGATTTAAGAGCCGAACAGAATGTGCATCTGTGGCTGTATCTGTGTCGCAAGCTGTCAAGTCATTAAATGTATAGAAAGCCGTAAGCCGCAACACAATGTGTATCTGCGTCTGTGTCGTGTATCGTGTATCGTGAAGTTGGATTTTGTTGAACTAAACTATGGAACCTCCAAGTACTATCCGCACTTTGATTTTAGTAAGCCCCCCCACCCGAAGGTGACAACCACAATAAGATTGTTAAGTAATTTTAAGCTAGCATTTAAGCATTTTTTGTTAGTATGTAAGAGTTAATGATTAAGATAATAAAATGCATTTAAAACTAAAACTAAAAACTTTTGTTGAACTACAAGCTGCGCTACAAAATTGACGTCTAGGAATTTGTACACAAAAGCTCTTCTTTGTTGTGAAAATGGAAGTTGATAAATTCATTGAAGCGGTACGAACAAATGAAATTCTTTGGAATTTATCGAATTCAAATTATAAAAATTAAAAAAAAAAAATGCTAAAATGGACGAATTTGGAATAACAAGTAAGTAAAAAACAAGTATTTATAAATTTTATTTCCATTTGTTTTGTTTTCATTGCTTACAGTTGATGAGTGCAAAAAAAAACGTGGAAGGGCTTACGAGACAGTTACAACAGGGAGTTGTCAAAGCGGGCGCATATGACATGGAACCGGGGTGGAAGTACCTAGGATGCTTGGAGTTCTTAAAAGAACATTTGAAACCAAGACCCTAAGTAATTCAAATTTGGGTTAGTCTTTCCATTTTCATTTCTTTATAATTTCCTTACCATTTCAGTTCCGTAAGTAACTACCTTCCACCATAATTAATGTTGTTGATTCACCTTCGCAAGAGCCTCTATCACCTTTCGAAGATGTGAAAAATACTTCTTCGCCGTTTTTTGACAACGCTGTGGAGACTCCGATAACGTCACAAAATTCAACTTCGTCACAACGAGCAGAGCAGAAGAAGCAGATAGATTTGGAGTCGGATTTGGCAGGTACCATGAAGTGTGTTAAAGAAATTTTTAACAAAGAGGCCACGCACAACTACGGATGCTGACGACGAGGACGAACTTTTTTGCAGCACTATGTTGTGCAAACTCAAAAAATTCCCACTACTTAAAAAAAAACATTCAAAATTGCAAGTAATGAGTTATTTGAACCAAGTAGAGGCTAAAGTATATACCGAAAATTAAAATTGAAATAGTCCTTTTATTTGAATTATGTATTTTATTTATTTTAATTAAAAAACAATTGAAACGTTCAAGATATTTGTTTTTTTTTTATATTTAATAATTAATGTGGTTGAAAATAAACTCTACCTTCATTCATAAAATACTCGTAGTTTATCAGCAATTTTCGAATTTCAAATGCTCTCGCTGACCTATTATTGGTCCCACATTGGCAAACTTGTGGCAGTGTTTCGACTTCTGTACGCCAAGTTCCATATATTTATTGACCATTTTCATAACTATCACAGATGTTCTGCGGACAGTATGCATGGATGTTGAACGTGGAATCTGTGATTTTCACAAAGTTGTGCAGGATAGTACATGCAAGTATAACCTTATCTGCGGTTTTTGGGTGAAAATCAAAGCATTTTCCGAGAATGCGCCAACGGGCTATCAAGATGCCAAAAGTATTTTCTATAGGGACAGTCGTGCCTTGAATACATCTTCTGTCCGGTTTAGTAAAATTCCAGGGTATGGCCGCATAATATTATCCCTAAGGGGAAATGCCTGAGTTCGGTAGGCATTTTATTTGAACATTCTTCCCGTCGATGCTACCTACACAGTTTGGCATCTGCCACTTGTCGTTGAAGTCTTTTGCAATATATTTCCAGTCATCAGGATTCAGAGCGGGCATATATACTGGACTTAATACATCCCAAAGGACTTCACAAACTTCGCGGATATTGGCCCTGACTGTTGATGCTCCCATTCGGAAAGTCCAAGCCAAGTAGACAACAAAGGAAAACCATAATTTATATTATTATTATTATATTATAACCCACATCAAGGTGACGACAAATCTGCATTCAGCTACAATTGGCTTGCGTATAGATGTTTCTTTCAATTTTTTTTTTACCAGACCTAGCAATAAATTGTACTGCTGCTTTCTCATCCTTGTTACTTTAAAAAAAGGTCCTCGTCGTGCTCTTTGAGGTGTTTGAAAGTTGTCTCAAAAAATCCTCTTTCTTTTCTTTCCCTATAAAGAGGACGAACCCATCATCTGCGCTTCCTCTTTTTAATTAATTTTATTCCTAAATAGCACATGTGCAGAGCACACATAATAAAAGCAATTTCTTCTTGTTCGTCCATATCTATTACCCACAAATAATAACAAACTTTTTTAAGTACAAATAAAATTGGAAAGTAAAAACACAAGATGCAAATTTGACAGTCGCTTTCATTTGGTTTCCTTTAGCTGTAAGCCGCGCGGCAAAAATTTGACAGCGCTACAAGACACAGACACAGATACATATTCTGTTCAGCCCTTTAGATGAATAAACTTGCATTTTTAATTTTCTGACTAAATTCCGGAAAATCAAGGTGGTATGTCTGGCAAGATATTGAAATTGAAATTTCTCTTGGAAATTGGTATTACTTGGGATTTTCTTGGGTTTAGGAGTAATCCATTAGCGACGGACCAAGCAGAGATTTGGGTAAGATCCTTGTTAACCAAGACAGCCAGTTCATCAAACTTGCTAAAGGGTTTGCCTAGATGGAGTTTTACGTCATCTACGTAAAGATACACAGAAGTGTGTGTACAGAATGATGGGAAATCGTTGATGAACACGCAGAACAGTATTGGACCAAGGATTGACCCTTGTGGAACACCTTAAATTAAGGCCTTCAGTGAAGAGGATTTGTCGCCAGAAGTAATTGTCTGAAATCTACTTGGTAAACAGCTGCCGATAAGTTCTACAGCCCTATCACTGAGACCAAAAAACAGTTTTAAAGCTTCGCTCATAGAATGTTATGGTCTATCCTATCAAAAGCCTCCGAGAAATCAAGCAAACAAAGTAGGCTTATATGATCCTTATCGTAATCTTACCGTATTTCATCAAGCAGGCTTGTCATAGCCATAGAGCAACTATGATTTGTTCCAAAGCCCGATTGTTTCGGGTAAAGCAAGTTATTGATGAACACAAGGCTTAGTATTTATTTCTCTATGACTTTTTCAAAGACTTTCAATAAACTAGGTAGGATGCTTATTAGTCTAAAGTTAGAGGGGGAATTGGTGTTCGTTCTTTTTGAGATTGGAAGGACACTTGCAATTTTCCAAGACTGCGGAAAAGTTGATGTCGTAATGCAGAAATTAATAATGTGAGCGAGATGAGCTAAAATTTGGGGTAAAATAAGTTTAATAATTCATATGGGTACCCCATCCTCACCGATAGCATCAGACTTAATAGCCATATAAAGTCTTTATATTTAAAAGAGTCAGCACATTTAGATAGATTTACATTGTAAGTCATGATCAGAGATATCCAAGGATACCTGGTCAAAAACTATAACAAGATCAAGGAACTGGGTAAACGATCTGGGACAGAATGTGTTGCGCAAGTGGTATTTACTATACTGAGACCGACAGAAGACACTGAATCCTTCATTTGAAATCCACTGGGTCATTGGTTATGTTTTCTCGATAACGACGTGGAAGCCGCTGCTGATATGATCACACCATTTTCTTTGGAGTGAGATACTTCACTCACCGGATGATAAGTATCAAAGCAAAAGAAAAGGCATTTTAAGACTCGAGCTGTAAAGAGACTGTCAGGGTGGTCAGAAGACCAACCCGAGAGAGGAAAACCGAAAAAAGTTCAAAGGAGCCAGGAATGATTGCAACGCTTTTCTGAAGCGTGTGGAATCTGAATACGACCAAAAACTGAAGCAAAAAGTATTACAATGTCCCGAAGGTAGTAAAAGCTTTCGGTCGTTCGTCAGAAACATTAAAAATTCTGCCTCATCCTGCATTCCAACACTCATATACAATGACATTCCAGCTGTCAGCTCTTTAGACAAGGCCACTCTTTGCGGCCAGCTCAACTCTTCCAGATTTTGCTTTGTCTCCGCCTACACTTGAGTGCGTGGGATCTTCAATGGGTCGAATCCACTATCGCACTCGTGTAGTAGCAAGAGTGCTTAAAGATCTTAACATACACAAATCCGCTGGTCTAGACGGTATATCTTCCCTTCTTCTCAAGAGGTGTTCTTCCGCGCTGGCAAAACCACTGCGTAGGTTTTTTTTATCAATCCTACTCTTTAACACTCTTTCAGAGCAGATGTAAGACCGCATTTGTCCAGCTCGTGAATCTTCTTTTCTCCCTTCTTACGTCCCTTCTTTACAAGGTCACGGAAACGCTGATAAACCATCAGCTTACGAACTATATAGAAACACGAAAACCTCTCAATGGCAGTACGGTTTTCGTAGAAACAGGTGCACTGGTAATTTGATGGCATGTCTTACCGAAAAGTGTGAATCAAAGCGTATATACTCGTATGCATCTGACGAAAGTAAGATAGTTGCACTTGATATTTCTAAGGCATTCGACTGAGTTTGGGATCGACGAATCCCTTGTTCAATGGACTAGAAATTGGAAGGTTCAATTCAAGTTGCATTGGATAGTTCCAAATCTAATATTCACAGAAATTAAGACTGGTGTGGCCCAGGGCTCGGCTTTGTCTCCGACAATTTTAATTTTCTTACTGACGAGAGTAGTCTCTGTTTTCTATATTAGTTCCAGGACTTATGTACCTGTTCAGTGTACAAATATATTAAACTCATTAAATTCCGGTATTAACAGCATAACCAAAGTGGAATTTAATGCTTCCAAAATAAAATGTTGTGTGCTGTCGTTAAATCGAAATTTAAACTCCCAGCCATGGCACCTGCATCGTCTAAACCGGAAAACTTTCTTATGTGTGACAACAACAATGAATGACCACATATTCGATGTCGCCAAAAATGCGCCGAAATATCTAGGTTTCGTCAAGTATATGAAATACTTTTCACCATCTGATCTGCCCTAAATATATGAGACATTTATCCGCTTAAAATTCGAGCACAATGACCAAATCTGGTCAGATGCACCTAAGACCTCCCTGCATTTCCTAAATCAGATTCAAAACCGTGCAGTAAAACTCATAGGTGACGCCAATATTGCACAGTAAATTGAAATGCTTAAACATCGACGTAACGTCTCTTGCCTCACCTTGTTCTCTTGGTATTTTTACAACCAGTGCTCCACCGAAATTCCCAGTAGCATTCCCCCTCTTCAAACTTTAAACCGTAACACCCGTCTCGCTATGAGTGCTCATCGGTATACCTTCAAGCGCAGTTTCGGACATACTCTAAAATATCTTGATTCTTTCTTAAAAGGTACAGCTCACTTATGGAATGCTCTTCCGAGCTCTCTATTTTCTACACATTATAACTTGCAAACATTTAAGACCAACGTGAGAGTATATCGGTACCTCTCTTTTCTTCCTCCCTAAGTGTCCTTCGCACGCACGGGAAAGCCGTTTCTAAGCTCTCTAACAAAGATGGCTTAACTGGTAAGCTGCTTAAAGCAGGTGGTGGTGATTGGATTCGAAGCATACACCAATTTATCTCCAAGATCTGGGTCAAAGAACGTATGCCCAATGAATGGAACCTCAGTATTGTTTGTCTAATCCTAATATAGGGAAATCCCTTGAACTGCGCCAACCACAAGTGAGTATTATGTGAATGCCTAGGACCTCTCGTCAACAGTTCGATCGGCCCTTTGAGTGTGGTTTGGACCAGGAAACTCTTCATCAATTTCAAAGCCGCATATGACAGCATCTAAAGAGATGAATTATATAAAGCCGTGTCTGGTTTTGACATCCCTGCCAAGGTCATTCGACGAGAATGCACGCTGCTCCGTCAAGATCGGTAATGACAAAACCGAACATTTCAATGTCAGAAAAGGACTTAAACAAGGCGATGGGTTATCATGTGGTATTTCCAACATCGTTCTTGAATGAATTATGCGAAACTCACAAGTCAACTCCAGAGACACCATCTTTCAAAAAACTGTCGAGTAATTCGAATATGCAGACGACATTGACATAATGGGTTTGCAACTATTAAAGCAGAAGTGGCAACGTTGGGTTTAGCTGCTTTGAGGTAGTAAGGGACTTTATCTATCTAGGCTCCGCTATCAGGTCCGACATTGACACCAGTGCGGAAATCACGCGAAGAATAACTTGCTAATTGCTGCTTCTTCGATCTGAGGCGGCAATTGAGTAGTAAGCTTCTTGCTTGCAAAGTATTTGTTCTCGGGCGCCTTGAGAGAAAAGTTCTCTGGCAATTTTCGGTCCTGTTTGCATCAATAGATTATGGAGGAGTAGCTTCAACAGCGATCTCTACTGGCTATGCAGCGATGCCGACCTTGTTAGAAAAGCTCGGATAACCTGGTTTGGATAGCTAGATCACTATGAGCGCATGGGTACCAGTTTCCCGGTCTCGAAAGTTTTTGACTCTAACCCAGAATATACGATGACTTTATCTTAGGTGGCCCACACAAGTAAAAGGCTGGAGACCTTAGGCAGCTTCATGTGTGCAACTAGAGATAGCTGGCAAAAGACCGCGCTAGCTGCAGAGGCATGTTATCTGAGAACTTGGTCCACTCTATACTATTGCGCCATCTAAGTAGGCAAGTGTAAGGGTAATAATTATTTGAAGGCTTATGTCCTTAGAGTGAAAACAGGCTTTCCGAAAAGGCCTGTTGTTGTATCCATTATGATACAATAACCAACATTTCAAGTATCCAATTCTTACTGTCTTTTATTGCGGCACAGTAAACTTCTATTATCAGTTTGTACCGATTTAATTGTATCCTTTTTCTTTTCTCCGCACATCTCATTTCCATCCTTTTTGGACAAATATACATACAACATAGGTATGTAGTTGTGTCCCACCCCCTACAAGAAATCCCACTTTTCTACGTCACTTATTCAACTTAGCTTAGAGGAAAGGGAAAACCAAATCGATTTTTCTTCAGTTACACATGGAGCAGTTTTCACCCAGCACGTGTTCTACCAAGTTTCACCCAACTCAAGGTCGCTTCTCCCTCCCCCTCCCCAATTGATTGTGTATCCTGCAGATGCAGAGTTTCTGCTGTGTCAACATTTCATTCATGAAAATACGTAGGTTCCATTCAGTCTGAATTCCTTCCAGAGTGTGGGATAGTCTGTGAACTGTACGTACGAGTATACTGAAAACGTGTGTTCTTATGATATCGACCGACCTATTTGACAGACAAAATACCGTGATTCGGTGTCACTATTGCTTTTGTTTTTAAATAGTTCACTCGTGCTAATAATAAGGTTGCACCCACCAAGCGGTAAGAATTTTTGAATTTAAATGAATAAATTTTGTGTGACGAGTCATGGTCGTTTCGATAAGTTCATAATGTGAGGAGCAGTGTTTGTACGTGATGCACTTGAACTGCAAAATTTATTTCGGATTACGAATACGGATACAAATACTGTCATCCGCTGTCGCCACCGTTAATGAAAATAATAACCAACTACTCGTACATAGTGATTAGTGATTCAGGCATAAAATGCAAGTGAGATATTTCCGGTTTGGATATAATGGTTGAATCTCCAGAGTTGAACTTACATCACGTCGCAAATGGAAGATACTTGTTTTTATTGCCGCTCCTCAAAGTGTATTCGCACAATTCATATTACCGCAGAAACCTTGGTCTGTCATTAACTACCTGTGTGTCTGGGATATGTGGATGACATATCCGAAGGACAAACAGTTTATGAATTGAATAAACTCTTTTGTCCTTCGGTCATATCACCTGAGAATTAAGGGCTACAGTTGTGGTTCAAGGAAATCATGTAACAAAGGGACGTGGGAATTTCTTTGTGCAACTTAATGATACTCGTACGTATTTAGAGAGGGAATTCTGCGAAACCAGTGTAATAAAGTAGAAAGTTAAGTGTCCATATGAAGAGCCTTTGTTATTGATTTTATAACAAATGAAGCAACAGACAATAAAACCTTGATATTATTCTGGAATCGCAAACTGGCCTTCTTGTCATCTTAAACCTGGTGACTTTTTGCGATTGTTCATATTTCAGTCACCGTTTACTTAATTTGATCCAAAGCATAGGGTCTTAATTGCTATGCCAACTTCTAGGGAAGAGTTACTTCATTTTCTTCGTAACCCAATACTTTCTCACCCTTCTCTTAAATATCATATTTTTAACTTTCTGTGTTTCAGTGACAAGATTTCCATTAAAATCACGAAGAGCCTGCTTCCTAGGATTAAAAACAAATGCTAGATTCTTAGATTGTTTACACAAATTCTGAATGTATATTCTATAATGCCCTTTACGTACGTTCTTCAATTTATTAATGTTTCTTTTTTTTAGAAGAGTGGTTGGTAACCCAAAGTTGTCTCCGCTACTTTCTTGACGACACTAGATCCATTGTTCTTTGCCATATGTGAAGGGCTGTAGCTCAGCGAAGAATCCCGTGGTCAGGCCCTCTTTGCAGCAGGATTCAACACCAAGCTTCTTTTTTTTTTGTTGCAGCTTGTTTGAACCAGGCGATGATAAGAAAATATTCCAAGTCGATATTTACTTACTTAAGACGCTACAGTTCAGTGTGAACCTGGGCCTCAACTAACAATCTCGGTCCTTATATTACCACCAACAATTGCGCACTCCAAGTTTTTTGAGGTCATCATCGCAAACAGTATCTAACATCTTACGAAAAATCTTTCTTAATTTTTTCTGTCTGCTAATTCTTGTACGGACTTTTGAAAGATTGTGCCACCTGTGTTAGCTTGTGAGTTCCGTACAATTCTTGCAAGTATGGTGTTAAAGAAGTCACATGACAGCGCGTCACCTAGTCTAAAACCTTTTTTGATATAAAAGGTCTCAGTTATGTCGTTACCGACCTCAACCGAGCAGCGAATTTTTTCAAGCCAACACTAAACACGGCTATATGTAGCTCGTCTCAATAAATGTTGTGATATGTGGCATTAAAATCGATGAAAAGATTCTGATTATCAATTTGGAATTCTTGAGTTTTTCCCAGGATCTGCCGGACCTTGAAGATTTTGTCGATTGTATGCTTTGCTGGCCTGAAACCACACTGATAAGGCCCAATCAGGTTGCTGACGAAGGGTTTCAGACGTTCACACAATATGGCAGATAAGATCTTGTACCTCTATATGGTAGTTGTAGCTGTTGAATGGTCTGCTATCCTATGGATCGGGAAAGCGATGCTAAGATTCCATTGATCAGGCAGAGTGTATGACCATATCTGAGAAATGAGTTTATGTATGCCCTCCATAAAGTCACTTCCAGCGGCTCTGAATACCTCTGCCGGTAAGACGTGACGTCTGGCAAGTTTGTTGGACTTAAACTTTGACATTGGAATCCTTATTTCTTTTTGGTCAGGTGGACGGAAGTTTTGGCTGTCGTCGTCCAAGTTGAGTGGTCGCAAAAGTTGACATTTGCAGCTCTGAGAGAGCATACATATAGTACCAGTATACATATTGAAGTTACATAATATGTCTTTCATATATCAGCGCATGGTCGATTTAGCTGCCGGTTCAATCATCTAGTTAGCCAAGTTGCTAAGATAAGTTATTCCGTGCATTCTGGCATTGAAGGAAGCCCTCGAGATCTGGTAGGTATCCTGACCAAACTCATAGGCTTGTCAGTTGGGCCTGTGTTTATATTAGGCTTACACACTCGTATGTTGAAGGTTATGACTCTCTTTCCGAACCGATTTCGCATAAAGAATTCTAATCAGTCCGTGCAGTTTTCTAGGCAGCTTTAGTACAATAAATTTTGCTTTTTTTCCTATTAAACATACCTGTTTCCTCCCCGCGGTTTTCTAAATTCCATTTTACATTATTTCATTAGCTCCTTCGGTTTCGTTATAATACCGTATGTATGTATCGATATTATAGAAAATCTTGCCCCTTTCGTAACAGCATCTTTCAACGTTGTAGGCTTTTAAGAGCCTAGGGTATAAGAACGCTGAGACTAGTGTCAGTAATTCCGTAACCCGGTTTAATTATTTGAGCGATGCCATTAATCATGGGGGCCCTCCCGCCATTATTAACATTCGGAGGGAGTCTTAAAACATTCTCTGCAAAATGTAGGTACTGTGTTGTCCTTAAACGCAACTATTAATTCCATCGAGGTAAAACTTTCGCCGAACGGCCTCTTCTGAAGGCATTTTCGGAGTTTCAGGTCATCAACAAATGTCCATGGTTACATAGATAGCTTACCTTCGGGCACCACAGGATGCAATTTTACCCACATGAGTGGAGATGTAGCTGTAGGGTTTCAACGTAGCCACTTACCAGTGCTCTGTCATCGGCGAAAGGGGACGATCCTGATCTGTCGATGTGTTGATTGGGAGATCATGCAATAGATGGACAGTTTTATTGATGAACCAAAACAGGAAAGTCATAAGCTATGGTTCCTTTTTGAGATGCTGCCGCCCTTAAATTACACTCAGACTAGGTATTTGAATTGTTACTGCAGGAAGGATGTATATGAATTGGCTCACATGAATTTTAAATGTTTTTAACTATTGAAATTATTTTGACACATTAGCGCCGAATACAGGGCTCCTAAAAAGGATCTGCTTACCGGTATCGTTGTCAGCCCCACAGCAAATCTCGCAGAAGGTGACATTATTTTGACTGTATTAAGGCGCATTGTAAAACCGTAGTTGCCGCGTTAAGATGCCAGTAAGTAGCTTGAAGTATTTGTTGCTGAGTGACAGGAAGAATCTCGTCACTTTTGTGGAAACGTCTATTCCGTAGTTGTTCTTAGTTAGTCTATTTCCTCTTTTTTTCAATATAACCATTAAGATTTACTACATATGTCCTTCAACAATTTTGCCGCTTTACAAAGTAAGAGAACTTTGTATTCAAAGCGTTTGCATATGTCAGTCGAAAAACCTTCATGATTAAGGTCAAGAACTGAATCGAATTGTTTTTTCCGGCATTCTTTTTGCCTTGATAATTGTTGAAAGGAAGCGTCTAATCTTACCTACTAACCACTGTCCATACTTATCGTCGTTATTATCTCTAGGTAGTTATTACTGAAGGTGAAATACCATATTGCATTGTAGATGCCACCTTTGAAGGCAAAGGCAGTGTCTTTCCATTAGGAATAAGCTGCTTTGTCGCTTTCCGTTGGTGGTTGCTCCAATCTTATCTTAATTACTTTATGCAAAGAATTACTCAAGGATGAAGCTTAAGCAAAACAGATCATTCGATTACCAGATACTGTAAAGACAGATTTAATATTTGTCTTATATCTTTCTACATTTTGCTGTCGATTTTCTCTGCTAGAATTCTTTTTGGCTTAACAAGACGGCTATTATACTGTCGTGAGCCATTGCTCTGTCGATGACAATTATTATGACAATTACGTTAAAATCGACTTACGTATTTAACAGGCTTCAGATTGGTTGACACACAATTGCCCTCCAGAATTCTCGAGCCTGGACAAGTTGCTTGAGAATCCTTAGGCGTTACCAGTACTCGTATATGTATATATTTACTTTTTCACCATGCTTCTAACTGCTTTGATATGATATATGTTACCATATACATTTTAGGAAAATCAGCTAAGGGCAGTTTTACAAAACGAACCACTATTTTGTGCAGAATAAGCAAGTTGATTTTTTGACAGAGCATTTAGGAGAATTGTTGGTTATCCTCTTTTGCTTATAAATGTAAATACTCTGGCTTTTTAAAATAACTATCATCTCTTGCAAGACAATCGCATATTTACGTATCGAGAACTGAAGATGCCATCACCATATCCTCGATTTGCTTGAAGCTATCTGTGTGGATTCGCCTGCATTGCTTTTCTGACCAAGCTTCCCACGGTGGTTAGTCCTAAGTATGATACAAGTGCACTCTATATTTCCACAGAAACCAGCGTTTTGGCATCACAAGGCCAGCTTCAAAGGATGGTGGGCGTACAAAGTCATTGAATCTCCCATGCATTTTTTTTAAAGACCATTTCTATTCAAGAAAATTAAAAGTTGCAACTGATAATTTATCGAATATCGAAGAGACGTTTCCTGCTTAGTTTAAAACAGAGCATGCCTTTATGTCTCCAAGACAGACTCCGACGAAAAGGGTTTTTTTTTCTAGTAAAAGCGTATTCCTAATTGTCTGGCTTTGTGTTACTATTAGTCTGGAAAGGTGGTGGAGCAGCGCAGTGGTGTGTTTCGTTGATTACTACGCAAAAGAATTTTGGTTCGAATTTCGCCCAACACCGAAAAACGTAAAAAGTAATATTCTAATGTCATTAGCCTTTCGGCTGGCAATGGCAAACTTCTTCTAAAGTCCTCCGCCTATGAGAAAGTTCCGCATACTTCCGGTGAGCGGAGTCAGTAAAAAATGGTAGCTCCATATCTCTATTGATGAAACGAACAACAAACACCCTGAATGGATCGAACTGCAACCAACTTCAGACCGCTATAATTTCCAAACCATTCATGACAGTGAGCTCAAATTTTAACACATGACAGATAATTATTATTTACAAGCTTTTTAAACGATTTGCGTCTCAGTTGTGTTGAAAAAATTTTATCCGCGATGGAATTCAAACGTGATAGTGTGATTGCTTTATATTTGGCTGGAAAACCACAAGTAGCTATCGTTAGAGCCTTCAAGCACCTCAGCGTGAATAAATCATTTGTGTCTCGAACCGTAGCTCGTTACCGTGATACTGGCAGCATTGCAAAACGTCATGGTGGTGGTCATAAAAAAACAGCAACATCGGCAGAAATGGTTGGGAAAGTGAAGGCTCGAATTGAGCGAAATCCGCGTCGAAGTGGAAGAAAAATGGCTCGTGAGCTCAACATAGCGTTGGAACGGATGCAACACATACTGAAAAATGAGTTTGGGCTCAAGCCATTGAAGTTCCAAAAAGCACACGATCTAACACCGCAATAGAAAAAAGTTAGAGTCGAAAGAGCGAAGGAGTTGCTACGCTTGCATGAAAGTGGTGAGTTGCCGAATTTGGTTTTTTCCTTTAAGTCGCCATTTGTTATCGACAAACAAAATAACCGAGTTTACTTGCCAGAGAGGTCCTTCGAAAATTTATAACTTCGGACGGCCACCAGAAAGCAGGCAACACCGATGGTGATGGTTTGGGCCGCCATAACCGCCGATGGTCGCTCTCCGCCCGTATTTTTGGACCGTGGCGTCAAAATTAATGCAATCGTATATCATGAAACTGTCTTAGAGGCAGTATTGAAGCCTTGGGCAAACAATCATTTCGGTCGGAGACCGTGGACATTTCAACAAGACTCGGCACCGTCTCACAAAGCGCGCGTCAACCAAGATTGGTTAAAAAACAATGTTCCACACTTCATTTCTTCGACACAATGCATTGGAAATTCTCCGGATGCAAATCCGTTGGATTTCTCTGTCTGGAGTATTTTGAAGGCGAAGGTTGGCACTAAAAAATACCAAAGTTTGGACCACCTCAGACAAACACTTCGTCGGAAATGGGCCAAAATACCCCAGAGCCACTTGCGTGCAGCGTGCAGTGTGCGATGCTTTCTTCGGCTGTCTGAAGGCCATTATTCGCGCCAAAAGTGGACATATTGAAAACGACTGATACAATTTGAAAATTGATGTATTTTCCAACATTTTTTGCTTTGGCACAATAAAATTTATCAAAAAATAAAAAAAATTATAGCATTTTAAAAAGTTGGAGTTCGAGTCATTCACCCTGTAGTGAGTGAAAAGACTAAGTCTTGGGGTTGATCTACGCCGGATAGTGTCGCCATTATTTATCGAGCTGCACTTTTTACTGAGGATGATCTGTCAAACTTTTGCTCTGCAATATCTAAAGGACTTGATGAAAAACAGTTTTGCTTTGGCCTTTTCGTTGACATAACGAAAGTTTTCGATATGGTTAACCATAATATTCTTTTAGCTAAATTACATAAGGAAGGATTTCGTTTATTATTTTCGTTTGGGTTAAGTCTGATCTAAGTGATATAAAGTTAATATTGTTAACAAATATAGTAGTTCTAAAGTAATCAATATTGGTGTCCCGCAAGGTTTAGTACTCGGTCCAATTTTATTCCTTGTATACATATATAAACTTTTTATTCTCTCTGCTTTTTGTGGGAAAAGTCACAGTATTTTCCGACGACCTGGGAATTGCATGTTGCTTCGTTAGCTCACTGAACTTAATGGCCGACATAAGTCGTGACATCCACATAAGCTAATTATTAGCAATAAAATGAAAATACTGCTTTTTAGCTTAAGTATCCCGATATCTCCGGATACAGATATATTTTTTCATGGAGCTGATTGTTTTAGACACAGTATGTCTATTTCTAAATGCAATGATAAAACCCTGGGATCTGCTTCGATAGCACTGTTAGATGTAGTGAGACATGCTGTGGTGGATGACTATAAATATTCAGGCATCACTGTTGATCACAATTTGAGCTAGTCCAAGCATATGTTAAATCTAAAACAATATTTTCTCTCGTCGATTCGTTATTTTTACCGACTCTAGAAACATTACTCCTGTTAACACTTTAAAAATGGTTTAGTGCGGTATATTTCACTCAAAATTTTAGTACGGAGTTACTTGTTGGGGTGGTGCCTACCGATACTTGTCCTGCAAAAATTTGTCATTAGCAAAATAAGCAACACTTATCGTTTAGCTCACTTCATGGATCTTTTTAGAGCTTTAAAGATTTTGCTTCTGAGACACCTTTACTATTTTAAAGTTCTGAATGTTTTCTTCGTAAGGGGGTGGTTACTTACGGTGCCCTAATTCAGAAATACATAACCTACGTAGAAACGCGGTTTTTTTTGTCAGTACCCCCTTATTTACCACTTTTTACAGAAATTTGTATAGTGTTGTCTCTCATTTTACAGGCTTCTTCTAGAGTCTAGATATACGAATCGTAGGCGTTTACACACTTTTTTAGATAAAATAAAAATATGGCTTTTTAAATTTAATCATAATGGTGTCGAGATTTTGTTGCTCTTCAATAGCTGAACTATTTAACTATGTACAAATTATTTAGCTTATTATGTTTTTTTTACGGGCTTTTATTTTCTTATCGCTGAACAATAATTTTGTATGACTCTGCCGCCCCACCATGAATTAATGGAATAAATATCTTTAACTCTCATATCCGTTTATACCGAAATTTTCAAATGTTTCTCCCAATCTGCGCCTTTTTTACCCAAAAAGAATCCTTATCTTCACCACCCTGGTATAAGAAAGAGCGATCTCTTCGTAATAAGAGAAATAAGATCTGGTATGATTACTTAAAAGCGAGTTCCGACACAGATTTCTTCTACTACCAGTCTCCCCAAATAAATTTCTCTGTACTTTGTCAAACTCTCTATGAAAACTATTTAAACCGAATGGACCACATACTCATTTCCGACCCCAAATGATTCTTTCAGGGAACTGCTACAGCTCCTTTTCAGCTTTCTATCACCCAGGGATTATTTACCTCAACCTAGAAAAGGTCTTTAATTATTCCTCTACATAAAAACTATCAACCAACTGCTAAGCTGTCCTGCATAGCTTTTTGAGAGCATTATCTATGACATAGTGCTTTTCCATTGTAAATGTTCTTCCCAAAAGCAGCACGGATTTCTCAAAGGTAGATCTACAACCACCAACTTAACACTTTAGGTGCACTAGAATCTGGAAATGTAGTTGACGTGATTGCCAACGATTTCAGCAAAGGCTTTGATAGAATTTCTCATGATATAATCCTTCTAAAATTAAAGGCTTTATAGTCCTATTTAAATGAACGACATTACGACATTACTATGTATATTCTACTTAGTGCCATTGTTTCTGACACAATTAAAGCCTCCTCTGATATCCCTCAAGGCAGCCACCTTGGTTCCTTATTATTTGTTCTGAGGATTAATGATGTTGATTGCATAATTAAAAATTCATACATATCTATTTATGCAGACGATATGAAAATCTTTACATATATGTATATCATCTTCCTCAGACAGCCTACCGCTGCATGAAGATCTGGACAGATTTAACGTCAATAAGTGTCAGGCTATAACGTAAGCGCCCTAATACTTCACCTCTCTGCTATTTAATCTTTAATCTGCCTGTTTCCTTAGTGAATGAGTTGCGTGATTTAGGTATTATCTGTGATAAGGAACTCAATTTCCGTTCTCACATTGATAATATAATAAACAAAAAGCCAACTCTGCGCTTGGCTTCATCAAGCGCTGGTCTAAGGAGTTTTCCAACTCTTCTTCTTGAGTATGCAAGCCAAGTTTGATCACCCTACTACAAAATTCACATCCTCCGGATAGAAGCTCTGCAACGTAGGTTTTTAAGATTTACTTTACGTAGTCTTCCCTGGGATGTAAACCAAAACTTACCACCATACACTGATCGGCTGAAACTTAAAAATCTACAACCCCTTACTATACGCCGAAAAGTTGCCAATGTTCTCTTTATTCATCAAATTTTAGTTGGTAATATCGATTGTCTAGAATGCTTCGTGAAGTTAACGATATTCTGCCTCTCTTTGACTACCATCTCAGCAAACTGTCCCTCAAGAACATTCTTATTTACACCCATACCTCACGTCGTAGCTTTCTTTAATCGCTCCCAGCTTTTAGTTTTAAGTGTAATTGTTAGTTTTAAGAATATGCTTCCATTAAGCCTTAATAAATCTGTCCAGGGTTGACCCGGGCCTCAACTCTCTTTATTTGGCTAATACAAAATGTCATCTGTTCTCTTACGCATTACTATTTCCATGTAATCGTATGTATGCGTATTAAATTATATTAAGAGAATATGAAATTATAGTTGTAGGGATGTTCAGAAGTATTCATACAATCTAAAAGTGTAGGGCTTGATGCATCTATTTGGGGTGACAATCTATCTAGACGATGGTTAGTTTTATGCAAACGATATTTTCCAATTTGGTGCTATATGAACCATTTGTTAAAATCTTTAAAGTTTCTTAGTTTTACGAGTACTTCTTAAGGATATTGTATTTATTTATTTATCCCTATCTTCTCAACAGAATTTTTCTGATAATATTTCTTCATTTTTCTGATGATGGTTCTCAGTCTCGTCTTCTTGATTTTTTTAGTTTTTCTAGAGCTATAATCTAGATCTTTATAAAACCAGAAGTTTCAGTTTGTTATTTTCTTAATCTTTTTATGCTTAGGACAGTAACAATCGTATCCTTTTGGTAGAGCTGGTCTTCTATGACATTTGGTACAAGATTGTTAGTGGTTGTTTCCACCATCAACAAAATCTCATCGCCATATATGCTACTGAACAACTATAATGTTGCAAAAAAAAAATTTATAAATGTTTTTATATACAATATGTATTTACTATATTTATTCAAACTGATCACCCTGTCACCCTCGGTCAAGTGCTGCCAAGAAGGCATTTCCAATTGCCTCCACACTAATCTGTGGATCTGTCATCAAATATTTAATTTCACAAATACGTTCAAATATCCGCCACTAAATGTACTGAAAGCTTAACCACTCATTTAAAAAAAAAAAGCGCCTAACACGTGAACGATCTCATCGGTTCGATTAAGAGCAATGTCTCTGCTCTCTCCCAGCATCGATTTAACAACAAAAGCAGAAAAGCAAAAACCCGATTTGCAACAATCTTCGAATAACAGGTAGGAGTACCCATAAGGCTTTCAAAAAAAATTTAAAACCATTCACATGGGAACTTGTGAGCCCAGTATAAACCAAATCATCGGCGGATGCGAAACAAAACGATACTTTTAAATCCGTCTTGTCGTGATTTTCCTATCTGAAATCTCTTACCCGGTTCGTGAACGTGATATCTACACAATCAAAAATCCCTCTAGAAATTGTAAGCCCCCCGGGCTTAACCACCATCAAATAGTAATCATTACCATAATCCATTAACCACTACGACTCCCAGCTATACGTGCGGCCGATCTTGACTGACGATTACCGAAAATCTCTAAAGATAGGTTTTAAGTTTCATTCAAGTTCTTTGTTGTTGTTGTTTCTTTGGGTACCGAATACTCTCTGAGATTGAAAAGTTTTCTGCTCAGCCCGAACTAATGGCCAAATGAAAATAACGACACTGTCGGCAGAAAACAGCGGTTTAACTAGTGTTTTTCTTTTCATTTCTTTTTCGAGGCGATCTTCGTTTTTTTTGTTGACTTAAGACCTTGACATAGTTTTCATTCTCTCTTCTTTCACTTTTTGTTGCAGTTTTTCTGTATGTGTATTCTATATTGTACCGAGGGTCAAGAAAAAGTAAAAGAAGGAAGAAAATGAAATGATAAAATAAACAAACATGTTTTGATTGGCTGTTGTATAATTTACAAATGACATTGTTGACAGCGCTATTTTTTGTTAATGCTCTTTTGATTAGAATCGCCATTCTTAAGGCCATTAACACCGGTCTCGTTTTCATTACAAAACCCTCGAAGACCCACAATTTAGAGGCATTACAAATTTGATCGTTGTAGTCAGTGGTTCATCATTTAAATAGACAGCTGTCGAGTAGAGCTACACATAAAAAAATCAGATTTTCCTTTTTAGGATAAATTTAAATAAATTTATCTTTGTCGTTTTTTTTTGGGACGACGAAAAAGTAGATCAAGCCTACGGTTAAGGTTTCGAGCTAAGTCGGTCTCAGTCAAGGTTTTGCGGTTGCAAATATCCGGGAAATACAAATTTTTAGTTTTGTTTTGAACATTCCTTTTCCTTTTACGAATTTGACAAAGTCGTAGTTTTTGTTTTTATTTTATTCTAAAATTTAAAGGTCGTCTTTAACAAAATTAAACTGTGACAAGTATATTTGAATAATAAATTTTTGCGACACTAATTGGAATATAAATAGCATCTATAAAAATGAGTAAGTACATTATTAATCTTTTTGGTTTTGAATCAAGAAAAAAAATTTCAAACATACTCGTAGGTTTAATGTGCCACCTTAGGTGTCATCCTTAACTTTACAGTCTAATAGCAAGCATAATTTTGTTAATTGTGATTTTTAGCAATCCTTCGTCTAGACAGCGAGATTTTAAAATCGGATAGGCATCAAACTTCAAGTGTCAAATCAATAACAGCTGTTGTTTTTATTACGACATCTTTTGGGTATAACTTTTAACTGTCAAAACTTAGACATTTTTTGATTCCTTGAATTTTTGATCATCGATCCAGAGCAGCCATGGAGTGGATTTCCGGCTGTAAAGTTTTGTTTTCGATACGAGATGTCAAATGTCAAGATTGCTCTAATTTCCGGCAAATATGTGTCTGATTTTACCCATTAAATTTGAAATTATCTTTACGATACTATAATTATTACACTGGTACCTACAAAACTTTATATGCTTACTCAAAGTTCTGCTCATCGTTAAAGGATAGTCACGGAATAAGCTTGAGTCTAAGGCTGCTTTTCAAATAAAGTTTAAAATGTCAAGCACTCGTATCAACCATTTATAGACCATTGAAATTTGATGCCCAGTGTCATAATTGTTTCCTGATGCATGAAAAGTGTCCACCTGGGACCTCAGCTGTATCAAAAATTCTCTCTCTCTCGATAGTAGATCGAATTCGGAGCAAATGCATTTGAGCACCTTTTAGTGTATCGGTTAATAATTTGGAAGCGTTCATAATAAGCTGTAATGAGTTGCAAGATCTCACTAACTATTTTGACAGGAAATTCAAATTTAAAAAGCTGCAGTGATTCACTGCTAATGGATATAACTGTTACTTCAATGATGTTTTCAATTTGACTCTACTTTCGTTTTAAAAGTTTGACCTCACTGCGGAGATTGAGGTCTTTCCTTACTCATATTTTCAATACCTATAAACATGTTAGTATTAATGACGTTCGTTACAGGTCTTGCATTGGGAAGAAATAAAGATATACGACCTCGAGCGCGCGCACGTGTTTATAACATTCTCTCTATTTATTCATGCAGTTGTTACATAAGCCTATTTTACAGATTTTCGCTGAATGCAGATATTTTAAAATTCACATCAAATCACTTCATATTTTTGAGCTATACTAGCAGTTTGGTGGATTTAGCGAGCAGAATTGGATTGCAAGGATTCGTCATGAAATATTCTTCAGATTGAAGTATGCAGCTTCGTAGAATAAATCCATTGCTTGAATCGTTGTATGGTAAATCGCAGCTTGTCAAAATTATTCAAAGTACAACCAAACAGTAAGCTTCCTCTTCCTCTTTCCTCCTCTCGACTTAAAATGAGCATTAGTCATGGTGATGCGTCTTCCTCTAAGATCGAAGCTTTATTCCAACTCCATCAGAGTCTAAACAGCAGGAAACCTACTCCATATTGGATAAATTGAGTTTTGAAGGAACGTAATCTAATCACGTATCGAATAAAATCTGAACCTCACCCCCTCTTAGATTCAAACTCTTCATCGGATGAATAATCCCTTACTTCCAATAGAATCTGGCACATTCATTTCATATTTAAAAATTCAGATCCTTTTTCTGTGAAGGTAATTATAGGTTTCGAAAGCATTATTGATTTAGCTCGAAGTTTTCTCCTCGGTGTATCTAGCCTGTACGCATTCCCACAAAACGACGGTCTTTAGTAATATTTTAAGAAACGGGTGATAGTACGCCTTTCTATGAAAGTTCTCTGCTAGCCTTTTCTGAGTTTTAAGATGCGGCATTACTCTGCGTTGAAGTACATTTATTGACGCTAAGGATTAAGTTTTCAACTTCACAAGCTAGAAAAATATCTGCTAAATAATATATTTCTCTATATTTTGATATCATTAACGAGATCAAGGCTATCAAAAGCTCTGTTGACTATCTATCTACCCTAGGCCAGATCACTAATGTACACTAAAAAGTATCAAATTCAATCACATAATAAAAAAACCAACCAACTAATTGTTGATTGCAAGCGATTGGGGAAAAGTTTTTTTTTTTTTTAATTTGAGAACATGCACTGATAAAGCTAATAAGGGTTTCTTTTCCCCAGTACTTAATTTGTAAACACCACTGCGATAGCTGACATCTTATATTGTGACAGCATATTTTTTTTCTTACCATCCAAACCTGGGGCGAATCTAGTCGACGCAGTAGACGCAGAGCGCACCAAATTAAAGTTCAGAACTCTTATTGCAGTTGCTGATACGTACACATACATACGACGATTTTAGAGCGCCCTGCGTACACTGGAACAGACAGCGAACAAAGCCAGTATCTAGTCAAAAAATAAAATGTCAAGCAAATTTACACACGATTTTCATCATAACTTCCTGACAGCAGCTGTGTTTTTTTGCACGCTTGTTAGCGATTATAACAAAAAACCGACCCAGCTCCCCTTAAAAGTTCTTCATAAAAACTTGGTAGCACAGACGTAATACAAAATTAATTTGTTTTGAAAAAAATGTCGTTGGCAAATGTTTGACATTTCTGAAAATTCATTGGAGACTTAACCGTAGACGAAGGAAATAGGTTTTGGAAGCACTGCTTTATAGTCGTATGTGAATTGACTTAGCGTAGAACGCTATGTTATTGTTGTAATTTACATGCAAAATATTTTTTTAACGGATAGTGGATGTTCCAAAAAAAACCCGGCTAACATCAGAGAAACTTCTACATTTCCGCAACTTAACTCCAATCTTCACCATCTCTACAATCTCGGTTTATGATCTAATGTCATTGTGCACAACATCATTTGATAGCTCAAATAGCTCAACCGCTTTAAACTGGAATTATTTTAATTTTTCAATTTATATTCCAGTCATTTGCTTGAAGTTTTCTATTTATACACATTTTATAGAAGATGTGTCAGATTTCTCTCTTTATACCCACCACCCTTGACAGTTATGACTTCACTCGTGTATGAAATTACGAATATTCGAAATGCGTCGTTAAGAACGATATCGAAATGCTTCATCCGACGACGAGGGTAAGAGTAACATCTTCCCCAAATGACTTGTGAATTCGGTAAACGTCTCATTAAACGGATTAATGATCTTCCATAAATTTCGCACAGAAATATCGACGCTGGTCAGAATTATCTTAATTAGATGCATGGTGTGAGTTTTAAGTGAAAATATTAATGTTAACGTTGCCAAATGTTAAGTGCATGTTACCTTATTTGTAAACTCAATTTTTTTTTAAACTTTATTAAAACTTGGAACTTAATCAATTCTTTTTTAAATTTTTTTCAAATTTCAGGAATACCAACAATGCTGTCTGAACTATCAGAAATCCCCACCATCAAAGTGGGTGATGTAGATTTGACGTTTGAATTACATGATCTGTCAGAACATGGTCAAGAAATTGCGCAACGGGAACTACGCGAAACACCCGAAGTCAAAAAGAAAGCCATTGAAGACCTGAAGCGATTACTTGAAGGTGTGTACATATACTCGTATATCTAAGTGTAAAGAATCTTAATTCAGAGGAAAACTAACACGTTTTCTGGCATGTGCAATCAAAAATACTGGAAAGTTTCTAATAATCAGAAATAAATTACCGCTGTAATTACCCTGCAAGACCTGTTCGATTGTGTCTAAACGTAATTGTTGTTGAAAGAAATTGTAACCCATAAAATAACAATGTACGAGTGGACAAAATCAATATATGTAGAATCCGATGTTGTTGTTTTAAACACGTGAACAATAAATAGTTTGTTTTTATAACAGCCAACAGGAAAAATATCAAAATGTCAAGGTCAAGCTATGAACTGCTTTTCTGTACAACCAATCAGCGAAACGATTTACGAGTCGTTCATTGTTAAGGTCAATAAACGAGGCGTCCTCCATTGAATACGATTTGAAAGTGACAAGCGCAAAATTTAATTCTGAGATGGATGCGAAAAAATTTGCTACCTTTGTTTATTCAAATATTTATCAAGCTTCAAATGATTTGAGAGAAATATTCGGAATTTGGACTTAATCATAATGCTATCCATATGTACACAATTGATAAACATCTAACTATATTTGTTGCTAGTTTTGTTCCGTCTTTAGAAGTTTGTCAATTCTGTTTTTTTTTTTTTTTGTTCAAATCAGATGTCTGATGTCACCTGTATATTAAAATACTTAATTTTTCCAAAATTACTCATTTTATATAATTTTAATTAATTCATGATAGTCAAGGTTTTTTTTCTGTAAACTTGTCTGGCATCTCAATTGGCCGGTGATTCTCAGATTTTTAGAACCGGTCGTATATCTAGAACTTGCAGTTTAAATATAATGAAATCGATGTCTTTTTTTTTAGTAAAGATAAATACTTATGTCGGAAATTTTTTTTCCTTTAAACATACTATAGTACATAGAAAACGTCAACGTGCACGTGAATAGAAAGTCATTGCCTAGATAGTGTTTTTAGATTGAGTAGGCAATTGAGAAACTTGTTCAATTAATGTAAAGGTAATTCCTTAATAATATTGACTTGGAATGTCATTACAATCGAATAGAAATAAAACAAAGACAGCCTTGTTACTCGTACGATGAAAAACAAATTACCTAATTGTAAATTAATTTGAGGGAGCCATTGGGCCTCTTCAATGTCGACATTAGTATGCACTAACTTGATCGATGATAAGTTGGTATTGCGCCAATTTTTTTGTGTATGCTTGCACATATAGTATGTACCTGGACTACTACAAGTATGTCAACAATTCAAATATGTTGCCAGAGTTTTTTTTTTTATAGAATCTTCATAAATCGAACACTGACAAAGCAGATATCAAACAAGCATACTCTACTAATGAATCTATTTCATTTTAGTTTCGATTCCACTTGGAGATTCTAATCACTGGCTTTGGTTCTCTTTAGAGTAGATCCAATCCGATGTTTATGATATTTTAATATCCATAAGCTTCTACAAAATTAGGAGCCTGAAATGCGTCATGTCATCTCCTTGCAGATCAAAAGGCCTGTATTATATCACAATTATATCATATCATGGTGAGCAAATTCTTGCTATATCTCGACTTTTTCTGTTCTTTTCAATGCAAGTCTTTTCCAGATCTTGGTCTGTTCTATCTTTCTGGTTCGGTTCCGCCCTCGCTCAACACGATATTTTTAAGAAATTTTTAACAGAAACTGAGAAAAATATCTCTAGTTTCAAACCTAATAATATTTATTTTTTCTAGTTCTTGTCTAACGACGACATGATGTTTGCTTTTGGCTCTACGTCTCCTGTCTTTTAGCAAAAATTCATATAAGCTCAACGTCATCAATGTGTGATGAAGCATTCCATACTCAGTTGTCACAATCCACAAGACACATGGTTTTATGATTTTGACGATTATCTATCTCAAAATTTTCATGGCCCCATTTCTGATTGCGTCAAATTTTCAATTTGGAGTCGACAACTCTAGATCAGAGGTACTTCAACTGCCTTATCACAATTTTTATTTTTACTAGACTCTACAACTATCACACTGAAAGTCTCTCTCTTATTCTCCAATTTTTGTCCAACAATACCTAATGGGATAGACTTACTTAATCAAAATCTTATATTCGGTCTCCTTGGCTTTTCAAGCCAGGGTTTTTCTACTAAGCTGTTTAAACCCTAGAAAACATCAATTGACAAAAGTGTTTCCTCATTTGTTTGATTTTCTTTGAGTCCCGGACTACCCAAATTGATATTCCGAGATCCCACATTCGTTGGCATCGGATACCACTTTTATTAATTACACAAATACAAGTTTAAAGTATTTTCCATATATACCGGTCAGTTTTTAGGTGAGCTAGACGGTTGCTGAGTGTTCGCACTGAGGAGCACCTACTTTAGTTAGCCAGTGATTCACTTCGATTTTTTCGATTGCTTCGTCACAAACTGGTCAACTTGTGGAGTTCATAGCAGGCCCAACCATAGCCATTCGAACAGACAATATTCACCTATTCATATCGTACCTTTCCATTTAACCCTTTTCCATAACTCATGAAAGTCTTTCAAGATATATTATAATCGAATGCTCTTAGCATCAGCCTAAGGCCTAGTTAACCTAGAGTTTTCTTTCTGTTGCTCGTCCATTTCATTACAAAATAATCGATTATGGTAAGCTGTACCTTACGAGCTTATAACAGACTTCTATAAATATTTCTATAAAGTCTGCAAATCACACCCATTGTTACTTGTCGGATAAAATGATCATGCCTGTAATGAATGATGTTTTGTTTCAGTTTGAACAAACTCTCGTACAACTAGCCTCGTTTTACATTTATGAATCCCTCTCATATCTTTACCAATTTGTCATTCGTGAAAGCATCCAACTATCATCAGTTCTTACAAAGCTTATGAAAAACGCCACCAACTGTCATTTCCAGTGCGATCGCCTCTATTGGTCGTCAGATTCCATGGGAATCCAATTGACAGTTGCAATGTCATTCACCTCATAATTTTCCACTCTAAATTAAACTAAATAAGAATTTAACGCAATACAAAATCTGACTGCAACCCGAAATTAAATGACAGCTCGATGCATTTCGTTACAATTAAGAATTGTAATTTCATAATCACCAAATCGCCGACACATAAACTATTGTTTTAGTCACCAATAATAGTCTTAACGTCACTATTTTTAATTGTGTCAGATTATTTTGCAAATTTCTAATTGCAATGTGATTAGCACAGCCTCACTTGTTCGTATACGGATATAGTCTGTTGGATTGCACTAAATCAATTAATACACCTGTTCTCCCTCTGTCACTCTCACAATTTATAATAAATGCTAATATATAGTTATTTGCAAAATTACACAGAGGTCTCGCAATTTCATTTAAGTCCATAAATTATCCATTCAGACAATTGATTAGGTCCCATACAGAGAAATGATAAGAAAATTGCAATACTCAATTCAATTGATGGTTGATGAAACGTTTAATTATCGTAAGGAATACGAGATGTCAAATTTTAATTTGACGTTTATACGATCTTAATAACCGGACGCAAATCGTAAGCTTGACCATTGGTAAGCAAGTACAAAAGATCAAAGCTTATGTCAGGGCTGACATATGGAGGTCTGTATGTGTATAAACTATAATGACAGTTAATGTCTAATTAACAAGGCGGCACTTAATAGGAATTTCGTTCGTATACCGCTACGTGCACCAATACGAATATTCATTCTCATATAACTGCTGTTTAAAGTGCTAAGTAATGCTTAAAACGAGATTTAACAGATACCTATAACGTACTCGTAATGAGAAGTAATGCACTTGGCTTTTATTTACTTGGGCAATTTCATTAACTTGTCACTATTCTAATTAGTAATTTTGTTTACAATTAACCTATGAGTAGACGAACTTTGGACAAATAAAACGTTTGTTAGAAACAAAGAGAGAGAGGGAGAGAGATGGAGAGGTGGAATTTAACGGTGTGTTAAATGACAATGTAAGTTTTTTTTACGATTGTTTTGCTATGCGTCATTTTTTCGGTGTTCGCTAAACAATGTGATGTTTAAAATTGATGTATCACTTTGGACAGGTTTTTCTTCTTTTTGAAATTTACCCAACGGACACCGCAATGAAATGAAATATGGTATAGTGCAGGCACAAGTATTGGCTTGACCTTGCTCTTTGGAGGGTTCCATAACAAGCTAATAAAATATGCAGTGGAAGTAAGAGAAACAACAAAACGAATAAAAGAAATGAAACAAATCGTGTATTCATTTGCATAGACCTTTACAAATCAGTTGCTGTTGAAAATATGAGCCTACTGTAGACTACAGTGAGACATCGTTCATCAGGTACCTGTTTCTTTTTCCTTTCGATGAAAACTTACAAGCATTTAGCCGCTTTTTCACTTAATAAATAGATTTAAATATTAATGAGATGGATTGCTCAAAAATGATTCACTCTGGAAAACAATCAACCGACTCTGTCATAAAGATGTCATTTTGAAAGATGACCAAGTTGGATTGAGCATGGGGCAGCAATGAGAAATTTTTGTATCGTTGATACTCGGCACTGGAGTTCAGAAATGTATGACAAGAAACTTGTAAATATTGCACTCTTTATAGCTCTTTGTTTCTTTCACCAATCGAAGGATTGGTTGGATAGTGACGCATGTGCGTTGTTAAATGTGGTTAAAAGCTGTATTACTATTATTCTCCTTTACCCAGCACTGTTGGTAGTATGGAAAGGAGTGACATTCCACAAGGCTTACATCTTAGTACGCTTGTGTCCAATAATTTAAAATTTATGTACGTATGTGAAAATTTAGAACCAGATTGAAATAAGACTGAATGCATCAGCATACGTTACAAGATGCACCGTCTTTACAATAGCCGATACGACAAAAATTTACAATATCAAAAACATTGTTTAACGTATTCATTATCTTGTCTTTCCTTTCAGATGAAACCGATCTCAAATACCCAAAAGACAACGATGAGTATTTAGTGCGATTTCTCAGACCATGTAAATTTTATCCAGAAAGTGCCCGAGATTTGGTAAGATCATTAAATAATATTACACCTTATCCCATTATGCTTAAATGTCTTATACTTGTTAAGTGGTTGTAATGACAGTGCTAAACAAAGGTGTAACAAACCGCAGCCAATGTCACAAAAGCATCAAAAGTTTTACCCATGACTCATTTTGATATCATGATTCACTTCTTTCTGTATTTGTATCTTAACTTGAAATTTGTCAGTGAACAGAGAACAAAATATTTGCGCTTTTAATATTGGCCTCTGATATGTAAATGAGTATATGTAAAGTGACATTGTTGGGTTTAGCTGCAATTAAATTAGTCACTGTGATAACTGCATCTCTTACCTTGGATAAACGTAAACTTAAACACTATGCTCACATGAATCTTTCCTTTCAGATCAAGCGGTACTATGCCTTTAAACTGAAGCACAAGGACATGTATGACAACCTCTTGCCAAGCAGAGAAGAGAAAATTTTCAAATCGAATGTTCTGACTGTATTTCATAATCGGGATCAACTCGGGAGAAGAATTTTACTTTTGGAGCTTGGAAGTAAGTAAAATTAATTAGAAAATTTATAAAAACGTTAACAGCCCTGAATTACAGCAGTTGAAAGCCCTTAGCTCCTTAATTAATAATAACAATAATAAAAATATTAAAAAAAAGAAAACTTTAGGATGTTTACAGCCTAATTGTCACTTCTCTGCCCTCAAATCATGGGAGGAACCTAGAGACGATTAAAATTTTAGCAACTTAGTAAACCATTATCCTGGTAACATAAAAGTACCTCATAAAAATTACGAATGTCTGGTATAATGTACTATGACTTGTACATCACAGTTTGAATAACACAAACTCCTATAACGTATGCTCGCGGCTTTGGTTACATTCTCAGAGACCTAGATTCCTTTAGTTTTGCCCTGCATTAAATCAACTTAAGAGCGCCAACAAGCAGCGGTGTTGGTATGCAGCCCTGAATTACTCCACTTTAAACTTTACAATCCGCTGACTTTGTTATGTCATGCATCACATAAAGGAGGCATATACGATATCGATTCAGGCAGGGCTTAGAAGCATTTTTACACATTATCTTGTTTGGAAGGAAATTTCCGCCATCAAGGTTTGGCAATCAATCGAGGTTCCTATGAATATCTGCTCAATATTAAATTTATCAAAGCTTAAATCACCTATCCGGTTGTCGAAGAATGACTTCGGACGTTCGCAGAGTGCGGTATGTTGAATCTTATATGTAAAGTTAAGCTACTCGTCCATCTATTAGTTGGAGCAATATAGTGGGTGACTTTTTCCAAAGATCCATCAACAGTTTCTTAGATTTCATTCATCGATGAAAATATCGCGTTTTTAGCTACTCGTCTACATTGAGTAGTTGGTTCTACATGACAGCGGAATGTTGGTTTTCACCATAGTTAAACAGAGTGCAATAGTTATCTTTTAGGTTTTAATATACCTACGTACTACTTTCTCCCATTTTTATACGTGCGGGCTCCTAATCAGTGTCACTAGTATGTCCTCTTTATCTTCTGATAGGTTTTCAGAACTTCTGTAGATCATTCTATGATTGGACCATATGACTTCGATAAGGTTCTTCTCTTTAATTTTTTTCCGATGAAACCGACGCAGCTCTCATCTTTTTTGATCGAACTCGTCCCAAGCTTTACTGATACGTGTTGCTTATTCGCTTCATACACTAGTCGCTGCACTAAATCAAATTAAGCGGTTTTGTTGAGGTCGAGCTGAGTATGTCAAATGCGACATCCCTGGCAGCATAGAACTAGTCAAAAGGTTTTAGTAAGATTCAGTTGTTCGAAGTGAAAATTTCCTAACAGTTCTTCTCTAGTATCTTAGAGTACGAAAGTCTTGGGTACAACAAAAGTCATAGTGATGCCCGACGTTGCAATATTTTGAAGGATCTGTTCTCGGTTGTTTTTTTTTCTCTGTTGCATGAAATCTGATATTCACAAAATAAATGCTGGTGTGCCCCAGGGCTCCATTCTGTCTCCGACACTCTTTTTAATTTTCATTAATGATCTCTTGTCTACTACTTCTAATCCAATATACTCCTTTGCTGATGACAGTACTCTCTGCTTTTCCGATATTAACAGCATAACTAATTGGGGAACTATCAACCGAGCGGAATTTAATACTTCCAAAACTCAATGCTGTCTGCTGCCATTAAAGCGAAATTTAAACACCCAGCCATTATCCATGAATGGCACCTGCATCGTCGAAACCGATAAACTTTCCATTCACGGTATGTGTGTCAGTGAAAACTTACGTTGGAATGACCACATATTCGATGTGGCCAAAAATGCTGTGAAATGTCTAGGTTTCCTCAAGCGATGTAAGAAATATTTTACCCTCTCTGATCTGGCCACAATATATAAGGCATTCATCCACCCAAAATTGGAGTACAATGCCCACATCTGGTCAGGTGCTCCTAAAACATCTCTGCACCTGCTAGATAGGATTCAAAACCGTGCGATAAAACTCATTGGCGATACTAATATCAGTTAATCAATTGACACCGACGTAATGTCTCCTGTCTCACTTTATTTTATCGCTATTTCCACCAACAGTGCTCCATTGAAATCGTCAATAGCATTCCGCCCATCCAAACTTTCAACCGTAACACCCGTCTCGCTATGAATGCTCATCAGTATACCCTCAAGCCCATTTTCGGACGTACTTTAAAATATCGTGATTCTTTCCTAAGCCGGACAACTCGCTTATGGAATGTCCTGCCGACCTCTGTGTTTCCTGGTCGTTATAACTTGCAAATATTTAAAAACAATGTACATCGGTACCTGTCTTTTCTTCCTCCCTAAATTTCCTTCAGCCGCGCTGTGTACGAACATTTTAAGGGTCCAAAAACCCCTTGAGCGCGCGCTGATTATAAAAAAGAAAAAAAGATCGAATTGCATCAGTGCTGCAATTCTGCATATTTACTAGTTTATGAGGAGGAGGATGTAATCTTAATTTGGATGTCCAAAATCCGAACTCGTCTAATAACAATAGGGCATGTGTTTCTGCGTCAATTATACATATTTTGTAAACATGAAATTGAAAATCTTAGATCTATCACTATCTTGTTCGTCTTGTCAGTTTATGCACAGAGAGAAGGTCCTACGCTATTCACCCGATTTTAAATACCTAGAGAATTATAAATCTCTTCATAGGCAGGGCTTTTCACTTTTTGAGGTTCGCTATTGCCTTCTGAAAGGGTAGTGACCTCCGAAATAATTGTTCTGTTTTTCGGTGTATGGTAGAATCGAACCCAGCGGTCTGGTCTGGCGCAATAGTCGACGAACTTAACCAGTTTCTTTCAAATTCTGTACGAAATCTCGTTATTGAGCCAAAAGACATAGAAAATTTAATATGCAATTTACACTTTTCGATTTTTAAAAAAATATCTCCTTTTATGTTTCCTCGCTTATATGTACTCGCACACTGTTCTAATCTTTCTCTTTTTTTCAACAGAAAAATGGAGACATAAGGAAGTCTCTCTCGATGAAGTCTTCAAAGGTTGTGTACTTTTCTTAGAAGCAGCTATGCTCGAACCGGAGACGCAAGTCAATGGTGCTATTGTGATATTCGACATGGACGGTTTAAGTATGCAACAAACCTGGCAATTCACACCTCCATTTGCCAAAAGAATCGTAGACTGGTTGCAGGTAAGTTTTACATATTTTTTAACATTTTATAGAACTTAATTTGATTGATTTCTTTTTTCTACTCTAGGACTCAGTTCCGCTCCGTGTGAAAGCAATTCACATTGTAAATCAACCAAAAATCTTTAATCTAGTCTTTGCTCTCTTCAAGCCATTCTTCCGCGAGAAATTGCGATCCCGAATCATTTTCCATGGCACTGATCGTGACTCTCTACATAAACACATTTCACCAAAATGCTTGCCACCATGTTACAAGGGAATCCTCGAACAAATGCGCGTCGACGGAACACAATGGTATGAATTGATGAAGCTCTGCGAGCAGGAGTACGCCGCCATCAATTCTTATGGCTACAACAAGAAATAGTAGTTTGTCAATCTTGTTTTACCAGATTGACGGTGCTGTGTTTATTTATTATAAATTTTATTATACTCTGTTTAAACTAATTTCATAAGTGATAAATTGGCCTATCCACTTTTCTTACTTATGGAATTTCGAATTTTATTTTATCGAGCATATTCATTGCTTTAAAAAATATATATATACTCGTATATATATATATTATGGCCAATGGGACAAAACAATGACAGATAACATTGTTAGACTTTTTTGTTCGCCTTTTGAGTTTAAAAAAAATGTACTTACGGATACACTTTAGGGGATAAACGCACAAATTGTTATAGAAATTGTTATAGAAATTAAAAAGTTGTTGGGATTTCATAAACAAATGTTAATTATATAGATTAACGTATTTTTTTTTTTGTTATAAAATAAGAATGTATGAAATAAAAAATAGAAAACAAAATATTTTTAAATAGAAAAAGATTCGAATTGTATATTTTTTCAAATCATCAACGGGGTCACCAGTAAATCACAGACGGTATTTGATAGTCGCCCGCTGGTAACTGTTATGTATGTTAATACGATAAACATTTATTAACCTTTTTCCACGATGCATTCTTCCCATAATTCAATTCAAATATTACACTTAGGCATCCGGCGCATGATGCTAGCCATCATATGGGCACTAAATTCCCTTAGAAGCTAATTGTATGGTACTGCTCGTGTTAAAGTCTACACGGACCATCAGCCCTTCACGTATGCTCTAAGTAAATATAATATAAACCAGGGATGTTGTCACAGATGCACTGTCCCGTATTCCACAAATTAGTCAAGTAAATTAAATGTCTATAACCCAACATAGCGATCAAAGCTCAGCACATGATCTCATTCGAGCTGTTCAAAGTCCTATAAACGTCTTTAAAAATCAAATTAAGCTTTGCATTGGAAGCGAAAATAGTCATCAGTTCTTAATCCCCTTTCCAACCTACCATAGGCATACACATAATTTTCCTAAATGATTATACCAACGAAAACTTAATTTCAATTCTGAAAAAATATCTCAATCCCAGTGTCACTAATGGAATATTTACCTCAGACGCAATAACGGGAAGGATTCAAGAGATCTACCACACTTTTTCAGATCCTACAAAACTAGGTTTACACAAACTCAAGTACAGTAGTAAACGTAACCGACAAAAATAAACAAAGGGAAGAATTTCTTAAAGAAAACAAAGTACAACTTCTTCAAAAACTTTATTTCCCCAAAATGAAAGCATTAATCCAAGAAATAGTTAAGCAATGTAGGGTTTGTGAAGAACAAAAGTATGACCGTCACCCTAATAAACCAATTTTACATGCCAATCCGCTACCCCAACACCCTAGGCATATCGTGAATTTGGATATTTGATCAAAAAGTTCAGAAAATTAAAAATACAAGTTTATTCATCTAAATCTGTATTTTCCCCTTCAAAGTAATCCCCATCGACTGCAACACACTTATGCCAGCGCTTGATCCAATCCTCGAAACATTTTTTTGTATTCGGTTTTCCGTATGTCCAATAGTGCTTCCTGCGATTTTTCCAATACTTCCTCTCGGCTTCTGGGCTGCTGAAACGCGTTCCCCGTAGTGGTTTTTTAACTCGATTGAACAGAAAGAAGTCACAGGGAGTCAAATCAGGTGAATTCGGTGGCTGTTGGATGGTATTTGTTGCATTTTTCGTCAAAAAATTACGAATAATGATGGCACTGTGCGACGGTGCGTTATGATGGTGCAAAATCCACGAGTTTTCTGCTTCACGCAAACATCTCATAACGCCCAAATAATACTCTTTGTTTACTCTCTGGCCTTCTGGCAAAAATTCATGATGCACTACACCGTTGTAATCCATGAAAACCGTGAGCATTACCTTCTTTTTCGACTGCAAACCGTGAGCATCGTCTTCTTTTTTGACTGAAAACGACGTGGTGTTTTTGGTCTCCGCTCATTTGGTGAACGCCATTCACTTGCCTGATGTCTGGATTGCGTGTCGTACTAATAAACCCATGTCTCGTGTCCAGTAATGATCCTTTTGATGAATGTGGGATCGGATTCAGCCTCGCAAATCATCTCTTTTGCGACGTCAACACGGTCTCTTTTTTGCATGAAATTGAGGTCTTTTGGCACCAACTTTGCTGCTACACGACGGAAACCCAAATCATTAACCAAAATGTCTCGGGCATATCCATAGGCAATGTTCAAGTCCTCCGTTATCTCTCTGATGGTTGATTTGCGGTTATTGACCAACATTTCTTTTACTTCATCAATGTTTTCGTCGGTTTTCGATGTCGATGGTCTGCCACTGCGTTCATCATCTTCAATTGACTCACGACCACTTTTGAACCGCTTGCGCTCGTGCCACTGGTAAACGACCGTTTTCTTTAGAGAATCGTTGCCGAAACACTTTTCCAACATTTCCAACGTTCGCGCACCATTAAATCAGTTTTTTACGCAAAATTTAATACTCGTACAAGTTCGTTGCTGCAAATTTAAATCCATTTCTAAAATTGTAAAAAATCGCCAACACACACTAGGATAGATGTACTCAAGCTATGTCGCTAAGATTTAGAGGGAATGTCAACAAAAGATTTACCAACTTAACAAAGAAACAGAACTCAAATCGGAGCAATGGGAGCGCCACACGGTGGTGTGGTGCGGGAACTTTTTGATCAAGGTGGTATACAGACACGTCGGAGAATCAAACTGCGAATGCGATGATAAATTACCATCTATGCTGGAATCATTAAAGAATTCAAAAGTAATCTTGGGACTATCAAGTCAGCATCAACTTTTGTTGAAAGAATTTTTCGTGGAGAAACAGTTGGACAGAGCCCAACTCAGAACGTAAATTTGAGAGAATGGCTCCAAAATGTCATAAACCAAGAGGAAGAACAAAGAGCACAAAGAGCAAAGGCAGTTTCGTTGGAAACTTTAAGAATAGCGCCAAAACCCTGCTTGGTCTTTCAAAAAGCTGGTCTTACATTAATAAAGAAAAGTCGAGATGGAAAGTAAGGCACTAGAGGCACTTTATCGGGACCTTAAAGGTGCATTGATACACAGACGATAACCAATAGAAGAAGTGCAACTTCGAAGCATAAGCAAAAGAGCTAATCTTTTTAAGATTGCGACGCAATGAAGAAAAAAAATCGCAGTACATACATTAAAATGCCCTACTAACGAAGGGAAACTAAATTTGGAACAGATAGAGAGTTACTAAACGAAGAATTTCTGCGCTGTACTACTTCCTCGGCTGCCGCACATGATAAGAAAACGACAGATTTACGGAAGCCAAATTTTTTTTTGCGCTAGAAGGTGGGAACCTTACACGAGGTGTCGGATTCTTACAGGCTAAAATTATCTGCACCTGAGCAAACCGATTTGTGTCCTTGTGGTACCACCAAAAAACATTACTTCGCCGGGTCGGCTTGAAGATTTAGCTTACTCTATTGTTTTACCTATTCGCTTTACGTTGACGCTTTAACCGTCTACGGTCGCTGAGTATGTACACTGATATATTACTAACAAGAATCGAGTATTCTTCGTTTTGAAGAGACAGTTCCACAATAAGGACAGTGTACGACGTGCTACAAAACAGTCATGGCCCATTAAAAACGGACTCAAATAGAAGTTTGTTCCGCCGTGATTCCATTCAATCCCTACATCGGTTACCAGTATAAGACAATGTGTCTATTTTCCTCGTTTCTTACCCGCAATTTTGGACCCGCTTGCTTTTGCCTCTTACTATTTCTGCAGCAAGTATATAGACAGATAGCATTGTAGACTCGCATATCGGGTGTTTAAAACCCCGACGACCATCAGTCACAACTCCGAAATACGTGAGAAAACGTGAGGAATAAATTCATGACCTCCAATTCAAATCGTTTCACGAATTTTCCTATTCATAATAAGCACCGCTTTAGTTGTACGATTGGTGAGGTGCAAACCGGTGCTAGTGAACCAACGATATACAGTTGCAATGGTTTCGTTGCTGTAGAATTGAACTTCTTCTAGCGTTTTTACTACAACCACTACGGCAATGTCATCAGCAAATCTGGTTAGCGATGCTTCACATGGAATCTGTAAGCGCAAGTTTTCATCGAACTTAATGGTCCATAGGAGGCCTAGCACCGAGCCCTGTGAAACACCGGAGTCATAGATGGATTATTCGGGAAATTGCTCGTTACCATTTTATGAAGATAGTTCGGTATTTCAATCCGATAAAAACAGTTCATAATCCATTACCATTCCCCGTTCGCTGTGTTAAACGCGCTCTTCACGTACAAGGTTCACATAGCGCGTGGTGCCTTCTTTCCAGCGCCTGCCCTGTATTTCGTATTGAGCTCTAGGTATTACCGCATTAATTGCATCCACTGTTCTCCGTGACTTACGAAAACCGTATTGATGTTCCGATAGACCTTCTGTTGTTTAAATTTCTGGCAAGACTCTATTGTAAATGATCCGCTAGATACATGGAAGAAATATGTAGCATTAGATGTAATAATATGCTCTACAGTTAAATGAAGAATGTGAAACTGAAGAATATATCAGTTTTCCAATAAAAAGATATTATCAAAAGACAGCTAGTGAGAGTTAAGGCCCAACTATGAAGGACTTTTGTGAGCTCAAGTCAGCTTAGTGAAATGTCTCATAGCACGTAGGTATTCCGTTCCATTAAAAGATGCAATAATTTTTTTATTCTTAATTTTCTTAATTTATTTTTCCCGCTATGAAAGCAATTCGAATGTAAACAATTTGGCAGATTATTAGGCTTCCTCAAATATAGTATTAGTAACTTGAGCGTTGGACAGAAATCAAGTAGGCTTTTCGTTCGGTTTTGACATAAGATTAATCCCACTGAAGTCTATTATGGTTAGGTCTTATTCCGGATAAGAACCAACTAAGAAGAAAACCTCCATATGTTCTTCACCATAAAAAATGTTTAAAAACAAAATCAAAATGATTTGCTGTCACCCTGTGCTCCTTATAGTCATATGTTTTGTGTCAAGTGCTAATTTCCATACTCACCACACTACTGATCGTTCTTTGTAATCATTTGCTGATTAAAAAAAAATGATTTTTCGAAAAATCAATCAATCCCTTGGACAAATCCTCGGCCGAACGTATGCCGTTGTAAGTACCCTTATTCAATCATTATATTTGTTTTCAAATTCACTTTAAACAATCACTCCTCATTTTTTATAGCGATCAACACCCTCAATTCCCGTCGAAGTTCGCATCGTAGAAGTTGGTCCACGCGATGGATTACAAAACGAGCCGACTATCTTACCAGCTTCCATTAAAATATCCCTCATCGATCAACTATCAGAGACGGGCCTCCAAACTATAGAAGCAACAAGTTTTGTCAGTGCCAAATGGGTTCCGCAAATGGGTGACAATAATGAAGTTCTCAAAGGCATCAAACGAAAACCAGGAGTTTCCTATCCAGTCCTAACTCCTAACTTAAAAGGCTTTGAAAGTGCCCTGGCAGCAGGAGCTGAAGAAGTTGCCGTCTTTGCAGCTGCATCGGACTCGTTTTCGCGCAAAAATGTAAATTGTTCTGCGATTGAGAGCATTAACAGATCTCGTCCAATCATTGAGGCCGCTAAGAAAGCCAATGTCAAAGTAAGAGGGTATGTTTCCACTGTCGTTGGATGCCCATACGAGGGAGCTATCAGTCCACTAACAGTTGCAAAGTTTGTTGATGCTATGTACGATTTGGGTTGTTATGAAATTTCGCTAGGAGATACAATCGGTGTCGGAACACCAGGTACTATGAAAAAGATGCTTGATGAGGTAACTAAGGTCGTTTCACCAGACCAATTGGCTGTCCATTGTCATGACACTTATGGGCAAGCCTTGTCGAACATTTTAACGTCTTTGGATTATGGTCAGTCTGTCCTGAACTCTATAAAAACTCGTAAAAACAAATTGATTTCTGAAATTTAAATTCCATTACAGGCATTAGAGTTGTGGATTCTTCTGTCTCTGGATTAGGTGGATGTCCATATGCCAGAGGAGCTTCTGGCAATGCAGCTACCGAAGATCTTGTTTATATGCTTCATGGAATGTGTGTCAATACAGGAGTCGATTTAAATAAGCTCATTGATGTTGGTAACTTTATTTGCGAGGAATTGGGTAGGCAATCTGAGTCGAAGGTTAATCGTGCTTCAAAAAGATCAAAATCACTAAAGTAAGGCTTCTATGGAGAGATGTAAATCAAAGAAACTTTTGTCGATCTTGGCATAATGAAAACGGTGGCATTTATTAAGTTTTAAAGACGTTTGTAGTTATGTGTTACTTGATTTGATTAAAAACAATGTTTAATATTGTAATTAGCTGTGTTTGGTTAAAAAGTTTGGTTTCATAAGCTTATTGTACATGACTTAGGGACCCATTTCAGGATCAAAAAGTTAAGCAGAAGACGAGAGTATAGCACTTCATAGAGAATTTGGTATTATGTGTCTACTTGTTTCGTTTTGGGTCGCATTCTATGCTGTGTATGCCAACTAAGGTGGACTGGTCCATTACAACCGATGCAAATACTTTTGACAATGATTGCATAGCCGAGTAGCCCGTACAATTCATCGTAAGATGTCCCTCTCTGTCGATACTGCATGGCAAGGATGATTTTCCGCAAGTAAACAAGTACTGCTAACAGCCGTACAACTCGTAGATTCAGGAGAAGCTATTGATGATGAAAACTTTTTTGTTATCGAAGATTCGCAGGAGAAGATAAAGGTTATAGGCGCGATTTTCCTAGAAGTGTACCAGGCGAATAATGCTCTTCTCTTCCTCAGCTCAGACAGCTCAGAAGAAACAAATAGCTCCGAATAATCGAATCGGTCTTTAAGGTGAACAGCCTGGGGATAAATAAACCACTACTGTACATTATTTTTAATATGCTCACCGTGAAGAATGGTGGTGTGCCTCTGCTGGAATATTTGACATTAAGAATGATCTGCAACAAGGTACGGTCAACTTCCCGATCTAGTTCACCATCTACACAAGAGCTAATAAGCTCACTTCACCAGATCAGGTCCAGGATCGAAGTCATTAATACCATATATCGTTGTAACATGACTTCGATAAGACGTCTTTGCCTGGGTATCTACGGGTACGCGCAGCCACTTGCTTGTCGAAAAGTATTCAGATACCTTGGGATCTAGCTACATCAATATCTGTATTTCAACGAACAAAGTGGAGTCCCGATATGAAAAATATTGCGCGACAGCAATAGAGTTCCTAAGTTTACCGTGGATGTTTGTTTTATTTTGACGATGTAATTCTTCTAGCAAACGATGAAATGATCCTGAAACAAAGGCATTCCTATGGGCAACGTGGTACTACTAAATCATGACTCATCTAGGAATCAGATAGTTTTAAATGCTCAGGATCAGCCATCAGCATAGAGGTGGAATTCACTTTACAATATAAATGACAAAGCTGGCGAGCCATGAGTATAGTGAAACATTAAAATTTTGCAATAGCTACACGGTAAAAGCAAATCTTGTATAAAAATGTTTAAACGTTTATTATGTAGCTGAAATGCGCATGTTGAGAAGGGCCTGTGCTGACTGCTTTCGCAGATAGGAGCATTGTATGGCTCTGCTAGATGCTCACACAATATTAGATCCTAAATTTGCCAGAGACGACAAGAGACCGCTCAAAACCTAGAGCAACGACACAAAGAAGGCATGGGGAAGAGGGATGTGAACGAAATAGGATAGCCTAGCGACGTTGCACAAGAAGAGACGACTAAAAATATCACAAAGGCTAGGGCGAACAAGAAAAAGAAACAGTATACCAACCCATCGAGTACGTGCGCAACAGATTTGGTCCAACACCATTTTTGAATAACAAAAACAGAAAGGATCATACACTAATGTACAAACTCAAACACAGTTCGCGTGGAGAAACGCAGTTCCACTGGAAATTTAAAATGTTCATGTTGAACGCGTTGCGAACCTCGCTGATCAAATCGTTCAATCGTCGAACTAGTGTGATTGTGGGTGGAGCAAGTTGATATAATTATTGACAGGTTGTACCACATCTTGATCATCTTTTAACAATTTATTTAAATACGATATTAAAAAGAACACATGATAGCGCATTACACCGCCACCGCCTAACTCCCAAGGATACCAAGGCTGCTCGTATATTCTTGAGGGGCTGATTTCCGTACACACTATCAAGTTAAACGACAAATCGATAAATAGATAGACTATGTGTTAGCTCCTTCATTTTCTATAAGATCTGCTTAAGCGTGAGTATTTGGACAAATGCTGACTTGTTTGTTTCAATGTGTTTTTTTTACAAATAACTTATACCGTAAGACAGAACGATCACAGAATCTTGAACATAACATTAATGTTACTCATACTTCTGTGGCCATTCAGAAAATATCCTCCTGATCAAATTTTGCGAGTAGTTTGAGTACCGAAAGTCAGCCCGGCCCCCGTTAGTTTGAATATCTCGAGCGAAAGAATATACGCCCAAAAATCTCGTTGGATTTTTGTTTGGACATTGTTGGCCTCACTTCAGATCGACCGAGTGAACAGAAGATCCCATCGGCTTATTCTCATTTAGAGCATTGGATTAATTGTTACCTCCGTTCGCTAACTTGCTACCCATTCGCTCTATTACGATGCACATATGGTATATGTAAGTCCCTACTACGATCTCACAAACAACTGTTATTTTCTTTCCTTTAAACTTAGGCAGCAGGCGATAAATATATGTATCTTGAACAAAATGGCATTTTAATCTTTTCGCTAGACTTAGAGCGTCTTCATGATAAGCTCTCGAACATTGGAGGTGGAGGTATTGGTAGTATTATCACTATTCTTTAGCCCTTCGATTTTGCTTATATTGGAAATGACTGATAGAAAAAACTATGCTGGCATGCTTAATATCTGGATTAGTACCTTAGTTACCTTGGAGCGAACTTTGAATACTCATATTACATTGTGTTTTTCGACGTGTTATTTTGGGAACTCCATGTATGATGCACTCACGCACTTCTTTTGACGACAGTTGTCATATTTTTCTTCCAGATTTTCTCCCATTATGTCGTGGAATGGTATACGCTTAAAGAATTTTTACCAAGATTGTTCTTATTCACGACATTGTTAGTTACGACTACTATACGCGCATCACTGCAATTTTCCGCAGTTGCAATCGTCCCGATAAGCGAGCAATTGACCGTTTAGTGAAAAAATTCGAATCGACGTAGGTATTCACTCAAAAAAATTTCCGTGATAGTGAAACAGCAAAACGCCGGAAGTAAAGAAGATATGGAGAGCTGGGCATCTCCATAGGCGTAATTTCCCGAAATACTGGTCTACATATCTGACATGTACGTTGAAGTTTCGCTCTATTGAAGGTAAGAGGAAGATACGGATTTTTAATGGGAAATCAATTAGTGACCAGGCACATATTTGGTTAAATGGCATTGTGAATAAGTAAAATTTGCGCATTTGATGAAGCGAACAGTCGGAGGTGTTCCCTAAACAGGCATTGTATACGAAAAACTAAATGTTTGGTGCGGTCTTCTTGTCGAAAGTGTCATTTTTTTCGGATAAATTAGAAGGTTTGGAGGATATATTGTTTTAATAGGACGGTGCCACTTGCCACCCGGCGCAAGCCACAACCGACTCATTGAAGATGTATTTCGGTGACAGAATTACCAGAATAGCCAGAGATGGGTCTGTCAGTTGACCATCTGACCATCGTGTAATTAAATACCATTATACTATTTTCTATGCGGCTACATTATGTCTTTATCGGCCGAATTATGTGAAAAGGATATCCAACAATCGCGTAGTATACTCTCTCAAAACGGTCAAGTGCCTGTGCCTTTCCATCGACATTTAGACAAGGGAAAAGCAAATGATAGGAATGATGAGAGTCTTGTCTGTATGATATAAAGCTAGTTGCCTCATCATCTTAAAAAAAACAGCGATTGCCAATAGTAAGTCTGATTTCTGCTTTGATGTCGTTGGTGCTTGCAACTGCGGAGTCAAGGTAGACGAAATCTTAACCCATTTTGGGTGCTTCCGCCCCAATACTCACGAACACTTAATTGGCAGCTTGCTGAATTTGTTCAATCACATAGATCATGCCGCCTTTATTGGGCAGTGAGTTTTGACAAAAAATCAATAAAACTTTTAAAATTAAAATTAAAAACGAAAAAATGTTTCATTTCACCTCTAACATTTTTCACCATGTTCACAAATTCTTCTGTCATTCCTCCACCTCACAACCAACTCTGTTCATTTGACAACTCTTCTCCTGTCAAAGTAAAGTGAGAAAATTTCGTCTGCCTTCAATTTTTCCAAAAAAATTTCACTTATTTTCTTAAAATTTCTTCCTTTTAGTCCAACAAAGTAAAGTAAACTTTTCAAATAATGGCTTCACCAACGGGCGGTGTTAAGCCCATGTCCATCGCCGGACGTATGGTCCGGGAACGTGAACGTCTGATTGGCATGACAGACGAAGAGCGTGCCTGGCGTAAACAATGGGTAAAAGATCAAATTTTAAGCCACAATGAACCACGCCGAGTACCCGAATTGGACCGAGAATTCTTGAACCCCATTCGGCGTTTCTATAAAGCTCCATTGGACAAGCTGTGCGATGCTCTAACACCTTCTTTGGTAAGCAAAACTAAAAGTACATTATGTAAGTGCTCGTTCATAACCTTTAATTTTGATCTACTCTCATCCGTCCTGTTTGTAGGGTTTCAATAAAGCATTTTTTGTTCGCTTCTGGATTGGAAAGGGATTGCTTTTCCTGACAGGAGTCTATGCCACTGCCTACTACTTTAAATACAATCAGAACGTAAGTAGATTTGAATGCCATCCAGTCGATGAAACTGGGAAACTATTCAAATTTATGTTTCTAGGATTGGACACGCAAAGGAGGCTGGAGAGTTATTCGAAATCGTGAAGTCGTTCATCCTGGTGATGAGGGTTATCCAAAACTATCGAACCGATCTGCTCCATCTGACTACGCTTCCCGTGGCTTTAAGCAGTCGGTTATCTAAGCATCAGAGGTGGGACCCATTGTCATTAGTGAAATTGTTTTATTCTCTGGAAATAACTTGATGAGTTGAGGTGAAAAATAAACGAAGAACGTCTCCATTCATCGGTCATAGACATAAGGAAAGGTGATATTTGTATTTTCTTTCGACAAATTTTTCGCCGGCAATTGCGACATCACCATTTCGTTTTGACAAGTCCGCTGCATATTTGTACCGTGTCGCTGGGTGTTTTCGCTGTCGCTAGCAATGTGGTAGCCAACGATTGGAGTGCATTGGCAGTTCCACTAGTGATTTTAAGTCGAACTCACTGATTTGGTCATTAATCGTGTGTTTCGCTGGTGAATTTCCGAAGAGAGAATTCCTTGTAAATCACATATTTACGCGCACAGTGACCCAAAAACCAGTTATTCGAGAGGTTTTCTATTTTTCTTTTTTCTTTTTGCTCGTTCTTGGCTCGGTCAGTCGTTCTTGTTTGCGTGTTCGGTTTCTTTTTTTTTATTTACTCCGTTTCGTATTCTTGGAGTTTTTTTTCCTTTTTGATTTTTGCATGCACACAGGTAACTATCAGCGTCGTCATCATTGTGAAACAGGTAATCGTCGTCGCAATCCGACGACCGAGAGATATCCATAAAAGAGAGAGGAAATTCCTTGGCTCAGCAGCAATGAATGGAGAAGGTATTGTAGAACTTGCGCGATAGTATTAAATGGGGTTCTGGTTGTATTCGTGGTGTAGCTATGTGGATCCCCACACTTCATCTGACCCATCGGACAACAACAACTGTTCTTCGAATCAGCTGATACACACTACCATCGGGGGGACAGCTGCTAAATGCTGTTTCATTCTGTTTTTGGAGTCGGATTCCACTGCGGTCCGGTTTTTGTTGATTTTTGTTCTTATTTGAGCGATGTCAGTGCGCACATACATTGAAAGGGAATTTTCGAAATGTCAAACTTTTGGCGGCTACCCCTTTGGTGGCAGTAAGCTAGTATGTGGTCAGTAGAATGGTGTGGTGTGGTGTAATGCAATGGGCTTTTCGAACTACGAAAAAGGGGAACTGTGGTGAATTGAGGGGAGAAAATTGTTCAAATTTATTCGAGAGTTTCGGAGATTTAGTTTGACGGAATAATTTTTGTTGGGAAAGGTAAGGGTGTGATGGCATTGGAATTAAATATTTTGCACCGAGATAATGCTGGGTAGCGGTTGGTTAAAGCAAAGTCAAAAGGTTTTAAATGTGTTAATTAGTGCTTTAAAAAAATCTAAGAAGGCCTCTGCAAGGCCTAATTCACCTGAAGGCAGGAAAAGTGAATAGCGCGCCTGACTATGGACCCATGCAAATTTTTTTCTGTCGAATTGCCAATCCTCTGCTGAAACCTTATGCTGATATGATATAAAGGTCTTGAAGCTTGACTTTTAACACCATGTTGATTGCTTTATGTTGGTTTTGAATGTTAGGAAATCATAATGAAAAAGTATACCCCGTCTTTGAGATTATATTAAAAGGCATAATGTACTCGCATAAACAAAGGAATATCTACTGGAATAATAATGTCTACTAAACTTTTTTTCGCATTGTTTTGAACTCTAAGTATCTTAATGTTTATTTAGGTCATGAGAACACCTCCTTACGATCAAATACTAAAGACATTTCAAATATTCCTTCTACAGTTTTCGTTTTTATTTAAGGGGGTAAGGACCTCTAAATTGACCCCAAAATCTTATTTTTTTTTTATTTTACTTATTTAATACAGATATACTCAATATGGAACTGAATGCGACAAATCGCAACTTTTTACGACCTCTAGAATTGATTTCAAATTTAAGTCAAAATTGAGCAAAGCATTGGACCACGAACGTTCCCGTGATTTTTCGCGGACCACCTATCCCATTTCCTCCAACCTGCTTAGTTCCCATTCAAGATATGGCTATTTCTGTTCATTATATTCATTATTTGTATGTCCTTACTTATTTATTGTCTAAAAACAAATTTCCAGTCACAAAAAAATAAGTTTTTACTTTTTAGGTATCATTTTTTTAACCTTTGTCCCATTATCTTCAAAACTACAAATGCTACAGTTCTGATTTTTATCCTATTATGTTGGTAGCATCACTGGGAAACTACTATATGGAGGGAATTTTAAAATTTAACGCACTTTGTACTTTATGGTGAAAAATGTTCGTAAAAAAAAAATTGGAAAAAAGAAAAAAAAAAACAATTAAGACGTTGTAGAGTATATTTTGTATTTTCTTAAAATCCTGCACCTTAAATTTGTAAAATAGGGTAAAATATAAGTAGGCAAAGTTTGGGTGAGATCGGTCCACCTTCTATTGGAAAATAATGGGTCATTTGTCTTCCATAAAAAATGTATGTAAACGCATCTCAGGTCCTTACACCCTTAAAAGTAATTTATAATAAATTGATAGCAAGCAAAGCCATTCAATTTATTTATTCTATCCATTGGTATATTCCTCCATTCTTGTTTCTTGCCTATAAAATGGGAGGTCTTCGAGATTCAATCTTGTGACCTACAACTTCCTTAGAATTTCTATGCGATTGAGCTGGCCGTTCCATAACATAAACTCCTGGCACTTCCAAGCAATCACCCATTAGACTCGTGCTTAGGATCGATTCCGGGTTTAAATTTTCAGTTCAAGTGTGTGTTTTCATCCGCGTACGGGTAAATAATGTCCTTCATTATATTTGTATACCCTTCAATATTTAATATAATATTTATTTGATGAATTAAGGTCATTATTTAGGCAGAGAAACAGCCCGCACACAATGACTTTGTTCCCCATTTCTTATGCTGGCTTGGCAATATTTAAAATAAAAAGGTCATTCTATTTTATAAATAGTTAATACTCGATATATTGTTATGATAAAAACTTGTATATACGAATAACGTTAACACTGTATTTCTTTAAGTAAGCAAAGGCAAAGGTGTGAAATAGTTGCTTAAGATTTATCACAAGGGTTTCCAATAAAAGTTTTCCAATTTCCCCAAGAATCTAGGTCAAATTACTCAGATTTGTGAGAACAAACTTCCGATTCCCTACATAAATATCTCAAGAAAGAAAAACAAGTTGTAATAAAAAAATCGATTCATTTATTATTATTCGGTAATTTTTTTTTTTTTTGACGTATTAAATTTTAAAGTACCTCGTTGTTTTTTAATTCCTTCTCTGATAGACATTTAGCCATTAATGATACTTCAGTATCTGTATGTAAGCGATTCCGGTCTTCTGCTTTTATGTTTTTAAGAACACTGAATTTTCTTTCTACGGATGCATTTGCAAATGGTGATTTTTAATATATAGTCCGGCGCCGTTTTTATTGCTAAGCATTTATCACAATATGATATAGCGTGAGCTAGCCATTCGTCATCCAGTTCTTGTACGAGTATTATCAGGATTTTTTCAAGCACTGGAAATGGCTTCAGCACAGAAATCAATGTGATTTAATTTTAAATTGTTGTGTTTGTGATAGATTTACAATAGATATAATAGGAAATAAAGGATCTCTAAAATCAAATCCCTTAGTAATGTCCGAAGTTAATTCAATATAAAGATATTGTCATGTTTTATAGAATTCTGTAATAGCTAAACAAGGCACATTTTTATCTTTTTTCAAATTTTCTGAATTCAGTGTTTAAAATAGCATCAAAGACTTTGACGCAGCGCATTTCCAGATAGTTGGCAGATAGCGTTTTCAAAAAATTTTCTACTTCTGACTTCAATCTGTGAAGAAATGATGTTTCTGATTGAAACATGATATTGAAATCCGTTACCAATGAAAGTACGTAGGATATGAATTCTAAATACCATATACCAAAGTAAATCGGCTGTTCATTGTCGTCAGCATTCTTTCAGTACTCTTCGAAGGATCAGAAAAACAGATTCTGTCAGGTAGGCTTTTAATGGAATACAATGCTCTAATACACGATCTAGACATGCCTTTAATGAAAGGCGTTTGAGCCAGTGCCAGAATTATGTATTTCGACTAGAAAAAAACTCTTGAAAATCTTTAAATTTAAGTTGTCGATATGAACTTTTACTGAAGTGAGCTTCAATGAAACGCAGAAAATCTTCGAAGTTTCGTGTTAATTTAAGGCAAGCTGTAGATGAAGATAGACGTATCATATGACAGAAATATTTTATGAGAGCAAAATGAGGCAAATCCTTCTTAAGAAAAGCAAAAACAGAGCTACCTATCATCACATTTGTATGTCTGAAGTAAATCCAATCGGGTTTTCAATGAGTATGTTCTTGTCTGGGAGCATTTGTTTTAAACATTACTATAGTCCAGATATAGTGCAGTAACTCAAGCGCCTGAAATATTAAAATCTCGAAACCCAAATAATTTGATTCAGTTTTTATAAAATCTGTTGGATTGTATTATTTTTAAGGTTTATTACAATGTTTACCCATTAAAATTTGTTTACCCATTGTACATTTAAAAATAAAATAAATAAATAAAGACAAACATATGTATATGTAAATATAATCATACATTATAAACTTAGTAAATTAATTTTATGCAGAAATTATTTTATGAATATATTTCTGTCGTGATAATATTGAAGATTAATAGTAAAAAACATTAATCTTAATAAAATAAATAGTTTATACAAATTACTTATTTATTTGGTTTGTAATACAAAGTTAACAATTACTGAAATTAATTTATTCAGTTTCATTAGTTTCTAATTTATTTTTATATTAGGAGATGCATTTAAACACCTACAACCATTGGAATGTGAACTCGCATCAGTGCAGTAGAAAATACTTTTTCGACATCCGAAAGCGGTTTCACATCCTTTTTTACAGTTACAAAACAATATTTTCTATAAATTATTTGGAGCTGGAAATTGTCTCATTATTATTGGTTCAAATCTATTAGAAACGTACCTCCACCCCCAATTTTCTATAAAAAATTTCTTTATCTAACCATATTTGCACTGGTAGATATACTCTTTTTAGACGTTCAAATTATTCATCAGATGTAGATACTAAAGGGGCACCGTATAAAGCCAAAATGTGTAGCATGCAGCTTGGAAAATATTGTCAGGATTTATCGAAATCTTGTGTTATTTGTTAAGACATTCATGAATCCATCCCTTTCAGGAAATTTATTATCACTTTTGAATTTCAAGTTTCAAGTTTAAGCGTTTCATATCTTTAAATTTTTATTCATTTGAAAAGCCATTATATATGGAATATAACATCATTCAAATGTCCGCCGCGCCTTCTCTGGGTGGCGCGCATCCTAAATGTCCAGTTTCCCATGACTCTGACGCATAAATCAGGCTGAATTTGGCGGCTGTGGTTTGTGGCTTATCCGCATAGACTGGCGACTTCAGAAAACCCCACAAGAGAAAGTCTAACAGGGTCAAATCACACGATCTCGGTGGCCAGTTCACATCACATCCAGAGGACCATGCCCTCGAATCGCTCGTGCAGAATTTCCAATGTGGCGTGAACTGTGTGGCACGTAGCGCCGTCCTGTTGAAACCACATGTCGTTGGTGTACATATCATCCAACTTATGACCTGGCCAACGTAGTTCTCAAAGAAATGACGCCGCCAGCCCAAAAATCCACACCAAACAGTGACTTTTTCGGGAGGCATTGGACACTCTTGTATCTCATATGGATTGGTTTCGTCCCAAATTCGAAAATTTTGTGTATTGACCTACCCATTCATCCAGCAATGGGCCCCATCGCTGAAGATGTTTTTTCGATGAAAATTAGGGTCAGTTTCCCACGGCTCCAGAGCCCATTCAGCGAACACACCTCGTTCTCTATGGTCATTTACCTTTAGCTCTTGGGTCAGTTGAATTTTGTACGGGTGCAGGCCCAAGTCACGACGCAAAATTCGCCAAGTTGTGGTCTGCGAAAGGCCGAGTTCTTGTGAGCGACGCGAAATCGACTGCCTCGGATTCTCCTGCACGCTCTCACGGACATCGGCGATGTTTTGGGCAGATCTTGCGTTTCGTCGATGTACAGGTGTTGGTTTATCGTTTACTGAACCAGTGGACTCAAATTTATCCATCACACTCCGAATAATCCTCTCGGTAGGGGGATTATGGCGACCGTAAAATGGGCGAAGTGCGCGGAACTTTGCCCGAACAGAACACCAATTTTGATAAAACAATTTTATCATTTGCACGTGTTGTTGGACGCTATGTCCGTCCATGGTGATTTGGCAAAACAGACTGAATAAATGGCATCCAATTTGACAGATGTAGCTTCAACAATATGGCCGCTATCAACTGTCAAAGTGCGGAAGTCCCTATTGTAAGACAATACATCCAAAGAATGTTCAATCGGCTATTTACAGGGTTGTTGTATGTATCTGGTTCTTTTTCGCATAATTTGATCTTTTTTCATATCCTACTACTGTTTCAGCAATGGTAGATTCAGACGGAATCTCTTTTAAGCGTTTATCTATCTTTTATGTTTTATATCATCACCTGCATTGATTATTTCAGTTGTGTTGTCATTAAAGTCAACATTATCGTGTGCAAAATGCACGAAAACGCCAAATTTAATTTTTATTGGACTTGCCAAAGCTGCTGAAACCTCATATAATTGTTGCAGAGACCTAGACTGTTTATAATTTTTTTAGATCCGAATTTTCTGTTACAGCTAAGGCAACAGCAACATGTAGAGGTGATACAAATGATCGTGGTCGTACTGCAGATATAATGACATCGCAATTCGTAAACGTATTTTCTGGTTTACTTTTTTTATCATTTGAAATTATTTCTGATAGTAAAAAACTCTGTGACTTGGAATGTACATATTCATTAACATCTGCAAACATTTTGTCACTTGCTGAATAATAGTCATTGCAAAAAACTGCACTTCTTCTATTTCGAAATTTTTTGAAATACTATTTCGCAGTTTTTTGTTTTTGTGGAGAGTCTTGTTGCTTATTTTTTACTAATATATTTCTGTCTGCATTTTCCATGGGCATATACAAACTGATTTCGTAAAAATTCGACCAATCAATCTTGTCGTTCACTTGAAGCAGCTCTCAAAGTTGCTATTCCTCTGGTAATTTTCATTATATCTCCTAATATTAATGCTGGACCAGATCACAGTTTGTCACAAATAGTACAAAAATGTTCATTTCATAAGGTATCCACGAAGGATATTGGGATCTATATTGCTTCCAGTTAAAGCTCCGGATAATTTTAGTTCAGCTCTTACATTTTTCTCTAAATCCGTCGCTGGTAAATAAGATGGAATTTTCGCGAGACCCTTTATTTCAAATTTTTTTGTGACGAATTGTCACTTTTATGTGCTATGATTGATACCGAAAAGAGGAAACAGGTTGCTAATTCATTTCCATCGTTCATACTTAAATCTTTCCGTAATCAACTTAAGAAGTCCGGTTCTTTGAGCCACAAATCGTTAAATTTATTCAGGCGTTTTACTTTTTTCGTTTGTGGATAATTTGACTCGTTTTGATCGTTGATGAGCAAGGAAGTGTAACACAAAGAAGAGGTAAAAAAGTTTGTAATTGTGTGCCAATTGCTCAGATTTAAAAATGGTCCGATTCAAGCGTTCAATTTGTCAAAAATTCTTTCATCCCCAGTGAAATGTGAACACGACGTTCATGGGCAGGACTCTCATGCTAACGCCAATGTGGGCAGACACTTAGGCTGTCATTGTTTTCGTTTTCCGTCGAAAAGGGGATTCCCAGAATTATTATTTGAAATTGATGTAATGTTGTCAAGGATGTGCAATGTTTCAAAAAAATATCAGTTTCATTCATCATAATCGAAACCATTAAATGACTTCCAAAAATGTTGAAGAATGCAAGATTGAACACAGTCTGAAAACTGAATTCGCTGATTTTTGTCTGGGTCTTAGATCACAGTGGGATTACGGGAATTGAAATCCACGATGAATTTCCCAAGCAAGCCTCGGCGGAGAGTTTTTCAGGACCCGAACTTATTTTGGGTTTCATATGAGCAAAGCTGCAGATGGCATGATCACAGGTGTGCTGGGTATAAGTGATACAACGCAATTCCTTTGGTGGTTAATGGCTACGTATTTAAACTTTTGGCATTATGACTACTCCTAAATATTTGCTAGAGTTAGGTTAGTGCAGTTCCGCAATCACGACTGCGCTGTCAACTCTACAGGTAGACGACTCTCTTGAGGAGCTGATCAATCTTATGATAAACAACAGGATCATCAACTCCAAACTGGGTGGGGCTTCTGCTAAAAGATGTGTCAAAAGAGGTACGCCGCAAGGCGGTGCCCTCTCTCCCCTTCTCTGGAACTTAGTTGCTAATCAACTGCTGTTATACCTGGAAGCGGGTGGTAGCAAGGTGATTGTCTAAGGACTGAAACGAATAAAATTTGGAAACTTCAAAGTAAAAAAAAAAATATTTTCATAATTCATGTAAATTTTTTTTATTTGCCCTAAAACTCTGTTTTTATTAAATTCATTCACAATTACAAAAAATAAAAAAAATTATTTGGGTTCCCATTCTTTCCTCAACTTCTTTCGAATGGCCTTCATAAGGTTGGTGACAGTTACATCCGTGATCTTTTTGGGCGCTCTTTCCATTTAGCACTAAAATCTCTTACGTCCTTGGCACACTGCTCACTTTTCCACAATTTAGATTTGACCAAAGCCCAATACCTTTCAATGGGACTGCACTGTGGAACATTGGGTGGATTCATGTCTTTTGGGACAAAGTCGACATTTTTAGCAACAAGAAAGCTCAACGTCGTATGAGTATAGTAAGCTGAATCTAAATCTGGCCAAAATAATGTTGAACCCTCGTGTTTCTTTAAGAAAGGAATCAACCGTTTTTTTTAGGCACTCGTTAATGTACACTTCTCCGCTAATTGTTTCCATTGTAATAAACGATGAGCTTCTGTGTCCACATTGGCAAATGGCCTGCCAAACGAGATATTTTGACCCGAATTTTTCCATTCCAATCGATGTTGTTGATTGCGGAAGAATCTCAGCTTCAAACGAGTTTGGTATTTTTTGGTCTTTTCATGTTTTTAGACCGTTACGTTTTTTAGATCTTTGTACCATTGTTTGGTTGGTAATACATTTCCGGGCAACATCTCTGGATGACATAGTCCGGTTTTTTACGATGGTACCCACTATTTTCCTGTCCAAATTTGTATTATGTGCTCCACTTTTAGTTCCACTTTTCTGTTTTCGCTTAACTGGCAACGTCTCCAAATATCGTTTAATAACATAATCCACTGTACTGCGTGCTATGTTTAAATTTTTTGCGATGAAATGGTTTGGACGCAAAGTATTTTCGAAGATTGTCGATGATCTTTTTACGGCGTTCCTCTTGACTCATATTTTATAAATATTTTAAACCGCACCGAACTAAAATCAATAACAAACCGAAACTAGAGAATATACAGGCAATGGAAGTATAGCCTGTATTAAAATTTACAGATTTTATTCGTTTCAGTCCTTATGCAGATGACGTTGCTATAGCCGTCTCAGGTAAGCATCTTATTAACATTAAATAACTCCTCCAACTAAATCTCAAAAGATTAACCCGTTGGGCAGGTCGCTGTGGATTGGGAGTAAACCCCAATAAAACTGATCTTGTCCTCTTTTACAGGAAGTACAAAATTCCAATTATAGACCCCCCCCCCCCTAGTTTAGTCTTTTCCGATACAGCAAAATATTTGCGTCTCATTTTTAAACTGGAAACCTAACACTCAAGAAAGAGTCAATAAAGCTACAGTAGCTTTATTCTCTTGCAAAAAAGCTATTGGGAATAAATGGGGCCTTAAACCCCGCATAGCCCACTGGCTATACATCTCGGTCATAAGACCGATACTTACAGGGTTGTCAGGTGAACGGCCTTAGACAATGCAGTCAACTCCAGTAAACTAAGCAGAGTCCAAAGAACAGCATGTCTATGCATAAGCGGAGCCTTACGGACTACTCCCTCTTCAGCATTAGATATTCTGTTTCATTTGACACCCGTCGATATTTTCAGCAGGCAAGTAGTTGCCACCGCAGCTATTCGGCTTACAGCGACTACACAGTGGACAATTAATTCATTTGGCCACGGTAACATTCTTAATACATTAGGAATCCTCACAAAGAACATGGATTACACCATACCTGAACTTTGGTTTGACAAAGACTTCCATGTAAGATTCCCCTTTAGATCTTTCTAGGAGGAAGATGCATTCATGGAGGAAAAGTCAATATATTTATACACAGATGGATCTAAAACCGAAAGCGGGGTTGGTGGCGGTGTTTTCTCAGATAAGCCTGTCTTTCCGTCTTCCAAATCACTGTAGCGTGTTCCAGGAGGAAATTTTTGTCCTGGCTGAAGAAAAAAAGTGATATCTGCATAGGATATCTGCATCTTTTCGGATAGTCAGGCAGCTATCAAGTCCCTGGAGTCAGTCTCACTAAATTCGAAAACCGCCCTTGAATGTCAATCATCTCTTATGGAGAAGGCAGAGCAGTGCTTGGGTGCCGGGCCATAGAGACATTCTAGGGAACTGTAGGGACGATGAACTCAACAAAATTGGAATCACTCTACCTATTCTACCGGAAAAGGGTAGCATAGGTATACCAGTCGTTACATGCAAATTAATATTAAAGCTGGATGCCAATAAAAGAACAGACCTTAGGTGGATTGTTGGACCAACATGTCTAGCGACTAAACAGATTTGGCCAAAGCTAGATCCGAATCGCTCTAAGAGTCTGATCCTTCTAAATAGGAAGCATCGCAGTGCCATCATAGGTGTCTTCACTGTACATTGCCTAATAGGCGAGCACGCAAGACGGCTTGATGCCTTTACAAATGATTTCTGTAGAAGCTGCATGGACGAGGAGGAAGACAATCCTCCACCTTCTCTGTACATGTCCAACCCTCTCCCAGAAAAGAAAACTTCACTTAGGAGCTTTCTTCTACAATGACTTAAGCGATCTAAAAAATATATACGTAGACAGTCTCCTATGGGTCAATAGGCCTAATTGGGTTGGTGTTTCCAGCAGCCACTCTTACCTACCTACCTACCTACCTAGGTTTGTGGATTTGGAAAAACGATAATGTATGTTAGATATTCTTATTCTAGCGCTGTTACACACTTATTAAGAGTTTGCTGAATTGCTGTCACATTTTGATGGTTTCTGCATTTTTGTGATCTAAATATTTTTCATTTGGCCTCCGGTGAAACTTTGACTTTTATTTAGATAATACGACCATTCTTATTATCAAGGAATATCAGCTGATTGGCTCAATCTGATTTATATAGTACTGTTTACTTAAAAAGGCTGCAACGCAAACACGAACCTCTTATCAGATCACGTTTTGATACCTCCGGAGCGGACATTCGTTATATTTTTATCATCAACACTATCATTCTTTGCCTTAATGCTTATCGTACTTCATTCAACTCTGTTATTCCTATGTTAATCTTTGGCCTACGTCCTCGGACAAAAGGCTGTTGATTTTTCTTGCTACCTGATATCCAATGCTATCACAGCAATTTCCTTCAACCGAATATTTTTTTTAAAAACCGAAAATTTGTTGCTCTCTGGTCGCAGCACTTGTACACGAGGAGTTCTTTTACAAAACTTATTTTATATTATTTTCATCTTCCTTTTTATGTACAATATATTTAAATTCGGACACAATGTAATAATACGAGTATGTGCCTAAGATACATAAGTGTTTTTAATGGGAATGAGTGGAGTTAATACGTACACACATGTTGCTTCTTACAAAATAAGGCAGCCACTCAACAGGGGGTTTTACCATAAGTTATTTTAGGACACTGCTCTGGGAATGGGATAATTGAATGCAGATAAGCATAGTTATCTGCTTGTAGGTATTTATTTTACTGTGATCTGTAGTGGACTGTATATATTTTTAATTTTCATGTTCATGCATAAACACTTTCGTTTATTTTTAAGGACCAAAGTATTACATATACGAGGGCGGGTCAATAAGTCCGTGACTTTTGGATTAAAACAGATTTTTTGATAAAAAAATAATTTTATTTTTCAACATAGTCTCAGTTGAGCTCTATACACTTTGTCCAACGCTTCTCCAATTTTTTTATCCCTTCCAAAAAAAATGATTTGTCGAGGTCCTCAAAATGACGAGATGACTTCATCATTGGAGTCAAATCTTTTTCCACCAAGCCATTTCTTCAGGTTTGGGAACAAGAAGTAGTCGCTCGGAGCCAAATCTGGAGAATAGGGTGGATGAGGGAGCAATTCATAGCCCAATTCACGGATTTTTGCCATGGCAACTGCACATGTGTGCACCCTTGCATTGTCTTGGTGGAAAAGAACTTTTTTCTTGGCCAAATGAGGTCGTTTTTTTTTCAAATCGTCATTGAATCGGTCCAATAAGTTGGCATAATATTCCCCATTGATTGTTCTTCCCTTTTGAAGGTAGTCAATGTGGATTATCCCGCGTGCATCCCAAAAAACAGTCGCCATAACTTTATTGGCTGACAAACCCACCTTGGCCTTCTTTGGCGCCGATTCACCCTTAGAAACTGTTGTTTGTTCTCTGGTGTGTTGTGATGGATCCATGTTTCGTCCACGGTTACAAAACGGCGCAAAAACTCCTCCATATTGCGATTAAACAACGCCAAACCTTCCTGTGAAGTTGTTACACGATTGCGTTTGTGGTCGACTGTGAGCAAACGCGGCACCCATCTTGCGGAAAGCTTTCTCATGCCCAAGTGATCATTCAAAATTGAAACCACTGAGCCATGCGAGATCCCTACGGCTTCCACAATCTCTCGCACTTTCAATCTTCGGTCGGCCAACACCATATCGTGAATTTTTTCGATTGTTTCGGGTGTAGAGACCTCAACTGGGCCTCCAGGACGTTTGGCATCTTCAGTGCTTGTACGGCCACAACGAAATTCAGTAAACCACTTTTTTACCATTGAAATCGATGGTGCAGTATTTATCAAGCTTAGCCTTGGTCTCGGTAATGGTTTTTTTTCGCAAGAAATAATGCTTAATAAGCACACGAAATTCACTTTTTTCCATTTTCTCCTCAAATTAGTGAGTAGTCTGATAAAAATAGCTGTCAAACACAAACTAACTGACGCAGCAAGTTTAAATTTTGACAGGAGTCAACTGACAAATGCCTGTTGACAGGAGCAGTGTTGCTGTTTCAGTAAAGAGGTCAGAAATTCAAAAATGCACGGAATTATTGACCCGCCCTCGTATATTTCAACAGTATCAAATGAAAATAAAACTTTGTAGCTAACTATAAGCTGAATATTAATTAATTCATGCATAACAAATCTTTAATGATATTTGGTTTCCAAATAACAGCTGTATTAACTTTAATCTTATTTAGATAATTAGATAGATAGATATAATTTATTTCTTATTAATATATATTGTTTAAGTACATGTTTAAAATATTAAAAGGACGCTAAATAAATGGAATAAGAAACATTAAATGACATTCAGTATTTTGGATACAAGACGTATAGAATATAGTTTTGAATGCCACATCAAGAGGCTGTTAGAATTACAAAATAAAGTAATATTTTGGTTGGGGTGACCCATTAAAAACAATTAACAAAATTCAAAAATTAGACACAAAAAGGAACAAAAATGGATGGAAACCGAATACTGAACAAATAGAAGTTAAGACTTTAAGAAATAACATAAGAAAAAATAAATAAATTAAAAAAGAGCAGGATTGAATAAATTATACAAAAAATTAAGATTCAAAAAGCAAATAATTTAGAAATAATTTCAATTATACCAGAATGTCAGAGATAATAGATTCCAAATAATAGTACATAGTTGCACTGAAAAAGCCAATTTTTTACAAGTTTTAGAAATATGCCAGATATTGACATAGCCCTGATGGGATGAGGAAGTTTATTAAACAAGCGATATGACGAAACAGAATAAAAGTTACGAAGGCCAGATTTCATGAAGAAGGTCTTCAAAACCTTAAAACAATAAAGGTGACGAACCGGAAGAATTTTTAGATCACAGAACAGTGGAAAACTGGGATGTCTTCTGGGTTTACAGCAAATCTTTCTTATGATTAATTTTGTTCTGATACACACCACCCCAACAAGCAATTCCGTATTGAAGCTTAGATTGAACAATTCCATAATAAATAGTTTTTAAAAGCGTCGTTGAGCAGTCGTTGAAAAACTCATTTTAGAGTCTATTGTGAGCCCCAGGTACTTAAAATCGTCTACTTTCTCAATTAAAAAACATTTTTCACTACACCTGAAACTACTACAAAAGGTGGGAGAGCCGGACGTACAGTTGCAAACAGAGAGTTTGTATCTATCACATTCAGGTACATGGAAGTACACATTAGCTTCAAGGTTGTGTGAAGAGGACAAATTAAAAGACATGATTTTAGTTTTGGAGGTTATAACCAAATTATGTTTGGCAAACCAATGTCTTAATAGGTTGAGATCCCAATTAATGTCGGAGACCACATCCAAAGGACTATTCAAGCCATATGCAAAACCTATATCATCAGCGAAAGCAGTAGGTCTACCTTAATATAAATTAAAAACAAAATAGGACCCAGAACAGAGCCTTGTGATACGTCCAAATTTAGGAACTTAATATCGCTCCTAATCTCGTCAATCTTTACTCTCTGCGACCTAACCTATTTTCCAGATACGACCTAAACCAATTAAGCATAAAACCACGAAAACCTGCTTTTTCCAGTTTCTTCAACAAAAAATTGCGGTTGACCATATCGAAGGCCTTCGTGATGTCAATAAATAAACCCGCTGTACTTCTCTTCGCATCAAGGTCAGACATTACATGAGCACAAAACTGTAATAAAGCATCTTCAGTCGATTTACCTTTTTGAAATCCAAATTGCACTTTGTTAAAGAACTCAGTTTTATTTAAAAAAAACTCACTACCCTATTTTTTATAAGTTTTTCAAAAATTTTACTGAAGACTGGAAGAAGTGAGATAGGCCTGTAGTTACATAACTCTGCAGCAGATCCTTTTTTAAACAGAGGAACCACATCTGCACATTTCAAGGCTTCTGGAAATATCCCAGCAAAAACACAACGATTAAAGACATCTGCTAATACGTTTACTACGAACCATGCAATTTTTTTAAGGACATGGTTCGAAATGCCATCAGCACCACAATGAACAATGAAAACTATGGAGTAATCTCCGGGAATTGGGGATTGGTAAGCAAAAATTTACTTGTTCAACCAACATCGACTGCGATGAACTCAATCGAAAGTTTTTATCGCTTTCCCAAACTAGAACCTCGGAGGCACATGATGAAACTTCTTGTGGTGGTCCCGTTGTCCATACAAATGCATCCTTTGCTTTTACAAGAGTGGACAATGTGGATATAGTCCAAAGTTCTTTGTCTGTGAAATCGAATGCAGTGGGGTTTGATGGAGCTCATCCGGTATTCGTCAAAGTTATTTTGCCAATAGTATTGTCATATGTAACGCATGTGATTAATACCATTTTTATGACCGGCATCTTTCCTCGTCAGTTGAAAATGGCTAAAATAATACCAATCCCTAAAAACTCGGCAGGTGATGAATTCAGACCTATATCAATCCTACTTTTTCTGTTTTAAATTTGTGAACGGATTATGAATAAACAACTGAATGAGTACCTGGCACGTAATAATTTGCTGGTTTCAGTTCAATCTGGATTTCGTGCCAAACACAGCTGTACAACTGCTCAAATAAGCAGAAGACACAAGAGAAAAACTGGATAAAGATTATGTTACCTTCCTGATCCTTTTAGACTTTTCGAAAGCTTTTGATATGGTTCATCATTCCACTCTCATTAATAAATTACTCCACTACCTTAACATATCTCCCTTCGCTATAAAGTTAATCGCATCGTATCTAAGTGAAAGAAGGCAGGCTGTGTCTCGCGACGGTGTTATATCAGAGTTTCTTTGCTTACCACGAGGCATTCCACAAGGGTCGATTTTGGGTCCTCTCCTTGCATTTGTCGAAACACTTTTATGCTGATGATATGCAAATCTATCGAAGTTATCCCCTAGGCCTCATCGAAATTTGCGCCAATGATGTGAATGAGGAAAAATTGCTTGATGCTTAATCCAAATAAGTGCAAATGTTTAGTTATTTCAAAAGCAATGGTAGATGTCTCATATTTTCCCTCTATCATGCTAGATAACTCACCAATTCAAGTCGTAGACTCCTCAGAAAATCTTGTTGTGGTATTCAACAGAACACTCACATGGAATAATCATATAAACTTGATATCGGGGAAGGCTTATGGCATTCTTCAGAAATTTACACCCCTGAGGACAAGGCAAGTACTCGCTAAAGCACTGGTTATTCTTATTCTTATATATGGCTGTGAACTTTTTTATGATTGTGATGCTAGTAGTACAAGAAAGCTACAAGTAGTATTTAATAGCACTTTCCGATATGTCTATAGTCTCAGAAGATATGACCATGTCTCACATCTGACTAAAAACCCGTTAGATATGTATGTCTTTTTAGGACTATGTCAAGTTTCGTACACTAATTCTTCTTTTCACCATAATCAAAGCAAGGCATCCAACGTATCTCTACAACGAAATCCAGTTTCCAACGTCCAACAAATCTGCTTGCTTAATTCTCCAGCGCTTCCCTTGCTAACATCTGGGAGACAATTTTTCATTGCTTCTATCCGTCTTTGGAATTCCCTTCCGCGTAACCTGAGAGACCTGAATGATGCACGTCGATTTAGAAGCGAATTAAGGCTTTCCTGTCAAATCCGAGCAACTAGATCTTCTTTTTTATCTTTTTTTTTGCCTTCTTTTCAAGCAAATTCATTCATCCTTTTCTTCAATCTCCAGTCTAAATTGAACTTATTACGAACATACTACCCGGAATGTATTCAGAAAATTGGAAATACAAGTTTATTCATCTGAATATATATAGTCCCCTTCAGAGTAATCCCCATCGACTGAAACACACTCATGCCAGCGCTTGATCCAATCCTCGAAACATTTTTTATATTCGGTTTTCGGTATGTCCATCAATGCTTCCAGCGATTTTTCCATTACTTCCTCTCGGCTACTGAAACGCGTTGTCCGTAGTGGTTTTTTAACTCGATTGAACGGAAAGAAGTCACAGGGAGCCAAATCAGGTGAATTCGGTGGCTGTTGGATGGTATTTGTTGCATTTTTCGTCAAAAAATTACGAATAATGATGGCACTGTGCGACGGTGCGTTATCATGGTGGAAAATCCACGAGTTCTCTGCCGACAATTCTGGTCTATTTCGCGAATTGCTTCACGCAAACGCCCAAATAATACTCTTTGTTTACTGTCTGGCCTTCTGGCAAAAATTCATGATGCACTACACCGTTGTAATCCATGAAAACCGTGAGCATTGCCTTCTTTTTTTAACTGAAAACGACGTATTTTTTTTGGTTTCGGCTCATTTAGTGAACGCCATTCACTTGCCTGATGTCTGGATTGCGTGTCGTACTCATAAACCCACGATCCGTCTCCAGTAATGATCCTTTTGATGAATGTGGGATCGGATTCAGCCTCGTAAATCATCTCTTTTGCGACGTCAACACGGTCTCTTTTTTGCATGAAATTGAGGTCTTTTGGCACCTGCTACACGACGAAAATCCAATTCATTAACCAAAATGTCTTGGACGGATCCATAGGCAATGTTCAGGTCCTCCGCTATCTCTCTCATTGGTGATTTGATGGCATGTCTCACCAAAAAATGGAACCAAAGCGTACATCAATCTGGCGAAAGCAATATAGTTGCACTTGATATTTCTAGGGCAATTGACAGAGTTTGGCATCAGGCTCTTTTGTCTAAAATGCGTGCTCTTGGGATCGACGACTCTCTTCTTCAATGGATCAGAAATTACCTTTCGGAACGTTCAATTCAAGTTGTCTTAGATGGTTTCAAGTCTGATATTCACAAAGTAAATGCTGGTGTATCCCAGGGCTCCGTTCTGTCTATTCTGTATATTCCTATTCTGTATATTCCTTTGCTGATGACAGTACTCTCTGCTTTTCATATTCGTTCCCGGACTCACGCCCTTGCTGTTCGGCTGTAGGACGAGGACGGCAGCTCATTATGCTGTAACCAATTGGGGAACTATCAACAGAGTGGAATTTAATGCTTCCAAAACACAATGCTGTCTGCTGTCGTTAAAGCGAAATTTAAATACCCAGCCATTATCCATGAACGGTACTTACATCGTCGAAACCGAAAAACTTTCCATTCTCGGTATGCATGTCAATGATAACTTACGTTGGAATGACCACATATTTGATATCGCCGAAAATGCTGCTAAGTCTCTAGGTTTCCTCAAGCGATGTAAGAGATATTCCACCCCGTCTGATCTGGCCTCAATATGTAAGGCATTCATTCGCCCAAAATTGGAGTACAATGCTCACATCTGGTCAATGCGCCAAAATCATATCTGCATCTGCTAGACCGGATTCAAAACCGTGCGATAAAACTCATAGTTGATACCAATATCACTCAGGCAATGGACACCCTCGAAAACCGACGAAATGTCTCGTGTCTCACTTTGATTTATCGCTCCAACACCAGTGCTCCATAGAAATCGCCTTTAACCGTAACACACGTCTTGCTATTAATGCTCATCAGTATACGCTCAAGCCCACTTTCGGACGTACTCTGAAATATCGTGATTCGTTCCTAAGCCGAACAACACGCTTGTGGAATGCCTGCCGAGCTCTCTATATCCTAGTCATAATAACATTCAGACATATAAAACCAACGTACATCGGTACCTATCCTTCTTTCTTTCCTAAATTTCCGTCGCCCGCGCTGTGTGCAAACATTTTAAGAGTACCTTAACCCCTAAGCGCGCTCTAGTTTTGATCAAAATCCTCCGGTGACTTTTTAAGTTATTAAAACAAAAAAAACCATGTACAAAATATATTATAGTACAATAATCTTTCGAAATTCTTGAAGGAAAATTTAAAAAAAACCGGCCCAGAATCATTTAAGTTGTGCAAGGAATAGTAACAATTTAGAATTGCGAGCGTGGTACAACCTACAATTTCTTTTCAACAAAATTGAATTATTTTTCTCTTTAAATAGAACAAGAGCTGCATGCTTCATAAAAGGAGATTCATCGCTGAAACGTCAGACCAACGGTTCTTTTAAGTTTAACCGATCAGGCCTAAACTGATTTTTGACCATTTTCGGATCAACTTGTCCTAAATTCTATTGTAACAGGATATGAAATATCAAAAATCATTGGAGAATACTATGTATAAGTTCTCTTTATCAGGAAGTACATGGAGTGACACATGGGTGACACCCATTTCGGCTAGTTGCGGTTGGCCTTCGGAATTTATGAAGGGAATTTCAGGACAATTACACATTTCTGATTGAATTTGTCCAACAGTTCTTTCTGTCCGCTCAATGGCTTTGTGACATTTCGAAGTATTAGTCGCAAATTTACTATCCAGAAATTTGACTCCTTTCTTTTATAAAGTTATGCCGGTTTATCTTTTCCACAAATGCTTTAAAAATTATTTATTAATTCTTTATTTGTCGTTACGTGTTACTGTAACATACTCGTATGTGATAATCGTTCTGACTTTTGTATCTACTACTGCAGTACGTAAATAATTTGCAAGAAGTAAGTATATCATCTTTTAACGAATTTTTAGTTTCGAATCATCTTCCTCTCATATTCGTAGTTCGATCCCGCGACACCCTGTTCAGACCCCCACCGATGTACCTTCATTTTTCTTAGATCGTCCAACGTTCTCAGCATTATAAATATGTTCTTGTATGAGCATACTTGTAATTGTTTGTGGATATTTTAATGCGGATCTGCTCAGAGTTGACATGTGTTCATTTTACTATAAATAAGTAAATCTCCTCAATTGGAAATCATTAAGAATTATTCGACAGGCTTTTTCAGGAAACACACACCTAGTCTTCTGGATCTTACCATTTTATCTTATTGGCAATTAGTCCTTTTCTCTGATTCACTGTCACGGAATATTATTTTTGTGATCAAAGCTGGTGGTTTTGGATCCCTTAAGTTGATTACGCCAAAAGTTATTCTGCAAGAAGCGTGGAAATCAGCCATCGATTGGAACGAATTCATATCTGGACGGCTACATCAATCCTGGGAAAAATGGGGAAGAACACTTCAGAAAGTGGTGGCTGTCAAGATCCCACGATGCTACTCTAGTTTGACTGCTGTGAGTGACGTTTCAATTCAGCTCCATGTCTTTTTTGACGCTTCGGAGAATGCTATGACAACTGTTGCGTACTTCCGATTCTGGGCTGGAGATGCTGTGGATTGTGCTCTTATTAGTGCGAAGACGAAGGTTGCTCCATTCCACGTATGGAACGTCAGGCAGCTGCTATGTGTGTAAGGCTTGCTGACTCAATAGCCATAATGACACATTGAAAATAGGGCAAAGAGTTTTCTGGACTGATTCGCGTTCTTTCCTGGATACGCGCGCTATAATCAATTTGTCATGTACAGAATAGCCTCAAAAGTTTCCGAATGGAATTGAATTGCAAGTAAAGAAAATATAGCTGACGACACGACAAAGTAGAAAAAATGCCAACGTTCGCACGCATTGAAAGGTGGTTTAAAGGGCTAACATTCTTACGCGACCTTGAAGATCAATGGCCAGGTGAGATTCCCAGAATGGATGTTGAGCCGAGGTAGGAATTAAGACCAAGATTTGTGCTTATTCATGTGGTTGAAGAACAGCAATTAATTGATCTGGTTCGATTCTCCTCGTGGAACAGGTTGGTGTGCACTGTAGGTTGGGTCGTTCGTTTTACGGAAAACTTAAAGAGAGCTAGGAATGACGGGGAGCTGAGTCAGTCACAGTACATATATTAACATCTCTAGAGCCTTTTTCGAAAAAGTACTGTTTAAGATGGTGCAACGTCGAGGGTATAGAGACGAATTGTCAGAATTGGCAATCGGAAGAAGAATCAGTAGATCCAGCGACCTTTTCAAACTCTCTCCATATCTGGACGGTGAATGATGGTTGTTCCTGATGGGAAGGATAGACAACACTAAGGGTGTGGATTTCGATACGAAGCGACGAATTACACTTTTGATAAAACAGCATCACGAGAAACATTACTATGGTTGCACTGAAACGGTATTAAACACCACACGACTAAAATTCTGGATACCTAGGCTTTGTACTAAGCTACGGCGAATTCAACTGAGGTGCTTCTATTATCAACTTAAAAGAGCAAAACCAGCATGTCCAGAGATGGCATAATTACCAGCTGCAAGGCTTTGAGCCTATACTCAGCCTTTCACCCATTTCGGCGTAGATTACTTCGGACCAATGTCGGTGATAATTGGAAGACGACGGGAGAAGCGATGGGGTGTGCTGTTCACATGTCTCACTATCAGGGCAGTGCATTTGGAACTTGCAAACGTACTAACAGCAGACTCTTGTATAATGTGTATTTTACTCCTCCAATGATACCAACATTGAAGATGCTGAAAAAGAATTGAAGGAATCAGTGAACTATCGACAAGAAGAAAAGAAAAGTTTACTAGTCCAAATACGAAGTGGGTGGGAGAGATAGTGAACTTATATTGCGAAAGAGTTGGAGGAAAAGCCAACAGCTTGCGAACTTGTTTTGGAAATTTTGGGTACGCGAGTATTTGCCTACGCTAAATAGAAGGTCGAAATGGTTTAAACCAGTCAAACCCATAGTCAAGGGAGATATCGTTGTAATCGCGGACGAAAACCTGCCAAGAGGATGTTGGCCGAAAGGAGTTGTCGTGGAAATATTCAAAGCATCGGATGGACAAGTAAGAAAGGCTGCAGTCGAGACAACTCTGGGCGTTTACGACCTGCGGTCAAGTTACACGTGTTTTACATCAGGGAGCATGCAGAGGATGATGAGGACGCTAAACAGGATAACGGTCTCATCGGGAGAGAGAATGTTAATTACAAAACAACTCATGATGTCAAGAATGTGGACTCAGCCTAACAATAGTTGCGCATTTGCATTCCGAAATCAGATGGCACTGATGGAAATGGAAAATGCATTTTAACCACCAAGAAGAAAAGACTAATTTTTTTAAAGTCGTACTAACAAAAGGAACTATTAGAAGGTCTTTGAATGTTTTCCAATTCACACACAGATAACCGACGATGCGTACCCCCCTGTCTGCTTAAACTACGATGCTCCTCTAGTTCTACTTCACCGCCAGTGTTATCGGCAAATCTTAAGTTGTGCGCTTCATGAAGGTCACTTAAAACTAATACTACGTCGTCAACACATTATTTCCCAAAACTTTGGAAGGCACTTACCTTGCGACCCATATACCATATGTACATATCTCTCATCTCACCATCCGTAGATGATGTCCATCAATGATTCCTGCGGTCAGCTAGACGACGCAGGCCACCAGTTTCTAATTGGTATCTTCTGGAAAAACTCGTGAAAAGCGCAGAAAATTTGTGTAATAGATTATCGGTCTTAGACCTTTAAAATAACTATTCAAATCGATTAACTTAAATACATATATGTACATATGTCGATCTCAGGTTGGATACAATATATGTATATCTATCGGGACTATAAAAATATTGATTGACAGTGTAATTTTTTGAAGGGAAATGTAACCCTAACCTTAATAAAGAGGTAAACGATATCATTTTCGAAAATCATTTATAACCTCCTTTTATTTTTAAATTCCGAAAATATTCACAGCCACTGCATGCATTCCCTTCCAATGGAAGAAATTATGATTTACATGAAAAAAATTGCCTTGCAACCCCTTACAACGAAAATAACGTTTCTTTAGTAAGCCAGCCAATTCAAATTACATCAAATTCCACCACTCTAAATTTCCACCATTCAAGTGGAGAGGGTTGCATTCCATTTCGAATTCGAAAAGGGGAAATTCGAAATCATATGGTAACGTTTCACCTCATATCGGTGTGCAGCCATTTTACCAGCTGTCAACATTTACCCGCCGAAAATCTACTTGTGTGCGTGTTCAAATTTAATTCGAACTTCAATTGCCTTTTTCTCAATACTTTTTCGTGCGAGTCAGCCGGTGATACACCAAATCCATTGCTCTCTCCAGCCAACATTGCTAGGTCGCCGTCAATCGAATCGTCATTCAAAAAGTCCACACATCCTTTCTGTCGAATTGACTGCGCCGCATTTGATGCATAGCTGTGCTGGAGAGCAACAAAGTCGGCTGGACGGACATTCCAACAAGGATCCTCGATTTTCCAATAACCTATAAGTGTGGTTGTGTGAGCTCTACATCCAGTGCATCTCCCACGCAGCTCAAGTGCAAAAAATTTTTTCTTATCGTACCCCAAGAGGCCGAATGGTTTTTGATTTTTTTTTAATTCAATTTTTGTGGAAATTCCAAAGGAATTTCTCGCGCACAAGTGCATAGATATAGTGCAATTGTAAAGGACTTAAAAGAAAGTGCGTAAAAATCGTGCATCGTGTGCTTCCCATCAGATTTCGCAAACGTGCCCTCATTTCACATTCGAGATTGGATTGAAACAGGTAAATCTTTGATAATAATTTTCTTACACCTACCACCCACCTGGGAATTGATTTAAAAGGACATTTTCCACTTCCTGGGTGGAGTTTTTTTTTTATTACTTTATAAATTTTTGGCAAAATACTTGTAGTATATGTGTAGTTGTGGTTGCCCCCCAGCCTGACGACAGACAGTTTGCTTCGAATTTTTTTTTAATCTGAGAAAAAATTTCGCGCGCTCGAAAAATCATCGAATTCAAGACGTCATAACTTAGTCATTTCTGAATGGATTTTTATCCAAAATATCTGGTTTTTAAGGAGACATTTTGTATTTTATTTTCATATATAATACATGAAGTGTTTCATTCAGAAAACAAGTAATTTAACTGCAATGATTTCAATGTTCGAAAGTGCTATGCATTTTTGTATGGCCACGACGACATTACTTTGAACTGGGGATGAAGTATGTGTGTGAATTTTTTTGGCGCGATCATAACAAATTTTCAATTGGAAATCTTTGCAATTTTCCGATGGAAATTTTGATTTTTTTTTGCATAAAATAAAAGAATGAATATTTGTGCATGGAATGGCGTTAAAATTTTCCACCTACCATCATTTTTAGTGGAAATTTTAAGCCCGCCAAAAATTCAACCTGACCGCCTTTTTCTGTGCTCATGTCGTTTTCGTGTTCTCTGATTTCTTCTCTCGGATTTTTGTTGTATTTTTTCGGATAGTGCTCTTCTCCTTCGTTCGTTGTTGTTCGATTTGTAGCGTATTTTGTTCTTGTATTTCGATGAATTCACTTTGAGAGCAGCATTAGTTTTGTTCTTTTTTTTTTTTTTTTTTTTGTTTTTTTTTTTAACTTGTAGCATTTTTCGCGCCCGCCACCGGATTCTATGGCCCACACTAATCCAAATGTAGTGGAAATCTATACTGGTATCATAAATTTTGCCCACCAAAAGAAGTGAAATGACAAAAAACAAAGAAAAGACTAAACTTTGGCGGGTACATTGGTGCAAAATAAGCGCCAAATTGTTTATCTGGGTCGATGGGGAAGTGAGGTTGGGAATATCATTACCACCTCAAAATGCAATCCGCTTAAAAGGTCATCTTGAACGATCTCGAACATACATGTAGATTTTAGAGAAGATTTTCCTGTTCTACATTCAACTTTTACAAGGATTTTTAACCTGCCGTACTTTTAGAGCAGGATCACCATTAAGATTTTCTAGGAAGCAACGGGTATTCCTACACTTCACTATGTCAATCTTGCCAAGCACCTTATAGAACGCTCCTTCGCGTCAGAATTTTCTTCGACGAGGATCGATTAGAGTTTGAATACTAATTGATTTTAGATGCGACCCAACTCGACCAAATCAGTTTGTCGATCAGTTTTATGCGTTTTCAGTTTTCCCGCACCAAAAAAATTCCTTTCTGATCAAATTCTCGGAAATTTCTCATTTCGAGGGCGGTATCGTAGAACGGAATTTTCTTTCTGTTTCCCTTGTCTTTGCCTTCGTTCGTCGGTTTATCCTCGATGGCCCTACCAAACGTTATATGTATAAGGAGTTTCAAGTCTCATCTCCAGGTACCTACATTTTGTTGTAAGACTTCTGTTTTTGTTGTTGTCGATGTCGATGTCGTTAGTGTAGGTCTCCTGTACTTTTTATTTTCCTCTGGTTTGCTTGCTTTACGCTGTTTTGTTTTCCTTTGTTTAAAAAAAAAAAATTCTCTGGAATTGCAGCTGTTTTGAATGTATGCGAGAGGTACAAACTACAAAATGCTGCGATGCGCAAGATGGAAAATATATTTAGAGGACCTGTTTGCTCAAAAACGTATAGATATGTATATTATGTACACACATATCGTCATATAAACAGACCTACAGGCACACCAAATATCTAAAATGTACACAGTACACATCCTTTTATATAGAAGATACATATTCGTGTATGCGTGTATCTTTATGTCTAGCAAAAATATTTGTTAAACACTTGAATGGAATGCAGTGATATGAGAAGAAAATTCATTCATAAAATTTTATCAATTTTGTTTTTTCTCACCGTCCACGATGTCCCCCGCTAGATATTGATTTAAGATAAAGTCTCTAGATGATTACAACAAATTAATGTGGCACCGTATCCAGTTCTTAATGATTATGAAAGATAACAGAAGAAAAATTCTAAATCGAGCAATATGGAATACCAATGGGCAGCTATTGAGGGCCAGTTTTCTTTTAGATACGTTGGATTACTTATTCCCCTGTGTCAGGTTTTTATTGGAATGATACTTGAACCTGAAACTGAGTTGATTAGCTTTTGGCGCCAAAAATCAGTTTGTTAGGAATTGAGAGTTTGTGTTTTGGAATGGGGTCCGTTATTTTGAATATATGGTATGTACTAGCGCTGAAGGGATTGACGCCAAATGCTGAAAGACGGATGAAACCAAATACATATGTATGTACAATTTTTGGAGAGCCACTAGGAAGATAAAAGGGAAATATTAGCCCAAGCCAGGACATGTAGAGATGGGATTTAGCTTAGTTAATCATTCACTTAGTTCATGCTTTGATTTAAAGTATACAAAAATGTGAATTTAAGGTGTTTAAAATAATAGGAAAGTTTGTTTTGCCGTTCATATTTTTATCAAAAGCAATGTGAAAGCAATTGCACCTAAATTTGTTAAAAATGGAATGTAAAATGCATTGTTCTGATGAAAGTCACATTATACAAAATTGAGAAATCAGGGAAGTACTTTTAATTATGTTGCCGGTAAGAACTCCACAAGAAACAAAATGTAGACCAAAAGAACGACTCACATTAATGACTATCATTTTGTGCTAATATCAAATATCAAGAACATCTTCTTGTCATGAAGAGCTACTCCTGCTAGGCACCTAGTAAAACTGATTTTAAAGCTCCGCAACTAGGGAAAAGGAAGAAAGGATTTCACGTTGAATTTGTTACGTTTCGTAAGATTTTTTGGAGTACTGAATTTATTTGATTTTATCAGCGGTAGAAATGTTCAACGTCCTCAGTGAAAAGAGGACGTTCACTTCCGGTTCACTAAAAAAAAAAACATAGTATGATGTGGGCTGACTTATTTTGGTTTGGTGTTGGACCCATCATTCAAATTAAAGTTATGAACAACGAGAATTATCGTGATATGTTCAAGGACATCTTGCTAATGTATGCCGAGAATAATAGCTGCTAAAATGACACTTCCGTCACCACAATGATCATTCGTGCTCATCTAAATTGGTAAGACCTTCATGTTTCAGTGTTACCAGGTCCTTTTTAGTCCCCTGTTCTGCATCGTTGTCGACACAGACATTTCAAGTTCTGAACGTTACTGAGAAGCTTACGACATTAATAAATGCTTAAAAATAAATATAAGGAACTTCAAAAATTTGACCATAGCAAGTATTTATAGTTGAAGTCTAGAAGCAAAAGAAAGCAGAAATCTACGTTACATCTGTACATAATCCATTTGAGGTGAAACCATGAAATTACGAGAAACCATGAAAGAAAAAGAATTACACGCATTTTTTAGAAGATCATCCTCAACATCGCTTGTGGGTTTTTCAAAACAATTTTTGCACATTTGCTTGGCTTTCGAGTCTGTTGTTGAATTTTGTTTGAGTATAATCCCTCGGCTTGCCCCAGAGAAGACCTGTGCATTATTAGAAAAGCTTCTAACAGCCACTTACTTCGGGGTTTTAAAATCCTTAAAATTGCATGACTGCTGTTGATGTGTGGGAAACATTACTAGCTATGGGTTTTTTGAGCCCCATATTAATTTCTTTAACTCCTTGGTCTGTTGTTTAGAGGTGATGCCACTTAATCATATCTTTCAACTATCCACCCGAAAATATCTTTTTTTTCTAAAGCTGTGTCAACGCGACAAAGTTGGTCTTATTGCTGAGGAGCTTATATAAGAAATATTTGGTTAAATTGTCTTCCGTCTCCATGAAGACTTATCTTTCAATTCTTTCAGCTCTTAAACGATGACGAAGAATGTTGGGAGTTTTTCAGAAGAAAGTTCTTCGCATGATCTAGTCTGTCCCAGTTCAGTTTGTAAACAATAATTAATACCATAACGACTGGCTAGGTCAGACTGAGCGAATTAAAAGCAACGCTCCGAGAGGATGGCAATATATGTATTTGGAATATTTTGGGAAAGCTTTTAGCCCAACGTTCTTCCCTCAAAAAAAATTCCCTCTTATCTTGTGAGGATATAATACTTGGAGATCTTGTAGAGCTTTTGAATTTTCTTTTCATTCCAAAGACAGCTGGTTTAGAAAAAAATAGGTGGGCTTCTATTGCTTCTAGCGCTTGGTGACGGAGTTATAGTGACATTTTAGGTTGAAGTGGACCATATTGGATTTATTTCTCTTAATCCTCGTTTCGATGTGTCGGTTTTTCAGATATGTACAATACTCATTTGTCATCTATATCAAAGGCGCCTGATGGTATTGTATCCCAATATCAATACTGTTAAAAACCGAGATTGTTAATATGCCATTTTCTTCCTTCCCATTGTCGGGAGAATGCAATTTTGTTCTCATTCTGTATGTTTTTCTGATACTGACTCTGCTGGCAAATGAGATTGAACTGTTTACCTTAAATGAACGTTCTGGGTTGCATTAATCTGATCTTCTGGAAGATTGGATGCCTGCCAATTTTTTCTGGAGAGCAAGGTGATATCATTGGTATGCTCGATGTTCTATTTATAACTTTAACGATGACATCGGAATTCAGTCTGCATCCTCTACAAAGATTAATAGCTGTTGTCTTTACACACTTAGTATAATCTACACAATTCTAATTAATTGGATATTTATATTTTTATTACCGAGAAGCACTTTTTACAACAAAGGCCAAAAATGTTTCTTGTTAAGAATAACACCAGGATTCTCTTTTGGCCGGAGTGTACTGTTTGTTTTAAACTAGGTTTTAAAGGCTTGGAGAGGGTAACATCGTGAGGTTGCATATTGTGACAGCACATAGAATGTGATCCTTTTCCTACTCCAAAATTAGCTTAAATCCACTATAAGATTTTTTTATAATGAGCGCGCGCTCAAGGAGTTTGTGTACCCTTAAAATGTTCGTGCACAGCGCGAGCGAAGAAAATTTAGGGAAGAAAAGAAAAGACAAGTACCGATGTACATTGTTTTTAAATGTAAGTACCAGGAAACACAGAGATCGGCAGGGCATTCCATAAGCGAGTTGTACGGCTTAGGAAAGAATCGCTATATTTTAGAGTACATCCGAAAATGGGCCTGAGTGTATACCGATGAGCATTCATAGCGAAAGTTGAAATTTTGAATGGATGGAATGCTACTGGCGATTTCAATGGAACACTGGTTGTGGAAATAGCGATAAAACAAACAGGAGGCATTACGTCGGTGTTCGAGGGTGTCAATTGTTTGACTGATATTAGTATCACCTATGAGTTTTATCGTATGGTTTTGAATCCTATTTAGCAGGTGCAGATATGTTTTAGGAGTGCCTGACCAGATGTGGGCATTGTACTCCAATTTTGGGCGGATGAATGCCTTATGTATTGTGACCAGATCAGAGCTGTAAAATATTTCTTAATTCGCTTGAGGAAACTTAGGCATTTTTGACGACATCGAATATGTTGATGTCCAACGTAAGCTGTCATTGACACACATACCGAGAATGAACAATTTTTCGGTTTCGATAATGTAAGTGCCAATCATTGATAATGGCTGGGTATTTAGATTTTGCTTTAGTGACAGCAGACAGCATTGAGTTTTGGAAGCATTCAATTCCACTCTGTTGATAGTTACCCAATTGGTTATGATTATGATTATATGAAAAGCAGAGATTACTGTCATCAGCAAAGGAATATATTGGATTAGAAGTAGCAGACAAGAGATCATTAATAAAAATTAAAAGAGTGTCGGAGACAGAACGGAGCCCTGGGATACACCAGCATTTATTTTGTGAATATCAGACTTGAAATCATCTAAGACAACTTGAATTGAAAGTTCCGAAAGTTAATTTCTAATCCATTGAAGAGGAGAGTCATCGATCCCAAAAGCATTATCGACTAAAGAGCCTGATGCCAAACTCTGTCAAATGCCTTAGAAATATCAAGTGCAACTATCTTGCTTTCACCAGATTGATGTACGCTTTGGTTCCACTTTTTGGTGAGGCATGCCATCAAATCACCAGTAGACCTGTCATTAAGAAGTTTACGTGTTTCAAAATATTACATTCGCTGAGACTTAGATGGGTTACCAATAACAAAACTGACCTTTTGCAATTTTCTTGTTCAAGCCATTTGTCCACACTATTAGCGGAGTATTCGAAGAAGGTCTGAATTTTAATTTATTCACTTTCAGTTCGACCCATGACGTAGCATGCTATTGCTAATATTTTTTGGTGGTCAAAAAAACATGAAAATAATAAAATAGATGCAGCATCTTTCCATTCACAGAAAGAACAATAAGAATAGTTGTGGTCCCATTTTCATGAGCAGTACCTATTTCCAATAATTGCCTGTTTTTGTACAAAAGCAAAAACTAGTGTGGCAGATCTTGTATCATATCTACGTGTCCTATATTCTTAATATATTCTATGAAATCGAAAAACTAGCTTCATATAGATTCCTCAGTAATGCAATAATTGTTTTGGCTTTGTTATTCCTGCAGTTTCTCTTAAATCAAGTACATTATCGCGTTTTAAAAATACTCGTAAAGAAATCCAAGTTTTTTTCAAGCTTGCAATCCTTGAAGGGTGTTTTTTTTTTAAATTATCTTCTGAACAGTGGCAAAATAATAAGTATTCAACATATCAAACATCTCCCTCCGCCCCTTTCTTTCAACAAGCTTCTGACACCTTTCCTTCAGGATAGAATACTTATTTTCTCGTATGCCATCTCAGAGTTCATTGTTATTTTCTTTCCTTTATCATAATGTACGAGTACATAATTACACAAATTTTCTATGCTGTCCAATCTAAGACATTATTTTGGCTAAGTCCTTTGGATCGTTATAATGCTTAAATAATAAATTTACTGGCATAACCTCAAAAGTGAAGGGCACTTGTTTTTGCAAATGGTCCTACTCCATGCCAAGAAAAGACTATGTCAATTGTGATATAATTATTTCGATCAAAATTAAAAATTCACTGATACCTTAAATAAACAAAAAGGGGCTCTCTAATGAAAAATCCTTACATACATTCAACTTTTGGTATGGATGTGGGCGATGTTCATTTTCAACAAGACAGCGCTACGTGCCACACAAGTGACAAAATTATTGCTCTCTTTCAAGAAGAGATTCCTGATCGAATCCTTTCCCAAAATGGTTCGGTTTATGACAACCCTTCCCAGTCAATTAAACTAATCAAAGCGAAAATCCATGCTGTTACCGATGAAATAGTGTCGAAAATGTGTTAAACTGGAACTGGAGCTCCTACCTCTTTTTTGAAGAAATAATGTTCGATGATGCCAAAATACCATATACCATACTTTACATTTTTGTGGATTTGGTGGTCTCTGAAGAATCACTCCAAATACGGCAGTTTTGCTTATTGACGTATTCGTTAAGCCAAGTAAGAGGCTCTTCGCTGAATAAAATTTTGCCATACAATTTCGGATCAATTGTAAGATTTTGGTCCCATTTAAGGCGCGACGCATACCATGGTCTTGCACCAACTGAATCTTGTTGTGGATTAGGCCATGACAATGAACTGACAAACTCGACAAATTGTTAACACGCCTAAACTCTGACGATATTTTCTTTGGAACGCACTGGTCATGTGGTATCCTTTACATACTAAAGAAAAATAAAAGGCTTTTTTGCGGCGTAGAAGAATTGAAAAAAGTTTGGTGCAAATATACATTTATAATACTATGCATATCCAACACCTCAATATCCACAGAGCGGAAGCTGACAGTTTTCTGATAAAAATAGAAAAAAAAAATTCTACCAGATGCATTATGTTTGCCTTTGGGCACAAGTATAGTACAGGAAGTACTACTAGAAAATTAGACGTCCGATTGGTACAATTGCAAGAGATTGCGAAAGCCTTTTACGACTGAATCTTCAAAAATCCGTTTAAATCTTGCATCAAGGTCGGATAAAAAGTGTGGGCATTTTGTATTAACCCGGAAAGTCAGATGGACAACGATCGACAGTAACGCCATATAACGGACCAAGGAGCGATCTGCATATCCAATTAAAGATCAATAAAGCAGGGAGCTTTCTGCCGGATTACCTAAAGCAGTGTGAGTTGATTTGTTTTAGTAGCATACATCAACTCATCTATTGAATATGGATAAAAGTATAAGTATATTCAATGAAGAAGCGTGAAGAATGTGGTCCTCACAGAAAGTTATGCCCAAAACATCACGTACTCGTACAATTTTTTTGTCGAACGTATTTTACAAACATCCGAAACCATATTAATAATACCATCCCTATCAGAGTAAAGCTTTCAGGCCTGGTAAGAGTATTGTACACCTAACATTTTGAAAAGGGCACATATGGGAAAACGCCCATTAGCTTTAAGTCGGCACTCACCATCGACACATTGATTGTGGCGTGGCGCAGGGGTTAAGTTTGTTGTGATTGTGGTCGGGATTTAAATTTTGGCCAACTCCGAGAAGTAGAAAAAGTAATTTTTTGACGGAAAGTAAAAATCTTCTTACATACAACAGTCCATGGATTATATTTTGAACACGATTTTAGATGTAAGCTGTGGCTTCCGCGGCTAGTTTTGATGAACTGCTTCCATTCCTAGGCCACTCTATCGAGCGTTTGGGGCTCTATCTAAACAATAATGCGCTGAATATTGGCTTTCAAGGGGTGAATAGTTATGCGATTTATCGTTATACACCAGTTACTTTATATAGCCCCAGAATTGATTACTAGATTGCTTGATTAGTCTAGAATAAAAACTTGGAAATCAGCTGGTTGCTAAGTTTTATTTGGACAGTTTTTTTCGATGATGGTCGGAACATTTTAGAAAATGAGTTCCACATCTCTATTTGAACGTTATCACTATCCGCCATCCTTTATTTTACTTCTTTTTTTTTTTTTAATTGCTATGTGAACAAATTTATTTTTATGATCAAAGAAAATGTAATGTCCTTGAGGGTAGATGATTTTCCAATCCCTTAATGACCACCGCAAATGGAAAATCTTTCAATAAACGAATCTCCATGCGAGCGCAAAACATACAAGTAAATAATACTCGGGATATCTATTGTATTTATATATCCTTTGGTTTGTTTTCCTATTTACTTGGTTATTTGATCCTTGTCTTGTTAGATATGAAATTATCTCCTCCGTCCGCCTTCAAGGACTCCGGCTTTATTTCAAATAAACGGACGGTTATTCTATCTTTATTTTGAAACCAATTTGTTGACTCCATATTTTCATTGTTTGAATGTTTGGCGTTACCCTGGGAGTTTTTAAAATTGAACGGATTAGATATCGGAGGAGAAAAGAAACGATCCTTCTTCTTGAGGTGAAACTGTAGGATGTTGTGGAGCTAAGGTAAAAAAGAATTACGAAATTTATATTTGGCTGTGAGAAAATATTCCATCAGTTGTTTTGGTATTGTTGAGTGATGGTTAGATTTTGTGGTTATGGACACTATTCTTACTATACGAGTATACCTGGAAATGCATTTTTACCTCACACATAAAGATGCCATAATATATTCAGTCTCCCAAAAAGAGCAGATCCTAGGTAGGTACGAGTATATTGATACTATGTATGTAAAGCCCTTCGGCGTTTGTATTTTTCCTTCATGATGGAAATACCTACACGTTTTAAAGAAAAGTGTAAGTGGTATGAAAAGGATAGAGTATCAGGCAGTGGCGGTGGAAGACGTATTATATTATGCATGATTGCGAATTTTTTTTTTGGTTTATTCGAATTTCTTAAAAGAGGGATAAGATTTTAAAGGAGTTGAGTAGGTTTTATGCAAGATAGACTATCTTTTGTACAAAAACAAGGATAAGCTAAAATACGTGTTTATAAGTAGGATCAGGATAGGATGATCAAAACATTAAAAAAACTGAGAAAATACGTTCTTTCAAAATTAGATTAAAAACATCTGGATGGGTTAAATGTAACCAAAAGTGAACCTTATTTTACTGGGTCATGGAGAAGAGTTTGTAAATTGGATTTAATTATTTTGAGAAAGGTACGGGTAAGTATACCTAGAGTTAATTGGGTAGTAAAATAAATTGCGACAACATATTGAATAGTTTTAAAGATGGCAGTAGACTACGGTAGTCTTGGAAGAATTTCGAAATTTCGAAACTAAGCTTAAATCTTAAAATGCAATCCGAAAAGATATAGCTCTGACCAAAAGATTACATATTGGGGGCGGATTAAAATCAGCCTCACATAAGGTTACTTGTGATATACAGGGTGCCCCAGTTTAGATTTTCGTCACAAAAAATTCTATCGCAGGGGGGGTCTATTTTCACTCCTCTCCAAGTTATAGGCCGTTTAAGAGAGGAACCTCTGATTTCGTGGTAAAACTTCTTAAAAGGCAGTAGCTTTCTAACGGATTCACCTTAAGAAACCGTTGTGCACGTTTTTGAAAGAGAATTTCAGTGTGCATAAAATTCTAAAATTTCGTCGAGTTCGATGAATGCCAGCCAAAATTATGGCATTTTAAAGCTAACATTTTGAAAAATCGTTGGACCAATTTCATCAGAAAAATGCGTTTTATCTCGAAATTTTCAACTTTTAGGTTAACTTTTTTTGTCAAAACTTTGGTCTTCTCTTCATTATCTACGTTTTTATGTATGATTTTTGCACCTACGAATAACGGAAGCTATTGCAAACCACTATTTTATTCAGGCGGATGAGTCACAAAATAAATAGTGTGTTCAAATAAAAAAAAAATTGACTAAAAGCTGTCAGTTAACAAGTAAAACAAAGTTGGAGAATTAAACTTTTGAATGTGCCGATGTTACTTTATTTACTGATTAAAAGTGAACGAGTAAAGTGTTTAGCAAATGTTTAAGAAAAAATGTTTTCGATTCGCGAATACTCTGATATAATTTTCATTGACGGTTTCAATAATGAGGATGCAGGGCCAGCTAGATTAGAGTACCAACGACGATATCCTAGACGGAGAATGCCTTCTAGGCCAACTTTTATCAATACTTTTCCCCGCCTTTCAACCGTCAGCTCAGCATATGGGTTAAGAGGAGAAAGATTGTCTAACATAACAGCCGTAGAAGAGGAAGAAAGAATTTTAAATGCTGTAAGAATGCAGCCATCTATTAGCACCAGAAGGTGCTTGCAGCACAGTTGCAAACTTCAAGAACTACAATCAAAAATTGAATTTAGCCAATGGCTGCTGCATCAACAAGATGAGAATGAGCAGTTTATTCAACAAATTTTATGGACGGGCGAAGCCCAGCTTACGAGAATGGGTGGGCATTACCAACCAACGAAATTTCCACTATTAGGCAGTGTTTTATTCTCACTTAACATGAACAACATCTTCTCAAAGGTAAAGATTCAGTTGAAATGCAGATGTTTTTCTTAACTGTATACCATTTTACAGAAGGTTTAGCGTGAATGTCTGGGCCGGCATATTGGGTAATACCTTAATCGGGTCATTCATACTTCCACATGTCCTAAATTCAACATTCTATTTAGAATTTTTAGAGAGACCAGTTGCCGGAACTCCTGGAAAATGTTCCTCTTGCTCAGAGACAAAGGATGGTCTTCCAACACGATGGATCTAATTGCCATTGTAGCAATAATGTAAATTCGTTCTTAAATCAAAAATTTAATGGACGGTGGATTTGCCGATTTGGTCCTTTTCCTTGGCCACCTAAATCTCCTGACCTAACGCCAATGGAATTTTTTTTTCGGAAGCCATTAAAGAAAGGGTTTATTTCACTGAGATTTCAAGTCGGGAAGAGCTCCATGAGAGAATAAATACAGGGGCAGAGAGAGGTAAGAGGCATTTCACCAAACATTAATTTGCAGTCTGAAATCACCAAACGCGCTAGAACGTGCATAGAAAAGCCACGTCCAACATTTGGAAAATTTACTATAAAATCGTAACGGACCACAAAAACTATTTAAAGGGATATTAAATTTATTTTGTGACCCATTTGCCTGAATAAAATAGTGGTTTAACATAACTTCCGTTGTTCGTAGGTGGAAAAATCATACATAAAAATCGTAGATAATGAAGAGAAGACAAAAGTTTTGATAAAAAAAGTTAACCTAAAAGTTGAAAATTTCGAGACAAACGCATTTTTCTGATGAAATTGGTCCAACGATTTTCCAAAATGTTAGCTTTAGCCATAAGTCGACGAAATTTTAGTATTTTATGCACACTGAAATTCTCTTTAAAAATGTATACAACGGTTTCTTAAGCTGAATCCGTTAGAAAGCTACCGCCTTTTAAGAAGTTTTACCTCGAAATCAGAGGTTCTTCACTTTAACGGCCTATAACTTGGAGAGGGGTGAAAATGGAACCCCCCTGCAATACAATATTTTGTTTGCCATAACTTCAGGAATCTTCAGCTATCAGGACGAAAACCTAAACTGGGACACCCTGTATAAGCTATACCTACTCTCGAAATAGACTGAAAGGAGGATATAGAGAAAGTTTCTTCAATCAACGATAAGCTTAATCCTCAAAGTGGAGAACAAAAAATTCAAGGTGTCTAGAGCGATGCAATAAAATCGCTAAATTACATATGTATATGAGTGCTTCTGGATCTGTACGTTAGCTTCAAGATTATTGATAACTACAATACCTTTGCCAAGGACTGATGTATTTCGATGGGAATTAAGGAGTATTTTACAGAATCCCTGTTCTCGAACTGGTCTTTTTGAGTAGTACCAAATACCAATGCGATGGAGCACAATTTATAAAATTATTTGGTCAGGTAGATTAAAACATTTGCAAGATTGAGTTGACTTCAATTGAGATTATAGGATCTGTCTGACGAGCTCAAAACGGATATACTCGTAATTTTTTGAATATGGAAGTTCGAGGCAACAAGGGTCTTTAATGTGAATGCAATACTGCCCTTAAACACTTCAGCTTTATTATGAAAAGGGCTTTCATTATATGTTTAGAGCTCTAGAGGTAATGTCGCCATTTGGTGGAGAACCAAGAAGCACTAAAATACTACGTTACATTTTTTCTTTAGGGACTGAATGTTGATGGGCACCTTTGCAAGCAGCTTATGTTATCCTGGCATGATTAAAATAGATATTTTGAAATATGAAGTTAAGTTGGATTATGTGAATCACAGAGCGTCATCTCTTGGATAGTGTTACCTCCTACAGGACACCAGGACACCACACATAAGTAGACGGAAGTAGGATTATCAAAACCATAATCCTTGAAAAAGAAGAACCGAAAAAAACGGGTGCAAACGGCATCTCGAGTCTCATGTTTGAAATTTGCTTCCCGGTAGGTCAGAACGTACCTGGATTTTTAACGTAAACCTCCTGTCATGTAGACTTAATGTTTACGAGGTGCCCATACACCCATAGGGAGCAAGGATACGCCTTGCCATCGCTAATCACACGCTTGTATTATTTTTAATAGTTCGGTAGGTCAAAATGATCTTCTCCTACTTCTGGAAACGCAAATGAGTTGAGTTATATATTGTTATGTATGTATCCCACTGCAGATGATATCGTCCGCCGGTTGTGGTGACGTTCATAAAATCCGCCGTTGCAGTTTCTGATGGCATCAAGACAGCTGGTATCGATGGCATATATATAGGGTGTCCCAAAATTCACCCAAGTAATTTTGATAGAAACCACAGGTTTATAATTAAAAATTGTGGATTTTTTTATTCATTCATAAAGCCTACACTATAGGGTTATGCACGAGTATAAAATAGGATATTGGGTAAATGGCCTCCTTTTTTCGAAATTTTCTATGACATTTTTACAGAAATGTGATTGAATTTGGGTGGTCGTGGGCTTGTTGGTATAAACCAAGGGCGCTACATCGCATGGTTTTTAGGCGGTCAATTCTGATCACCAAAACGGGAAATTACATGACCAGGAAACTGTTATTGCCTGGCCAGGCGCATTTCAAAAAAGAATGGTCCAATGATGCCTTCAGCACTAAATAGTTACGCGTTGTGGATGCATTTGTTTCTCAATAATCTCTCGTGCTGAACCCCAATTTCGCCATCAATATAAAAATGAGCCTTATCGCTGAAAATGGTTTTGTTTGAAAAATCAGCATCCACTTGTTGTTCCATAATCCATTCAACGAACTCTTTTTCGCTGTGCGTGGTCAGTAGACTTCAGTTCTTGAATCAATTGCACTTTGTGTGCAAGAAGATGCAAATCTTTTGAAATCTCCAATTCTTGACTTCGATGGCGAATTGATGTTCCTGTGTTGAACGATTTGTTGAAGGATCACTAATTGATCCAGTCTGCTTGAATTTTTGAACTAAACTCTTCACAGTTGAGGAGATTAAATCCTCCGAGCATATTTTGTACGAAAATGGCGAACTGTAACTGGCGAACCTTCATTATTTTCAAAATATTGCTCAACAATGAAAACGCGTTGTTCTTTCGTGTAGCACTCCATTTTTAATAACCCGGAATTGTCAGCTGTCACGCGATCTTTTTTTTCGTTGGCAAGACTTTACTGAACAAGTGGCGCAAAATTCAAATCTTGCGTGAGTTTTGGGACACTGTTCAACTGGTGAATGCTATGGGTAACGTCATAAGAGATCAATTTTAGAGAGGAAGACGGAAAAGACCACGCATTGGCTCCTTTAATTTCGGAAACAAGTCCTGGTCTGAAAATCCCACACAATCATCACACTTCGCCTATCAGTTGATGTTTTCGGCCATCCTGTACGTCATCCTTAGGCTTTGACTGAAGCGGATATCTAAATGGACACCGAATTTCAGTCTATTGTCTGTGCTCCATAAACCTATAGGGTCTTGCCACTTTTCAACTTTAATCAATAATTATTGTTCTTCAACTGTCGCAGTACCCGAGAACCGTGCAGACGCCATTTCTATCGATCACTCAAAGAAACAGCTTGGGCTATATAATCAGGCAAAACCGTGTTCAACAGCAACTGAGATAATGTATGAAGATACCATCATCCACTAGTCAGTGTTGCTAACGTGCGCATTGTTTTTGAAATGACCCCCGTATATCCAGTTACTCTGTAAAAAGCCCAAGTCTCTTGGATGGCTTTTATACCGAAAATCAGGAAAGGTGAATACTTACTCTTCATTAGCTTAAAATCAAAGAGAATGGTTGAGCTTCATATGCGTATGTTTGCATTGCAAAGCCTTTATCCAAGATACAATCCACCTACTAACGCGGGAGATCTTGCTAGACGTCAAAATTGAGTAGACAGAGTTAAATATACACTCGAAAAAAGAATGTTAGGGACTTTTAGCACACGTGAAACTCGACAGGGGAACCACTCTATTTCTAGTGGTTCTTCTTACGAAGAAAAGAAAGCAGCTCGACCATTAGAGCATCCGTTTTTACAGGAAGCTGTAGGCACTGCGACTTCGGGGATAATTTGTGTTGAAGCTGACTAGACTCGGCATCATCAACTTTCCTTATGGATTTGAGGAGGCCACATATCCCGACTGACCTTCAAACCTGCATCCATTAAACCTTTGAGAATCGTTTACATCCAATTGTTTTTGAAATGATTTCTCTGCGATAATTAAAGGTGTACAATTATACAGCCTGATACTTGTGCGTATATTTGAATATATGCACGTCATGTCGTCATAAGTTCCTTTTGCATATTTCAATGTGCAACGGCATGCCACATTATCAATTTTATTTGTTTCCTCTTTGGAAGTTACACAAATGACAATTTAATAACGCGCACTCAATCGACCATTCTGTGAAGTTATGTCCTTTTTTTGCAGTTTCCATTTTCAAAGAAAATAAAAGTACTCGAGTTCTATATGTGCGACACAAATTGTCCTGCGGTGCCATATGTGAGTGAGTGGGTTGTTGTTCGGTATTTTAGATAAGCAACCAAGAGAAAAAAAAACATTCACAAAGAACAGTGTCCTAAAGGTCCTGTTGCGTGACAGCAGAAGAATATGAGTAGGAGTACTTGGACCCTGCATATGCTCAACAAATGTCAACCTTTTGAACGTTTCAACACCTCTGTCGGCTGTGCAGGATGGCGGCGGTTCCGTTGAAATTACAATACACATAGGTAACATACCAGTAACACGCACATTTAACTATTTAATTTTTTATAGCGTAGGAGGTGGGAGTGAACTTTGTTTGAGTAATTTTCAGGACAATAATTTTCACCGCAATCTATCATTTTTTATTTTTTGTGAATGTCCTCTTCATGTCCCTCATTATTTTATTTTATTTTATTTTTTTGTTTTGTTTTTAAAATTACCTTTTTTTTATCTTTTCAGTTGTATCATTTTTTGTTTCATATCCTTTGTTTCATTACTGATTCCAATAAAAGTTCGTTAGTCCTGCCAAGTCCAATACTTGCAGGACAACTAAACGGCTATTGAGCCGGTTAATTATGGACTGTTTTTGGAGGTAAGTTTACAGTTTTTTTTTTTTTATAATTTTGTTCGTTTATTGTCTTTTTGCTTTATTTCGTTTTTCGTTTTGACCTATTGGTTTTGACGGAAATCCTTTTTATAAAAAAATTTGTTTGAACCTAACGGCAGTAATGTAAGTCCTTGCTATTGGGTTTATTTTTTTAAGATTATAATCTCATAATTATCCTGTTCTCTGGGTAAGTTAATTTCTGTTCGCTTCGATGGTAGTCAGAGATAATCCTTCCCCTATTTTCGGCGACATTTGTTGTGCTCCACAAAAGAGGAGGAGAGTATCTACCCTCTTTGATTGTCTAAACTGAACAGGAAGTCAAAAAGTAGTCACAGATGGCTTGGTGTTATTTTTGTGGTCACCAATTAGACTTTGAAAATGGGATGTCCTGTTTAATTATTATTTTTTTCCCAAATCGATACTCAACCGTAGTTGCATATCATGACTATTCGGTTGCAGTTTTTCTACTGACTTGTCGACTGGAACGAGTGTCATTAGGCTGGGGTTTTTAATTAAATTGCTCATTTGTAACGAAAAAGAAAAAGGAGATAGAAAACGGCGACGATTTCAAGGATGGCAGGATGTGAATGAATTCGAGTAGGTACTTGATGTAGGGTTTCGGTTAAAAATATTCGGGGAGTTTTTTTTTGTTAAGGGCTTTGTGCAAATTTTTACATCGATTGGCAGATTGTAAGCAAAATTTATGGCTGTATGAAGTACTCGTACTTATGTATATGGTTCACTATTTTTTTTGAATCCATGAATTCCTCTGCATGTAAAGTCATATTCTTACCAAAAATTAATTTGCGGCCTCCTCGCTTTCTAACAGACTCTACTCAAGCGACCGATGGTAAAATTTGCCTCTAAGGTTACTGCCGATGTGAGTCTAAGTATGCATTGAGAAACGCTAGGAGTATGGTTTTCAGCAACCAGATTTCCAAGTTGAACCTAATGTATAAGACCTGATCTGATAAAAGTTTTAACCTAATTTCATTATAACCTTCGGTAAGAAGGTTTACGGTTGATTATCTGCAGCGGTGAAGCAGTAGCCCAAATTAGATTATCTTCGATTATTAGTTTGGTTGGGGTATGATATTTAATATATGATTGCTATATCATTCCCCAGGGTGTCATAGTAAATCGCTTAGAATTGCACATCAGTCTTACGCTACCTTATATTTCTGGACACTAAGGATTTGACTGCGTCGTTGCTGCCGATGTAGATGGCAATATCGGCTATATTATTATGTTCATCAGTATCCTTTTTGCCGAATGATAAGATATTACTGATGAATGCTCCTTGGTATCCAGGTTTTTTTCCGAGTGGTAGCATATATAAAAGGGTTTAATATGTTGCAGTAGGAAAGCCCTAACCTTAAATGCACTCGAGATGCATAAATAGGTAAACCTTTCTGAGTTTACTATAACCTGATTTTTTGCGTGCGCATCCTACCATATCATTGTACTGAGTGTCGGATTGATTTGCTGAAGAACAGAGCTATTATACAGGGTGAATGACTCGAACTCCAACTTTTTAAAATGCTATAATTTTTTTATTTTTTGATACATGTTATTGCGCCAAAGCAAAAAATGTTGAAAAATACATCAATTTTCAAATTGTATCAGTAGTTTTCAATATGTCCACCTTTGGCACGAATAATGGCCTTGAGACGGCTGAAGAGAGCATCGCACGCTGCACGCAAGTGGGTCTGCGGTATTTTTGCCCATTCCCGGCGAAGTGCTTGTTTGAGGTGGTCCAAACTTTGGTATTTTTTAGTGCCAACTTTCGCCTTCAAAATACTCCAGACAGAGAAATTCAACGGGTTTGCATACGGAAAATTTGTAATCCATTGTGTCGAACAAATGAAGTGTGGAGCATTGTTTTTTAACCAATCTTGGTTGGCGCGCGCTTTGTGAGACGGTGCTGTATACGATCGCATTAATTTTGACGCCACGGTCCAAAAATACGAGCGGAGAGCGACCATCGGTTGTTATGACGGCCCAAACCATCACCATCGGTGCTGCCTGCTTTCTGGTGACAGTTCGAAGGTGTAAATTTTCGAAGGACCTCTCTGGCAAGTAAACTCGGTCATTTTGCTTGTTGAGATATTGCTCGATAACAAATGGCGACTCATCGGAAAAAACCAAATTCGGCAACTCACCACTTTCCTGCAAGCGTAGCAACTCCTTCGCTCTTTCGACTCTAACTTTTTTCTGTTGCGGTGTAAGATCGTGTGCTTTTTGGAACTTCAATGGCTTGAGCCCAAGCTCATTTTTCAGTAGATGTTGCATCCGTTGCAACGATATGTTGAGCTCACGAGCCATTTTTCTTCCACTTCGACGCGGATTTCGCTCAATTCGAGCCTTTACTTTCCGAACCATTTCTGCCGATATTGCTGTTTTTTATGACCACCTTCATGGCGTTTTGCAACGCTGCCAGTATCACGGTAACGAGCTATGGTTCGAGACACAAATGATTTATTCACGTTGAGGTGCTGGAGGGCTCTAACGATAGCTACTTGTGGTTTTCCAGCCAAATATAAAGCAATCACACTACCACGTTTGAATTCCATCGCGGATAAAAATTTTTCAGTTCGAGTCAGTCAGGGTGTAGTATCAGATGCAAGGCTATAGAGTATAGATGAAGCCTGGTCCTTTTCTATGAGAAGAGAGACACTAGAGATTTTTTTCAGAGCAATCTTCCTTTTTAATTTAAAGACGTCAAGGGTCATGACTTAGGTTACTTTGCTATTGAAATCCTAGCTCAGTACGTCCAGTCCCAACATTAGTTAAAAAGTGATTTACTGGTTACTAGACGACTTGTTGCTTGCTATTAACTTCCCAACTCCTACTAATACCTTACAACGTAAGAGTGGTGCTCGTATTTTTGTTAGATGACCTCTTTACGTCTATAATCGAGTACTTTGGTAAACTATTCTATAATTTACTAGCAGTCGGGTATTGTGCAAGAAATTTGGATTTAAATCCTGATGCACACAGTAAAAGAAAATCGAATACTATTTAGCATCTCTGTAAAAACGCTCATTCTTCAAAATACTCAGGAAACCAAACACCATACATATATTCATCTTTCTACAAGTTAATGCAGCTATCAACACAACGGGTGAAGAGACTAGGCCGTAGTCCACACTGAATTTTAGCAGACCAATTTATTACTTTGAGTACACACTGTTGGAGCTTCAAAGCATTCGTTTACCGCCAGCTTAATTCTGCAAATTACAAAAAGTTGTATCATCGATTGGTTTTCTAGACTGTACGACTGTGTAAGGTTTGTTCAAATGTACTTAAGTGATTGCTCTGATACAGTTCTTTACCGTTAAATGGATCAGTGAGATCTGGCTATGGGTTATTTCATATCAAAGTAACGTATTCAGTTTTCCCTCCGATCTTGTGTACGGCCACATGGATCAGTACGTCAAGTCTTGTGGTCAGCTCATTTATCTTCTAGAAATATTACATTTTTATTGCAAATACGGAAGCAAAGATCCATCGATCCGCTAACATGCTATAAAAGCTCTTCTATATGCTTGCGAAATAAAACCAACCTGTCGATAGAACTTTCTGCAGAAGAAACAAGTCAATACTGAGTGATTGTTATGATTTACAGCGCAAAGCACACCTAAAGAGGAAATTGTATTGTGTTAAATTCGGACAAATATTCGGAAGAGATTAACGGTATTTCTAAGAGAAACAAACCCAGTGACCGACCACTGTGTCTTCTTCAATGTTTTTATGGACAGTCTTTACTTGTTCCCTAGTTCTATTGCATAATTGAGGTGGATTCCAATTTTTCAGTAACAATATAAGTTCTCCGATTTTAAGAAGTAGTTTATTTTGGAGGGCTGGAAGGATTTAAAGTGTTAAGCAATTCTACGGGGTAATGGACAACATAGTCCCTTTTTATCATTTAACTCTCACCGTCATCTTCTAAGACCTTTAATAGTGTATCACCAATAGCACCTGCTTTATTTTTTTTTTTCAAACCTAAGACACCATGCTGGGATAATAATTTGTTGATCCTCTTCTTGACGTTACATATGTCAGGATATGTTCAAGTAGTTTGCGCTAATAGGGGTGATTTCCTTCCGGTGAAAGTTTATTTCCAGCGCATTTTGAGTAGCAGCTTAGCAAATATGTCACCCAATGGGCCACCGTATGAAGTTAATGTTTTCGGATATATGGCAACAGAATGAAACTTTTAAGTATGATTACTTCGCTTGCCCATATACCTCTAGGTAAGAAGGATGATGTTTGAGTAAAATCTCCAACCAACTACGCTGCAACCTTTCACTTCAACTTTTATGACCACCTTCATGGCGTTTTGCAACGCTGCCAGTATCACGGTAACGAGCTATGGTTCGAGACACAAATGATTTATTCACGTTGAGGTGCTGGAGGGCTCTAACGATAGCTACTTGTGGTTTTCCAGCCAAATATAAAGCAATCACACTACCACGTTTGAATTCCATCGCGGATAAAAATTTTTCAGTTCGAGTCAGTCAGGGTGTAGTATCAGATGCAAGGCTATAGAGTATAGATGAAGCCTGGTCCTTTTCTATGAGAAGAGAGACACTAGAGATTTTTTTCAGAGCAATCTTCCTTTTTAATTTAAAGACGTCAAGGGTCATGACTTAGGTTACTTTGCTATTGAAATCCTAGCTCAGTACGTCCAGTCCCAACATTAGTTAAAAAGTGATTTACTGGTTACTAGACGACTTGTTGCTTGCTATTAACTTCCCAACTCCTACTAATACCTTACAACGTAAGAGTGGTGCTCGTATTTTTGTTAGATGACCTCTTTACGTCTATAATCGAGTACTTTGGTAAACTATTCTATAATTTACTAGCAGTCGGGTATTGTGCAAGAAATTTGGATTTAAATCCTGATGCACACAGTAAAAGAAAATCGAATACTATTTAGCATCTCTGTAAAAACGCTCATTCTTCAAAATACTCAGGAAACCAAACACCATACATATATTCATCTTTCTACAAGTTAATGCAGCTATCAACACAACGGGTGAAGAGACTAGGCCGTAGTCCACACTGAATTTTAGCAGACCAATTTATTACTTTGAGTACACACTGTTGGAGCTTCAAAGCATTCGTTTACCGCCAGCTTAATTCTGCAAATTACAAAAAGTTGTATCATCGATTGGTTTTCTAGACTGTACGACTGTGTAAGGTTTGTTCAAATGTACTTAAGTGATTGCTCTGATACAGTTCTTTACCGTTAAATGGATCAGTGAGATCTGGCTATGGATTATTTCATATCAAAGTAACGTATTCAGTTTTCCCTCCGATCTTGTGTACGGCCACATGGATCAGTACGTCAAGTCTTGTGGTCAGCTCATTTATCTTCTAGAAATATTACATTTTTATTGCAAATACGGAAGCAAAGATCCATCGATCCGCTAACATGCTATAAAAGCTCTTCTATATGCTTGCGAAATAAAACCAACCTGTCGATAGTTTGATCTAGAAAACCGAAGAACAATCTTCAGAAACATTGCTTCGTTTTGTCATGATCCCTTACGCATTCCTTGCATTAAGAAACAGTATACATGATCCTGGCCAAAATCTATCCCTGGCATAATATACTTTTTAGCATATTTTAAATATTATCCAATATCTACTGGAAATGCTTTCCCAGGCGATTGTGTTTCCTTTTTTCCCACTCTAAACTTCCTCTCTTCCTTTAATCGTTTTTCCCCACAAAGAAGTAACAATTCAGAAAGAAGAATCTACCTAACCCAATCATAACAATGTACATTCGAGTACATAACCATCGATCGGAAGTGCAAAGACCTTTATTAGCATTTGTATTGCATTTACCCCAGGAATCCGTTGGTACATGATATTGTCTAATATTACATTTGCAAATTATGTTATATTATACTCCTTACAATACTATACATTATATTTTTGTATATTCACTTTTACACGACGTTACTAAGGAGAAAATAAATTTACATTTTTCTTTCACCTTTTGTGCTAGATTATCCCAATCAAGTAATGACAACTGTAATAGTAGCAGCAATGCTTCTCCCAAGAGCAACAATAGCAGTCAGAAGAAAAGCAGTAGCAATATGGCGACGGCGATTGAACGGAAAACATCATCAACATCCGGTAGGAGATTGAAGCAAAAAATCAATGTAGGACTCAATACAAATAGCGATGATGATGTAGCCATTCAGTGGTTCTCATCATCGTCATGTTCGTCCCCATCTAGTCGTCATAGTAGTGGTACCTTACCGTCGAAAAGAAAGCGACGTTCGTCTACAAGTTTAGATGATAAGGTAAGTAGAAGAACTTTTTGTCTTTAATAGTCTGTTCTTTTAGTTTTAAATTTCCTTAAACGGTTTTCGTTGGTTGTTGTGTTTTTCTTTTCACACCATCATAACGTGATCATTCCAATGTAACTTTATTATTAATAAGTCTTAATGGCTTGGATCCCCCTTAAGTGTCCTTTCAAATTCTGATGTGTTAGATGTTAGTTGCTAATTGCTAATTGCAGCTCAAGCACCATACTATTCTTTAATTTTCTTTACTGGGATAGTCTGATGGAGTCGTTCTTACTCCGTTGAGGCCTCTATAACAAGGAACATCTTGTCTTACCACCGTTTCATGGGAGGGAAGTCGGGATACGTCTTTGACTTCCCCGAGCCCTCCTTTTATAAAACCACTAACAGTTATCCGGGTCTTTGTGCGCATTAATTTCGGAATTTGAAAAAATAATCCCAAAAACGCCGAGACAAACACTATAAAATTAAGTTTCATTAATTTTTGGTATTAACGTCTAGAGTCAACTAGTCAGACTCACTCTGCAACATGCGACATAGAACTTTCTGCAGAAGAAACAAGTCAATACTGAGTGATTGTTATGATTTACAGCGCAAAGCACACCTAAAGAGGAAATTGTATTGTGTTAAATTCGGACAAATATTCGGAAGAGATTAACGGTATTTCTAAGAGAAACAAACCCAGTGACCGACCACTGTGTCTTCTTCAATGTTTTTATGGACAGTCTTTACTTGTTCCCTAGTTCTATTGCATAATTGAGGTGGATTCCAATTTTTCAGTAACAATATAAGTTCTCCGATTTTAAGAAGTAGTTTATTTTGGAGGGCTGGAAGGATTTAAAGTGTTAAGCAATTCTACGGGGTAATGGACAACATAGTCCCTTTTTATCATTTAACTCTCACCGTCATCTTCTAAGACCTTTAATAGTGTATCACCAATAGCACCTGCTTTATTTTTTTTTTTCAAACCTAAGACACCATGCTGGGATAATAATTTGTTGATCCTCTTCTTGACGTTACATATGTCAGGATATGTTCAAGTAGTTTGCGCTAATAGGGGTGATTTCCTTCCGGTGAAAGTTTATTTCCAGCGCATTTTGAGTAGCAGCTTAGCAAATATGTCACCCAATGGGCCACCGTATGAAGTTAATGTTTTCGGATATATGGCAACAGAATGAAACTTTTAAGTATGATTACTTCGCTTGCCCATATACCTCTAGGTAAGAAGGATGATGTTTGAGTAAAATCTCCAACCAACTACGCTGCAACCTTTCACTTCAACTCATATTTTCTTCTTATAAAATGGGTCTTTTTTCTCTTTAATTGATAGATCGGCACTTACATCGTCGAAACCTAAACTTTCCATTATCGGTATGTGTGTCAGTGACAACTTACATATTCGATGTCGTCAAAATGCTGCGAAATGTCTAGGTTTCCTCAAGCGATGTATCATAAGAAATATTTTACCAGCTCTGATCTGACCACAATATATAAGGCTTTCATCCGCCCAAAACATCTCTGCACCTGCCAGATATGATTCAAAACCGTGCGATAAAACTCATAGTAATTTCAGTCAATTAACTGACACCCTCGAACACCGACGTAATATCTTCATCGCTATTTCCACCACCAGTGCTCCATTGGAATCGCCAGTAGCATTCTGCCCATTCAAACTTTCAACCGTAACACCCGTCTCGCTATGAATGTTGCTCATCAGTATACCCTCAAGCCCATTTTCGGACGTACTCTAAAATATCGTGATTCTTTCCTAAGACGTACAACTCGCTTATGGAATGCCCTGCCGATCTCTGTGTTTCCTGGTCGTTATAACTTACAAACATTTAAAATCAATATACATCTGTACCTGTCCTTTCTTCCCCCCTAAATTTCCTTCGCCCGCGCTGTGTACAAACGTTGTAAGGGTACAAAATCCCCTTGAGCGCGCGCTGATTATAAAAAAAAAATCTTTTGATAGGGATAATTTTCAAATTGTTCTGTCATTTTTGATAAATGTTTGACATTTATAATTTGACGGATCTTAATGAATAGACTGCCATCAGAAAAATGTTTCTGTACCATTCAAACTCATTTCGAAAATTGGCCTTCAATATCCCACCAACTATTCATTGCTCGCTTTTTGCCGTGTTGTTGATAAATTCCGTATCACATACGCTTTACATGATTCAAAACCAAAAACGCGTCAACGTAATGTGCGTACAGGATAAACTGCATTCGCTGTGAGTGAAGTGTTGCAGAAGATGCAGAATTGTCGATTCGTCGTCGATCGCAATAGTTTGACCTTTGTCTGTCCTCCATGTGAACAATTTTGCGAAAAGATCTCGGCCTACAGTCGTATAAAATGCAACTGATGCTGAAAAAAAAGCCACGAGAGCATGGCTTGCGACGGAAGTTTACGGATTAGACACTTGAGCTTGAAGTCGATGCTTATTTTTATCAAATAATCGCGTTTAGTGACGAGTCTCACTTTTGGCACAATGTAGGTGTGAAAAAAGAAAATTGGCATTTATAGAGTGAGGCACTCCAAGAGAGACTCATGATACTCAACACTACCCATAAAAGTGGTACTTTATACTAGTGACTAGTGACATTTAAAAATATAGCCGGAGTTCGCGTTACAGTCAATAGTCAACCTGACAAGGGCAATGATCAATGATTATTTTTTCGAAAATACAATATGAACGATACTGATCCGCACGATATGTGGCTTCAGTAATATAGCTGGAGTCGATTCAACAATAACACTCAATCGTGAGAAAGGCCACTGAATTGGCCGCTGATATCGTTTATTACTTCTTGTGTTGCTATGTAAAGTCTTTGGTGTGTGCTGATGTTGTAAATCGTACATTATTCAGGCGTAAGAGGTCAATGTTCAGCACGTTGTCGGCGAGATTGAGCCCCAAATTCTCAGAAAAGTTCAAAATTTGGCCGATGAAGCCATATGCCTGAAGTCGAATTCAAATCAAACAATGTCATGAACAATTCTTTATAATGAATAAAGAATTTTGATTCAGATTCAATTCTTGTTATTGTTTTAAAAAAGTTCTACATCCTTTATCTGTTATAAGTCTACTGGAAACGCCGAATCCACCTTTGTAAGCCGTTGTGCACTCATTCCAAACTATTAGCTTACACTCTTTCAAAACTGTTGTCACGTGGCTGTTTTGAGGAATTTTCCAGCGCCTTTGACATTAGACTTGGCAGTTCGAAAGCAGAGTGGACTGTCTTACCTACTTTTAGGAATTTAGCTGAAATGCGACATCTAATGCGATCTCCGAAATATACAGTGCATTCTTAAAGAGGATAGCCTCTTATGTACCTTCATAAATGAAAATGCAACTAAATCTTTATACTGGAAAACATGGGTACCTCGAAGTCTAACTTACTCCAGCTTTGACTGTATTCCGTTGGCATTCATTGTATTGTATCAGTAATCTGACCAACTACGAGTGCTATTGGTGAAATTCCGGAATGGATTCCAGAATGATATATATACAAGTATTTTCATTCGTCAATTTGACTATTTTTGTTGTTTTATTATATTAAACATTGAAATAAATCAATTCCGACATTCTACAAATCGACAACTGTGGAAGAAGTACTAGCACCAGTTTTGGCATCGGCCTTCTTTTCCATTTTTAAGGTGTATTTATCTTCCGCAGCAATTTCTTCAAGCAATTTGGGGCTTGATTTCAGCAATTCAAAAAATTCCATGCATGAAACTTGCAAGTCGTACTTGACGAAATCAGTTGAATTGTGTAATTGAAATAAATTTGTTTCTTTGAAAATTGGAAAAAAAATCAGCTCACAATATATTTTTCGGTGTATTGATTTGCAAACGTGTCTTCTCGATGGTCCACTTTTTTTTTTATGATCGCGGGTAACATCAACGGTCGCAGAAGTGCCTGGCAATTAATAGACAAAGCTGACCATGCACAATAAATGATTGAAAGCAATTTTGTTTTTGGAGAAATGTCCGAAGATTTCCACCCAACGTTGATCGATCGCAGTGCAATTCTATTCCCAACATTGAATTTTAGCTTCCGTGAGATATTTTTTCAAACAAGCACATTGATAAAATAAATCATTGTTGTTTGAAAGCGAGTCGAATCTGTTTTTTTTCTGTCTGATACTCGTTCATATTTCGCGGAGGCTTCAACATATTTCGAATCTGTGATAACGTCAAGCGCAGTCCAAGCAAACAACATGATGTGATCGAATTGCGTTGTCCATTTGGATATGTAATCGATGACACTTTCTGAAGATAAAAAATAAACTTAAATATTGTTCTTAAATAAAAATAAAATATAGTAACATCGCCCGTAGCAACGTTTTGGGAAATCTGAGGACAAACATTTCGCTGTTTTTCTCTCTTCAAGAGTCTCAATGAATATCGTGAAAGCGTGACCAACTTCCATTGCCGATACCTTGTCGCTTTCTATTGTTTTTATAGTTCGAGAGAAAAGTGATGACTAGAGAAATAATATTCGCTTTCATCGTAGTCAGATATCGTATTACGGTACATATTCCTTGCGTGATTCCTCGAGTGAATAAAATCATTCTGACTTAACTACTTGCCCTTAAATTTCGGAATGTTTCCGATTTTATCCGAATAGTTAGTCTGATGATACGGTATCAGCCATATATTGATATTTCATTCTTGAACTCTCATAAATAATATATGCTTTGGTAGGTATGCCAATTAGCGCACAAGATCGGCTTTTAATATTCTATTTACTTAAGAGTAAGCCTGTCGATGATTAAATTAAACGACCCATTGCATACGGGTTTACTCGCAACCCCATTTCTGATTCAGTTCTCAACTTTTTCGATTGTAATTTGTTTACTCCATTTTATTTTTCAACAGCGAGTATGATCGCCCTAAAATTCTTGCTCTCAACTTTTCAAACCACGTTTCCTGGTTTATTTCTTTCTATGAGTATGAGTCGTTTTAATTATATGTGATTTTAAGAACGCCCATTATACGAGTACCTTAATTTTTATTGATCTTAAAATTGTATTAAATACATAACCGTGTATAATTACATCTATTTTTCATATCTATTTGCATTGCTGCTTGTAGGATTAAATAAATTTACGGACTTTATAACCATTTGCTTTTTGGGACATTGATTATAACATCAGCAAATCAACTTACTTGCTCAGGGTGAAGTTTTTTTACTTCGCGGAAATCCCCACATTATGTGCGTAACTATTATTAGATCACGTTTTGTTGCAGCCGCATTTTTTGCATTTGCATTTGCATTTTTTATTTATATTTCTTGTATGACCTTTCTGTCCAACATGCGATACGATGCGTATCTTAAAGTTGGTCGAACGAATATCGTGTATTACATAGTAAATCTTTAAACAGCATTTTTTGGTCACAATTGTGACAAAAGCCGTCTAAGTATTTAAATTTATCGCAGTTTGGCACGATAACACATTTTAAATGGGTGCCAGAATTTGGGTTTGAGGTTTTGGAAAGACAACAATGCAGATATTCGGTTTTGATACGACTGATTCGTAACAAGATATCTTCCAGTCCTCCTACCCAACTTTTAAGATTTACCTGAAGAACTGTCACGTTGCTGCTTATGATAGGGCTATTATGGGTGAGAACAAGAGCTCAGGACTCGTTCAAGTGTGGCTTCAATGGAAAATCTTGCACGATATTAAAAAGTTACAGGGTACAAACTCTGTAAGTGCCTTAAGGCACTCCAACTTTAACTTGACATTTTCCAGTTATTCTCATTCATTTAACTTTGGTTTAAACGTCATCGAACATGTCGTGGATCATTCTTAATGTGCTTGTATATGCGTCTTGGGCACATTTTGTGATCATAGTGCCGTCTAAATAAGATCTCTATGAACCTTCTCAAGATCTTTTTCTCAGTCGATGAAGAACATATATATGTATCATACGAGTATATCTTTTTTCGAATGTATGTATGTTTTCGAAGCGTCGCGATCGTTCTCCGTCATTATCCGTAATCTTTGAATCACGTAGTATGTCGAACTATCTTTCACAAAACCGCACTACCAAGAATCTTAATAATATTCCATTGTCGACTATAGAAATTTTTCGTATTTTTTTTTTATAATTAGCCCGGGCTTAATTTGTGTATTCTTAAAATGTTTGCACACAGTGCGAGCGGAGGAAATTTAGGGAGGAAGAAAAGAGAGTTACCGATGTACATGGTTCTTAAATGTTTGCAAGTTATAACGATCAGGAAGTAGGGAGCTCGGCAGGACATTCAATAAGCGAGTTGTGCGGCTTAGGTACGAATCACGATATTTTAGAGAACGTCCAAAAGCGGTCTTGAGGGTATAATGATGAGCATCCATAGCGACACGGGTGTTATGGTTGAAGGTTTGGGTGGCCGTAGCTCAAGTGGTAGTGGACTGGCTTCCAAATCGGAAGGTTCGGTGTTCCGAATCCCAGCCTCGCCCGAAAGACATATCATCCATTTTTTCAGTTAGCGAAAATCAAGTAAGACGAGTAGTTGTCTAGAAATCAACATCAAGCCAACTTCCACTAAGAATTTAGTCTCCCCATTAAATGTTGGATGCCACCCATGGAGCGAAATAACCACTGAGCCCAAACATCTTTCTTTCTCTCTCTTTCCCATTTTCCAAAAAATTTAACACATGTTGAGGCATTATAAGTGTATTCATATCCACTTGAGTGTTAAGTTCTTTAAAAAAAAAAAAAAAAAGGTTTGAAGGGGCGGAATGCAACTGACGATATCAATGGAGCTTTGGTGGTGGAAATGCGTATGTTTTCATAGTATGCGACATTAGATTCACCTATCGGATGTTGCAGTTTGTCGTGTCGCCTTTATAAAATAAAAGAAGAAAGTTCGCCTTTCAATGGTTAGACATTTGATCGCCTCTCGTCATTTTATTGAATAAAATCGCGAACCATCTATCCTATTCTGATTGCACGCTCCCGGTTCCTTTATTTTTATTGCCCTTCTAATCTCGTCTTCCGTATTCCGTATTCCGTGCGGGAATTGTTTAGTATCCTGTTAAAATACTCTTTCGATCTATTGCAATTGTAGTTGATCCTCGTTAGCAGAACTCTGCTAATTTTGAATACATTTTGACGATTGAACTGCTTGCGATTTTTTTCTTAAAATTGTATTGTAATATTGAAATCCCAAAGCTACTAAAAACGTTTACGACCAATTTCGTCCAAAGACGAAATTAATGTGCTGATGGATAGACTTCAGAAGACGATCTCTTTATCCCGGGAAGCGTTACAAACTGCTCCATCCATATTCCTCCACTATGTTCCAATTTTTTTTTATTAAATATTCCAACGGCTTCCGTGCTCATTCTTTTAGAAAAAAGATCTTGTCCTGTATTTGTACGATATGTATGAATAATAAAAAAAACGGTATCACCTAACTCATCCGGACATCATTTCCATATCTTAAGCCAAATGTTGTTTCGATGAATATTTAATGAGTTACAAAACAAGATATCTCTCTACGCTTTAAAGAAACCAAACGGTAGTGAAACATTACTTTCGATATGTCCTGAATATGTAATTTATCATCCCAGGATACAAGAGTATTGGTATGCGTCCCTGTATTCTAATTATGTAGTGTCCCACCAAACAAAAGAAATTTTAACGACAAACTCCTTTGTTGTATCCTTGTAGGACACTAGAAAAGTTCAAAATACAAGAAACGAACTTCGCTTATATGGCATGCATGCATCTCCTTGATCAAACTACTATCCCGCAAGGGGAAAATATAAAAACCCACCCTTTAGGTGTTCAGGCATGCGCAACAGCCAATCTGCATACCACGTAACATTACAATGCACAATTTGGGCCTATTCTTTGCTTTCAGCATTCCTATGGTCGGTTTCTTTGGGCCTTGTGTTTTTCACCTTAAGGACATTTACACATTAGTCGTGAAGAAGGCGAAGTACGAGTAAAAACCGAAGGAGAAGAAGAACAGGAACCCCCTTCTAGTGTTAAGTATTGCAAACGGGAAAAGACATCTGCTGCCACCGAACTCCTGCCGCACCACTCTACGACACTATTTGAGTAGAAAAAGGTTCCGATTTAACGTTGGGGTTGGCTTTGCTATGTACATATGTATGTATGTTTGTTGGACTTTTTTTCCTCTACTATTGATGGACACATGCCTCTTGGAACTGCCCTTGTCGTAAGACTGCAACGACATATTTTTTTATATATGTGTAATCAATGGTTGAATAAATTCAAGACAACAACAATTCTTTGTCTTGGGTGGATTTTTAGTTCTCCCTAAGATTAGGGGAAGTTTCTTAGGGGTGCGTGCCACTATGTATACGTGTCGCGATGGCAGCAGATGATACTTTTCTGATGCAATTGCTCAGAATAGGCAATTATTCTACACACTATGTGCCAGTGTGTGTGTGCAATTGTATAATATTTTTCCAGGTGATTGTATTTAATTTTGAATTACTTCATGATTACTGTGCAGTAATCATAGTGTTGCTCCTTTTTCTCTTGATGAGATGACATCTTACCGACGTCTAGGTGATCATCTTCTTGATCGACGATTTATTTGTGCGAATATGCATCCTTCTTATCGAACCTTTTTTAGAAATTGCAATTTGATCAAGCGTCGAAATTTATTGCACAAAACACATTTAGAAAAAAAACCGAATAATAAAAATCAGGACCGACTTTGTAGGGTGAAGGGTTCCAAAGAATGTCGTTCATGTGCAAAGGGTTAATCATGATCGGTATTGTGTTAATTTTTTTTTGTTGCTCTACAAGGATTTGTTTAAGATTTATGGGAATATAGTTGTGTGGGAAATTTATTTTTACTGGCTTTTCTGGTTTTTTGAAAAGTTTGTTAAAGAGCCTTTGAAAAAGTAATCAAATTTTTAGGCCACAATTGCTGTTGTGTTAGCAATTAACAGGTAGTAAAATTAACAAATTGAGTTATTAACAAAGTGATATTTACGAGCAGAAGGATTGTGAGGTTTATGTCGTGTGATAGGGATCGTTAGGAGGGCTATAAAACTGATTTTAAAATCAATTTTTGGGATTTGGGGCGGTAATCCTTTGTGTTTAGTTATAATATATAAAAAATACATACATGTTGTTTATCAAAAGACTTGAGATCATACCAAAATAAGATTAATATCCGCTTCGTAAACGGCGGGATTAAAAGTGAAGATTACCTTATCTTAGACGAAGGGATTGCGCATTATAACCAAGAAAAATTCGGCGAAAATTTCATCCTGCAATAAGATAATGCAACAATAAACACAGCTCGGAAGGTGAAAGAGTACATCGAGCGTAACAACGTTTGTGTTCTTGACTGGCCAGCGTTGTCTCCAGACCTCAACATAATTGAGAATGTATGGGCGGATATCTCTCCAGAGTTGTCTACCAAGGCGGAGGACAATTCAATGACGTAGTAGACCTTAAAGTCACAGTTGAAACTGAATGGGACAAAATCCCATGAAAATTAATTAAAAAAAACTATTTAAATCTCTTCCGTCATGAATTTTAGAGGTTGTAAGAAATGAGGGAAGAAGGACTCATTACTAAAAACAAAAATATAAAACTTGCCATAAAACTCTAAATTGTATCCTGTCTCAACCACTTGTCGCGGGTAATTAGGGACAAATTGCAAATTCCAAGAAAATTAAGGGAAAAAAGGATTTACGGTGATTTTCTTAGAAATTGGTAATGGTTACCTAACAGTAATACATATTTGCAGCACATACGGAACAAAATTATCGAGAAACGCCGAAATAAGAGCGGTGTCTCAACCAGTTGTCGAGGAGTGTAGACCTGAATAAAAATCTTTCTTGTTTGTTGTTTGTAATAGTTGACTTTATTGAAAACGGTCTTATTTCGGTCGAAATCATGCACTTAGCCAAGTAAATAGTCCATTGCACTTATATATTCCTTTTAATATGTATATGTAGTTTCCACACCCTTTTCCCGAGAGGGAAGCACCTACTGTATTTTCGCTTAAACTTGAAGCTTGATGCGAATGTAGGTCTGACACTAAGGGAGAAAATTTTCCGCAGTGTCGTCGCCGAGGATGCTTAGATATTAAAAAATGCGTAAGGCCATGTTAAGAGGCTGTAATCTAGTGTTTTTAAAGTCGAGCAAGAATGCCGCTAACTACATATTTATCTACATTTGTGCTCATATACTAGAGCCCTACTGTATGTGAAATCATAAGGAGCTTTTTCGATGAAGACTCTTTTGCACGGACTACGCACTGGAAAATCTCGACGCATTTTGTTAAATTAAAATAAGTTTTGTGTCAGAATAACACTCACTTTCTTAGTTAGCTGCGTAGGCAAAGTAGATGACTTTGTGATCTAGCTAAGTCAGATCAGTCAGCTTACTTTTTCCCGAAAAAATAATAACTTCGACATTAAATATGCTTGAGTGTACAAGTCAGAAATCATGACAACGTCGCACTGGGAGTTAACTATTGTAATAGCCATCACAGCAATGTAGACAAGACCCTGTCCTGCGTCGCGATAACTAAAGTTCTGTTTACTAGCATTTTTTTAGTCCAGAAAACTAGTGGTTCGTCTACACCACATTGTTTGAGCGAGTTGCTTTGTCGTTGGCACTTTTATCGTCATCTAAAATGCCCAACATTTTGAAGGGAGCTTGCATTAAATTTACAGCGTTGGTCAGCACGTATCATCTTGGGCTCGGCCACTCTCTCCATTTTATTTAACAAGAAAACGTTAGGTTAGATGAAAAAGAAGTGGAAGGACCAAGTCAAAAAAATATGTGTGGGCCAACTGAGTTGACTGGAATGCGTGCGGAGACAAGTATACTTCTACTCGAAGAGTCTTAGGCTGATAACACACCGGATCAGACAAAACTTTTTTTTATTGACTAATCACACAGCAACCCATTGATATGAGTTTTTGACTCGATACATGGCTTTTTGCATACGACCAAAACATACCGAAAGCAACAAATATGTTTCAAACCAGCGTCGTTGTCGATTATTGCACACTTTTTATCTTTTCTTAACCCACACCAAACAAAACAGAAAAACGTAAGCAATCTGAAAGATTTTGTCAAGAGCATTGACAGCACAGTGACTTTTACGAAATTCATGATTAAGTCTAACCATTCTTTGAACCGCTTTGGCTTGAATTCATTTAAGTAAATCCAAACATTATGCTTAATTGTTCAAAGTTGTTATAACGTCTCTAACATTCTTGCCTTTTCCATTTGAATCGATATGCCTTCGTTTTCGTGACACAATTGATACATGCATGTGCAAGAAGATTGCAAGCAAAAATCCCAGACAAACGAAAAGACTTTGTGAAGCTTCTTCCTTTTCTTTTCTTAAGATTTGCTCTGATTGAAAGGATCTCAAAAAAAAAACAACGATATTGAATGCGTTTATTATTATCTGATTTATTGCCAGGAATCGGCAAAATAATTGATTTAGTAAGCGCTACCTTTCATAAAAGGACTATCATAGTCCAGTCATAGCTACTCATACGTGTACAAACATGTATACATATGTACATATATCCTTAATCATAATTGACAGAAAACCGAGGAAAAAGAAATCTCAACTGTTTCCAAAGATGACTCTACTAAGGGGTGGGGATGAATAAATGAGAAAAGAAGTACTACAACACATCCTGAATTGCAAACTTTTTGACAAAGTAAAGGTGATCATAAAATGCACGTAAAAGACTCATAGACCCTTGCTATGATCTTTTAGGAAATTTCGTGATTTATTGCAGATTTGTTCTGTCTACCTAGTATGTTGCATACAATACCTGTGAAAAGGATCATTCTTCAGTAAAGTTGTGTGCGTGTCTTTCTCATTTGAGGTAGGTATACCAAAAATAAGGATAAGAATAAGAATACCCGGTTTTAAGGGTGGTTATAGATGGGAAAGAAGGAAAACAAAAATAACGAATCCCTGCAAATCCAGATTTTTAAAGATCCTTCTGTTTGTTAGGCAAGTCAGTCGTCATTTTAGTTTTCAAGCGTGCATAGCTCAATGGTTATTTTATACATTTTCGTTGATTCTGGACAAAAAAAAGAAGAAGAACGATTCCTTAAAAGAAGATTTGTTGGTGTGACTTAATCTTGGAATTATATTTCAAAGTGTGGACTGTGACTACAAACCTGTGTGTGTCAGAAAAGTGGAAGAGAAAGGAATGTGAAGTGCAATAAACTAAAGAAGAATTAACGGACGAATTCTGCTTTAACGGTCCGAATTTTGAATTGTATAAGGGTTTGGCGCTTGCGTTGCTGGAGACATGAAATACATTCTCAAGAGAACTTTTATGGAAATGGTATGGAAAATTAACCTTTATAGTGAGGATACGAATATACGAATTTAAATCGTGAACCGATCTGAGAAGCTGGTGATGGAAAAAGTTTTCTTCTAAGTTCTTTAAACCTGCAGACTTAGTAATCAGAACTTATAGTATCATAACGCCTCGGTGATGAGTGGCGCAATTGTTATAGCGGTTGCAACGTGTCACTTTGTATATGATTTCGCGATTAAATTTATTTTCTGCCGATGAAAAAGCTTCTCATACTTTCGGCTCATGATACCATGGACAAACGTCATTAGTTTATAAACTACCATAAGTAGGACAAGTAGTATAATGCACTCCTATAATCGATCATTTTTCTCCAGTAAATCTGCAGGAAATAGGATCGCTGTTATTCATACATATGTTCTATTGATCTTGGATATGAAGTAAAGTATTCTTTACAAAAGAATTATTATAGAACGTTTTGAATATTCGAATGTACTGAAAACTGAATCAATTTGCTGTCTCTTAGGTCACGACATGAAAATAGATATATTTATATCTCTTATGTTTCCAGCATCGGATATTTACACTTCCGAACTCCCATTCGTATCCCTTTTCTTTAGGGCAGGAAACTTCGTTTCTATTGATTTACTTGCAAGGATGTTCATGAATTTCTGATAGCTCACTAAAAGCACGAACCCTTGGCCCTACTCCAGCAAACCTGGATCTTCTTGATCGGAAATGTACGAGTACCATAATTCGTGCTTTCTTTCTTAAAGCACAGAAAATGAATCTGTCTTGACATCCGTGAATGTTTCATAATGCAACTTTAAGCGGTCCTTACATGATCAATCGATTGACATCAATCACTTGCATGGATTTATGAAAATGCACACAGATGCGTCACACACAAGATTGTTTGATTTTGCATGATGAGTGTAAGAGTTGGATTGACCTAATTACTGTTGTGTTTTGTGTCGCGAAAGAGGAAAGATGTCGGAAAAATGAGGGGTAATGAAGATTTTCGTGTGTGAACTGATTCCTTTTTTTAACCATTCCATCTAATTCTCTTCTTTCTTGGCATTCTTTTCTATTTCCTCTTTATGCAAAGTGCAAGAGCAATCTATAAAATATTGTACAATCGTCCGTATCACCCGAATGCCGTGAAAACTCACAAAATCTAAAAATTTGATGTCAATTGATTGAACGTGTAAATGGTAGCGTCAATCCACACGTAACATACACGATGCATGATGCCAGTCGATTGACCGTGTAAGGGCCGCTTTAAAGAGGAATGCCTTCTGTCGATTGGAACACGAACAATTTAATCATTGGAGTATTGATCTGCTGGTTGTCAATGCAGATGTGCTATTTCGCAGGCTCTCTGTCAAGTGTTTTTCTTTTTCAATGATATCATGCTTTTAGCTTTCAGGCACAACAAAAACTATTTTTATCACCCTTTTTCCTGTAAAGGCCTGATGGAAAATAAGGTTGATCTTCGTAGAGTAAACTTTCTAGCGAACTCTTGAACTTAGAACTAGTCTCATTCCGACAGCGTAAGATATTTAGCCTACATTAATCCTTTAAATCAAAATGTTTTGGTGATGACTGTAGCACCAGGAATCTTTATATTATGGCAAGCCTTGATGGTCAATCGTTACCACTATTATATTTCCTTGATTTCTGTTAAAATTTTCTCCTTCGTTTACTCCACCAAGTTCCCTGAGGCCTACAACAGGTTTTAAGTTCATGTTATCAATAGCTCGGAAATATTTATCTATTTCTTCACAATGAGTTTTCATCTGCTAGTACTGGAAATAGTTACGTACTGAAATACTAATATTTTGTAGGTCATCCTACCTTGAATATACATATAACGCTTTATCTCGTTTTAAAGTCGAATACTTTGAGTAGAATGGCTTGTTTGAGTTCTGACCAATTCTAGACTTTAATTTTTGAAATACTGTAAGAATCAACAGGAGTTTATAATATTTCGATAACTCACTATATATATATGCTATAATTGTGTTCATAATGAGTGGCTTATTACCCGCTGCCCGTTGTTGGAAAATTATTGACTTGCCTGAGTTCGAATCAAATCTTTTGCAGTCCCCCTACCTGGTTTCCTATTTATTCCATCGGCCAATGACTTGTTACTTCAAAAGCAAGATAGATACATAAATATGTGCCTGGTCTAAAAATACTTTCATTTATTTTCTTTTTAGGACCCCGAATTGGGTCTTGAGGGACCATCGTCAAAACGTCAACATCTACCTTCCTCCTGCTATCCACAGAACAGTGATCCATCAAGTTCGGTGCCATCATCAGTGTACCCCTCACCAGTCGGTGAACTTGTCAATGAAATTGATACTCGAAGTTCTGATTGTGCACCACCAAGCTACAGCCTGCCCATTCCAGACAGCCCGAATAGTATTGACGATGCCATTGTACCAGAATCCGCTTCCATATCGTCATTTGAAACAGCATCTACAACATCTTCAGTACATTCGGAAAGTCATTGCAACCAAACGCTCACCGAACAATCCCAGCCTAAAAACAAATCATTTGACGATTACGCGACGCTGTATTGTATGACTCCAGTGGAACCAACTGAACCGCGAATGTGTCCACTACCCGCATTATCATGGGCCAATGCTCAAGATGTATGGAACGTCATGTGCAAAAATGATGAGCAAGCCTCATATCTTCGTGATTCGACAATGTTAAATAATCATCCTGGCTTACAACCACGTATGCGAGCGATTTTACTCGATTGGTTAATCGAAGTATGTGAAGTGTATAAGTTACACCGAGAAACTTACTATCTCGCTGTTGATTATTTAGATCGCTACTTAAGTACACAGAAAAGAGTGCAAAAGACTCATCTCCAATTGATTGGTATCACATGTCTATTTATTGCAGCTAAAGTAGAGGAGATTTATCCTCCGAAAATCGCTGAATTTGCTTACGTGACCGATGGAGCTTGCCAGGAGGAAGATATTTTACAATACGAAATTATTCTACTGCAGGCTTTGGATTGGAATATTAGTCCAATGACAGCGATGGGATGGGTGGGTGTATATATGCAATTGAACATAAGTAATCGAACACCATCGACGTTACTTAGTAGTGATAGCAGTAACAATAAGGAGGAGGATGACGCCTTTATTTATCCGCAATTTTCCGGCATGGAATTTGTACAGACAGCTCAACTGTTGGATTTGTGTTCGTTAGATGTCGGAATGGGTAATTTCCCATATTCAGTGATAGCAGCTGCTGCAATTAGTCATACCTTCAATAAGTAAGTACAGAACAGTAAAAATTCTATCTACTGACACTAATGTATGCATTTTATTTTATTTTTGTGCTTGTAGAGAAACAGCTCTACGGGTATCAGGCATCGAGTGGGGTACCATACAGCCCTGTGCACGATGGATGGAACCATTTTTCCAAGTTGTTATTGAGGAATCAGAACATTTATATCTTATGGAGCAAAGAGAACAGATTTCGTCTAAGTGTGGGATGGCGCATATATGTCCAAATATTGTGACTGACGATTCGCACATCATCCAAACGCACACCACTTCGATGACGATGTTTGTAAGTATTTTACATGCATATAATCGTTTGAAGTAACCCATTAATCACTTATCTTAACCTCTTCCATCTAACAGGATAGAGCGTATTTAATAAGTGAACAGAACGCTGCCATGGATAAGACAATAAAAACTGAAGCTTCACCTGCCACTGGTCTAAAGTGTCCCGAAGGCCTACTAACACCACCTGCATCCAGTCGAAAACCTCTAGATGAAAACGATGAAGAAGATGATCATCATGTGCGATTGACATCAATCACAACAGCGTCGTCACAAAAAGATAACATCGAAAATGTGGCCAATATAAATACACAAAAGACTTTATAAATTCTATTTCCTACATACAGAAAAACTGTTAAGTATATTATAAATATTTATTCTTTAGTCACTAATTTACTTTTAGCTAATTAAATATATTTTTGTATGCATAGTAGTAAAACAAAACTAAAATAAACAAAAAGCAAAAACAGCATCAAGAAATAATCGCAATTTTCCAGTTAAATTTATAAGGTGTACATTTGATTTAAAAAAAGAAAAAAAAACAAAGACTATATAATGGGCTATTTCTATTCATGAAAAAAAAAATATTTAAATAAAAGAAACAATTTATTTCTTTTTTGCAATGAAAGATTAGATCTAAAGTTTCGCTGCAAAGTTTCACGCAATATTTTGTGAACTTATAGACACTCAAAGTGCTTCAGTAGATTTTTTTTTAATCATAAATATTATAATAATACTTGCATGCTGCTAATTTTAAAGAAAAAAAAAACGCTTTTCTTAACCATGTAACAAAAAGTTATTGTGTAAATAGTGCTTAAAACAAAACATGACTCCACGACTTGGCCTCCAAAACAGTTCTAAAATAGAAACAACGCTCTTAATTCAACTATCTGGCTATTTCGGATCGCTATAAAACAATCTTGGAAAATCATTGGTGTTTTTTGCTTACTGTTTCACACATACATATATAGCAACCACTTCATCTGCCACGTCTATTCTTCATTTAAGAAATATTATGACATTCCCGATATCTTATTGGCTCTCAAACTATCCAACTACATTCCATTTATCTCTTTTTATTTTTTTTTTTTTTAGAGATAACTACTGTAGAATCCTTCCCCATTAATCCAATCTAACTCCGTTGCAATTAGGGACATCTAACGTACTTACACGAACAGTTGGATATTTGAGTTGCCATTTTCTTTTTTTTTCTTATTTAAAAGGCCAAGTAATGGTAATTAAACTGCTACGGAAGATAATTATACATTCACGTATGTGTCGTCGTTAAAGAGTAGCAATGTTCATGACTCGCAATATCGCTCAACCCGCTTTCCAAGAGTTATCATGATTCGTTTTCCTGCGGTATGGCTTATTTCTCTTCAACCCCTTTCTAATTATTGCCACTCTCTCTACTGCCGAATTGAGTTAATTTAATTGTCTCTTTAGAAAAATCATAACATCCATAACACGATTTCCATTTTCTGATAGTTTTGTTTTCAGTATTCTAGCCTTATAATAGCGTGTTTTTCTACTGAACTCCAATGTTATCAAATACTTGGTAATACCGAGCTGTTGTTTACGTTTCATTCAAGTGATGTACGAAGGCAGCTTGATGATACTTAATCTTTCGTATCGCGACGTTTCATACTACAGTCCTAAGTTCTCTCGATAAACCAATTTCGTCGTAGAGCATTGGGAAATTGGAACTCTGCGTTATTTTCATTTAATGATGGACTAAAGAAGTTTTTACTCCAATAGATCAAAAGATTCTTTGCTCAAAGGCACGTTACTTTAGTTTATAGTGTTTTTGAATCCACACTCCAGACAGTCCAATATTACAATATTTGCTCTAATGAGGAAAGTCTTCAGCGGGGACCACATAATCAGTTAAAATCTAAGTATTGTATCAGTTTCGTTTACAAATCTGTTCGGCACGGCAGAGAAAGGCTGGGTATGTATGAACGAAAGCTACAACTATTAGTTTTTCGTCAGTCATCTTTTAGGCAAAAGAATATCTTTTACCCCTGAATATAAAATACAGTCCTTCCTTTTGTTCTTATCCCAATAACCAAATATAACAGTGCAAGTAGGGACACCTAACATACTCGGATGTACTAACATAAAGAATTAAAAATTACAAAATTTGTTGCCGATTTTTGCCTTAAAGATGAATAGACGCCGTTCTGTCTCAAGTTGAGGTTTAGTTTAAAGGTTTTGTCTTAGCTTCTTAACGAGCCATTCTGTGTGAGTGGCAGAAATCAATTCGATAATAGGCAGTGATGTGTTAAAATTGAAGAGAACCGACAAATTTATTTTCGTTGAGTCAAAGGTTTTGTCAAGAATTCATTGCACTATTCAATCCGTTAACCTACAAGTGAAATAAAGCTAGTACTCTACTACTAAAAAAAATTTAAATATTAACCAGTAACATTTAATATCAGAATCACCCATATTTTCTAATTTTACCCATTTTTGAAGATACTGTCTTACTAACAAGAACACATAAGTTATCATGATAATTGTTTTTGATTCATTTACAAAATAATTTGTGATGCGATGTTAATAACTTTTTAAAACTGTAAAGCGTCCAAGCAAAATTTAATATTTGGACAAACTAGGACTTCTCGTATTCTTGTGGAAGCATTCATTCTTATCCTAACACTTAACAATACAGAATTCGAAAAATAACTTGTTGCTTATTTGAGATAGTAAAATTGTTTTTTAATTTATCTTAAAAAAAAAAAAAAAAACTTTTTCATTAAAAACCTTAACTGCCAGAAAAAGAAAACAGAAAATAATAAATTGAATCACAGTGTGGCTGAAAAAAAAAAACTGTAGAAAGTGAAAGAAAACTTTCTGCTCCAATTGAACAAGAAATTGGTCAATAAATGTCAAGAATTACTGCATTTAGTGTTAATAGCACAGTTTTGAAATAATCAAATTCATTTCTATTATACAATTTGTGGGTTGAAATTGTAAATATATTCTACAAATCATCAGTTTTCGAAGCAAAATTTTACATCAACATTTTAGTACGCATTTTTCCTTCACTGATAAAAAAAATTTAACCAAAACGGAACAAAGAAATAAATAAATGTAAGTTCTTAAAAAAAAATATAATATGGACCACAAAGCTTTATGAAAATTATGTAATATTAAATTTGTATGACCATGTTTGCAAACAAGAGAAAAAGAACATAAATCTTTCTGGTAAAATATTTTCCAAATTCGCATACATTAAGAATAAAGAAAAATATATTTTCCCATCACAATACACGTTTTGCTAAAAGATTTCTTAAAAAAAAATACCTATGTCCCGTTTTAAAACACAATATAATGTGAATTTAAAACAATAGATTTAGTTAAATAATTATTTTATACACAAACATGTATGTCCATACACTGAAAAACAAAAACAAATATCGAACAATTTTTGTTATAAAAAAAAGCCTGTTCTAAGGCTCCGCTCAAACACGCTTAAATAATTAAATTTACATTTTTTTTAGTCTCTAGGTTTAATGATTATGTTAATTTCTTTATTATTATTATATATATATGTATTTTTAATATGTTCGAGGAAAAAAAAATATACCATACACCTAAAAGTGCGATAGAATATCTAATTTTTAGTTTTTGGCAATGTAATTTTTTTTTTACTGAAACACGGAATTGGTTTTGTTTTAGTTGGTAAATTAATTTAAAGTGGGAATACTTTAAGTAAAAATAAAATGAGAAACAATGTATCATAGAAAATTCAAATAGAATTAAATTCACTAACATATTCTTATTGTATTATAACATTTAAAGGATATAACCTCTTAGAAGTAAAGGTAAATATTTAACTAGATAATTATTTTTTTTCAATAATAATAAAAAAAAAATAAAAAATGTTGAAAAGTCAAGTTTGTTTTTGTTTTAATATCGTCTTTATGCCCTTTCCACCTCTATCTACGGATAGTCCTTAATATCCCTCAAAATCGAACATATCTGACTTTACATAGGAGCTCATTTTCGTGAACAAGATTTACAGTCATTCAGTCTTGCTATTATACAGGGTGTCCCCTAATTCGTCAAGGATAATTTGGGAAATGATTCTTGGGTATATTCTAAGAAAAAAAGCGTTCTACAGTAAGGGTCTATCTCCAATGTTGACATCATTTATCTAGACTAACTTTGGTGTACCCCGATCCATGCTAACGGAAATTGCTCTATTAATACTAATGGTAGGAACCTCGTTTAGGATTTTCAGTCCTATCGAATTATCCGTTCGGAAGAAAATTTTCTCCGATTTGTACGAAATCGGAGAATTTCCGTTCCAGGTATCCATTCCGAAACATTCGTCTTACACATCCTCCGATTAAATCAACGCACATAACCGCGGTGCGATGTGGTCATTAAGTAAACAATTTTTGACAGCTACAAGGCGAATTTTTTCCGAAGTTCTCCAACGAAGAATTGCGGAAAATTTCAGGAAAAACGGAAAGAACTTCAAAATTGTAAGTAATAAAAGTAACAAATTAATAATTTGTTGTATTTTATTCCGTTGATTTTGTATTTCAGAAAGAAAACAAGGGTCCAGCAGGAGCGATTGATTGGCATGCTATTAACCAAAGTTGATTTCACACTGTTATGGAACTAAAACACCTGTTTATGTCAAATGGACGCGTTTATATGCTTCATTTATTTTGTTACGAAACGGATACGTTTAAATAAAGCTGGTATCCAATTTCTAAGCCTGTTCTATTTTTCTTGCCCATGCTAATTTCTGACTTTGAAATCACTTTTCTCCAGGAAGTGCGTTTTACTATTTTTTCTTATAAACGTAATAATAGTAATAAAGATTTTTTTTTATAATTTGCGAGCGCTCAAGGGATTTAAGTACTGTTAAAAAGTACCGGTGAACGTTGGTTTTAAATGTTTGAAGGTTATAATGACTAGGAAATAAGGAGCTAGGCAGAGCATTCCATAAGCGAGTTGTACGGCTTACGAACGAATCACGATATTTTAGAGTACGTCTGAAAATGGGCTTGAGGGTATACTGATGAGCATTCATAGCGAGACGGGTGTTACGGTTAAACGTTTGAAGGGGCGGAATGCTACTGGCGATTTCTATGGAGCACTGGTGGTGGAAATAAAGATAAAACAGAGTGAGACAAGAGACCTTACGTCGGACGCACAGATGTGTGCATTGTACTCCAATTTCGGGCGGATAAACGCCTTATATATTGAGGCCAGATCAGAGGGGGTCAAGTATTTCTTACATCGCTTGAGGGAACTTAGACATTTCGCAGCATTTTTGACGACACCGAATATGTGGTCATTCCAACGTAAGTTTTCATTGACACACATACCGAAAATGGAAAGTTTATCGGTTTCCACGATGCAAGTGCAATTCATGGGTAATGGCTGGGTGTTCAAATTCCGCTTTAACGACAGCAGACAGCATTGTGTTTTAGAAGCATTAAATTCTACTCTGTTAGTGTGTCCCCAATTAGTTATGCTGTTAATATCAGAATTTAATGAGCTTAACATACGCTGCTATTCCCGTTCCCGAAGAGCAGGGACGTGAGTCCGGGAACGAATATGAAAAGCAAAGAGTACTGTCGTGAGCAAAGGAATATATTGGATTAGAAGTAGTAGACATCATTTATCATTAATAAAAATTAAAAGAGTGTCGGAGACAGAACGGAGCCCTGGGATACACCAGCATTTACTTTGTGAATATCAGACTTGAAACCATCTAAGACAACTTGAATTGAACGTTCCGAAAGGTAATTTCCAGTCCATTGAAGAAGAGAGTCGTCGATCCCAAGAGCACGTATTTTAGACAAAAGAGCCTGATGCCAAACTCTGTCAATTGCCTTAGAAATATCAAGTCCAACTATCTTGCTTTCGGCAGATTGATGTACGCTTTGGTTGCACTTTTTCGTGAGACATGCCATCAAATCACCAGTGGACCTGTTGCTACGAAAACCATATTGCCGGTCATTTAGAAGTTTTCGTGTCTCGAGATATTTCATGAGTTGACGGTTTATCAGCGTTTCTATGACCTTGGAGAGAATGGGTCTGTAGGTGGAGAGAGAAGAAGATTCACCCTTTTTACGGACGGGCTGGACAAATGCAGTTTTCCATCTGCTCGGAAAGAATCCTAAAGAGTAGGACTGATGAAAAAGCTTACGCAGTGGTTTTGGTAGCGTAGAAGAACACCTCTTCAGAAGAAGGGGAGATACACCATCTGGATCAGCGGATTTATGTATGTTGAGATCTTTAAGTACTCTTGCTACCATAAGAGTGCGAAAGTGGATTTGTCCCATTGCAGATTCGACGCACTCTAATGTAGGCGGAGACAAAGCACAATCTGGGAGTGTTGAGCTGGCCGCAAAGTGTGCAGCAAGCAGATTGGCCTTATCCAAAGAGCTGACAGCTGGAATGTCATTGTAAATGAGCGTTGGGATGGAGGATGAGGCAGAATTTCTAATATTTTTGACGAACGACCAACAATTTTTATTGCCTTTGGGACACTGCAGTATTTTTTGCCTCAGTTCTTAGTCGTATTGGAATTTTACACTTTTAAGAAAGGCGCTGCAGTCTTTTCTGGCTCGTTTAAACTTTTTTCGGTTTTCCTCTTTTGTGTTGGTCTTGTAGGACCGAAAAAACAATTATCTAACCCTGACAGCCTCTTTACAGCTCTAGTAGTACCATGCCTTTTCTTTTGGTCTGATATTCTTCATCCGATGAGGGATAAAGTTTTTCATTCCAAAGAGAATGGTGTCTGTGATCATATCAGCAGCGGCATCCATGTCGTTATCGAGGAAACATAGCGACCAGCTAAAACTGCTAAAGAAGTTGTTAAGTCCACTCCAATTGGCTTTCTCGTATTGCTATACGGTTCTTTTAGGAATTTTTTCTCCAACTGTGTGGTGTACGAGAAATTAGCTGATATGACACAATGGTCCGACGAGCCTAGAGGGGATAGCACATCGAATTTATATTTGTCAGGGTGAAAGGTTAAAAACAAGTCCAGGGTGTTGGCGGTATGACTATCAACGTCTGGTATTCGTGTGGGCTCATTTAAAAACTGGGTTAATTATTTTCCGCAGCGAAGATCTCAACAAACCGTCCTTCGGGTGTTGTCTGTCCAGAATGTCGAAGCCCCCCAGAATTGTGTATATTGAAATCGCCCCCCGTAATAACGATTTCAGTATGAGGATACAGGGATACAATTCGTTGAATGGAATCAGACAGCGCATCGAATTCATTAAAAATCGAATTGCTATCCAGTTTGGGGCTTCTGTAAATAAAGCCGTAGTGGATAATTTGCTTACGAAAATGGAATTTTAGCCACATGAAATTGAATTCCGGATTGGAACAGGGACTACATTGTGGTGGAGTTTGGTAAGCTGCATCACTACGCACGTGATGTGCCAACAAATTGGCAGAAAAACCCATAGATTTTATGTTACTTGGAAAAATCAGCAGCAGGCAACTTTTCTAACAACAGTTGACAATAAGAGTAATTTTCCAAAAATTAATATTTTTTTTTTAAATTGCATAGTTATTAACAAGTTTTAAAACGTGCTCGTTTATGTGGCTACCTGTCAAAAAACTCATTTCCTTACCCTGTTTCTTAAAAGTTCTCAGAAAGAGTTACATATGTTTGGGGTATGAAGGTCAATTCACCAAACAAAAATGGTATAAGAGATTCCAAAAAAAAATAAATTCATCAGTTTAGTTTTTTACGCCAGGGTTACAGTTGCTTAGACACGCTATTTGGAATGTCTGCATTTACAAATCAAGAACACGCAGACATTATTTATGAGCTGTGCAATGGAAGTTCAACTAGAGTGCGACAAAGATACCATGAACTTTATCCTAACCGACGACTTTCTAGTGATGGAGTATTTCTAAATACGTATTGAAGGCTTCGAGAAACGAGATCAGTTTCAAATACACGACCTAACGCGGGAGCTTGTCAAGTAAAAAGTATTTCAGCTGATGAAAGAATACTGGAAGCTGTTAGAACTGATCCATCAATCAGCATCAGATGCTCAACTTTACAATTCAATGTTTCCAAACACAAAATTTCTATTGTACTGCATGGACAAAATCTTTATCCACACCCACTGTGCAAGAACTGCTTCCCGACGATTTAGAAAAGAGACTTGAATTTTTTTACTTGTTGCTGGAGCAGAGCTTGCGTGATAATGAGTTTATTAGCAGAATTGTTCGGACGGACGAATCTCAATTTACAAAAGATGGAATCTCAAATTTTCATAATCTTTATACATGGGCTGCGGACAATCCACATACAAGGAGACACAAATCATTTGAATAGAAATTCAGCGTCAATCTGTGGGCAAGTGTAATTCGAAACAAGTTAATCGGCCCCTTCAAACTACCACCTAGGCTGAAGTCTACAAACTATCTGGAGTTTATGGGAAATGATTTAGCAGAACTATTGGAGAATATCCCACTGATTCAACTAGCTTCATCATATTTCTAACAGGATGGTGCTCCAGCCCACTATGGTCGTGAGGTTAAGAATTGGCTAGATGAAATGTATGGTAATCGTTGGATAGGAAGAAATGAACCAGTTCACTGGCCTGCAAGATCTCCCGACCTTACAGTCTTGGATTTTTTTGTATATAAAAGAATGAAAGAATTTGTTTATTCAGCGGAAATAGCAACTTTAAGTGAATGGGAAAAGTGAATCACACATTTGGCAACAGTTAGTTTAGTTTAGTTCAGTTTATTTCATATTTGGAGCTTATACTTAAGATACAAAGTAATCTTATGAATTGTAAAGCTTATACAAGCTTGTAACAATATTAAGTAAAAGTAACAATAAATATAATAAAATAAATAGCATACGTACAAATCTTAAATTTTTTTATTTATTTATTTTCATTATTTCATTTTATAAATTTAATACAATATATTACAATTATTATATTTGGTATAGTTAGGGACATTCTATTGACCAAGGCCAAGTCGCGAATGTACCATTATTGTTCAACAAAAAATAGGTTATTTAAACATTGATGGGGAAAATGTATGTAAAAATAAACAAATGCAATAGAAAGCTAAGTGTAACAATTTAAGAATTATGTGTAAAAAGAAAGAATTGTAAAATTATTAACTAAATAAGAAATTGATCTACTGTACAATGATCGTAAGCAAAAAGCCAAGCTATGACATTTTTTAAGAACAAAGATTGCCTTCTTTCGCATCTAATACTTTCCGGTAACTTATTAAATAAACGAGGAGCAATGACGGTGAAAAAACGAGAAAAAAGTGCTTTATTGATTCTAGGTAATGCTACAAAATTCATGGAATTAGCTCGCAAGTTAAGATTGCCATACAATCTAGCGACGTTATACCCAGAATTCTGGAAAAATATTTTCAAGACTTTATAGTAGTAAAGGTGTCTTAAGGGTAGTATTTTAAGTTCCTTGAATAATCTAAAACTGGGGGTTGTGCGATTAACTTTGCAGATTAATCTTAAGCAGTGTTTTTGCTTAACTAGCAAGGGTTGTACTTTGTTGAAATGTGTACCGCCCCAACAGGCTATACCGTACTGCAGCTTGGATTTAAAAAGACCATTATATACCAATTTTAAAATATCGGATCCGCAATATATACTAAGGTGATAAAGCTGTCTTACTACTAAGTTAAAGTATTGTTTTAAATGCAGGGTATGTTCTCTCCAACTAAGCTTTGAGTCTAAAATAACCCCTAAGTATTTGAAACATTCGACACGTTCAATAGCGAAGCAATCTATCGAGCAGCTAACATCGGTATTGTAGGTTGATACGCCTTGATTATGAGGACAAACAATTCTTAGATTAAATTTAAAACAATTTGGTGAGTGATATTGTAAAGAAAAGTTATCAGTCAATTTTCCCTTAATTTTAAAAATCATGTATTTTGTTTTGTTACTAATTGCTAGTTTATGTTTGTCAAACCATCTACGAAGCAAATCTAAGTCGACTTTAGGTCTGCGTATCAAACAATCAAACTGAATTGTAGTTAAACAATGATCAGTTATCTGTAGATCATAAACATCAGTTTTGAAATTTATTGAGTTGTTTCTGTGCAACCTTATAACAAATGGTCCAAACATGAGCTAGAATTCACAGCAATTCGCGTAGGTTGTAATAATAAGGACTCAAAGCCAAAAGATGATAACACCGACAAAAAATAATCAACATCATTTGAGTAATCTAGTATATTAACATTAAAATCACCCAAAAGGACTACATTTTTACAAGAAATGTTTTGGAGAAATTCAGAAAATTCATCTACAAAGACTTTGACTGAGCAACAGTGTAAACGATATACACACACAAAACTATAACGAACACCAGAAATATTGCAGTTAACAGAAATCAAGTCAGCACTATTAAGACGAGCTTTAATAATATCACAGTCTAGTTCACTTTTGTAAAAAACCGCAACACCGCCAGCTGAATACGAATCATTGCACGTAGCCTCAAACAAATAACTTGGTATCTGATGCATATACTTCGTTTTTTCAATCTCGTATATCCATATTTCAGATAAAAATATTAGATTTGGTAAATGATCTAAAGCAGCAAGGTGCGAGAGAAAGCAATCAAAGTTTTTTCTTAAACTGCGTATGTTTAGATGCGTAACTGAAAAACCTGAGCAAGACAAAATATCTGATTGATTTATACAAAAACAATTCATATCAATTTAAATGAAAGCGAAAAGGTAATAGAAAAAATTAAGAAAGTACTGTAACTATAAGTTAACCAAGTTTGGAAAAATCTTCAAAACAAGAAATTTTAATCACCCTGTCGCCTTCTCTTTTTCTTATAAGTACCGATGAATTCCTGATCCAGACATACTTGCATTTATTACTGTTTTTCAGCTGATTGGCCTTCACAATTTTGGATGTGTAGATACATTTATATACCAGTATGCGAAAAAGAAGAAAAAACAGATCCATATTGAAAAATAAGGAAGGATATGTGAGAAAAAAGAAAAGAAAAAAAGAAGAAAGACCAGACACGGCGTTGCTATGAAAAACAGAACTCGCGAGATAAAAAAAAGTTGCAAATCCTTTTTAAATTTTCCGATATCACTGATTTCTCTAAAAAAAAAAGCGGTAGTGAATTCCAAAGTCGAATAGCAGCGATGAAAAACTGTCTTTCCGACGTTAAACAAGAAAAACGCGGAAGTATTAAACAAGCTGATCTAGCTAATGTCGGAATCTGGAATTTTTCATATAGGTACGATGGTTGACGTGTTTTTAAGATATTACTCGTAGATACAAATTTTAATGTACGAAACTTAATAAAATTTTCAAAAGTCACCCCTAGAAGGTTTCTAGACAGATGTGAAACATGGTCATGCTTACGCAAGGTGTACACATATCGAATAATACTATTAAAAGCGACATGGAGCTTTCTCTTGCTAACAGTGTCACAATTTCCAACGATTTCACATCCGTGTGTGAGTACAGCAATGGCTAAAAATTTTGCAATTATTATTCTCGCTGTTAAGGGTGTAAATTTTTGAGCTGTCCATAGACCATAGACATGGTCGTTCCATGTCAAAGTTCTGTTGAACACGATCCTTAAATTTTTAGCTGAGGACACCATCTTCAAAGCTACGTTGCCTAAATAGATAGACGGGAAGTGCGACAGGTCCAAAACTTTTTTGGAAATCACCAAGCATTTGCATTTATGTGGATTTAGAGTTAAACCGTTCTTAACCGACCAGCTCAGAATACGCTCAAGGTCCTGGTTAATATTTCGGGTGCAATTTTCAATCAAATCAAGACGACAGCTCTGGTAGATTTGAACGTCGTTAGCGTAAATGTGTATTGAAGAGTGTAGTATTTTATTTGGAACCTCGTTAATGTATAGCGTGAAAAGAAGTGGGCCCAAAATTGACCCTTGAGGAACCCCTCGGGTCAATGAAAGGAAATCTGTTAAAACGTTAGCAATAGCCTGTTTTCTATCACTGAGGTATGACGAAATAAGATTCGTTGCAAACCGAGAAATGTTGAATGAAGCTCGTAGTTTTTTTGCAGAGTACCGTATGGTTGACCGTGTCGAAGGCTTTGGAAAAGTCCAAAAGTCCAATATGGTCAAGAAGGTGACATTGTCTGCATAGCCTAGATCTTATGTCCTCTACTACTTTAGTTAGAGCGGTAATAAAATTGTGCTTGGGACGAAAGTCAGATTGAAATTGATCCAATAAGTTACATCGGCACAGACAGATATACACTTTTTGAGAATTGGTAAAATTTTTGCCATTTTCCATTGTTGAGAAAATATTCCTGTAACTATTACTGTATTCATAAGGTGCGTGATATAAGGCAATAAATAGAGAGAAAACTTTCAAGAACATCCAAGTTATTATCCCCGATGAACTCAAAAGGCGTATCTGTGGAGTGCACCGTACTGTAAGCGTGATAACTTTGTTCAAATACGACCTTAGAGATGGGAAGAGAAACAAAATTGCGGTTGAGATAACTCCCAATGTGGACAGGTTCATCACTGCTTACCAATCCCTAAGTCTCTTAAATTCTTCCAGAGCTTACATCTGATTTTGTCTCTAAACGGCTAGAAAAAAACCGAATTTTGACCTGCCTAATTCTGAGAACGACCTTGTTTTTAAGAGATTTATAGAAATTATGGGGTATCTCAATCCGAAAGCGTTTCCAATTCTGATAGGTCCGATCACGTTGATCTATGAGTTGTTGTAATTCTGCAGAAAACCAGGGTTGTGACACATTAATTACCTTTCTTGTTTTGATTGGAACGTGGTGGTGTTTATGTTAGTGTTAAAAAGATCTACTTGCTCGTCTGGTGTAGGCATACAATAAAAGGAGTTCCACGACAGAATTCTCGTTCTACAGCAATTACATTTCATTTACATTTCTAAAGTCCCTATACTGATACCTTGCTTGAACCGGACCACTGTCAATAAAGAAATTGTACGTAAGGAATATGAGATCATGTTTGGAGAAGGCTGGTGCAAGAAGTTGATTATAAAAAAGCGCTTTTTTTATATCTGTCACAAAAAACACATCTAGTAAACCACTTGATGACCGGGTAAAGTGAGTGGGGTTGGTTTGGTTAACGGGGTGTAAATCAAATGAGTACATAAGATCTATTAGTCGCAACAGTTAGCATTAATAAACTTTCGCACTGAAATCAAAAAACCGGCTCTATCATGCATACAAAACCAAGGAGGACACTGTAAGCAGCTATTATTACTATTTTAGTACACACATAAAATAAAAATTTTCTAAAACCACACAAAATAATTTTTTATTCGTAGCCTTTGGAGCTTAAAGCAATAAAAAACCCTTTTTTAAATTTTACCAGCCGCAGGTTCTCCCAAGTAACATAACTTTTCTGCAAACTTATTGATGACTTTTTTTTATTATTGTTACGTTCATAAGAAACAAATAGTAAGATGTTATGTTTGTTATGTATTTTCTGGAGAAAAGTGATCTAAAGGTAAAAATCGTCATGGGCAAGCTTTATGGGACAGGCTTAGAAGATAATTTTCAAATACCCAATGACTCAAACAAGATATCAGCTGGTATTTGTTCTAAAAATGAAATCCCGAACGAAGTTCCTGCCATTAGTATTAACAGAGCAATTTCCGTTAACATGACCAGGATATACCAAAGTTAACCTTTTCTTAAATCCTAGATAAATGATGTCAACATTGGAAATAGACCCTTACTGTAAAACGATTTTTTTTCTTAGAATATACCCAAGAATCATTTCCTAAATTATCCTTGACGAACTAGGGGACACCCTATTACGGAGGAGTTTCATTTAAGAGGCTGGGCTATTTTCATAAAATGGTTCGTAAAAACCTTTGTGTTTTTTTTAATAACAGTAACCTGCAGACATCATTGTCAATTACCGCGGCGCTAAAATCTCCGGAACGGAACATTTCGAATCAACGCCGAATGGTCCATTTGTTTATCGCTACAACCTCAAATGCGTCACTAATTAATTAAATTAAATTAATTAATGTTTCAGTTTAAAAGGAAAAGAGAAGGAATTTGAACTACCGACAGCATATCAAACAATTCCTAGGAAAAAAAAACTGTACTTGTAACGAAGTCTTTTCAAAAACGTAATGCTAACAAAGAACTGCATTAGTTGCGTTCAATAATGCTGATTTTCTGGAGAACTAACTTAGTTAAACTGTATTACTCTTGTGTTCGTTCATAAACGTCAACATATCGTCATACTTGTGCAGATTAGTTAGGCATTTCACTTGTGGCAGTAGAAAAAATTAGTAGATTTTAGTGCGGAATAGTTTTGTGTTTTGTGAAGAGGAAAGATGGAAGAATTATTCAACTCATTATTTTGAAAAGAACAAATCTAATATTTCACTAAATATTTTTTTTTTGCCTGACGGAGGTTTTTGAAGGCAAAAACACGAAGATCTGTGATCGTAGAAATGCGATCAAACATAAATACGTACCACTTTATCGTATAAAAAATTACAAGGACATTCTGAGATGTTTAATAGAGTGCTTCTTGTTTCGGTCTAGATTGGAATTTTGCACCTTCAGTACGGCAGAACATACATATCGCTCATTAACTTGAAGACTACCATAACTTAAAATACGCGATTTTTGAGTTGATGATGCAGAATTATTCATTATACCGTGCTTTATACGAGGGCGGGTCAATAAGTCCGTGACTTTTGGATTAAAACAGATTTTTTGATAAAAAAATAATTTTATTTTTCAACGTAGTCTCAGTTGAGCTCTATACACTTTGTCCAACGCTTCTCCAATTTTTTTATCCCTTCCAAAAAAAATGATTTGTCGAGGTCCTCAAAATGACGAGATGACTTCATCATTGGAGTCAAATCTTTTTCTACCAAGCCATTTCTTCAGGTTTGGGAACAAGAAGTAGTCGCTCGGAGCCAAATCTGGAGAATAGGGTGGATGAGGGAGCAATTCATAGCCCAATTCATGGATTTTTGCCATGGCAACTGCACATGTGTGCACCCTTGCATTGTCTTGGTGGAAAAGAACTTTTTTCTTGGCCAAATGAGGTCGTTTTTTTTTCAAATCGTCATTGAATCGGTCCAATAAGTTGGCATAATATTCCCCATTGATTGTTCTTCCCTTTTGAAGGTAGTCAATGTGGATTATCCCGCGTGCATCCCAAAAAACAGTCGCCATAACTTTATTGGCTGACAAACCCACCTTGGCCTTCTTTGGCGCCGATTCACCCTTAGAAACCCACTGTTTTGACTGTTGTTTGTTCTCTGGTGTGTTGTGATGGATCCATGTTTCGTCCACGGTTACAAAACGGCGCAAAAACTCCTCCATATTGCGATTAAACAACGCCAAACCTTCCTGTGAAGTTGTTACACGATTGCGTTTGTGGTCGACTGTGAGCAAACGCGGCACCCATCTTGCGGAAAGCTTTCTCATGCCCAAGTGATCATTCAAAATTGAAACCACTGAGCCATGCGAGATCCCTACGGCTTCCACAATCTCTCGCACTTTCAATCTTCGGTCGGCCAACAGCATATCGTGAATTTTTTCGATTGTTTCGGGTGTAGAGACCTCAACTGGGCGTCAAGGACGTTCGGCATCTTCAGTGCTTGTACGGCCACAACGAAATTCAGTAAACCACTTTTTTACCATTGAAATCGATGGTGCAGAGTCCCCATAGTATTTATCAAGCTTAGCCTTGGTCTCGGTAATGGTTTTTTTTCGCAAGAAATAATGCTTAATAAGCACACGAAATTCACTTTTTTCCATTTTCTCCTCAAATTAGTGAGTAGTCTGATAAAAATAGCTGTCAAACACAAACTAACTGACGCAGCAAGTTTAAATTTTGACAGGAGTCAACTGACAGATGCCTGTTGACAGGAGCAGTGTTGCTGTTTCAGTAAAGAGGTCAGAAATTCAAAAAGTCACGGACTTATTGACCCGCCCTCGTATTGTGCAAAAAATGCATAATAATATCTTGTATACTCTCCGCGTTTGAAGAGACTTTGCCGTTATTTTATTTCATATATATGTACCAACTTTTTTTTATTCATAAGAACGACATACTATATCTCAGTTGTGCCATCTCACCAAGGCACTTTCTCCTGTTTCCGGGCGCGAGAGGACGAATTCTAAGGATGGAATCAACGGTGACGTACACAGTTTTAGTTAGGTCGGACTAGTGCTGTTTCTATATATGCTGCTTCAACGTACTTGAATACCGGGTTTATAAGGATTTCCAACACTAAATCAGGGTTTTGGAAAAGAGTTACCGGAAAAGGGTCAACGGTAGCACTTCTATCCCCGAAGTGGGTTACTGGCTCCGGAACAATTAGCAACCGAACAATTAGCGGAGCTCCTAGACTGCTATAAAGCAGATATCACCGCCATCCAGCAAATGCAGTGGAATGGGCCAGCCAAAAGAAAGATGAAAAACTGTGATATTTACTACGGAACAGAGGAAAAGGACGATGCTACCAAAGAAGGTTTCTACGAGCTCCTCGACAAAACCTACGAGCAATGTCGGATGTATGACGTTAAAATCGTCCTAGGTGGTTTAATGCCAAAATTGGAAAGGAGCATAATCGAAAAACAGACCCTACACGATCGGACTTAGACTAATCGATTTCGCTGCGGGACGTAACGTTACTAAAGCAAGCAGACGGTTTTCTCACTTCAGTATTTACAAGGGAATATGGCAGACACCAGATTAGCAAACTGTCAACTAGATTGATCATTTTGCGATCAACATAAAGCACTCCTCAAATATTTTAGATGTCCGAACATTCCGAACGGCCAACATGGAACCGGACCAAGGTACGTCTACGGATATCTCAGACGCTACAACACCGGGAAAATGCTATGAGGAGATTTAACGTTGAACGGTTGCAATCGCAACAAGCCGCCAATCGTGTATCCCTCAACTTCTCGAGAAGTCCTTTGCAGCCAACATCAAGTGCTGAAAACCAGTGGCATAGATGCCGAGAAGCCATCAGAAAAGCCGCAACTAACGTGCTGGGTTTCAATCGCCCACCACCACGAAACCCCTGGTTTGATGAAGAGTACCGGGAAACACATGTAGCAAAACAATATGCCTACAAATCGGCACTGCACAAAGAAAGAGGACAGGAGAACATCGGCTACTCCGGAGAAAAAAAGAAAGAGCATGAGTTGCGCACGATCGAGGAAATAGGGAGGTACTACTCCAGGAATAATGTTCGGAAATTTTACCAAAAGGCAAAAAGAACGTGTCAGGGTAATAAAACCAGAGCGGAAACCTGTAAAGATGAACAAGGAAACCTTGTAGTAGAATTACAGTCGGTGCTGAAGATATGGAAAAACCATTTCTGCAGAATGCTGAATAGCGAAGACTACACAAATTCCGCTTTCGGGCAGAGCGAACCATTCAATATTGGCGATGCAAGTCAAGAACTCCGGCGACCCGACCAAAATGAAGTGAGGATAGTAATATCCTACCCGCCGAACTATTTCCAAGATTTGGTCAGATGAACGTATGCCTGAATGAATGGAACCTCAGCATCGTTTGACCGGTTCACAAGAAAGGAGACCCTCTAAACTGCAGAGGAGGTATCAGTCTCCTAAACATAGCGTATAAGATCTTGTCTGCCGTATTGTAGGAGCGCCTGAAACCATTTGTCAACGATCTGATTAGACCCTATCAGTGTGGTTTTAGGCCCAGTAAGTCCACAATTGACCAAATATTCACACTACGGCAGATCCTGGGGAAAATCCAAAAAGGTCAGATCAAACTCGTCTGCTTGTGCAGGATGACAATGGAGAAAGCTCGCTGCTGCATCAAGGTCGGTAACGACCTAACCGAGACCTTTGATGTCAAAAAAGGATTTTGGTAAGGCGACGCGCTGTCATATGACTTCTTCAACATCATACTTAAAAGAATTGTGCAAAACTCACAAGCCAACACACGAAGTACGGTGTTTCAAAAGTCTGTTCAACTGCTTGCATACGTCGACGATTTTGATATTATTGGTAGAACACAGCGAGCTGTCACTGGTGCGTTTGCGAGTATAGGAACAGAAGCGGCAAAAATGGGTCTAGAGGTAAACGAGGGCAAAACAAAGTATATGTTGTCAACAAGTGAGCCTATAATATCGACCAGAATGTCACATTCGGCAGCTATAACTTTGAGGTAGTAAGGGACTTTATCTACCTCGGCTGTGCTATCAAATCTGAAAACGACATCTCTTCAGAAATCAAACGAAGAATAACGCTTGCTAATCGCTTTTTTTTGGGCTGAGAAGTTAACCGTTTAGTAAGTCCCTCTCCCGAACAACCAGACCCTTGTAATTCCAGTCCTGCTCTATGGTTCCAAAACATGTACCCTTTCTAAAACGGATGAAGATGTCATTGGTCGTTTTGAGAGAAAAATTCTTCGTATGATATTTGGTCCCGTATACATTGACGGATTTTGGAGGAGGCGATTCAACGATGAACTCTACGAGCTGTGCAGCGACATCGACCTGGTAAAAAAACTACGCATTAGGTGTTTGAGATGGCTGGGACATGTGGAGCGAATGAACACCAACGCTCCAGCCCGCTGAATCTTCGACTCTAATCCGGAGGGACAACGCAGTAGAGGAAGGCCTCGCCTTCGGGGGCGCGCTCAAATCGAAGGGGATCTCAATCAACTTGGAGTGCGGAACTGGAGGCAGTTAGCCAAAGGCCGAGCTAATTGAAAAGGCTTATTGGTTGAGGTCCAGGTCCACCTCGGACTGTAGCGCCGCCTAAGTAAGTGTTTCAAGCATTAATCCCGGTGCACATTTGCGTCTTTTTAAGGCGCGGTGCCCCAGAGGCCCACCTTTGCGTCTTACAATACTCACAAATAAATTGAGTGGTGCACACACAAGTGCGATGACAGTGAGGCATCGCGTGTCATTCTTGCTTGTAAAAAGACTTGCAGGTTTCCACGAGACCGCTGCGTCACCACAGCCGCGGTTGCGTCTTTCAGTACATTGTTTGTTATTTAGCAGTGCACACATGCGTGATTTTGCCGCTAATTAAATTCGAAAGAAAGATGTCAAACATGGAAGATTTTGATATAGAACTATTTATCAATGAGATAAAAAGGTTTTCAGAAATATGGAGTATTGCTTCCGAGGCATACCATGACCGGCAAAAGAAAGGAGCAGGGTGGATAAGTGTTTGCCAAGTATTTTGTGTAGGTTTCGGGGAGAAAAACGATAAAGCCAAAAACGAAATATGTAAGCATCTGTTTTTATTTTATTTTTAACCAACATTTATACATATATATTTAAGTTAAGTGAAAAAAGTGTTTCATTAATGTTCAAATAGAGTTGTTTTGCCATGGAACACTACCAAAATCAGATATAAAATATTCTGCCAACTGATTTCTTGCTTCAATCGATTGATTAGGTGCTCTTGAGGGCCCTGAAGTGTTGTGTTGTTGTTCAATAAATCCTTCTATCGTCAATACATCTTCGATCTTAAACTCATCCCTAGCTCTTCCATAATTATGGAGTGCACAGACATAAAGTATTGATAAATTCAAATTTGCATTGATAGGTTTATGAAAGATTTTCCATTTATTGGAAAGTATTCCAAATGCGCACTCTACATACCTCCTGGCACGAAACAACCTATAGTTAAATATCCGTTTTTTGTCCGTCAAACTTTACCTCTAAAAGGCTGGTTTCCGTACTCGCACGTGCTTGCCGTCAAAAGCACCTAGGCAATTGGGAAACTGGCTATATTTATGAAAACTTTCCGCAATTTCTTTCCAACGTCGTTCTGTCAACTCTGGAAAAGACTCTTCTAGTAAACATTCCCAAATAGCTCTGCAAACTCTTCTTAATATCTTTCCTATTACATACCAAACATTACGAACCCAATCTAGGACCCGCTGCTTTGTATCAAACATCTTCAAACAATTTCACTCGGCCACAACTCAATCAATATCCCATACAAACTATATAGATGCAAACACCTACTCCTATTCAAATCCCTCAAACAACCAACACAATATCTCCAGCGTCATCGTCATCGACAATTTTGGATATCCAGACGTACAAGGAGGAAGACACTTTGGATATTTTTAGAGATGGAATTTAAAAAAATTATCTCATTTTCTTCATCTAATCTGATTTATATATGTACTCGTAAATATGTATGTAAAAAGTTGAGTTATCAATTAAAATTACATAATTATAATCTAAAGCGCAGTATTGTACTTTACTTAAAAATCACTTACATTAGAGTTACAGCAAGCATTTCAATTGGAGGTATGGACAATCTCATATGTGTATCCTGAGACCTGATTTTTGGTGAAACTTTAACTGCCAACTCATCAAAAGACTTTGCACTCATTCGAAAATAGTTAAAAAACTTTTCGGAATTTTCTCTTATATTTGTGAATTATATATAAAATATTCCTTTTGTTAGCCGATGATCAACAAAAGCATGTACCCAATAACGTCGTTTTTTTTTAAGAACATAGTTTTAATGCACCAGATTAAAAAAGAAATGGCCGGCCATTTACAAAAAAAAAGGGCTCTGTAAATGGTCGACCACGTCCCAATAATCGTGGCAAGTATATTTGAGAGGTTTCTTGCCTCAGTAAACAAACATCTTTTTTGACGAATTATAAAAATACCAGCGCTCGCCAGCAAAATCTGACTTACAACTGCAAAATCACACATACCACCTTGATCGAAAAGTTTCCGTACCACATCACCGTGTGGAGCTCCTATTATTCCGATTTGAGTTCTGTTTTCTTTGTTAAGTTGGTATATATATTCCCTCTAAATCTTAGCGTCATAGCTTGACATTTGCAAAAGTTACGTAGCCAAGAGTACATCTATCTCTGTGTGTGTTGACGATTTTTTACAATTTTAGAAATGGATTTAAATTTGCAACAACGAACTTGTATTAAATTTTGCGTAAAAAACGGAAGGAAAAGTGTTTCGACAACGATTCTCTAAAGAAAATGGTCGTTTACCAGTGGCACGAGCGCGAGCGGTTCAAAAGTGGTCGTGAGTCAATCGAAGATGATGAACGCAGTGGCAGACCATCGACATCGAAAACCGATGAAAACATTGATGAAGTAAAAGAAATGTTGGTCAATAACCGCAAATTAACCATCAGAGAGATAGCGGAAGACTTGAACATTGCCTATGGATCCGACCAAGATATTTTGGTTAATGATTTGGGTTTCCGTCATGTAGCAGCAAAGTTGGTGCCAAAAGACCTCAATTTCATGCAAAACAGAGACCGTGTTGACGTCGCAAAAGAGATGATTTACGAAGCTGAATCCGATCCCACATCCATCAAAAGGATCATTACCGGAGACGAGAAGTGGGTTTATGAGTACGACACGCGATCCAGACATCAGGCAAGTGAATGGCGTTCACCAAATGAGCCGAGACCAAAAAAAACACGTCGTTTTCAGTCAAAAAAGAGGGAAATGGTTTTCATGGATTACAACGATGTAGTGCATCATGAATTTTTGCCAGAAGGCCAGACAGTAAACAAAGCAGACAAACAAAGAAAGAGACCAGAATTGTGGGAAGAAAACTCGTGGATTTTGCACCATCATAACGCACCGTCGCACAGTGCCATCACGGGGAACGCGTTTCAGCAGGCGAAAGGAAATAATGGAGAAATCGCAGGAAGCACTGATGGACATATAAAAAATGTTTTGAGGATTGGATCAAGCGCTGGCATATGTAAGTGTGTTGCAGTCGATGGGGATTGCTTTGAAGGGGACAATATAGATTTAGATGAATATTTTAATTTTTAAATTTTAATTTTCTGAATAAATTCCGGGATCTTTTTGATCAAGGTGGTATAATATGGTTTAAGTTAATTATGAGATAATATAAAAATATAATATAACCAGTTTAGCAGATTTTAACTGAGATATTGACGTTTAATGTATAATATCCTCGATGATGGATCTTTCTACACAAGAATACGCAAACCTGGTTTATTTCTATGGTTTCAACTGCGGTAGAAGCCTGATAGCCTGATGGGGCTGCCCCAAATGGCAAAACATTTGTTAGAACATTTTCCAGGTGGAGGGAGACAGGAACAACGTGAAAATCTTTGAGAGACACACATCCTGCAGTCTTAGACAACTAAGCAGACTTTTTAATCTAAGCAGGACTAACATCTGGAGAATTCTACATTCAGAAGGCATGTATGTGGGATAGGTAGCCAGACCGACGCGGAGATACCCTTCTGAATGTACGACAAACTTATACATAACACACACACATAACTACGTAGAAGACGCATACAATTCATACCCAAAAGACGACAGAACAGTAAAATCATCCGTCGCCAAATGGAACGAAGACCATACGAAATACAAGAGAACATCCAATTGAACGGTGCATACATAGTGCAAGCACACGACAGATAGACCAACGACACCGCAACCAACGAATAAACACACAGTCGAGACAAACAAGCCAGAGACGACCGTTACCTTTTTAAAAATCCAGCAAGCAAGTAGAGTAGTATTTGAGTCTTATTTGAACCATTGTCTTTTCCCTTTAAATAAATATAAAGTATAGTAATAAAAAGTCGATAGTGTTTTCATTGGGATTGAAATCCCACATGTATGCATTCCATCATATAGCAGTACAGCGATGAGAGAAGAGGTAAGGCTATTGTGAATGCCTCGTAGGACGCATCGGCATGGAGAATTAACTTTTGGGAGAGCAGGATCATCAACCACAGGGAGAGAATGATCGTCATCTTGGAAAACATTATAAGAAGATAGGAATAGCTCCTGGCTCTTTATGCCGGGGATCAGATTAGTTTCTGTAAAAAAGAGAGGACATGAGAGCACAAGTAATAAAATATAAGAGGGACTTTGTTGCGTGGAGGAGTAGGGGAGTGTGCTTAAGAAGCAGACAAGAAAGCAAGCTAGAAATGATTTGACTTGATTTGCAGCCCGGGTCAACCCCGGACAGATTTATTAATGCTTATTGCAAGCTTATTCTTAAAAGTAACAATTTCACTTAAAACTAAAGATAAAAATTAAAGGGTGGGAGCGGTTAAAGAAAGTTAGGACGTGAGGCATAGGTGGAAATAAGAATGTTCTTGAGAGAAGGTTTGCTGAGATGGTAGTCGAAGAGAGGCAGAATATCATTAACTTCACGAAGCATTCTAGACATTGGCTCCAAGTGTCCGTAATTCGTTCTGTGAAGATTGAGCTGGAAAAGTGGCACAGACCTAAGATTGCGTGGGTTGATGTTAAAAGAAATAAGTTGATGTAAAGAAGAACAATCAATATTACCAACTAAAATTTGATGAATAAAGAAAATGTCGGCAACTTTTCGACGTATAGAAAGGGGTTGCAAATTTAGGTTTCAGGTGGTCAGTATAAGGTGGTAAGTTTTGGCTATCATCCCAGGGAAGACCACGTAAAGCAAATCGTAAAAACCTGCGTTGAACAGCTTCTATCCGGAGGATGTGAGTTCTGTAGTAGGGTGACCAAACTTGGCTTGCATATTCAAGAAGAGGTTATGTAAAGGGATTTGATAACATAAGAGTTGGAAAACTCCTTACACCAGCGCTTGATGAAGCCAAGGGCAGAGTTGCCTTTTTTTTATTATATTATCAATGTGAAAACGGAAATTGAGTTCCTTATCACAGATAACATCTAAATCATGCAACCCATTCACTAACGGAACAGGCAGATTAAAGATTAGATAGCAGCGGGATGAAGTAGGGGCCGCTTCCGGGTATACGTTATAGCCTGACACTTATTGACGTTAAGCTCAAGAAAATTCTTCTGACACCAAGTACAAAATCTGTCAAGACAGCAATGGTAGGCTGTCTGAAGAAAAAGATATATGGTATATCTAAAGATTTTCATATCGTCTGCGTAAACAGATATGTATGAATTTTTAATGACGCAATCAACATCATTAATGGCCAGAATAAATAATAAGGGACCAAGGTGGCTGCCTTGAGGGACACCAGAGAAGGCGTTAATTGGGTTAAAAACCATGGACCTAAATAGAACATGTCTTTCATTTAAATATGATTGAACCCATGTTATAAAGTTTATTTGGAAGCCAAGAGCTCTTAATTTCGGAAGGATTATATCATGTGAAATCCTATCAAAGGCTTTACTGAAATCGGTGGCAATCACATCAACTTCATTTCCAGATTCCAATGAACATAAAGTGCTTGATACGAATTCCGTTAAGTTGGTGGTCGTAGATCTATCTTTGAGAAATCCGTTCTGGTTTTGGGAAACAATGAATTTACTATGGAAAAGCATTATTTCATAAATAATGCTCTCGAAAATCTAAGGTATGCAGGACAGCTTAGCAATTGGTCGGTAGTTGGAAATATCGTCTTTTCGGTCTTTTTTATGCGGGGGAATAATAAAAAAAAACCTTTTCCAAGACGAGGGAAATAATACCTGGGTGATAGAAAGCTGAAAGAGAGCTGTAAGAGGTTGGGCTAGATGCATTTCATATTTCTTTAAAAATATCGGGGGAAGATCATCAGGGCCAGCAGAATAATCATCCTTGAGGTTTATTATTTTATCTTTAGCCTGCTCTAAAGTTATAGACACAGATTCCAAAGTTGTTTGTGGGCAGCTATTTAAGTTGGAAAAGTAAGAGTGGTCTGGCTCTTAGGAATGGGTGGGGAACGCTTGGCTAAAAAAAATTGCGAAGAGATTTGCAGTAATTTAGGGATCGCCCGAGGACTTATCAAGAAAATTCAGAGATGATGGATAGTTATCCGATTTACTTTCTGTTCTGATAAGCTGAAAGAATTGTTTGGGGTCGGAAATGAGTGTCTGGTCCATTTGGTTTAAATAGTTGTCATATTGAGTTTGGCAAAGTACAGAGAAATTTATTTGGGCAGACTGGTAGTAAAAGAAATTGACGTCGGAACCCGATTTTAAGTAAGTATACCAGAGCTTATTTCTCTTATTACGAAGATATCACAGTTCTTTATTATATCAGGGTGGTGACGATGAAGGATTCTTTTTGGGTAAAAAAGTTACAGATTGGGAGGACATTTGAAAATGTCGGTGTAAAAGAATGCGAGGAATGAAAAAACTTATCATGGTCAGCTCGGCTACGCTGAAACTGTGAGACTATTTTAGGGTGTGCACAGTTCCGGAAAGAAGCGAGGTCATCCGCAACCTTTTGGGGAAGTGTCCTGAAAATTTCCTGGTACATGTTGTAAAGATTCCTGAGACTAGTTACGTCAGTAAGGAAACCTTCCTGTTACGAGCTTCTTGGGCCTCTTCTGATAATTTTCCAACCGACAATAATGAAGCCAAAACTACATCTGAAACGTGAATAAGTACATATCTTATGGGCAGTATCAAAGGCAAAATTTCTAAAATTGTCAACATTTTAGCCGTGTTATCGCGAATAAAACAAACACAATCCTTTAAAAATATAATTTACGCTCTTTATTTGGTTGCCTATAAGCGTCTGTACTCTACAATGTTTGACTTACGACTGATCTCCTACCTACCGGCAGACTGTTTTCTTAGTGTGGCCACCTTACAATCACTAGTTAGTGTTGCCACTTTATATTTCTTACATTCTTATCAGTTTCTCTCCTATGGCTTGCCAAAATATTAATATCGTAGCCACTTGATATTGCCACTAAAATTATTTGCATTTTTTAATTAAGTTTCTATCTACGCCTGTGGGTTGCTGAAAAATCGCCTAGCAGTATTACCGTCATTAGAACTTTCCGAAACCAAGCTTTGGCCTGTCAACTATCAATCCCATTCTATCTTTGAATTCCTTTTGTATGCGAGCTTTGTTTACGCATACAATTTCTTTATCTTTATTTCGCGCTTGCCATTTTTTTATCGGAAATTGATGGCCTTCATACAAAATACATTCAAATAGTCTGATCCAGCGTGTAACACTCATAAACCAAACGGTAAGATGGGTGGATTATATGGTTTAGTCAACAATTGATCTATTGAATGAAAGTCCTTAGAACTTGCACCGCAAATGTAGCAACGCAGTGTAGAGGTTGTGTTCGTTAACGAATTACAAATTTTTCATTTCACCATTGCAAAAATAAGATTATGTGACACCAGTATAGCCTTATTTTCAAATTACACCGATAAGCTTTTAAGGTTTTCTCTTTTCAGGTATTGAAATTTATTTTGACTCTTTCACACAATTTATTTTAATTGGTCGGCAATATCTGGTCACTATTCATGGATTCTAATCGGATAGACACATCTGAGGATACAAATACGCTCGCATCATTTGCAACCACTCCAACAAACTTTTGCTTATAAGAGCTGTGTCCTGAGCCACCACCAAAGCCCCATGGAGAAACCAAGTATAATTTCCCTAACTGTTCAGCTTTCAATCTATAAACGATTTTATTTTTCACATTTATCACACGCTCAGCAGTGTGGTTCAATAGAGCTCGAACAGTAACTTTTGCAGAAGTAGGTAAAATGGTTACATCTTCTTTATTTGGACAATAAAAGTTTTTGCTGCTTGTAGTTTCTTGTATGACGGAAACTTTTCTGAATTCTTGGATCTTATTAAATTGTACCGGTGTCTTGTTAGCTTGGATTCCACTATAGTCAAAAGGGCTTCTCCACCAGACATCTGCACAGTGTGATTCTCTTTGAATGTCTGCTATTCTTCCATATACTTAGATGCACGTGTAGGTGAACCTATAAACTGATAATTTGGATGCAACTACCTGACTAGGAGATCGCAAATTCATGTTTGCTGCATGCCGTAGTTGCGAAATTGAAGTACATTTACTAAGGTGTTCAGTTTTCTTGCGTTTGTTTCGGTCAGAGCTATCTGCAAACTCCGTACTTTCTAAAACCAATTGAAGTCTCCAGTAATTCGTTATTCTTCATAAAACATCTGTCTTTTCTACGGTCCATTTTTCTTTACACCGAGAGGAGAATTGCGAAAATCAGTGATAGAAAGGGTGAGCCAACAGATGGTATGGATGTTGGCTGTCAATTACTGTCATTTACTGGATTCAATGTGGTTGATCTCTTTAACTGATGTCATACAATCCTTGGCAATTTTAGTCTTGGAGTTGTTTATCACGCAACAAGGCATTTTCGTTATTCAATCCTATTACGAAAATGGGCGATCTGTAAAAGTAAAATTTATGATATTTTCCGGTAAAGCCCATTTTTGATGGATGGGTACGTAAATAAATGAAATTGTCGTTTTTGGTGACCGGAAAACCCATACGAGATTCACAAAAAAACCAATGCATCCCAAAAAAAACACTCCATGGTGCAAATTATGAGTTGGCGGCATCATTGGCCCGTACTTTTTCGAAGATGAGGCTAGAGAGACAGTTACAGTGAATGGAGAACATTACCGAAACATTTTGACCGGTTATTTTTTTTCGAAAATCGAATGAATTGGGTCTGGACGATCTCTGGTTTCAACAGAGAATCAATTTATTACGTACGAAATTTGAAGATCGCAAGGTCATGCGATTTGACACCTTTAAACTTCTTGCTGTGGGGTTATTTGAAGAGTAAGGTCTATGCCAATAACCCAGCGACAATTCAGGATCTCAAACGTGAAGTATATTAATCTATAAAATTCTATATGATTTCACAATAAATATGTGTTTAATTTAATGAAAACTTTCATTCTAGCTGTTGGCACACCCTTTAGTTCATTCAACGCCTTTTTACGGCGATTGGTGCGCTTTGCAAGATGGTAATTCAGAAAAGTAAATTGGTCCTCTAACATTGCGTTTCCTCGAACTTCTTATTAAAGTGAATAGCTCCAATTTTGTTACAAATAAGTCATTTGAACACGAACCTTTAAAAACAAATTTAATAAAACAATAAAATAATGCATTTCTAAGTTAAATTTTTCTTAAGGGCTCTTAGAAGAATTGACATAAAATTAAAAGGTATACGTATGCGCACCCATTTTGTCTTCCAATTGAAAGTACATTAGAGTAACTGTGCTAAATTACTGCGTACAAATCTTGATGCGGAAGTGTGGAAATATACAATATGGGGCAAAAATTGTCACCCGATGTTCTTTGGCTGTAATTTTTCTTATGAATAAAAAAAATGTTGGTTCTGCTTTTGGATTATGTTTATTTGGTGTCTTAAATTTTTTCCATTAAGTCGAGAAAGTGATATCGGCTCAGCCACTTAGCCAAAATTGATGACCATTCGGTCCGACATTCTTGCCAGGACTTCCGGCATTCTTGAGGGATATTCTCTTTGAGGGCTTCAAGAGTCTGAAGCTTGTTGACATAGACTCGTGACTTCAAACAAAAAGAAGTCTGGAACGGTTAAATCAGGCGATCTTACCGGCCAGTGCAAATAGCAAAAACGAGAGATAAGGCGGCCCGGAAATGCAGCCCTCAGAATACGCGGAGAAGCCATCATCATTCACATATCCACAGAGATGGAAATGGACCTCGTTGCTCATGATGATTTTCGATGAAAAGTTGTCTCCCTCGTTTTTGAAATTCAGGATTCCAAGTTCTTTAGGAGTATAGCAATTGCAGAAATGTCAAAACAGAATTTACATATGTTGCCATTTGCAAAAATTATACCATCTTCCGATGGTACTTCAACCTTAAGGATTCAAAAATATATTCCAATTTATTCACATATTTAATTCCATATGATTGAACACCACCGTGTGGCGCTCCAATTGTTCCGATTTGAGTACTGTTTTTTTTTTTTGGTGAGTTGGTAAATCTGTTGTTGACATTCACTCTAAATCTTAGCGTCATTTGCAAAAGTTACGTAGCCAAGAGTACATCTATCTCTGTGTGTGTTGGCGATTTTTTCCAATTTTAGAAATGGATTTAAATTTGCAACAACGAACTTGTATTAAATTTTGCGTAAAAAAGGGAAGGAAAATTGTTTCGACAACGATTCTCTAAAGAAAACGGTCGTTTATCAGTGGCACAAATGGTCGTGAGTCAACCGAAGATAATGAACGCAGTGGCAGACCATCGGCATCGAAAACCGACGAAAACATTGATGAAGTAAACTAAATGTTGGTCAATAACCGTACATTAACCATCAGGGAGATAGCGGAGAACTTGAACATTGCCTATAGATCCGTCCAAGACATTTTGGTTAATGATTTGGGTTTCCCTCGTGTAGCAGCAAAGTTGGTGCCAAAAGACCTCAATTTCATGCAAAAAAGAGACCGTGTTAACATCGCAAAAGAGATGATTTACGAGGCTGAATCCGATCCCACATTCATCAAAAGGATCATTACTGAAGACGAGACGTGGGTTTATGAGTACGATCCGCAATCCAGACATCAGGCAGATGAATGGCGTTCACCAAATGAGCCGAGACCAAAAAAACCACGTCGTTTTCAGTCAAAAAAGAAGGGAATGCTCACGGTTTTCATGGATTACAATGGTGTAGTGCATCATGAATTTTTGCCAGAAGGCCAGACAGTAAACAAAGAGTATTATTTGGGCGTTATGAGATGTTTGCGTGAAGCAATTCCCCGAAAGAGACCAGAATAGTGGGCAGAGAAGCATCAGGAAGCACTGATGGACATGCCGAAAACCGCATATAAAAAAAGTTTCGAGGATTGGATCAAGCGCTGGCATAAGTGTGTTGCAGTCTATGGGGATTACTTTGAAGGGGACAATATAGATTTAGATGAATAAACTTGTATTTTTAATTTTCGAAATAAATTCCGGAAGGAGATAATCCACTGTTATGTCATGTAATCAGATAACAATAATTAATAGTCCAAACTGGGATTTCATTTTTGTAATTACATAGCACATTTTTAAACCTCCAGTGCCAACTGCCCTACGTGCGTCGCGGTCGGTTCAAAATTAATCAGTCATGTATTAACTTCGACCTACGATAACGCCATCTGACAGTCAGTAAGCTGAATTGCGTGAAAAAAAAAAACTAATTTACACCAAAGTCCCAAACCTTTAAAAGTATTTTTGTTGTTGAATAGGTAAAAAAGAAAGCTTACAAACAAGTCGATCGAGTTTTGGTTGACGACTAAATTGAAGTGGAAAGTGGAAACGACTCTCAAAACAAAGTTACATGACGCCGATTTCGGAAATGGTCGAACATTTCTAGCAGTTTCAAAATACATGACACCTACCCAGAACACTATCTGTGTGAATGTCCAGCTTAAACTCACATTGGACTGCAGGTACTAGGCGTTGTTGTGTTGTGTGCTGATACATAATCAGACACTTCACCTTTGAAGCGTTTACTCACCTTTCCTCAAAGGATAACAAAAAAATAAAACATAAAGTGACTACATTTCAACGTTACTTCATCGATACATAAATCGGGTCTTAAATTTTTTTTTCTATGTTATAAATAGACTTTCAAAACTCAACAATGCAATTAGAAGTCAAAAAAAAAAGGATCGACTCTTAAAATCAAGAACGATTGGTCAATTGCCGTTAAGTATAAAAAAACAACCTTCACTGCTAAAAATCCATCTGCATGAGAATGACGCCAAAGGCGTACAATGAAAACAAAGGAAACGAACAGCGTCTTTTCGAAACTAACTGTCTACCTAAAATGTAATGAGTACCACTACCATCAGACCTCGTACCACTTTAATTGTGAATTAGTTATTAGTGTATTTGAACTAACCAAAATCATAAATATAAATTCAGTTCTACAACGGACACCGTTTTGCTTCCATGTAGAGCATCTGGCATCCATCTGGCCAATGGCACTCAAGTAAAACGTTCCTCCCTTCATCTGCAGAAGCAATTCCAAATTTTGATCAGTATACAAAATCTCAAAGCAAAACAGTGCTACTGACATAAGTATTGAAATAATGCGAATAACAAAAACACCACAACTAATCTCATTTACACTTTAATTAAACACTATTAAAAAATAAGACATTGTTTTACGATTTTTTTTCCTTTGAAAGATTTTTCTGGTTTTTCTTTATTTTAAGTTTTTTGTTTGTTTTATTTTCTTCGTTTGTAATCAAATGTTTTAGTTATTATCATTCATCCATCATTATTAAATGAATCTCACAAGAAATACAAAATTATAATTAAAAAAAAAAAAAAAATTAATTACTTAATTAACTTAGGAAACCTACAAAATTAGGTCTAAAAAGGGTGAGTGGCACACATCCCTGCATTATTCTTAGAATAGCAACGTGCCCATGCCACCCATTTCAGATTGCTCCTTAACGAAGATCTCAAAGTATTGATAAATGATTGTCACGGCCAGCAGGATACCTGTACCAGAGCCAATGGCCCCAAGGAAATCGGCCAAAACTGACAATGCTCCAATGCAAAGACCACCGAACGCAGCTGCTGTAGGAATGTAACGATTCAATTCATGAATCATTGAATTCTCACGATGACCACGCATAACCATGTGCTGTTCTTTAAGTTGTTTAGCTACCTGTAATTACAAAAAAAAACCTTTATGAAGAAAAGTCATGCTCGTACAAATTATGTGTGACTTACATCCTTGGCTGAGCTTCCAGACACATCAATCCACGTTTTGGAGAAGAACGCACAGGATCCCAGCATAAACACAATATATAAAATCGCATGAATTGGATCTTGCAGTATATGACCTACACTTTCCGGCGGTGATAAGTAGTAGCACAATCCGCCAATCGGATATGAACGAGCCGGACCACCACCACCAACATCAGCCCAAACGCCAAGTAAATTGATAAATACATTTCCATGGAATTTAACAGCCAACATTTGCGAAATCACATACAAGTTGGACACCAAAGCTGATTGCAAAATGATTGGGATGTTTGAAGTGTAGAATAGCTTAATTGGATAGCTGCTGTATTGACCACGATAACGCGCTGATTTAATTGGTAGGTCTACGCGGAATCCTTGGAAGTATATGACGACAGCGAAAACAAGAACAGTAGCCAACAAATTCATTAAGTTGGGCAAATTTTGACGATAGAATGCTTCTCTCAATGCGCGAACTTTATCATTTCTGGTAGCCATCAAATGGAACAAAGCAATTACAGCGCCTTCAAATTCGGTTCCACGTCCAGTCGTAACAGTGGTCGGTGAGAATGCTTTCCACACAATTGTTTCACAAATATTGGTGGCAATGAAGAGTGAAATACCTGAGCCCAAACCGTATCCCTTTTGCAAAAGTTCGTCCAATAACAATACAATTAAACCAGCAGCAAACAATTGAATGATGATAAGTAAACAGACTCCGGCACCAATCTCTGATGGATCACCATACATGCCTGTCATTACGTAGACAATAGCCTGTCCGATTGTGATGACCATGCCGAAAAGTTTCTGCGCTCCATTGAATAGTGCACGATCCTTTGGTGTATCACCAACTTCAATAATTTTAGCACCAGCCAACAGTTGCATAATCAAACCAGATGTGACTATCGGAGAGATACCCAATTCCATCAAAGTACCACGATTGGAGGCCAAAATCACACGAATCCAGTAGAATGGATCTGCCGAATCTGAACTCATGATACCAAACAGTGGAATCTGACAGCAGACAAGGAAAATGAAGAGTGTTATTGCGGTCCATAGCACCTTTTCCCTGAATTGGATCTAAACAAAATAAAAATAAAAATGAAAAAACAAAAAATCTCTTAGTAACAAGCTCGATTGTGATGTGGTCTTTGATTAAATGGGAAATAAATACAAGCGTATAATGTATCGGATTAACAGTTATTTCTCAATTAGTAAGCAGGTAACCCAGCAAAGGTAATAATACCATGGGTACCTTCTCAAGTGACCTACATTTGCAACCACTCCAGACACATATGTATGTTCAAGCTGAATGGAAGAGGTTCATCGCATACATATATCATCAAACATCCAATTACAATTGACGGACGATCCTCGTCCAGACATATTCTTCACTCAATTGAATTCCAATTAATTAAATTTAAATCAAAAGAAAACTAAACGATCTTCACCTAGGTGAAAGTATGTGCAGAAATTATACCGATCGGAAGCGACACGCAAAGCGAAAGAAAGAGAACAAACACCAAGAGCTGCATGAAGTCGTAAATTCTTCTCACTCTGATGATGTGTGTCTTGTCATCACTTTCGAAAGCGAACACGGCAACACTTGGCCATTGTGTCAATGTGAATGAAACTTTGAAAATTATCTCCGCGCACCGAAACTAAGATTTCTCACAGTTTTCTGAACGAATTACACACAATAATTATGTGTAACTAGAAAATGGTTTAATTCAAAATAAAATAGAAAGTAATTTGACAAGTACTTGACGCCCAATGCCACTGAAAATACACCTCCAAGTCGGCTTCTGAATTTCACTTGAACCTGCTATCTTGCCATATCCAGTGCCAATTTGTGGATACAATTTTGCAAGGGATTTACAAATATCAAGACTTTTTCCACTTACCTTTCGTTCGGGTTTAGCAATTTCCGGCAGTATACTGCAGAAGGGTTTAATAACCTCAAGGAATTTAACTGAAACAAAAAAAGCAGATGATAAATTAATGAAAAATGAAAGAAATAATTTTTTTTTGGTAACAGGTCAAAGGAAACAAATCAGAATTACAGGTGAGAAGGAAAACACTGGAAAAGCCAAATGAGAATTCGAATTGGAATACCCATCCGACCAAAAGAAATTGTATACGTAAGCAAGTGTTTTTATCAGGAATGAGTAAAGCGCTTTTTTTGTTAGAAAACTTCTTCTTTTTTTTCCCCCTCATAGAATAGAGTCGACTTTTACTTACTTCCCATTTTATGTGTGACTTATTCTAGTTTTGTTTTAGATAAATCCCTTAATATTACACTAAGTAAACTATTCGTAGTAATAAATGACAACTGAATTCGCTTATTACACTCGCACTCGGACACTAACTAGCGATCACATTCACTGTACGAAAGAAAAGAAAACCATTTGATTCATGGCAGAGCCCACGGAAGATTCGCCCCGGTTGTAGCGGCCAATTAAGAAAGAAATCCACCGTTCACTTTTCCTTCGAGTTTACTCGTCTCTTTCGGTTTCGTTATTATTTTATAAATTTCCTCTCGGAAAATGGGAAATTTTATTAAATTACCTTAAATTTCCCGTATATTTGTCAGATATTTGTGCCAACTGACAGCCAAACACATGGACAATTGTGTAAGCGAATTGAGTTGTTTACTTGTGTGGGTTGAGAAATACGTTGAGTTTGCAATACTAGAGCAAATTCGACTGACAACAAGTTACACGTATTCGGATTTTTGGTAACGTGACAAAAATTTGTTCGTTCAATTTTGTGGCATTACCATTGTGGAGAAATAAATTGAACATTGAAAGGAAATTATTCGCACAATCAATTTAATGGTTTTTTTTTTAATTTATTATAAATGGTGGAAATAGATTAACAACAGCAACAGGTACTTTAATTGAAGATTTTTTCAATAAGGTATTCTATAATATTAGGTTGGGCATCGGGCCGTTTTTCTATTGTATTTACTTAACTTTGGAGTATGATACTGAAAAGGGTCTCAGTCGACCGATGACGATCTGCAAACTGTAGCAAGGACAGGATTGACGGTAAAGAAGGTTACGCTGTGTTTGGTAGTACTGGAAAGGTATCATACATAATGAGTTACTACACCCTGGTTAAATGATTGCCTCGAAAGTCTACTCACAACAATTAATATGGTTGATCCAAGCAATTGAAAAAGAGAGGCTAGGATCATGACAACACCAGATATACACTGCTGGACACGTAAATAGCGCACTTGCACTTCTATCAATAAAAAGGCAGTTTTTCAGAATATAACCAAAACAAAGACTTTTTACTTATATTATTTATTAGCGTTCAAAAAATTTATTTAATTCAAGAAAAGATGAGATTATTTTCCTGAAAATAAAAAAGTTAAACACACATTTGTAAAACTATGCCTGGCCACATAAATAGCACATTATACATATTGCATTGCATTAAAAATATGAAATACCTTTTAGACACAACGCAGAAGTTAGTATTTTGTCGGAAACCCGTTATTCTTTAGCACAGCTGCACATCGTCTTGAAAGACTCTGCACTAAAGCCTGACAGCGCTCTTTAGGAATAGATGTCCATGTGATTTGAATCTGGTTCCACAACTCAGATGCATATCGCGGTTTTATTGTTTCAATCTGATATTCGACATCGTTCCACAGGTTCTCGATCGGATTCAGATCGGGAGACTGGGCTTGCCATTTCAAGACGCTGACATTTTGATCGCTAAGATAACCCTTCATATCATACATAAAAGGCCATATTAGTGGCATATTTTCTTCGGCAAATGGGATCATATGTTCTTCAATAATGCGTTTATAGATGTGTTGATCCATTTTCGTGTCTACTTTCACAATTGGTCCCACGCCATGCCAAGAAAAAGCAGCCCACACCAGTACACTTCCTCCACCGTGTTTGATGGTCTTTAGCGCGTATCTCGGATTGTGTTGTTGGTTAGGTGGACGCCATACATACCTTATTCCATCCGATCCGAACCTGGAGAACTCGGTACACACAGTACACTTTTCCAAAAAGTCATCGATTTGTGCATGTGTTCTTTGGCAAACGACTTCCTTAGTTTTAAATTTTTATCGGTTACCTGCGGCTTTCTTTGTGCGATTCATCCCCTTAAGTTTGTTTTTGCTGCAGACGGCTTCTTATAGTTCTATCCGACACAGAAATGGAATGATTTGCAAAAACTCTGTTCTTTATTGCTTTAGAGCTCAAAAATGGGTTGGCGACACTAGCTCTGTAGATCAGACTGCCATTGTGGCTTTCCTTGGCCTCGGATCTCTTGCAACATATTTGGCATTCCCATAAAGCTCCACATGACGTAAGGCATTATAAACAACCTTTCGGGAACTTTTTAACTGTTTGGCTATCTCTATAATCGATGAACCGTTGTCTTTCATTGTGCAGATGATTTCACGTTTTTCTTCTGCGCAATGTGGTCCTCTCCCCATATCTATGTACATCTCCTGATATTAACTGTTACTATAAACTAATGACAAACATACATACTTTCGAATGAATTTATTTTTAATAATCCAATCACAACAAAATATAACTTAATCACCAAAGAAAAATGTGTGCTATTTATGTGGCAAAAAAAAAACACGTCCTTTCACGCTGCATGATGATGTCAGTGATTGCTATCATGATGACGCTGAGAATTTACCTTTAACCTTATATGCAAGCGATACTATTTTAATTTTTTGCCATATTTCGATCATACTTAACGGGAAATGCAATTTGAACTATGTGCGAAAATAGTGCGCTATTTATGTGACCACCACTGTACATCTTTGATGAATCGGCAAAAATTTAAAGACCTTGGCTGGGAAGTAGCAAAAGTAGCATTTGAAATCATGTGCATTAAGGCTCAAGAATAATAGAAGAATGGTGTCATGCATCAACGTATGAAACTATGCGAATTGTATTAACGACCATAGCCACAATAGCTTTTAGCTTCGATTCATTAAGTTTTCGTTCACTTTTGCTCACTTACGAAAGAGCATTGTGTGCCATATAAGGCGTGTGAGTGCCTTATACATATATTGAGGCCAGATCAGAGGATGTGAAATATTTCTGACATCGTTTGAGGAAACTTGGACATTTTGGATATGTGGACATTCCAATATAGATTATCATTGACACACATACCGAGAATGGAAAGTTTTCCGTTTCGACGATGCAAGTGCCATTCATGACCAATGGCAGGGATTTCAAATTTCGCCTTAACGACAGCATGCAGCATTGTCTTTTGGAAGGATTAAATTCCTCTCGGTTGATGGTTCCTTAGTTGGTTATGATGTTAATATCGGAATTTAATGCTCTTAACATACTCTGTTTCGACAGCCGAAAAGCAGGGGTGTGAGTCCGAGAACATGAAAAGCAGAGAGCACTGTCGTCAGCTAAGAAGTATATTGAATTAGAAGTGACAGGCAAAAGATCATTTATGAAAATTAGACAGAGTCTTGGAGCATTGTTTGTAACGTGAATACGTTTAAATTTTGTGTGGATTGGTAGAGAAATCCGATTACTGTTGTTTTCGATCCGGATCAAATCAGTTAATTATTTTAGGCATACTCGTAACTGATTTCCGATTGATTGTTTTGACTTTAAGAGCTTGGATGTCATATTAACTGCAGAGATATAGAGTTGTCATAGCTGACGTATGAAAATATAAACGGCACACCAATATTACATTGGCTCCACTCTAACTGGCAGGACCTCAGGTTGAAAAGCAAATTGATTTAACCGTTTATGTTAAATTTTTCGTTTAAATGAGCTGCCATGCACCTTTACACTGTGTCTCTGCTAATCTTTTCTTTCCCTTGTGAGCTTTCTGGCAAATCCTTTCTAAGCCCTTTATTTTTTTAAGTTCAGCCGTTTATAAAAGCATTTCTTATCATTTCAGTCAGGGTTTGTGACTACAAAAAAGACAAGAAATAAAGTCAGGTCGGGATGTTCAGATACAAGTCAAATTTATGAAATTGCGGTGAAGATTTAAGTGTTCACTGAAATAATGCCTTATGGAGACTGTTGAAAAATGTTTTTCAAAGTTATTTCCCTATTCCAATTTCTATAGCAAAAACACCAACTATTTTCTTAATACTGGGATTTTCCGATAACAATACTCTCTGGCAGTGCTGTAGTTGAAAAATATCCCTACAATCCAATGAATGTGATTGTTGTCAACACGTCACTGGTTAACAATATGCAAGAATTCCGTTTGTTACCATTAAGCGTAAACAAAAAAAAAATCACTCCCCGCGCCCTGCCGGGATTCAACAATGCAATTTTTATGAAATCATGCATAAATATCTCACCCTTTACAAATCTTTGAAATGCAAATTTATTCTCCAAAAATAAACAAATCTATTGGCCTCTTCCATTCAATTGTAAGAATTCTCAATTGTGTACCGACAAGTGCCTCGGCCTCCCCGCCGCTTTTGCTCCGGTTAGGTGAAAGTGCACACACAAGGTTTTAGTTGTGATTCAGAATGGCAAATGTCAAGTATATCATTTTGTTCAGTGGCAAGCGAAAGTGTGGAAAGGATTACCTCTCGGAGCAATTGAATAAAAGGTTTGCTAGAAATGTTTCTCACCACGGATGGACATCGCAGCAAATGTTTTTTTTTTTTCAGACTAGGTGAGCGCAGCCAAATTATTAGAATCTCAGCTCCAATTAAGACTGAATGGGCGAAGAAACTGAATTTAGATCTTGAGCAGCTCCTAAGCGATGGACCATATAAGGAGAAATACCGCAAAGACATGATCGCATGGAGCGACAAGTTGCGAGCAGAGGATTATGGCTTCTTCTGTAGAACAGCAATGGAGAACGGTAGCTATTTATACGGAATTTTTGTTTGCTTCTTTCTATCATTGTGTGGTTTTTATCTCCTCTTGTCTATTGTGTGTGTAGCTGATCGCGAAATTGTTATTGTTAGCGATATCAGGCGCAAGAATGACCTCAAGTATTTTATAGAAACATACGGAGATAAGGTGCGGTCAATACGTATAACATGCCCAGAGATAATACGTGCCGAACGTGGTTGGATTTATCAGTTGGGGGTCGATAATGTGCAATCAGAATGTGATTTGGATGAATATGACCAGTGGGATTTGGTAATAGAAAATAATGGTTCAGTCGACGGAGAGTTGTTGGTGAACTTGATATTTGCAAAATTTCAATTTGATTAAATAATATATAGGCAGAGGGTAATAAGTTTGATGTATTATTGAATTGGCGAGCTTTAGGTAATTAGCCGCCTTTGTATTCTATTTTTACTGTTATTATATAGGAATAAATGTTATCGTAATATTATTGGAGGACTTTGGTTTGTGTTTTGTTATCTAGATGTGCGCACAGCGAACGCCTAAAGGTATGCGCTTTCATATGTTTAAAAATTAAGTAGCAGATTGGTGGAGTTGGTCATTTTTCTTTTTTTTTCAAACGTAATATTAGCTCTACATAAAATTTAAGCAATGTTATAAGATGGTTATATACATATCTATATTAATATGGAAACACTGGTAACGAACACTTATTTTCCAATTCTATTCAATTTGAGGCTTGGATTTTTTTAATTTGAATTTTCCACCTTAGTAGAATAAGTCTTTGCAAAGATCACAACTGTTATCGTTTCCTTATTGTATTTACGAGGGTTTTTAGGATTGAAAACGCAGGTTTTTCTTTTTTATTTCTCAACGTAATATCTTTTAGGCCGATACATTTTTGCCAACGTTCTTGAAAATTTTGTTAGCCACCAAAAAATATGACTTCTTAAACCCTTCAATATAGCCATGTTTTCATGCGGCAGTCCGTTATTCATGTAATTTGGCCACTGCAATTACGAGCGAGCTGTTGTGGTGGAACAGAGCATTTTTCTTTGTCAGAAGAGCCGTGTCTCTGTAAATTTTTTTTCAAATAGGTTTAATAATTTATCGTGCTTCCTTTCTTTGAAAAGTCCATAAGGACTATTCCCTTCGAACCTATAAACTTTCCAGCAAATGGGGCCGTCTATGGTGACGACTAAAAGAAAAAAGAGCTCCAAACCCCACTTCTAAGTTGACAGCCGTATTTTCTTGTTGCCTACTGTGATCAATCGCGACAGCTTGGCCCGACAGCTTGACTTATCATGTAAAATATTGAGTGCCGTTCCGTACGATACGCCCATGGCCTTTGATACTTCGGCCAGTTTCGTTCGGCGATCAGTAAGAATCATGTCATGGAACTTTTCAACGATATTCTCAATAACACGTATGTCGGTGCTGTGGGCGCTCATCAAAAACAGATGTACGGCCGCATCGCTAAATACTCTCTCTGAAATTTTGTATAGCGACATTTCAAAAATGGTAATATTGGATGGAAATGCCAACTTTTCTTTCCAGCCTCGTACCGCTGAAATATGTAACGTGTATTATTACATCTTATCCTACATATTTCTTCCACGTAACTGCATTGCTACTGCGCTGCTTGTGGCTACTTTTATGAACTACAATATAATAATCAATCATCATAACGAGATTCATTCATATCGTTAATGAGGCCAAGATTTTGTTGATATTTTTGCATTTTAACGATTCAATTATTCTCCTCCTTTCCTCCATGGGAGAGGTAGAAAAAACTGAAAAAATAGATACCCCACTTCTTAATACCAGCGAATGTGCTACAACGTTTGGAAGCTGCATAATCTTTGATCAACCGACACGGTGAAGATACCTTTTTTTGTGAAAGAGGATCCTGTAAAAGAACATGGATACGTCAAGGTAGTGGTTAGATGCGAGTGAGCCTCCGAGGAGACTTGAAAGCAAAGCTACACTGAAAATATAATGGTAACAGTATGGTAAATGAAAAAGGGAGTTGGCCATTATTCGTCTCTTAACGCGGAGAAATAATAACCATAGCAGAGTCACAATATGGAAATAATGCGCTGCAAATTGTGCAAGCTGGCAGTGTTGGAATCTGATGTACTCACCAGATTTCTCCCCTACCTTTTCCGAAGTTTAGTCAAACACATTCAAAATAGGTGGTTTATAAACCAAGATGCCATAAAACAGAGCTTTGATTCAAGAGGATAAAACCTTTAAAAAATATATATTTGCTATGGTGGAGCTATAGAAAAAGACGATAGGTGTAAATGGAGATTATTTTACCGAATAAACTTTTTTGACAAAAAAATCGACAATTTCACAATCAAATCCAAATTCTTTCGAATTTATAAAGTTCCGTGCGTAGAAAAAAAATGAAAAACCAACCAGTTTCAACTTCGTCGGAAAACCGAATAAAAAAAAATAACAGGTACTACAGTCCGGGGTGAACTTGGCCCTCAAGTAACAAGCCTCTCCAGTTAACCCGATCATTATCTCCAATTAGCTCCAATTGCGCATTCCAAATCGGTTGAGATTCACTTTCACTTGTGCACGCCGCCTAAGGTGAGGTCTTAATCGAAGACTCTGCGGGCTGGAACATTCCATGTCCGCTCTACATGTCTACCATCGATGTCGCTATCGTATAACTCGACGTTAACAAGACGAAAACAAGACCGAATATTTTTCGAAGGATTTTTCTATTGAACCAGGCGGTCTCCACGGGGCATGAACGATGGCCGGATATAATCATAGCATAAACATGTCTAATGGAGACGCAAAAATCCATGCCAAAACTGACATCAGGACTTGGATGTTCACTTTAATGTCAAGGCATGAGTGGATAAAAATCAGGGCATGAATTTGACATTTCGTGCATATGTATGTGAGATGTTTTCTGTTGAATGTAGTAGTAAACGTATTTTTTTCAGATTGTCGTGTAAAAAAGAGGAAATAATTTATTGTTCCTGTTATTGCATGTTGTCGCATGAACATCTGCTCCCAAAATAAAATGTTTTGACACAATTTGACCCGCCAAGACAAAAATAAATATGGCAGATTAGATGTCAGATATTATGACTGACATAATTCTGTCTCGTGGAGGTGGGCAGAAACGACTGAGGATATCTTCATCCACTTCAATAGCGCCATAAAGTAGGACTGGGACGATCAAGGTCTTGGGTATACAGAGACTTCTTGGTTTTTTGGAATAGGACCTTACAACTCAACTGCTTTCTTAACCCAAAGAGACAGCGATTGGCAAGAGTGGTTCTTCGTTTTATATCTGCTGAGGTGTTGTAGGCAGAATCAATGTACACAAAGTCCCTTACTACCTCGAAATTATAGCTGTCGACTGTGACGTTCTGTCCAATTCGTCGGTGTTGTGTTTCTCTTCTTGTTTACATCATATACCTGGTTTTGCACTCAGTTACCGCTAAACCCATTTTGGCAGCTTCCGTACTAGCGAACGCACCGGTGACGTTAGCAGTGTTCTCCCAATTATGTGATATCATCGGCCGTCTTTCTGCAAAGATGAGGAGACTGACCTCTTACTGCTTTCAATATCTCGTCCGGTAAGCCGTTAGGTCCAACTGCTTTGTTGTATTTTTAGATATTGCTATCCTTACTTCATTTTAGTCTTTGGTACTTGATGCTAGAGGCATAGGAGTTGTTGAGAGATTTCAATGTACGCTTTCAGCGAAGATTTTGATGCAATTTTGAAACTTTTCTACGTTTGATCTGCTCACAGTAGCTCTTCTTTGCTCTGGCGGTTGAGAAATCCGCATTCGCACCTTGCCTGAAACAAGGTGGTGATCCAAGTTAATGTTGGCTGCCCGGAACGTTCGGACCTCCAGAAAGCTGGATGCATGCCTTGCGTTTATCGTAATGTGATCAATTTCATTTAACCTTTCATGATCCCCTTGTGTATATTGAGATGAGGATGGCGGTGATATCTGCATGATAGCAGTCAATTGTCTAAACATTCCACGTTAGGTCCTTCGTGGCCTGTTAAGTGACCGAACATTTCACGTGCAGATCCGAAGGTCGTTGTCCTTTAACCGTTTGCAAGGGTCGTCAACAGTAAATCCATTTCTATCCGAGCTCATTAGCTGGTTCGTGACATCTTTTTAATCTCCTCCGTATAAGTTTTTTCTTTCTTTTTGTTTTGTGAATTGAACACTCAAGTTTTACTCATGCAGTTACCGCGGACCACCATTGGAAGGTAAGACAAGCCCTTTGCTACGAACTTGATTGTTGCGCTGCTGGCCCATTTCAAGTTATAGGATTGTCAGCCTTTCCCAATCAATCGATACGCAGGCCGATTTAAATGGGATTTGAAATAGGCTTATGATGAAGGGGTCCTTTCCCAACCAAAATTCCTTGTGCTGATGACCAATATCTCTCCTATCGTACATGCGTACCGCTCCATTGATATCCGCGATATCTCTGTAATAGTTGATTGGCCTGTCCGCACCAGAACGGCAAACATGAAAGATTAGCTGCACGTCTAAACTGCCCTAGACCAGGTCTTTCATATCTAAATAGAGGAACGCTTCTGGTGGAATGAAGCAGTTAAATTCTGGGCTATGATGATATAAATAATTAGGGTTGTATGCCTTGCAGTTCAAGTTGTTCTAGTGTTTGAGTTAGCCCAATAAAGAAATCATTCCCCCGGTTGTATGACATCTCATTAGGTTAGAATTTTATGTATAATACTTACGATGCCCTCTTAATCATATCAAATACACTTTAAGTACAAAGGACATTCAAATACAAACACAGTATAAGAGCCATGTAACAGATTACTCTCACACTTGAATGCAGTTGTCTGTTAGAAAACCGTCGCATTGTAAGTGCAAAATCAACTTTGGCTCTCACTAGAGCTTATATGTTTCTTAAAATATAAATATTGATACACTCAGATCCCATTTGACTATATTTCAACCATTAAGTGCTTGCTTGGTGATGTCTTAAGATTGAAAATTTTCTCCTAACAAATACTCGTACATACATCCTAAAGAGAATGGTTTCTCTCTTCTGAAAGTTGATCTTCAACTTCCAGTCGTCGTAATATTGCTTACTATTATCGAAGTCACGCTGCAAAATTGTATTTACAATCTTATTTTAGGACCTGATATGTACACAATAAGGACCGTTGGGTACACTATGGTATGGCAAAGTGATACCACAAATTTTCTTGTGTGGATGTTAAATAGGATCAGTGTCATTCATCACCATGAACCGTCTACTGAAGACCACATAAAAACAATGTTGAGCACCAGTACTTATGTCCAGAATATCCAGCTTAAAGAAGAGGCCCTCTTACCAATGACTGCCGAGCGCCTTCTCCAATCAAAGAGGCAACCATCCTTTTTTTTTTCCTTTGGTTCCATTAATTAGCAGATATCAGCTCAGACGCGGCATATGAGACATTATGATCCACCTTGAAACTGCATTAATTATCCAAAATGAAACTATTTTGTCCTCAACCTCAATCCACTTGCTCAGGATTGATTGCATTTTCAAATACTCAAAAATTCGCCGAATTAAAATCAATTTTACCACTTTAAGGAATAGGACGCACCAGTCCTCTCTTCCAATGCGCTTGATAATAGGTAATACTTAAGGCATTACAAAAAGAGTGGTATAAATTTTCTCAACTTCTAGTAGGAGTTGTCGAAGTAAAATATTCAGTACTCCATCGGTTTCCACAGATTTCGTAAAGCTCCGACCCATAGAATCCATCGACGTCGTTCCGTTGACCTTCACGTATTACTGGAAAGAACCGACCCATACCTACGTTGACATTTTGTTATTGTTGAGAGTATTTTGTCTTTAAGCGATGGCAGTTTCCCTACATTCTCTCGATGCCTCCACGCGTGAAATTAGAATACGACCAAAAACTGAGGCAGAAAATACTGCAATGTTCCAAAGACAGTTAAATATTTTGGCCATTCGTCGAAAATATTAGAAATTCTGCCTCATCTTCCATCCCAACGCTCATCTACAATGACATTCCAGCTATCAGCTCCTTGGACAATGCCAATCTGCTTGCTGCACACTTTGCGGCCAGCTCAACACTTCCAGATTATGCTTTGTCCCCGCCTACACTTGAGCGCGTCGAATCTTCAATGGGACGAATCCACTTTCGCACTCGTGTAGTAACAAGAGTACTTAAAGATCTTAATATACAAAAATCCGCTGTTCCACATGGTATATCTCCTCTTCTTCTAAAGAGGGGTTCTCCTCGCTGGCAAAAACACTGCGTAAGCTTTTCCATCAATCCTACTCTTTAGGACTTTTTCCGAGCAGATGGAAAACAGCATTTGTCCAGCCAGTCCCTAAAAACGGCGAATCTCATACAGACGCATTGCACTTACGTCCCTTCTTTCCAAGGTCATGGAAACGCTGATAAACCGTCAGCTCATGAAATGCATATCTCGAAACACGAAAACTTCTTAATGACCGGCAGTGCGGTTTTCGTAGCAACAGGTCCACTGGTGATCTGATGGTATGTCTCACCGAAAAGTGGAACCAAACATCAATCTGGCGAAAGCAAGATAGTTGCACTTGACAGAGTTTGGCATTAGGCTCTTTTATCGAAAATGCGTGCTTTTGGGATCGACGACTCTCTTCTTCCATGAATCAGAAATTACCTTTCGAAACGTTCAATTCAGGTTGTGTTGGATGGTTTCAAGCCTGATATTGACAAAATAAATGCTGGTGTGCCCAAGGGCTCCGTTCTGTCTCCGACACTCTTTTTAATTTTCATCTACGATCTCTTGTCTGCTACTTCTAATCCAACATATTCCTTTGCTGACGACAGTACTCTCTGCTTTTCAGCAGGGACCCACATCCCTGCTCTTGGGCTGTACAACTGGAACGGCAGCGTATGTTAAGCTCATTAAATTCCGATGTGAACAGCATAACTAATTGGGGAATTATCAACCGAGTGGAATTCAATGCTGTCTGCTGTCATTAAAGCGAAATTTAAATGCCCAGCCATTATCTATGTATGGCACTTACAACGTCGAAACCGAAAAACTTTCCATTCTCGGTATGTCTGTCTGTGACAACTTACGTTGGAATGACCACATATTCGATGTTGTTAAAAATTCTGCGAAATGTCAAGCGATGTAAGAAATATTTTACCCCCTCTGATCTGGCCTCAATATATAAGGCATTCATCCGCCCAAAATTGGAATACAATGCTCACATCTGGTCAGGTGCTCCTAAAACATCTCTGCACCTGCTAGATAGGATTCAAAACCGTGCGATAAAACTCATAGACTTAGTATCAGTCAATCAATTGACACCCTCGAACACCAACATAAGTCTCCTGTCTCACTCTGTTTTATCGCTATTTCCACCACCAGTTCTCCATTCGAATCACCGGTAGCATTCTGCCCATTCAAACTTTCGCTATGAATGCTCATTAATATACCCTCAAGCCCATTTTCGGACGTACTCTATGTAAAATATCGTGATTCGTTCCTAAGCCGTACAACTCACTTATGGAATGTCCTACCGATCTCTATGTTTCTGGGTCGTTATAGCTTACAAACATTTAAAAACACTGTACATCGGTACCTGTCGTTGTGTTGAAGTCCATATTTATATACCTTGGTTATGGCACACCTTACAAAAGAACACATGTATTCTATTTTGCTGTCAGTTAAAAACGACGGACCAACGAATCGACAGATTCTATGAGTAAGGGCACTTACTAAACAATGGAACGAAGATCATTTGGTGGTCTTCCTTCGAAATGAAGGGGCGTTGGCGATGACATTATTTGCCATGTTTTCGTCATTCGAAAACTGACAGACCAAATGTCAATTATAAAATGACAGTAATTTATGTATTGCACTAACTCTACACAAAGAGGTGAAAGCAGTGCTGTATGCAGAAAATCTGCACATGTCGGGAAAAGAATGACAACAATCCTCAGTGATAGTCTTGCTGCATATTGAGTAGTTAAGCCCCTTTTTTTTTAATTTTTCTGAAGTAAATTTAGTGGTATAAAAATCGGGAAAAAACCATAAGTAAAACTTAGCATTTTCATCTACTACAGTTAACTGCGCGCACATGCACTTTCGCCATGTTGTTTCAGTTCATTTCGTTCTTTCGCAACCGCATTTCGCAACTCGATACAATTCAATTTCGTTTTATATGAAATGGAAATTCCCACAAAACCATAATAACATTCTGTCAGTATTGCCGTTGGCGAAACACTAGTTAATTTAAAATTTCAAAACGTTACTGAATCTCGTATTTGTGAGTTTTATGATTTTTATCGCCCATAGACTACACGTTATAACCTTTGTGTGTACATAGAATAGCAAGGACCTCATTTACATACCTCTATCGTATATTAGACCATCTAGTGCATTACATACCAAAAGATAGTCAAATAAACAAGTTATGTAGGACTCACGTTTTGATCGAAAAGTGTTTGAATTCAACACAGAGCAAGGCTACAGCTTGGGAACTCGTTGGTGTGGTTAGTTTTAAATGGACCTCAATAAACTCGTACGAAACTACAGGCTGACGATCGAGCTGAGCGGAGAGCTTAGTTGATTGAGGACTTGCATCTCGCTAACTATAGCGTCATAAAAAATAAAACAAGCAAGGCATTAATGTTTAAAACGTTATGGAAAAACTATTTTAGGAGAAGTGTCAAACTGAAATAGATTTCTTTTATGTTTTAAGTGGATGATTTTGGTATGACTAACATTCTTAAGCTCATATATTACAGTCGCGGGGAGTAATCACTAAAAATGTAGTATATAGCATCTAACACCATGTCAACGTTTAAAAAAAATATACCCTAATACCGCTGTACTCTAATAGAGGCCGTTGTTTCTAACAAAGCTTGACTGACTTAGCTCAATCTGTTGAAATGCTTTTCGTCGCTCTTGATGATTGCGGCGTTAGATACCCCACATTCATTTCTTACCGATCCTTTCTCACGACTATCAAATACGAATGGATAAATGATAGTCTGGCCAACATAATAGCCAAACAAAATCGCCCTGAAACAAAAAACGCGAACTATATTTTTACCAAGCATGCCTACCTTAGTAACTGTAACTATTGCTGAATCAATGGCAACACTAGAACATACTAATTATTCATTCCATTCCGTTTTATTTCATGCGGTCTAGTCCACTATAAAACTCACACACTACAGCACCAACGGAATACAGCAACAGAACAGCACTACATCGTCAACCAGCTTAGCAGACAGGTCAAAGTCAGAGACAGCCAAAGTAGAAGCAGAAAGAGTGAAACCTTTTCTCCACACGGATGTTCTATTGAATAATCATGAAATTTGATTCAAATATAAATTCTAATAATTTGAAATATTCATTGAATTTATTCTACCAAAGTGCGGAATGCAATTTAACAAACACTTTTAACCATAATCAAATCACTTCAGTGCCAGTTGAATTTCAATTTATTGTCGCCGAACAACATCTAATAAACTTGAGAAAAATCAATCTTATACCCCCGTCTTGATTACGACCTTAAGTTCTAGTGCAAATTGTTTTAGTTTTCTTTTTTTTTTTATATACATAATTTATAGTCAAACAAAATATTTGAAGAAAAAAAAAAAAAAAAAACTCCAAAAAAGTTGTAAAAAAAATTGCTTTTAGTTGAATTTATTCACATTTTCCTGATAAAAAATCGAAAGAGTGAAAGAGAGCGAAGGAAAAAAAAAATCGATTTCTTTGTGTGCGGTGACCTCGTGTTTAGAGACACATTAATTGTTTTTTTTTTTTTTCGAATTTTAATTTTTCTACTTTTTTTTTATTCATACTCTGAATTAAAATTCCTTAATTGTGGAGGATAAAGAGATCAAAATTAGTAACCGAAGAAAAGCCAACATGCCGAAAAAGAATAGGAAAGGTGGAAAAGGTGAGTAATGTTCGGAGGGGCACATCAAACATATATTTTTTTGATCTACATACAAACGCATGCAGTGATGAAAGATGGTAAAGTGTACGAGTGCACAAGTGTGCAGTAAGAGCTTTTGCAACGTTTGCTGTGTGACTTGTGTGACGTGAGTCATTTTTGATATTTCACTTGGGAGCAAACACTTTTCAACTTCTTGAAGATGACGTTGGCCGTCCCAAACAATTTAAAGAGGCGGTGTATATGCATGCATACATGCTCGTATATATTCCTATTCCATAACAGTGAAGTGTGAAGCTCGGATGCATGCCTGCAGTCAGATGCGTGATGCGTAAGATTCCCGCCAAATAGCATAGACACACGATCTATGGTTGGTATTGGGATTCGTTATTAGCAACGGCCTTGATGTGATACGAAGCACATTTTCAAAATGTGTTAGCTATGCGCTCTTTGAAAAGTATTTCACATTCGAGGGCAATGCATGTGACTAAGGCAGGTTAGACGATATATGGTGAAATGACTTTTTGCTTACCTGGCAGTTGCCCGTTTAACAATTTTAAAGCAGTCAATTTCGACAAAAGAAATTAAAAAATTTGGATTTAATTTTGATTTAATCTATCTTCGTGCTATCATCATTCGGAATTGTATTGTGTATTTCTGTTTTTGCTTCACATATCATACACACACAGGTACTTTGTGCCATGGGTAGGTAGAACCTGTTCAAACAAACAAATGAACAAATGAAAAAAAAAAACCAAAATTATATATTTTTCCTTTCTAAAAATACAACGCCGAACAAAATGGAATTGAGAAAAAATGAAAAGACAGCAATCCAAATATCAATTGTTCGAGCAGGGTTGTTATTTATTGTTGTTTATCAATTTTAGTGTTTTCCTTTGCATAATTTTTTAAATCTTTCCGGAGGAATTACGAATTAATATTTGTGACTGTCAAGTTTGTTTTTATTAACACAAATACGAAAGTTGTCTGAATAGTTTCCGACCTAACAAACAAGACATTTTTTTTTTTTGTTTTCAAATTTATTTTCATTTTTCTACATATGGTGACTTCTCATTGATAATCTCTGTCCTCCGAGCGCGACTTTTAGCCTAAAGAACAAAAAAAAAAAAAAAAAGTCGCTTGAGCCTAGATTTGGCGAGTAATGAGGGTGGTCAAGCAGTTCAGACCGTCATTCGTAGATTTTCACAATTTTCGAAATTCTGCACGTTGACTCCTGCGAAATGTTGTAGATGTCAGGTGTTGGGTTCACGGGTATTGAAAAAGACAAGGCAGATATTCGGTCTTAGTACGACTTATTCCTAACCGGTTATCTTCTTACTTCTAGCACCTTTATCCAATTATTAAGGGCTGTCACGTCGTTCCTTTTGATACCACTATCATCGGCAAAAGGAAGAGAAGTCATTTCGAGCTGGCCAATGTGCTGCTTCTTGAACAACATTAAAAAGCAACGGATTTTGAACACTACTCGTATATACGCCTCTGGTACGTCCACATAAGACTATTCAACGCTTATACCGAATCGATATGTCGATATGTGATCGCCTCGCATCACATTCAACCAGATTGCGAGCTATTTAAATCCAAATCTTCCCATTGTCGCCTACACTTTTGATCGTTGTCCGACAACGAATCCCAGGTTCATTTTATTTTCTGCTTTGTTAACTTCGGTTCAGCCCAAATCTGTCGTTTCCTCTTACACGATACCGTGGGAGTGTAACTTCTTAAAGTGGAATTAAAGTACACATCTATCGCGGCTATCGTCTTGAATATACATATTTCGGGGATTGAGTCTCTTGCGAGTGCCAAAATATTACATTGTTTGCCTGTGCTTCGACGTTGTACTACTTCTGTTAATTGTCTGTTTATCATTTTCAAGGGTACATATTGTGAGACCTTTAGCTGCGCTTTTGTCACTTCGTCCTTAGACAGCTACACAACTGAAAACCCACTTTATCGAACTTTATTTGAGGAAGTTTTTGCACTACCCTTGCATTTTTTCTTAAAATAGAGCATTTAACTTGCTCCACTTAGTTTGTGGCATTTTGGTGCAGTTCTCGCCAATTTTACTACCACAGCTGGCATCTTTTTTATTAAAGTTGTGCTAGTTTATTTTATCGACTTACGACCAGTTTATGTTAGTTTTTCCATGATTTCGTAACGAACAATTCTATCAGCGCAAGTCCGACGCAATTTTCGTAAAACGCTTCGTGTTATTCAAATACAGGTGGCAATTTATCTGGATTTGGTGTCTACTTCTGCAATACGTAATTAAATGCTCGGGTTAGAAAATAGCGTTCATATCTACTACACGCTAAACGTGTTATTTGCCTGAGTTTAGCACATTTTCTTCCGCTGAGTTTGTCGTTTCAAAACCGTTTCTCAAATGGCAGTTGATACCCCATTTCCTCCCTTCATGTTCTCTTTAAAAACTCTTGAATTCACACTAAAGTACGACTGCTCACTGCCTGCTTTCCGTGCGTAGCCACTAACAGTATTCAAAAATTCATGTTCAATTACAGATTTTATGGTCGTAAATTGGTCGCTAATTTTTGATACTTGCTAGTAACTCGGCCACCATTCTGAGAACATTTACATTTCTATTTTGTTCTGTTTTGTAAGTAATAATACGTTATTGTACGCTTTCGCTTGCAAGTTTAAGTTTAAGGCCCTGTTTCCGACATTTGGCAACGTGATTTCTTTGACACATATAATTTGGATTTTACGTTGCCCATTTTCTAGTTTGAAACTTTAATTCGTTATTATGTCGTGTTTCATTTTGCCATACGCAATCTATATTTCGAAAGCATCTACCGGGATCACTACTTCTCTGTGCAGAAGTGGGGTAGTCTATTATTTATATGAGTTCATTTCTACAGGGTCTTCCAATAGCAACTTCCGAACTTTGACAGTTGATAGCGGCCATATTGTTGAAGCTACATTTGTCAAACTGGCTGCCATTTATTCAGTCCGTTTTGTCAAATCACCATGGACGGACATAGCGTTCAACTACACGTGCAAATGATAAAATTGTTTTATCAAAATGGTTGTTCTGTTCCGGCAACGTTGCGCCCGCTTCGCCCATTTTACGGTCGCCATAATTGTCCTACCGAGAGATTTATTCGCAGTGTGGTGGATAAATTTGAGTCCACTGGTTCAGTAAAGCAACGCCCGTACGTCGATGACACGCAAGATCTGCCCAAATCATCGCCGCTGTCTATGAGAGTGTGCAGGAGAATCCGAGGCAGTCGATTTCGCGTCGCTCACAAGAACTCGGCCTTCCGCAGACCCCAATTTGGCGAATTTTGCGTCGTGACCCAGGAGCTGAAGGTAAACGACCACAGACAACGACGTGTGTTCGGTGAATAGGCTCTGGAGCAGTTGGAAACTGATCCTGATTTTCATCGAAAAATCATCTTCAGCGATGAGGCCCATTTCTGGATAAATGGGTACGTCAACAAACAAAATTGTCGAATTTGGGACGTTCAATGCATCCCAAAAATGTCACTGTTCGGTGTGTATTTTGGTTTGGCGGCGTCAACGGTCCATATTTCTTTCAGATCGACGTTGGCCAGGCCATCACCGTCAACGGCGAGCGCTATAAGTCGATGATTACCAACTTTTTTTGGCCTGAATTGTATGATATGGATACGACATGTAGTTTCCACAGGACGGCGCTATGTGCCACACAGCTCGCGCCACATTGGAAATTCTGCACGAGCGATTCGAGGGCATGGTCATCTCACGTGCAGGTGATATGAACTGGCCACCGAGATCGTGCGATTGTGGTTTTCTGAAGTCGCAGGTCTATGCGAATAAGCCACAAACCACAGCGGCCCTCAAAGCCGACATAACCCATGCAATCGATCAAATTCAGCCTGATTTATGCGCCAGAGTTGTGGGAAATTAATTGAACATTTCGAATGCTCACCACCCAGAAAACCGCCGAACATTTGAACGATGTAACATTTCATACATAATGACATCGATAGGCCTTCCAAACGAATAAAAAAATTTCGATGATATCTCACACACGCTTTGTTTTATTGTATTTAAATTTAAATATAGGAAACGCTTAATGAAAGACCCTTTATAATGTCGTATTGTACTTTTGTACTATTGTTCTGCCATATTCTTGTATAACGCTGGAATGCATATCTGAAAATTTCTTCCCATCAGACGTGGCGAGCCTATCATGCATACAGGCTTCGGGTAATGGGTTTCAGACTCAAATGGGTCTCACACTCAAATTGGATGTTAAAGTGCTAGATATGATTTTTCTCCATTTAGTCACTTTTTGTGACAAATAGGAAAACGAACTGTAGCCGTTGACATCGTTAAGAGCCTTTTATAGGCAGGAAATGTCACAATCGGGGGTTTGACACTGATAATAAAGCTGTTCAGAAAGCTATTGCAATGTTTCTTCTTCGGCATTTGATGTATTGTTTCCAAGTGATGTTGTTGTGTTTTACTCGTATATTTGTCGTCTTTTTAATTAAACTTGTATTAGGTATTGAATTCGTCTAATTTTCTTATACGAGTTCAAAATGTGTTGAGGTGACTCGGAATGATAGAACTTATTCTTTCAATAAATTTAATCGCCTATCTCAACCACTTACACTCTTCTTATCTTTTAGTTAAACCACTCAATCAGTTCCCTTAATTCACACTTCAAATTCAACTGCTGAACTGATTTGTATACCTTGGGGATGCTATATTTCGAGAACAATCTGTGCCATCCAGCGTTCCGTACAAATTTCCATTTTGCTAGAATATTCGATTCCATTCTCTGTTCACCAATGGTTGAGTCTTTTGCTATTCAACTAAGGAAATCTTCTGCTACTGAAATTTAGATGACACTGTACACATTTAAGCGATATCACAATACATTAAGTCCAGGTATAGCTAATAACTGGGAAGTGAAATTGTGGTTTAAAAAATTTCTAAATGAGGTCCTAAAGATGAAGAGCGGCACTGCCGAACTACTGTTATTGATGATGATCATTTGGAGATGTTGATTGAAGCAGATCCGCCATTACGGCTCGAGAGTTTACAATAGATCTTATTGTATGACAGTCAAATCAGCTCGAAAATGAATTCAGAAATTGTTCGATTTCTGATTTCGTTTTACACCGAATCTACAGTGTTTACGTAACAGAAATAGACCATTTGTTGAATGAACTTTGACGTGCGTTGAAAGGTGAATTCTCTACGATAAGCAACACCATTCGGGGTAGTGCTTGGATCGAAATAATCCGTTTTAGCTTTCTGAATTTAAACGAAACCCTCGCAACAGGGAAGTACTCTCAAAAAATTTACATATTGCACCAGAAATTGACCCAATACATGGTAATGCTCGACCACACGTTGCAAACAGGCTCTGTAGAAGTAAAACCAACTGAATTATGATACACCTATGATAGTCACCGGATCTTTCTCAAACTGACTTCTACTTGCAATCAAGTACAATATATACTCAGGCAATCTTCGACGTGTTTGTAGCTTCCAGAAATACGAAATGCTATTATACCGCTATACGTAAACTTGTTTCTCGTTGGTAAAAATACGAAGATTTCAACAGTTTTTACTTTGAATAATTAAGTTTAAGATGAATTGTTTATTTATGTTACGTGTTTCTGGTGATTTTGTTTTTGCCTTCTCGCTCTTTCAGGAAAACATACGAACTTCATCTTATTTTGTTTTTTTTTTCTTAATCTGTATTTTGTTGGTTTTGGTCCGTTATCCGGGTAAATACTGGCTTCTGGCTTTTCACTGATCATGAAGTAATTTATTTATTTTTTGGGATTCGCACCAATTGTTTTTACTTTTTTTTTTTTTTTTAGTTTTATGTATATTGGTACACATGTTTAGTCATCTATTTGGTTAATTTAGCTAAGCATTCACCACTGCTCGTTTCGTGTTCCCTTCGGCTCACAGTTTCATACTTGTTTTTTTTTTTAGAGGTATACAAATTCAATATGAAATAAAACACGTGAAACTAATGTTAATGTCTATGATATTAGCCTTATTTAATAGATAATTTTATGGCATTAGTTTAAATATGATATCAGGCATATGATCGTCGCGGCTATTTTATCGAGCCACTGGGGCCGTATATCAGCAATAACACGGCGAACGTCCAACGTCTCTGGTTTATCGGCATAGACTAGTGACTTCACATACCCCCAAAGAAAGTAATCTAACGGTGTGAGATCACAGGATCGTGGAGGCCAGTTCAAAGGTTCATTACGCGAAATTATGTGCTCAGCAAATCTTTCACGCAATAAATTGATGGTGTCGCGCGCCGTGTGGCATGTTGCGCCATCTTGTTGAAACCAAAGCTCTGTCACGTCAATGCTATTCAACTGAGGAGCGAAGAAGTCAGAATTCATGTTTCTTTAGCGCTCTCCATTGACGGTAACATTTTGGCCGGCATCGTCCTTAAAGAAATATGGGCCGATGATTCTACCAGCCTATAGAACACACCAAACACAGTGAGTTTTAATGGTTGTATGGGCGTCTCGACAAGTGCTTCAGTGTTTTCTCCACTACAAATGCGGCAATTTTGCTTGTTTACATATCCATTTAACCAAAACTGGGCCTCATCGGAGAAGAAAATTTTGCGTTGAATATGTTTTAATTTTTCGACCCATTCACCGAACCTACGACGCGTATAATGGTCACGCGGTTTCAACTCTTGCACAAGCTGGAACTTATAAACTTTTAAGCCAAGATCTTTCCGTAAAATCTACAAAGTGGATGGGCATAGGTCCAATTGCTGTGCACGATGGCGAATCGACTCATTCAGATTTTCCTCAACACTGCCCTCCACAACGTCAATAACTTCTTCTGTTTGCACTGTTTGTCGTGTTTGGGGATGCGTATTATCTACTAGAGTACACGTGGTGCGAAAAGAATTCATTTTGCTCCGAATAACTTGCTCAGATGGATGATTATGTCGACCGTAAAATAAAGCGCACGATAAGTTTGGCGAATCGAATCATGATTTTCAAAATAAGTTTGCGCAATTTGCACGCGTTGTTCTGGCGTTAATCTATTTATCGCAAAATAGCACAATGTACCTTCAACTGTCAAATTGACAATCTGTAGAAACAGAGTTATAACTGTCTCTGCCAACTTCAAAGGGGTTAATTATATTCAGCTCTTGTCTTTTCTATGTCTGTATTATATGAAACATATATTTTTCTTTATTAGCAACAAAATTGCGTTTAACTGTTGATTTTCGTTTCATTCACGTCATAATTCTGGGTTCTTGTGATATCATATTTCATAGTTAAATATAGTAGTGGTAAAATCAACTAATCAAACCGGTTCTTTTTTTAAACAATTAAAGTTCTCACGCTAACATATATTGTAGTAAGTACAAATAGAGCTTGTTTTTTCTATAAAATATAAACAAAACAAACGACTGGTTATACTACAAAAAACAAAAAAAAAACAGCTATTGAAACAAAAAATACATGTGCCAGCTTAGCAAGCTAGTTTTAGATACATATTAAATATTATAGTGCACAAGTTAGAAAGTTTACGTAAACACAGTTGGGAAACAAAAATCACCAAGGCAAAGACAAGTTTCCTTTGCGGAATTGCATACGAATGTCTTCCTACTTTCCATCATCGTTAGATTAAAAAGAGAAAAACAAAAAGATACATAACAAAGAAAGAATACTTTATTGTGTTAATCACGATATAATGCCGTGTTGGTAAATAAATAATTTAAAAATGAGAAAGAGAACATAAACATTGATAGTTGCAGTTGTAGGAGTGTTTACCCTTGGGACGGAAAACCTAATGATAAGGTGTATTGTTATCAACGAAAAAATTGAAATATACAAAAGATTATAATTATTTGTATTTGTTGGGGACTAGCTGCTCATTATTATCATTTACGTAAGTGAATACGTATTTTCAATTAAAAGAAAATATCAAAAGTAGACAGAAGAAAATATTCTGCAATTTAATTTTCTATTGCAATTTGTTTTCATTTCACAGTTGTGACTCATTCATTCAGGGTTATTATGTGTTTCTTCTTATTTTTAGGACAAGGTGACTTCCGTCATATAGATTGCAATTTTTGTGTTTTGAAGGGACAAAGTTGAATAAAATTTTACGCATGAAGAATTCTAAAAGTTCAACGCACGTGGCAAGCTCCATATGTGAAATCCATGGTTTCTGATTAGCAACTCCAAGCAGGAAAGAATTGGTTACATAAGAGATATTTATTTTAAATGGATGGGGCTTGGAAAAGGCATCGAACCTTTTATCGCAAATATGGTTATTTATGCACTCGTAAATCATTATCAAAACTTATAAATCGAATGAATATTTTTGTTGAAATTCACGCCAACGTTTTTACTCAAGACTCGACTCTTCATTGCTATGTACTGATAAGAGTGTGCCGCAGGTCGTGTCGATTTCCTAAGTGCCGAGATAGTGTTCGCAGATATTTAATTGTGTCTAATATTTCTACTGCAACGTTGTTTATTTTGAAGTTCATAATTTTGAAGTTCTTGGGTTTTGTGTCAGACCCTATGAACTTTGTTTTACTTGTATTTATTTTTCGCCTAAACTTGCTACTTTCGGCACTAAACGTGTTCATAATGATTTTTTTTTTTCCGTGGGTAGGTGAGAAATCTTCATAGACACTATAAGCTTCCGGTGCGAATAGTAGTGTGAGATTTTTGCTCACTAAAAAACACCTCCCTTATACATACTAGGACTGAGTTCACACTCAACAAGCAATTCTTCTTTCGCGTTTTATTTTGCTTTAATAAGATATTTTGCAGGCGATTTTCCATTGAAAATTCCTGCGTACTTTAAAAATTAAGCACTGCTGATCACCGCGCTAGATCGAGAGGCTTAGTCCTTTTCAGACGGCGCAATAAATTTGTCTCGTCAAGGATCTGTTAAACAGAAATATGTATTCGTATATCCTTGTAATCAATTTTTGTGTTTTCGCGCAAACATTTTAATTTCGTTCTGAACTTTTTCGACTCCTAGGTCTCTGTGGATATCATTGTTTCTAATGTACCACGATGCATTAACAAACTCTCGAAGAACTTTGTTTTGGAATCTCTGTAAGATGTAACCCCAAAGCTGTATACCATATGTCCAGACTGGTTTTAGCACTTGCTTGTATAGCAGCAGTTTTTTCTTAACGTGTGCTCTCCATTTAAGTTTAGCGTCGAGTGCCATACCAAGATATTTGGCCTTGTTCGCGAAAGGAATTTGTACTGCGTTGATAAACACAGGTAGACTGTCAATTTTCTTGAGAGTGAAGTTCACATGGACAGACATGTTTCAATTAAGCGCGATTCGCCAAGTCTTTGTCCAATTGTTAATCCTTGTAAGGCACGCTGCAACTTAGCAGTTACTTCTTCAACGGTTTTAGCAGTGTCGTCAGCAAATGTGTCTAATACTGTATCGTCCGTTTGCGGTGTGTCGCGGGAAAAAGCAAATATAGCAGCGGGCCAAGTACACTTCCTTGCGGCACCCCGCCTTTATTGTCTTAAAATTGGAATATTCGTTTCCGTGTCTGACATGGAAGAGTCGGTCATCTAGGTATGAACTTAAAATATGAAACAATTACTCGGGTAGGACTTGTCGAAGTTTATATTTCAGGCCCTCGTGCCATACCTTATCAAAAGCTTGCAAAATGTTAAAGAATGCGCTTGAACAGACTGACTTAAACTCGATTGTTCGTTCAATTACATCGGTTATTCGATGTACTTGGTCAACAGTAGAGTGTTGGCTTCTAAAGCCAAATTAATGATCGGGCAAGAGGCGATTTGTGTCAATAATCGGTTTAAGACGATTAAGTAAGATTCGCTCGAAGACCTTCGATATAATCGGGAGGAACGGTATTGGTCTGTTTGATTTGACCATAATAATTTCAGTAACTTTCCACTGATGTGGTACATACGCTACCTTTTTTCGGTAGCGCTTTAAGTATCTCTCCCGTAATTAAGTCATAGTCGGGGGTTTTATTGGGCTTAAGCGCGTCTATAACTTGTCTAAGTTTCTTAAGTGTAGCCTTTTCTATTGGAAGGTTCGTCGTCACGTCTAGCGTATTGACATTCTCTGGAAGCACTTCCCCGTCGAATGGTTTGAACGTTTCTGCAAGATGGTCCGCGAAAACGTTAGCATTTTCTTTATCTTCTTGCGTCCAGTCATCCTGGTTTCTTCTTATTGGCGCCACGTGTTATTTGGGGCTTTCGTAGATTTTTAACGCCTCTCTATATGGAGTAATTGGTATCTTTTGTCGCTGTGAGGCTCTCTAGGTAGTTATTAATACCTTGGTCATTGAAGTCCTTGATCGATTTTTCAACAAGTTGCAGAGCCTATTAAAGGACGTTTTATCTTGTTGAGCCCGAGTTTCATGCCACTTTTTCCGCGCTCTTCGTTTCTTCCTTATCATTTCCCGATACTGGCAACTTTGTTCGATTCGCGTGGAGTGTTATTCCAGGTCGCTTGCTATATGGCTTCAACAAACCGTTCAACTTCTTTCTCAAGTTGTTCAATTTGTGCTTCCAGAGAGTGTTCAATGTAGTCTTTTGTAAATAGGGATGACCCGCTTCTTGCGTTTACCGATGGATGATGAGCGTGGTAGTCGCGATAAGCTTTTAGTTCCACGCGCGATTGTGTCGTCAGATGAGTTTAGAAATTAAACATATATCAACTGGTTTTTCCTGAATAAAAATATTTAGTTCATGAAGCCTTTTCTGTAAGCCGTTGGTATTCCACACAAGAATATTGAGCTTCTTTGTCGTGATTAGTTACACAGATCTGCTTCTATTTTGAAGAGCCGTTCGACTATTACCTTATTTGTTTTGGCAGTTCTTCTAGTCTCTCGAGAATTACTGAGAAAACATTTGTGGCAGGATCGGGTCATTCACAGTTGGTCGTATTTGCTCGCGCCACTATTTGCGCGTAAGGTTTTCCACTTTTCACTTGCGCATTGTTATTTTTGACGTTGCTGTTATTGGTGATTTTATTTTTTACAGTGTTGATGCATATCGCTGGGAACTCTTTCGCGGCACTACACTCTCGCATCAGATGTTTTCCGGCGCATTTCACACAGCGAGGCTCCTTTTGCCGGTAGGTCTGAGTATGGCAGAATCCCTGACAACGTGGGGAATCAGCCTGGAGTTTTTTTCGCGGAGGTTAGATTTTGACAACAAGTCCGAGAATTGAACTTATAAAATAAATCCTTTAGGCTTTCGGTTTTGTCGAAAGTTAGCCTAAAAATGGGGAGACCGCGTCTTGAGGTCATCTTCTCTCGCCTTCAACACTGCGTTGTTTTTGCGCAAGTATATTGACGGCGTCGATTATTTTTAAGCCTTTATTTTTAAGGTCAAATAAAATGTTTTCTTTAGGGCAAGAGGCATGCAAGTCTCTAGTTACCACACGTATTGGTCTTTCCGCTTTATTTTCGTACGTATGCTATTTAATTTTCTCGGCATTTAATTTTTGCGAAAACGAACGGTAATTCTCTGGATTAAGGACATTGACAGTCCATGTATCGTTATTGCGTGGTCTGACTCTGTAATCGGTTGAACACAGTGTTTTCAAGATTGTGTGCAACTTGTTATAGCCAGAGATTCCAAAGACGTTTATTGGCGGCGGGGGGTCTTTGTTTGGGTTGCTTTTTTTCTTTATTAACCTCAACAGTATTAGAGCTGGCTGCCGTCTCTTTTTGTACAATTTCAGGCGAAGAATCAGCTTTGCGTTTCTCACCTGGTTTTTTTTTAAGTATCCAGTCTGTTTCTCGGACTAGCTTTTCTTCGTCCGTGTGAAAACTCGAGTTTTCCGGGCGGTCAAGTCGCGAATCAGAGTCGGTTTTAGATTGCGTCTTAATTCCTTTTCAAGTTCGGCGCAGAGCAAGTCCATATTTTGGAGTCTGGCGCGGAGATCAGAATTTCGAGGTTTTGTAGCTTATTCGGTGTAATATTATTGTACAATGCTACCGACTGTGCTTGGTCTTTGCTTCCGCACCATTTTTCCAGCGATCCGCGTATTTGTATTGTGTTGTATTGTACTTGTAGAACTCATTTTAGTTCCCACGGGTAGCGGAGAAAGGGTAGTCCTTCTGTCCAGAGATCCGCATTAAACAGACAAGGCCGGCTGATTCGGAGGTCGCCAAGTATCCAAGTATATTTTGGCCCCTAACCCGAAGTGGTTACAGGGCCTCGGATATGAGTCCTGTTCATAATGATGTTTAATTCGTTTGTGCTGCTTGTAATTATTACCGCGTCATCTGCGTATTTGATGTTAGTGAACACAGTTTACTTTAATTACTTTAATTTCTTCGGAATATATGTATATTGATGAATAGTGGTTGGTGGGAAAATGCAACCTTGTCTAACTCCTCTGCGAATTTCTATTTCGTTTGGCTCTTGACATTTTTGCTCTTTAGTTCCAGTAAAGATTCTCAATGATTCTCACAGCATTCTTTTCTATCTGATTGTTCCTCAGGATGTCTACCATTTTATTACGCTGCTCTTTGTGGAGAGATTTTTCGTAATCGACGAAACACACAAAACCCGTTTGTCCTTCCCGCGTTCCAAATCTATTCCTGAAACCAAATTAAAAGTTACTTATACCTTCCTCGAGCTTACTGTAGATCCTTTTATGTACAATTTTCAAGAATATTTTTAACTTGTGACTCATCACACTTTTTGTCCTGTAATCAGAACAATTTGTAGCTTTATTCTTTTTTTGGAATAAATATTGATTTCAACAGTTCATGTGGAATTTTGCCATATTTGTAAATACTCGTCGATTGAATTGATTTATCGGACAGTTTGAGGAGTTCGTTCGGTATCAGGGTTTCGGTTTTTCGTTTCTCTCAGCGCTTTTTCGACTTCTTCTTTTATTATTTCTAGTCCTTCGGCCCATTATAGGGGTTTGACCTATTTCGTTAACTGATCCTCTATGTGCTCGTACTTCTCCCTTGTATTCAGCAGAGATTCTAGTTCTCTGATTAAGTATTAGGCACCGTTTTACGTTCAACACCGAAGATTTCTGTTTCTGTTATATCGTTCCAATTCCTCACATTATTTTTGAATGTAGCGGTTTTTAGCCTCTCTAATTTTATATTTGATCATATCTATATCTTTATATCTGCTTTGATTTGATCTATTTTCCCTTCTTTGTTCCATTAAGGTCAACATTTCATTTGTCATCTATTCTTTTTTCTGATGTTGGATTCTCTGAAATGCTGAAATGCTCTTGACTCGTCTGAATTATGATCCCTCTTATCTCCGACTGTGCGGAGTTGACATTTTCCTCAACCATTCGGTTTGTGTTTAAGTGGTTCAGCTTTTCATTTAACTCTCTCTTAAGATTATTTGGTATTACCTCATTTTTTGGTAAGTTTATTTTTAACTTTTTCTGCGAGAGCTTTTTTTTGAACATTTTTGAATTCTATATTTATTTTCGCTACACCTAGATTATGGTCTGACGCTACATCAATGCCTGAGTAGCATTTTACTAATTTTGTGTAGTTTCGGATGTAGTCTATTTAGTTTCTTGTGTGTGTCTTGGGGATGTCCAGATACATCTTGGTTGGAGCTTGTACCATTATTGTTAGATCGTTTACTTGGAATAATTCTATTAGCCTTTGGCCTCTCTCGATCTTGTTTCTTATTCCATGAGCACCCACAACATACTCAATCCTTCCTTTCCTTACTTTAACATTAAAATAGTCTAAGATGAATGTGATATCTTTCTTTTTTGTTAATTTCATTGCATACTCATGTTGGTTGTAAAATTCTTCAACCACGACTTCCTCACAATCACTTGTTGGCGCATACATCTGAATGATGTTTACTAATGTATGTTCTGCTTTAACATGCATAAGCATTAGTCTTTCTGATAGATTTAGGACTCCTATGACCGATTTTTCTATTTTTTTCTGAAACGAGTAATCCTACGCCGTATCTATTTTGATTTGCGTTCGAACAGGAGTGGTAGAATTCGTGGCCGTCTTTTATTACCACTCCATTCATTTCCTTTCCATTGCACGTCTGCAATTCTCATTATATCTATTTTCAATCTTTTTATTTCTATTGTGTTTTATAGTTGGCCTGCTTGATACAAGCAACCAACATCTCATGTTCCAATTTTAAAATACCGTCCGGGAATTCATAGCACCCTCTGACCATTTAAGGTATGCTGGGGACTGAAGGCCATTTTTATTGTTTGGTTCTGTACTATGATTTTTAATAGGAATCAAATTCTATTTGATTCACTAAGAGAGTTGGTTTCCCGTTGCCTTCATCTCCTTCTTGTTACTGCTTTACTAATTTTACTTCTAATTGAATTTTCAGGCTCAATATCCTCTTTTTTTTTCTTAAAACTTTCTTTACTCGTTGTCGTAAACTCATTAGCCTTGCTCGTGCCTTGTCTAGTGCCGTGGTATCCTCCTTGTTTGGTTGTTGCGAAGTGTCGTTTTAAGTTGCACTCCTTGATGCAAGTGAACCCCTTTGGCACTCTCTCGACTATTTTCTGACCTTCCTTTACTTTTGGAGCCTTTTTGTTTTTTTGTTGTTAACTAATTGATCAGATGTTTGTTTGTTTCCCTTCTGGAAATTGAATTCTTTTCTGCGTTGCTTCCTTATATTTTTATGTCTTAATCTGTACATTTGTTACTTTTATCCGTAATTACTGCGCAATATTCAATATTTCTTTTCTTTTTGTACGCTCTAATACTGATGTATTATTTTTATGTTTACCAACAGTTTAGCCTTTTAAGATCTGCGTCTTTTTGAATAAATTTACCAAACCTGGTTTTATTATCCGACTTTTTTCCTATTCTTTTGATGTAGCTTACCACAGAATCGAGCAGTGTTATATCTAGTTTTATATTCATTATATGTTTTGCTACGGCGCCCAGTTTTTCTTGATCTTCTGCTTCTTCTTTGATGTTAAAGATTAAAATATTATTTCGCTGAGCCGTTCTTTCATTTTCTTCTTTTCGTATCTTTAATTCTTCTTTCAGATTTCGAATTTCTGTTTCCAGAATTGCTATTTTTTCTTTCGCTTCATTAAAGTTCTTATTTACTTTCTCATATTTATTATTAATTTGCTTTTGTAATGCTTCAGTTTTTCACTGTTCGGCTACTGGGTATGCCTTCACACTTTGACAATTGAAAAACAAATTTTGTCTTTGATTTTAATAGTCTACGGAGTAGTGGAACTGTGTCTATTTGGCATTTTGTAACTTTACATGTTTTATCAACGTTTAAATCACATATCGGCCAAAAAATCATTTCATTTCTGTTTTGAGCTCAAAACAGTTCACCCAAATTTTCCAAATAATATGATTTTGTCGAGATTCTGAAAATAGGCGTTTGTTGAGGGATCTCCGGTGTGTCATGGTGGAGACATGTTTCGTCCACGGTATATCTAATGTGATTTAAAAAGGAGTATCAGTATGGACACGTCTATTCTCTACTATCGATTATTGTCGACTGGCTTTGTCGCCCGTAAGGACTAATCTTTTTCCATTCTCCTCGCGTGATCGTCTCGTTTGTGTGTTTCGTTCATCATCATTTGTTTCCTTGTACGTATTTCGCTCGTATTGCGTTTTGACAACGTGTGTATGTATGGTACTTTTACCAAGTCGTTCATCTTATATTGTTGTTATTTTATCGATTCTTTTCAGGTTCGGAGGTGGTATCTGTAGTTTTCATTCTAGATCTTCATTCGTCTTAGCATCATCTCCCGTTTGATGTTTTACCTTTCTAATTGTTCGAAGACCTCTTCATTGAGTATCTCTTGGATATCCGGTGTATCTTATGTCCTAATGTCTAATCCAGTAAGCACTTCTAGACGGGGCGTTGTTTATGAACTGATGGGCCCGTTCCAATTGTTTGCACCAGCATCCCGGATCTTCGATCGTCATCTTTGTCAATAGTGGTACGATTATTCGATTTACACGTTCTAATTGACCATTTCCTCTCGGTACCCCTGTGGTGATCATCAAATTCGTAATATCGCCTCCTTCGCAATATTCGCGGAAGCTTTTCGATGTAAATGCTGTTCCTCTATTACTTATGATTGTTTCTTAAACATTTCCATAATCTCATCAGTCGTTGTGCTCCTAGTAGCATACAACCATATGAACTTAGAAAAAGCATCTACAACCACAAAAATATGATTATACTTTTTCTTCTCCTCCATCGGCTCTACATAGTCTTCAGTGAGAAGTTACCTTTATCTACTGGAGTTAGATACCCTTCTGGCTTACCTCTTTTCCGTTCAGCCAGTACAAATTCGTCGCAATCCTTAATAACTCTTGTAATCTTTTTCGTGGCGTCTCGAATATAATATGTTCGCTCCTGCAAGTTTTCCGTATTGGTCCATCCTTGTGTACCATTCGAATAACTTCATCTTCCATCGTGACTGGTATAGCACGAAGTTCCTTAACGGAATCTTTGCAAACAATGCCATTCTTTATGATGTAATCATCGTGTGGGTTTTGCTTGACGATTTCGATTAAAACTTTGAAGGATTCATCTTCGTCCAGTGCTTCTCTAATCCTATGAGTTAATGTTCCGACGATGACTATCCAAATACGACTTAAAGCATCACCATGCCGCATCTGCGTTTCACATATACGTACAACTTCGTAGTCATAGTCCTGAAGAAACATTGCCCATCTTATCACTCTTAACGGCACTAACTTCTTGTTGTTTGTTAACGCATCACTCCATGATGATTTTGACATGTAAACTCTCTATTTCTTCAATGCTCCCACAACGGTTAACTTCTAATTCATAGGGATGGTACTTCTCTTCCTGCGGATTCGTCTTATGGCTCATAAATTGAACCATATGAAATTATTGGTCGTCGTTGTCTATTTGCAAAAGTACGGCTCCATATCTATCTTTATTTGGATTTATATGGATTTCGGTGACGGCCTTTTCATCAAACAGGACTCAAGGACTGGCGAGTTTATTAGCGCATTACTGAGCCATACAAAAGCCTGCTGTTCCAGTTTTCCTATTGAAAAATTTGCATCCGTCCGTAGCAACTCACTAAGTGGTTTCGCTCTGTTCGCATAGTCTTCAATAAATCTACGGAAATGCGATGTTAAACCCAAGAGCAATTGAAGCGTCTTCTTATCTCTTGGCATCGGGTAATTTGCCTTCGTCTTCTCATCTGATGGACGTATTGCCCCGTTCTCAATAACATATAGTCATTAGGCCGCGGCTTGGCTGAGCCTGAATCGTATATCCGCGTCTGATATTGCAATAAACATAGACGCTCAAAAAACAATGAGAGAACTAACTTCTAATTTCGAGAGTGGTTAAAGACTGCGGCGTATCTCTCAAGTAGGTCGCTACACAGAACAAGATCACACTCTGAGATAGAGTCATCGAGACAACTGTGAGACATCTAAACATCCATAATGAGAAGGAGAGCAGATCAACCTAATGAGAAGAGACATCTCTAAAGTCACAAACATAATCAGGGGCCACTGTATCATTGAACGATACGCGCAGAGGTTGAACTGCAGAGATAAACTGCAACTGCCTTTGGCGCGCAGAAGAATGCATGTCTGAGCAGTTTTAAATGAGGATGTCAATAATCCTTTTTTGTATAGTTGGATCATTCTTTGACCACCGATATTCCTGGTTAAGGTCACCAATTTTCCGGATTTCGCCGCACAGAAACGGCCATAGCACGATTTTTCACCTGATGTTTCACTGTTCATTTGATGACAGGTTCAACATACGCAGTTTACACACGTCTCAAGTGCTGTAACAGATAACAAAAAACACGGCCTCAAGCCGAAACTTATATAGAACACTCATTACGGAATACGCCTTTCAACCAGTGCTATAGAAATAAAATTTAACTGTGCATAAAAGGGGGCATAATTTTAACGAAAACCAAAAATTATTTTCGTCTGCGACTAAAGGGTTAACGCTTTTATCAAACACACTGTAATAAAAAATTCTAAGTACAAATGCACGGTAAGCATTTGACCTACATATCTTGTGTATTCTAATGGCAGAATTTTGCATGACAATGATGGTAAGTCTAACTTAATTGTTGCGTTGGAAATAACGTCAATTATGATGTCGTCACGTTTGTAGTATGATGGGAGTTTTTATGTGGGTGTTTTTATGAGGCTTTAGATAAAACAAAAACTGAATATTTAGTGGGTGGCAAGCAGGCAAGCACAATAAGGGAGTCTATATTAACCAGTCGTATATTTGTATACTCGTATGTATGTTTCTATGTTACAGCCATCTTACTCTTTGTATATCTTCTTATTAACTTTTTTTTCTTTTAATTTCAGGCCGTGGGGGTGATTCCAATTCAGAGGATGAATCTCTCAATGACAACACCAGCGTTTATTCGTATCTTTCGGAAAATGCCACCTCAGTTGATGATTCGGATGAGTTGTCAACTAACGAACGCTATGAGGAGAAATTTTTGCAAGCCATGGAGAATGTGACTGAGAAATCAGCTCAAACACGTGCTCTAGCTTTGCAGAGCATCTGTGAAATTTTAATGCATCGCTTCATGCCAGATTTTGTAGAGGATCGCAAAGTAACTTTAATCGATTGCATTGAGAAATCAATTCGTCGCGGAAAAGGTGCAGAACAAGTATGGGGTGCTAAACTAGCACCGCTATTAGTTCTTCAGCTTGGGGGAGAAGAAGCTATATCCAAAGCATTGAATCAGTTTCTCTTGACAACCATGCAAGATAAGTCGGTTGGTTTTGATGCAAGAGCAAAATGCTGTACAGCTTTGGGCTTGCTAAATTTCCTGGGTGGTGATGATATTGGAGATCTTTTAACTATGATGCAGTTCTTTGAGAACATATTTAGTGGCAGCTATTTGCGTGGCGATGATAAAACACCAATTTCAGTGAATGCTGAGGCTGGAACTTTGCATTCTGAGGCACTGTCAGCTTGGGGATTACTATTGACTTTGATTCCACCAGGCGACTTTGTGTCTGTTATGACTAGTGGCCAGCAAATGTTGCCGTAAGTTACTTATGCATGTAAACTAATTTTACCTTTAATTTTACACTTGAATTTGTTTTTATTTATAGATCCATTAAAAAGCTATTGGGTCTCCTACAGTCGCCACATTTAGAAGTTCGCATGGCAGCCGGTGAAACTTTAGCTCTAATATTAGAGAGTGGACGTGCACATGATGATGATTTCTTGGAAGAATATCTAGTCGATCTCACTGATGCTGTAAAGCAGTTGGCAACCGATTCGCACAAATATCGAGCAAAACGAGATCGCAAAGCACAGCGTGCAACCTTCCGTGACGTGCTTAGATATTTAGAGGTGAGTACAACTTAAATACAGAATACGGGATATTGGGTTTTATTGGCAAGTAGTCAATAGTTGAGTGAAAGCACTTTTAAACTAAGTTCAATGTGAGGACAAAAAGAATCTCTACCTTTGCATGTAACAAATTTAAAGCTAGCAGAAGGCACTGATTGAGAAGTCAAATTTACTTGTGTAGTTTTTTAAAAATTTATTATTTGACTCCACTTCAAAATTTTCGTTTAAACTATTCTACAACGCAAATTAATTGGAAACAATGTTTACAACCACCTATCGCCATGATTACATACCACCAGTGACGAAGAGATATAGTTTTCGGAAAGCTCAGAATGAAAATTGTGTCTGCGACGTGCCACCTGCCGCACAAGTGCAGACATCTGTTACTGAAAAAGATGGGCCTGCCGAATGGACAGGCATAGCACCGATGGGGCGACTAATAGAACCACGTATTATTCCAGACAAACTTCAAGATTTTGCCAATGATAAAGTAGAACCATGCAAGCGGGATCAACCAAATCGATTCTTAAAGATCCTTCGCACCTGTTATCCAGACTTATATGAGCGACTGAAAGCGATGCCTCAGAATGAGCTAAGTCGCCGTGTTGATGTGGAACGATCGAAGACCACTTATCAAATTGATTTTTGCAATTTGAATGAGTATCCAGAGGGAGTTTATAAAAGTCTAAACGAGGAAGATCAAAAACTTAATCCATTGGGAATGCTTTTTGAGGAAGATCCTTGTGCAAAATTTCGAGAAAATGTAACAGCAGAATCGCATACAATGGTTGATGGGCTTGATGACGACACGTGTATGAAATCGTATAAGCCTGCAAAGTATAGTTTTGCAGATAGTTCGAGATTTATAAATACTGGCAGTTTTTCGCATTGGGCGGCACCACAATTCACCAAGAGAACATCATCATTCAGCGAATATATGGACACAATTAGCAAAACGGGATGTGTGATTGTAAAGAATAATATTCATTGTCATACGAAATGCCAAAATGGAAAGAATTGCAAGCATAAATTGATTAATACTTGTCCGCGTATAAACTGAGAATTTTTGCTTGAATTAAAGTCCTGAAGAATTGACAACGGTTTTATTGATTTCAATTTAACATACTCGTACAATTGTCTGCTTCTCATTTAGAAATGTTTCTCCATTTTTTGTCTGTAGGAGCTTTTCTTTCTATAATTTGGCATATTTTTGTAACGCGCTGTTCATGTAATCAGTTCTTCGCATATTTTCTAAATTTGTCCATTGTCTTCCCTCTTTTTTTAGATTTTTTCACTAATTTTCTTTGCCGATTCTGCATTTAACTTTTTTCGTATACCTTAACTTCTTTTCCTTTTGATTCTCCTTACTCCCTTCCATTTGTATTGCCTGGATTTGGTTTTGCTTCCTTTCATTAAGGGTCCAGTTTTCTAATTCACGCATTAGAACTGGTAGGTAAGTGAATATCGAATATCGATATTTTTGTCGTTCTAGAAGCTTAGATTATTGCCTTTAGTTCCTGCTCTGAATCACTCTTGCCGTTGTTAATGCTTCCTGCTCTGTTCAAAGTTCAGTTCACTGTTCAAAGAGACCAGCTGCATAGTCTATACTAAATTTTAAAACTTTTCCTGCAAGAGTCTCATGTGTGTTATGACTCATGCCCAGGGAAGGGAAGCAACTTGCATTCTTACATACTAAATAAAGCCGCTGACTTAGAAACATCGAGTGATGACATCTGCAGTTATGCTCATATGAGACCAACTGCCAATGGAAGACCTTATCGAGGATGCAGTTAGACTTAACGTAGGTTCTGGTCCTGAAAAGCTCTCCGCTGAGCCTTGCCTAACTAGTTCATCGGCGATTTCATTTCCGTTGATCCCCTTGTGACCTGGGATCCAGAAAAGACTCAGTGAATTCAGCCTTCCGACCGCGTTCAGTAAAGTCTTGCATTCTCGAACTAGCTTGCAAATCGTAATAGGGTACAGGAAGGCTTTAAGCGCAACTTGTCTGTTGCTACATATGCAAATTCTTCGGCCCTTCTACCGATTCTTCATAATATACATACTTCGTTGCCATCGAGATTGCGTATATCTTAGCTTGGAAGACAGACGCAAGTTTTTCTTACGAGGAGCGAACTTTTACGTTGTCGTCGTCCAGAAAGACCCCAATGCCTCATCCTAAATCGATTTTGGTGCTATATGTGAAGACACGACTCCATTCGTTAAATTCTGGCCGTGCTCAGCAATTGCACAGGAAAAGTCGATTTCGAATTTTTTTCGCTGCAGGAGTTCTAGTGTCAAAGCTCCAGTGCGTATTGTACCAAAGACCACTTTAAAAAGAAGATAGCTTGGAGAGTGCAGCAATTTTTGCTTTTTAATATTGCTTCAAGCAATAGATATCGCTTTCAGGTTCCTAAAATATTTTACGCACAAAACATCTATTATGCATCACTACATCCCATTTTTCTTGTGAAGCTATGTACTCTTATATCTTAATATGTGAGCTCCAGGTTTATTTGGAAGATCCAAGTAAAACAATGGCAATGTGTATATTTTGAGCTTTTTTAAAATTCGTGTTTTCGTAAGTTTTGAGCGCGGCAAGTAAACTTATTTAGGCGATCACATATGGCATTAATATGGCGCATGCCCCATTATGGTATTATCTTGGATAATTTTAATAAATTTCTTCGGAACTTCCTCAGGCTGTCGAATTTAAACCGAATGCTGCTATACAAAAACTATCATTAACAGTTAACAAACACATTGTAGCGACTGCGCTTGCTACCTTCTTCTTAGAGAAGCGTAAATTCGTTTTGTAGAAGAGGTTTTTAAATAATCAAAAAACAAGTTTTTCAATTTCAAATATGATTGTGGAAATGTGGAATCTGTTTTTCTCAATTACTTCCATAGATGTTATATAGTTCGATTCCTTTATTTTTATGTCTACAGTGGTATACAATAAAATATCAGAACAAAATTTATATCAGGCTTTCATATGCAGATCATCCCGAATCAGGCTAGACATGGATCTGGTTGATATATCCAATTTCATGGACATGATCTTTTGGCTTCCTAAGGGGATTTCTCTGAATTCGTTCACGTACTGCCTTTCCTACGGCATTCGCACGGACGACGCGCCGCGACCACTTCTTGGCCTGTTCAATGGGGGTGCTGTACCAGGCCCGTCATGTGCTTTGCCACAAAAGACTCAAACTTGATGGTTTCTCGTCCTAAATCTTTTTCCCTATATCGTTTCATAGGTTTTCTATGGGGACAGATCAGGACTTTGTGGCGGCCATTCTGAAACGTTAAATTTTTCGTCTGCAAACCACTGACTTACAGACCTTGCGGTGTGCTTCGGGTCATTATCTGCATCCCCAAACCATTATGCTGCCACCTCCGTGTTTAATGATTTTGATCATGTACAGTGGGTTAAATTCTTATCTTGAGTGATGTCGTATATACGTTTTTCCGTCAGATCTAACCCTATTAAACTTTGATTCATCGCTCCACAAAATGTTTTTCCAGAAACAAACTGGTTTGTTAACATGAGCTCTTGCAAATCTTAATCTTTTCAACCTATTTTTCTTCGATACAGCTGGTTTCTTCCTTGTGATGCGTCCATGTACACCCTGAATGACTCGAACTGTAACCAACTTCAGACTGCTATAATTTCCAAACCGTTCATGACAGTGAGCTCAAATTTTGACACATGACAGATAATTTTATTATTTATAAGCCTTTTAAACGATTTGCATCTCAGTTGTGTTGACAAATTTTTATCCGCGATGGAATTCAAACGTGATAGTGTAATTGCTTTATATTTGGCTGGAAAACCAGAAGTAGTTATCGTTAGAGCCCTCCAGCACCTCGACGTGAATAAATCATTTGTGTCTCGAACCATAGCTCGTTACCGTGATACTGGCAGCGTTGCAAAACACCATGGAGGTGGTCATAAAAAACCAGCAACATCGGCAGAAATGGTTCGGAAAGTGAAGGCTCGATTTGAGCGAAATCCGCGTCGAAGTGGAAGAAAAATGGCTCGTGAGCTCAGCATATCGTTGGAACGGATTCAACACATACTGAAAAATGAGCTTGGCCTCAAGCCATTGAAGTTCCAAAAAGCACACGATCTTACACCGCAACAGAAAAAAGTTAGAGTCGAAAGAGCGAAGGAGTTGCTACGCTTGCAGGAAAGTGGTGAGTTGCCGAATTTGGTTTTTTCCAAAGTTTTGACCACCTCAAACAAGGACTTCGCCGGGAATGGGCCAAAATACCGCAGAGCCACTTGCGTGCAGCGTGCGATGCTTTCTTCGGCCGTCTCAAGGCTATTATTCGCGTCTCAAGGTGGACATATTGAAAACTACTGATACAATTTGAAAATTGATGCATTTTCCAACATTTTTTGCTTTGGCACAATAAAATTTATCAAAAAATAAAAAAATTATAGCATTTTAAAAAGTTGGAGTTCGAGTCATTCACCCTGTAGATTAGCTTCCAAAAGACGGTGTCGTATGGTTACTGATCATACTTCAATGTTATATCGATCCTTTATTTGGTTTTTGATTTCAGCAGATGTTAAAACGGTGGCTTCCGAATTTTATTGGATGTTGTTCCTTCCACTGTCATATACTTTATAGTCTTTTGGACCAGCTTCCTGGAGCAATGGAGAAGCCTGGCGCTGTTAGATATTGTCTCACTTTTACGTTTCATGTCTAAAATGACATCCCGCTTTTTTGAGGTGCGGTGTTTTCCACGCCCCATTATTTTTTGTCTAAATTTAATTTCCAGGTCTTTCAAATCCTTTAAATATCTTAAAAATTAACTAACTTCGATTTTTGCTCCAGCAAAGTAATATATAAATCACTTTAAGAAAACCTGTGCTATTTCTCTGAACAGATTAACTGCGCGTTCGACGACTAACAATCGAATCTTAAGTGTGTTCATAATACGAGGGCGGGTCAATAATTCCGTGCATTTTTGAATTTCTGACCTCTTTACTGAAACAGCAACACTGCTCCTGTCAACAGGCATCTGTCAGTTGACTCCTGTCAAAATTTAAACTTGCTGCGTCAGTTAGTTTGTGTTAGCTATTTTTATCAGACTAACTAATTTGAGGAGAAAATGGAAAAAAGTGAATTTCGTGTGCTTATTAAGCATTATTTCTTGCGAAAAAAAACCATTACCGAGACCAAGGCTAAGCTTGATCAATACTATGGGGACTCTGCACCATCGATTTCAATGGTAAAAAAGTGGTTTACTGAATTTCGTTGTGGCCGTACAAGCACTGAAGATGCAGAACGTCCTGGACGCCCAGTTGAGGTCTCTACACCCGAAACAATCGAAAAAATTCACGATATGGTGTTGGCCGACCGAAGATTGAAAGTGCGAGAGATTGTGGAAGCCGTAGGGATCTCGCATGGCTCAGTGGTTTCAATTTTGAATGATCACTTGGGCATGAGAAAGCTTTCCGCAAGATGGGTGCCGCGTTTGCTCACAGTCGACAACAAACGCAATCGTGTAACAACTTCACAGGAAGGTTTGGCGTTGTTTAATCGCAATATGGAAGAGTTTTTGCGCCGTTTTGTAACCGTGGACGAAACATGGATCCATCACAACACACCAGAGAACAAACAACAGTCAAAACAGTGGGTTTCTAAGGGTGAATCGGCGCCAAAGAAGGCCAAGGTGGGTTTGTCAGCCAATAAAGTTATGGCGACTGTTTTTTGGGATGCACGCGGGATAATCCACATTGACTACCTTCAAAAGGGAAGAACAATCAATGGGGAATATTATGCCAACTTATTGGACCGATTCAATGACGATTTGAAAAAAAAACGACCTCATTTGGCCAAGAAAAAAGTTCTTTTCCACCAAGACAATGCAAGGGTGCACACATGTGCAGTTGCCATGGCAAAAATCCATGAATTGGGCTATGAATTGCTCCCTCATCCACCCTATTCTCCAGATTTGGCTCCGAGCGACTACTTCTTGTTCCCAAACCTGAAGAAATTCCTTGGTGGAAAAAGATTTGACTCCAATGATGAAGTCATCTCGTCATTTTGAGGACCTCGACAAATCATTTTTTTTGGAAGGGATAAAAAATTGGAGAAGCGTTGGATAAAGTGTATAGAGCTCAAGGGAGACTACGTTGAAAAATAAAATTATTTTTTTATCAAAAAATCTGTTTTAATCCAAAAGTCACGGACTTATTGACCCGCCCTCGTACCTTGAGCACGTACCAATTAAAACAAAACAAAAGTTGTGAACAGTGGATAAATGTGTAACTTTGTCAAAATTAAAGCATTCTCAAAATTTTGGTTCTGCACTACTATTTTTGTAGCACCCCATTGCATATATTTGTCACTTATCATCTTATTATATATGTTAGTATTCTAACTTATTTCTTACACTCAAGTAATGTATTACAATGTAATAATGTGCATACGTGTAATTTTCATGTTTTAGGAAGACATATCTCCAGAGATCACTATACGCTTTGGCACAGAGTCGCTTGTGCTGGACACATGGGCTATTCATCATCAATATACAGCTCTATGCTCTGTGATGGGACCTGGCATGACATCTCATCTACAGGAAAATGACTTTATCCGTGACATTTTCCAACTTGGCACAAAACTCGTCCTCAATCCAGTTCTTAAGAATAAACAATCCAAATTAGAAAGGGTAAGTATTTCTACTATTATTATTTTTCTTCGAGTTATAAACTAATAATTTATTTTAATTTCTTATTCCTTACAGCATCTCTTAAACGCCGCTGCATTTAAAGCACGTACAATTAGCAGAGGCAAAAATAGAGATAAACGTTCAGCAGTTTTTACTTAATTTTGTTTTTAATTTTAATTATTTAAATTTTATTTTTTTTTTAACTTCATTAGGTTTCTCCTCAATTTTCTTTTTTTTTTTTTGTTTTAATTTTTTTTTTGCTCTTATTTTATGCTAATAATTTCTGTAGATAAAATATATTTTTTGAAGTCTTTAACTTTCAATTTCTTGTTGATGTTTAATTTTAGTCCATCGTTGTATATATTACGAGTAAATGTATAATAACTATCACTCATTAGATACCGAAGTAACATGTGACATACGAGAGTGTTCACATACAAATTAATATATATGAGATGTTCTTTTAATATATCCCACAGAAAAAAAAAACAAATCAAAGAATGAAATGCTATTAAAAAAATATACATAAATATATATTAAAACAAAAAAAGAATGAATAATTAAAAATTGATCTACGCTAAATATGACGCTTAGACGTTTAAGTAGAATATGGTATAATGTGAAAATAACAACAAAAAAAAAATGGTTTTCATGAATTACGTGAAATTTAAATTAAAACAAATTAGTGTGCATAATTTTGTGCTACTACTCGTATTTAGATCATACAATTAAATAATTGAAATGTAGTTGCTTATAGAGAAACCACAAACTAACAACTTTATACTCTATGTATGTTTCTTTATCGAAAATAAACTATTTAAAAAAGCTCACCACAGCCAATGTTTAGTTTTTATTAATGATATATATACATATTTAATAAAATTTTTAATGGAAAAAAATATATATACATACATGATAAATATATTGTCAAAATTGTTAATTTGCAAAATCGCGAAAAAAATATTAATAGAAAAAAAAAAATATAAAACAAAATTAAAGCAAAAAAAGAGAAAAACGAAAATGTAAAAGGAATAATGCATTTAATGCAAAAATTTTATTATTTTTGTAAAACATTTGTTAAAAATAAATCACTGAAACAAATAAATACAATTATATTTACAGTTTAACACAAATTGAAAAACTTAATCCTAATATTAAAACAAATGCAATATATTTTTGTCCACAAAAAAAGTAATAAATTATTGATACATACCTTATAAAAAAACAAAAACCAATTACAACAAAATAAATAATAATAAGAAAAACTAGTTTTAAGAAAGGGCTCTAAAAATGTGTTGTTTTTTTTTTTTATTTATTTATGGTATATGTATATTTAATTCCACCCTTGTTCCTTCTAATAGATTTTTATCAAAGAACGCTATAATAAATCGTTCAAAATAGCTGTTCTCAGCCCAGATAATAGGACAATTGACTTTCATTAATAACTACCGACATAGTTTCTATCGAAACAATAAATACCATTCACAACAGTGAAAGGGTGTTTCCAAAAACGTCTTACTAAGAAAGAACTGCATTAGTTGCGTTTTTCTGCAGAACTGTATTACAATCGCGTTTATAAACGTCAACATATTGTCATACTTGCGCATATTAGTAAAGCATTTCAATTGTGGCTGCAGAAAAAATTCGAAGATTTTAGTTTTGGAGTAGTTTTGTGTTTTTTAAAGAGGAATGATGTAAGAATTATGGAAATAATCGTACCTTTCATCGTAACCGATCGGAGAAAAGTTCCAAACGGAGAAATGGTATCCGAATCGTAAACGAAATATAGACGCGTACCGAGGCATATATTTGGCATTCAGTTTGTGAAAATAAAACATTTCCAAAATTCCATTCCCTTAACGTGTTAATTGTAAGCAAATCATGAAACAAAGCAAGTCCTTTATTTTTATTCTTTTGTAATAGATTTGCGATTACAACATGTGGATTAGAGCCCAAACGCTAACTTCCAAGGAACCAATCATGACCCTCATATATGGAACATAAGTCCCCAGTGACGGCATTTTGAAGGGTACCCATTCTTGTGGAACTTTTGTCACATTTGTTTTGACGTCGGAGACAATCGGAAAGATAATCATGCCATGCATCAAAATGTATCGCGTGAATTTGAGGCGCTGTTATTTTGACACTTTGCAGTCATACATCGCACAAGAAAATTTGTTTTCGGAGGTTTGTCCGATTAGGTCATCGGAACAGATACCATGATACAAAACTCGGAGAAATCCGATCGGTTACGATCATAGACCTGAATATGTATGCAATCAAAGTAAATAGCCTTTTTTTTGAAAAAAGCTATTCTAAAGTTTGGTTTAATTTTTGCATTGAGGACGCTTTTGAACGCGTTCATGCGAGGAAAGATCATCTGCGATTGTACTAATTTAGAAATGCTGAGGTTTATTAATTCACCCAAACTTTTTATTGCGGACACCTCTCTCATAAGCGGACAATTTTCGTGAATGGAATTTACTTTATTCAGGTTGTAATCGTTGCGTGTTCCCTTAAGCGGACAAGGACTCTTTTTTTTTTTAAGAACACTCGATTTACCTCTGAGGCGAACAGAAATTGGAAAGGGCAATTCTCTCCTTTCATTGCTTATGTTCATATATATAAAGAGTGTTTTTTATACATATGTAGATCTTCCAAAAGAGGTCACATTAAAACCGTCCTGTAATTGTTGACAATTTTTCGGTATTTTACCAGCTGAGATCATTATTCGACGTGTTGTGAATGAATTTCGCGCTACATACACAACGTGTCACACAATCTGTCAACGTAATGCGCGTATAGGAGAAATTTTGGCCGCTGTGATTGAAAGTGGGGTGAAAGATCTGCGATTATCAATTCGGCGTCGATCCTACAGTTTGGCTTTCGTCTGCCCAATCTGTGAAGAATTTTGCGAAAAGATCTCTGCCAGAAGCCGTATATGATCCATCTCGTATAAGAACTGAAGCTATGAAATTATTTCGGAAGTTCACGGATTACGGTCTTGGGCAGCTTGAAGTCGAGCTTAATTTTTGTCAAAAAATTGTGACTTCGTTGTAGGAGTTTGTGAACATCAAAATTCCCAATTCTGGAGTGAGCTAAATCCAGAAGACACGTGAAATTTAATTACACAAAAAAAAGTGCACTTTTTGGTGTGACCTTTACGCTGGTGTGTAACCAAGCTGGAGCTTGTGCTAATGTCTATTGTCTACCATTATCGGACGATATTTGATTCCAACAAGGTGGAGCTACGTGTCATACTTTCTATTCAACGACAAAGTTAAATTGCGAAGTGGACCAGCGATTTGGCCACCGATATCAGGCGACACTATGCCACTTGATTATTTCTTGCAGTGACATTTTTTCGAATGTTTAGGGTATGAAAGGCGGAAGGCAAAATTTGTTCCAAAATTGTTGAACTTTGAACAAAAACAGCGGCGAATTTTTGGACAAAAACAATGCTGTAACGATGCCCGAGGCTCCATATTCCCCAGACATGGCTCCGTGTGACTTTTTCCTATTTCCAAAAATAAAGAGAACCTTAAAGGGTTCCGCGGATCGCTGAAATGGGGACTATTTTGAAGGCGACAACATTAATGTAGACGAATAAATAAACATTTTTTTCAAAAAACTAAAATTCCCGTTATTATCTGAACACAACTCATATGTATGCGTAAGTTACAGCAGGTTTGCTTTTATTTCGAATTTGTTTATTTTTCCCAGGATGCCAGCAAACCGAAATGCTTTAATTTGAATAGAAAATTAAGTTGTTACGTATGTACATATTTAAAAAAAAAAACTATACACTTGCAAAACTTCAAACATGAAAGTCTTTTCAAATTTAAATAATAAAGCTAATGGAAGATTACTGATCGAATTTTTCCACAACTCAAATGAATATACTTTTTGAACAATGTTTGGGAATTGTTCAAATAGTCACCATCGCCGGATCATTAAGGACGGTTTTACGGTATTTCAGATTCTTAGCTTCATGATTAATTGGCCAACAATTTTAGTTTCAGGCGCTAAGAACATTTATAATATATGTATTAGGATACTAACATCGATTCTACATTCCAGCTCCTATCGCAGATTAGATAAGATATCCTTGATAGTTCATTTAGAAACCGTGCAATATAAAAATATTACAAGGCAAGGGCAACAGGAGAAATTGCAACAGTTGCAGATTGTTTAAGCTATGACAGGCAATGCGGTCGACCTGTTGGTATATTTCTAACGCGATTTAAGGCTTACTGATAAAGATAAAGGAAGGTCGCGACGCCTCGAAAGATTAACACATGGTTTTCATTGTTTTTGAGAAAGCGTTTGACAAGGTTTCGAGAGATCTAATATGGACAGCGCCAAGAATTTAAAAAAAAACAGAATCTTATTTTAACATAAGAGCAATGAATGTTACATAGCATGTCAAAATCGACCTATAGAAGTACGCGAATTTTCACTATTAAAAAAAAAATTATAGATGGAAAACTACAGGCTGAGCGCATCAAAGAATATCATGAAAATAACTGGATCACTGCAATATAAAGCAATAGCAAATTCTCGGCTTCACTGACTAGGTGATGATCCGCGGAATAGTTACATATCCGCCAACATAGCAAATCGTTGAAGAGGCGTAGAAGCACTGCCGATACGTCTAGGCAACATTTTTCAACGGTTCAGAAAAAAAAAGTTTTATGGGAAGTGGGAACTTGAAATCGTATTACCGTATACCATGTGTATGTATGTATGTAAGTAAGCATTTATTATTATTATTTGTAATCAGGTACTTGATTTTATTTGGCACTAATATCGAGAAATTATTATTAAAAATAAGACTGCACTCCAACTTCACATTTTAAACGTGGGTTTTGTTATTTTTGAGCAGAGACGAGTCCGAAAAACATAGACAAGGTCACTGCCTTTCTTAAATAGTATTAAGTGTATTCTTGTTATCCAATCTATTTTAGTACACATACTTAAAAACACATAAAAAATAACATATGGCGAAGCAATGCATCGTGAGTATGAGCTGCTTAATGGAATACCAGGCGCCCAAAATCAAGAACGGGGAACGGACACCTAAAAAAAAAGCAAATTGCCACAAAAAGTATGCAACAAAAAATATGCTAATATTTGAATACCTAACTTTAGGCGCAGATACCTATTGACGTAATAGACGATTAATGTACTTCAATTAGGTTCTCAGATAAGCCTCTTAAGTTGTTCTGTTCACTAAAAAGACGATGTGACCGCGCCCCCACTCATCTTGTGATAAAGGAGATCATTATCCGTTTTCCTACTGTGTATAGCATTTCTCTATTATGCTGCTCTCTGGACTAAATACAGTTGAGACCGTATGAACAACAGCGAGACGGTCTATTATGGATATGTTCTATAGTTTGCGCCAGTTACTTTGTAGAACAAAGTCGTGCCTTAAGATTCTCGTCTGTTTTAGCAGTTTTCCAAGCACGCCTAGCTTTACCTTTAACACACTGAAAAATTGAATTGATAAAGTATGTTCAAATTGCGAAAGCGCTAAAATATTCTAAGAAGAAGGTTCTTAATGCTGTACAATATTTTAAAAAGAACGTACTGCGTAAAAAGTTAGCCGCAAGCCTCGGACAAAAATGAGTACCTACGGACTTTTCATCTGACGGAAAAGCCACTATACGTCGCCCATGGTAAATGCATGTGACACCCGGCCAACGCTCAAGCATGGTGGTGGAAGTATTTTTATATGAGGTGCAATGTCGTGGCGGGGTGTCGATCCAATTAAAAAAATAGAAGGACGGATGAACAGATTCCAATATTGCGAAATATTGCACAATATAATGCTGCCATATGATGATGATCATCTTCCCATCACTTGGACATTTCAGCACGACAGTGATCCAAAGCACACGGCCGCATATACGAAAAATTGTCTGGAAGACAAAATGGTGACGGTTTTTGACTGCCCTTCGTGTAGTCCTGATCTTAAGCCAATTGAGAATTTATGGCAACATCTTAAAAGACAACTCCACTTCAAAAAAATTGGAAACTTTAACATTCTTGTTGACGAAACCAAGTCTCCCTGGCAGAGCATTCCACAGAGCGTTTGCCCCACAGTTTACAAGCTGTAGTCGAAAATCATAGCTATGCTACTATATATAGAATTATATTTTAATAAATATTAACAAAATTCCTTCCAAAAATGTCAGCGTTTCTAATTATTCACTGCATATGTAGATCCGTGCACCTGCATTCTCGCTTATTTCAGCTTATAACTTTTTTTTTTATAATGAGCCCGCGCTCAAGGGGTTAGTGTACCCTTAAAATGTTCGTACACAGCGCGGGCGAAGGAAATTTAGGGAGGAAGAAAAGACAAGTACCGATGTAAAGTATTTTTAAATGTTTGTAAGTTATAACGAGCAGGAAATACAGAGATTGGCAGGGCATTCCATAAGCGAGTTGTACGGCTTAGGAAAGAATCACGATATTTTAGAGTACGTCCGAAAGTGGGGTTGAGGATATACTGATGAACATTCATAGCGAGACCGGTGTTACAGTTAAAAGTTTGAAGGGGCGGAATGCAACAGCGATTTCTATGGAGCACTGATGGTGAAAATAGCGATAAAACAGAGTGAGACACGAGACCTTACGTCGGTGTTCGAGGGTGTCCATTGTTTGAGTGATATTAGTATCGCCTATGAGTTTTATCGCACGGTTTTGGGTCCTATCTAGCAGGTGCAGAAATATTTTGGGCTCACCCGACCAGTTGTGGGCATTGTACTCCAATTTCGAGCGGATAAATGCCTTATATATTGAGGCCAGATCAGAGGGGATGAAATATTTCTTACATCGCTTGAGGAATGACATTTCGCAGCATTTTTGATGACACCGAATATGTGGTCATTCCAACGTAAGTTTTCATTGACACACATACCGAGAATGGAAAGTTGTTCGGTTTCGACGATGGAAGTGCTATCCATGGGTAATGGCTGGGTATTAAAATTTCGCTTTAATGACAGCAGACAGCATTGATTTTTGCAAGCATTGAATTCCTACTGTCATCAGCATCAGCAGAATATATTGGATAAGAAGTAGCTTGCTACTACACGAGTGCGAAAGTGGATTCGTCCCGTTGAAGATTCGACGTAGGCGGTGACAAAGCATAATCTGGGAGTGTTGAGCTAGCCACAAAGTGTGCAGCAAACAGATTGGTCTTGTCCAAAGAGCTGACAGCTGGAATGTCATTGTAAATGAGCGTTGGGATGGAGGATGAGGCAGAATTTCTAATGCTTTTGACGAACGACCAAAAATGATTACTACATTTCGGACATTGTAGTATTTTTTGCCTCAATTTTTGGTCGTATTGAAATTTCACGCGCTTGAGAAAGACGTTGCAGTCATTCCTGGGCACGTATGAACTTTTTTCGGTTTTCCTCTGTCGGGTTGGTCTTATAGGACCGAAAAAACATTTCTCTAACCCTGATAGCCTCTTTACAGCTCGAGTCGTACCATGCCTTTTCTTTTGGTCTGATACTCTTAATCCGATTAGGGATAAGGTTTCTCATTTGAAAGAGAATGGTATCTGTGATCATATCAGCAGCGGCATCCACGTCGTTATCGAGGAAATATAACGACCAGCTAAAACTCTTAAAGAAGTTGTTAAGTCCGCTCCAATTGGCTTTCTCGTATTGTCATACGGTTCTTTTAGGAATCTTTTCTCTAACTGTGTGGTGGGTGTACGAGAAATTAGCTGATATGGCACAATGGTCCGACGAGCCTAGGAGTTAAAAACAAGTCCAGGCAAGCCAACTTGATGGACTGAATAAGACAATTAGATTTTTTTCCCCTAAACGCTCAATTAATCGATTATCGGTGCCATAATAAGCCGAAAATGCAACTTAATGCACGTAACTGACCGCGAATTTTGGTAAAAAATTGAGTGACCTGTAAACGTTGCTGAAGCGCATACCTTTCCATGATTAAATGGTAGACAATCTGGAACACAAATATGAAATGCGTGAGTTCAGAAAATAATTTTTGGAAAGATGCGCCCATTTTGATTCTGATGAAAAAAGATGACAGAATAATTAAATAAATTGATGGCGTGATGATCATGACCTCATCTCTCTTCTCATTGTTTTGTGCGACATGTCATTTATGGACCTACGGCCTTTCGCCGACACCAAAAGGTGAGAAAGTGAAAGACTTTCAAACGCAAAGATTTTAGTTTCGGATGGTTTGCCGTTGCCTGCCGAATTTATTGTTTTTATTTTTAGTATAGCTGCCAGGAGTTAACCGCACATATAATCCCCACGACTCATTTACCGCTGTCCTTACCAACACCGTCGTAAGAAGGAACTTCAAAACACCCAAACATTAGAACAGAATATTGGCAAACCAGCAGAGGGACAGAGAATGCGGCATGTGTTTTTTATAATTGCTACGAGAGTGTACTCACCTTTACTACAATAGATTTCCCAAGAATCAGATTTTCAAATGAAAACAAAAATGAATATTTTTTGTCTTAAAATGTTTGTTTTTTTTATTTATTTAAAGTTTTTCATTTTTTTCGTTAGTCTCTTTTTTGTGTGTTTTTTTTTTGTTTTTTTTTTTTTCCTATAGTTAGTATTGACATTATATATATATGTATATATATATGCGTATGTATATGTATAACATTTAATTTTATACAATAAATATGTAATGAGATGAAAAAAAATAATAAAAATGGTTTTAAAAATATTCCTTAGAACCTACACAAAGAACTAGTAAAACTTTGAGGAATCTCATGACAACAAAATTACTTTTGTATTGTGTTTTTTCCAGCAGATTAAGAAGATTTAACACTTTTTTATGGCTGTCTATATTTAAATAGTAATTTTACAAAGCTTATGGGCGGAAGAGTTTTTTTAATAACATAAATTAAAGGAGATCGGTAAGGTTTTTTTTTTTCCTGCGCTCGGAATTTACTATCATTTTGTCAATTCAATTGGATTATAAGATCAAATTAGAATTATCTGCTGAATAAAGCCCTCACAAGAAAGACTGAATTTCACATTTTGTGTGCCCATATGTAAAAAATAAAATAAAAATAAATAAATGAACTCTATTTACAACTGCTTTGTGTAGCAATGATGTATAAACTAGAGCACATCGTTTCTTATATAATATTGAAAATTATTCTCTTTTGTTTTTGGCAATTTCTGGAATTGGTAATCAGTTTATTTTGAATCGAAAATAAATCAAATTTTTACATAAACAAAATAAAGAAAATTACACAATTCATTCACACCAAATAAACAAACTATTTTTTTTATTTTAATCATAAAATTGTTTTTAGTCATAGTTTTTTTTGTTTATTCAAGAAAAATATTTGTTTTTCTCTATATCACATTTTACAATGAAATCAAAAGGTTTAATTTCAAGAGTTATTAATTGTTTTAACTCGACTGATCAAAAGCAAATTAAGAAATCGCCTCGTTAAATATTTGAAATGTACGAATACAACTACATGTTTGTGTAGGTCTACTTACTATACGTTTAATGTAAATATAAAAAATAATATTCTATTACTATAACAATAATGTCTGTCTCTATTCGTTCTATTAAGTTTTTTTTTTTTGTTTTCTTATTTAATCTGATATAAATAAATGAAGAAAAGAAATTGAAAACATAATTTCGTTAAGATGAATTTGTTTTTGCTTGATTTATCCGTACTACTAAGCCGTATTTATTCTACACGAATTTTGTTCAAATTTTGGCAACTTTTGTTTTTACAATTTTTCGCATTTTCGCATTTAAAGTATTTCTTTTTTGTTTTTTGTTTTCTACTGACGAGGTTTATTTTGAACTTTAGCCGGTCTAAATGGCTTTTTGTTTTTACCATTGACTTTAAAAGAATTCAGAATCGAATTAAGGTATTTTGTATACATTTGTTGGCTTCGTTTAGAGAAGCAACAACAACTACTCTGATTGTAAGGAAGAAATAAATTTTAAGACAATAAACAAACTAGGAAAACTGTTCAAAATAATATATGCATATGTATAAGACAAAACGAGTCCTTAAAGTACACACAAATAAATTGCTTTGCCTAACATGAGAATCCACCAATTTCTTCCTCTTTCTCTACATTCCTTTCTTCCTTCGGTTTCATTTTCTACCGACATCTTCACAGATCGTATGTAGCTTCTCCATTTCACTGTTTGTCACAATATTTATGGAGCTTACTTTCGCTCTTTGATAAGCGACAACTGTATTCTCGCCTAAGCATTTTATGCAAACATATCCGATAAGAACAGCAATTCCGACAGTAAGAATACGAATCAAAGGATCCACGTACAGTTGTATTACAACCCAGGCACAAGCCCCTGCAACACACATCAGTGTTACCAAGATGATGGTTTTGGCCCAGTGTTGGATGGTGAAGCCTTTTTCCCAATCAAGTCTGCGAAAAATAATTTTAATTTGAGTAAAAAAAAAACATATCTCTGATTTATACATACTTTTTCGCCTTTTCAATTTCGTAAGGTGACCCACACACCTTACAGGAAAGTATCGCATCCGTATTGCTACTACAACTTTCAACTAACCAGCGCTTCAGGCACTCATGATGTACAGAACTTACATCTCCTGTGCATTTACATGGTTGAATTAATGGCTCTGGCTTATCATTGTCATAACAGATCCAACAATCTTTCTTCAATAAAAATGATTGGCCCTCCTCTGGCGATAGTCCTTTACTTTCACCCGATGTGCTTGGTATGCTCGGATCAATTTGACGACTAAGCAATTTTCTTGGATTTAAAATCCATAATTGTTCTGGAGCCATAGAATTCCATAGGCAACAAGGAAACCACAATGCTACACCGATTTCAGCTATGCGAAAAACAATATCGTGCCAGTTGCGTGAATAGACAGGGACTCTAAAAATAGAAAAAAAAAAAAAAAAAAACCAAATTAAACAAAGATTGATAAGCAAAGCAATGCCATAACATTAAACATACTTTTTCTTCCAAAAATCACCAAGTGTTTCCGATGTTAGGAATCCCACAATCACAATCAACATAATTGCTTGACTCAACAGGCCAAGTCGTGATTGATGCAATTGTGATGCATTGACAATGGCTTCGCTGGGACCAAGAATCTTACCACTTTGATCGTAAACGAAGCCACCTCGCAATTTAAAGAAGACTTCAACACCATAAATTAGAAAGAAGACGACGACAATGAGCAGAAGAGCCGCATACAGACCGTTAAAAATGTGCGCGTAGGTTTGGCTATCGGGGATGATTAGTGAGGAAAACACTTCCACTCCGAACAGACTGTATAGGAAGAAGTTGAAAGCGACAAAACCGAGAAAACTTTTCGACAGGAATTGCGATTTCTCCCATCGAATGTCGCGTAGATGAAATATCTGCAGGAAACAACAAGAAAATAAAAAACATTGTTAAACAGATAAATATCAATTTAAATCTACCTCTATCTCACAGAAAGAAAATACAAAAAATCAGTTGAAAACTGCTACTACCGACTAATTTTCATATACTTTATTCTATATTGCAAATGATATATATACAACTTTAATATTCTTCTTAGCAGTATACATGGATTGTACTTGCATAGTTTACTTCCAGCAGTCACTGACATCTAGTTCTAGTTCCCAAATTTAATCTCAAACCAAAAAAAGAACAATATGCTGATAGCAAGATTAAGCTCAAAATGTCAGAAACGCTGTCAGAACAAATATAATTTCATTTAATCCACCAATCCCATAATAATATAACCTAACCGAACCACAATAATGCAATTTGCACTCAGAATAACACAACAAGATAAAATTTCGTGACGCGTCATTCCCTAATAAATAATTAAAGATACGAGTATGTGTGAACAAAGTCCCATCAGTTCATTTGCACTAGAAGTTCGCACTTGAATCAGGCGCAAAAGATAAAGGGTTGTAACTACTCGCACCCTCGCAGTACGTTTGCACTTGAATTTTTGTTTATATTTTGTTTTAAGATTACCCGTGGGTTTATCAGTTCATTTATAACAACCATTCCCTGGTTCGAAAATAATTTTCCCAATTATTGCGATAGAAACAAAAGAAATAAGCCGCCAAAAGAAATACTCGTACAAAATGAGTGTTAAACGTGTTTTTCTTTTTATCGCAGGTAAGCGAGAGCTCTGACAGTTGAATGAGACATGGTAAATAATTAATTAGGTATGTACTCGTACATCAAAGTTCTTCAAATAAATTAATTGATATAATTTCCGTTTCATTGTAATTAGTTCTTCTGAATCTAAACTGCAACGAATACAGATTTATCAATTCCCGAAAGAAAGAGTTCAAATTTAAAACTAAAGAATTTTTCAAACAAAAGTAACATGGATTTTGAATAAATGTATGTACAGCCTAGTCCTAATGTATTCAAAATGAGTTAAGATATCTACAATCCTATTTTTATTGATTAGCTGCAATTATCAAAAGTTAAATTAATCGTGTATTACTAGTCGAATTCCGTCTGTCAAACTGTGTGCATGGATTAGGGTGATAAATGACAGCAAGTTGTTCAGTCATCTTCAGAAATTATTGATTATAATTAGAGACATTAGTCGCTAGTAGACAAAAAAAACCATGCCAAAGAAAGTCAAGATCAACAAGAAGAACGCTATTCTAAACTGTGAACAATGAGTTCTGTAAGCAAGCACATGCAAGGTCAATAACTGTGTTGAGTATAATATTGAAAATGAAAAACCGTCCATTGAAAGCTGATTTTAAAATTTGGTAAGGATACAGAGTACAAAGTTATATATATGTTAAAAAATATATTTTCAGAGCTCTTATGATCACGGACTATCTGCTTATGTCAATTTTGAATATGCCTGGCGCACAATTAACTAAATACATTTAACTAACTAAATAAAATAAACCAGTCTGCGCCGTCATACGGCTCATAACTCTATACGGAAGAGATCCAACAATGTGACGAACCAGCTAAATGGCCTCAGATAATAACGGATTCAGCCTTGACGATTAAAGGACAGTGACCTGTTCGGACCCTTAACAGCACTTGAACAATAGATCGCGGAATGTTTGGACCCTTAACAGGCCAGGCTATGTACAGCCGAACAATTAGCAGAGGCCCTTGACTGCTATCATGCAGATATCACCCCCATCCAGGATGTGCGATAGGGTGAGCCGAGCAAAAGGAGGATGAAAAACAGTGATATCTACTATCGCGATTGCGACGGAGAATAGAAACAGCGCTTATGGCAATTCGCATTAATGCTAAATTTACCAACATTATGTTACCCTAACATACGCTCATGCCGCAACGGAAGGCAAAGACGACGCCATCGAAGAATGTTTCTATGAGCTCCTCGACAAGACAAATGTATGAGCAACGTCCAAAGTATTACATGAAAATCGCTCTAGGTGATTTTAACGACAGGATAGGAAATGGGGACATAATTGATGGGACATCTACACGACAACCCGTCTGGCAACGGACTTATTGACTTTCCGGCGGAACGTACGAGGGCGGGTCAATAAGTCCGTAACTTTTTGAATTTCTGACCTCTTTACTGAAACAGCAACACTGCTCCTGTCAACAGGCATCTGTCAGTTGACTCCTGTCAAAATTTAAACTTGCTGCGTCAGTTAGTTTGTGTTTGACAGCTATTTTTATCAGACTACTCACTAATTTGAGGAGAAAATGGAAAAAAGTCAATTTCGTGTGCTTATTAAGCATTATTTCTTGCGAAAAAAAACCATTACCGAGACCAAGGCTAAGCTTGATAAATACTATGGGGACTCTGCACCATCGATTTCAATGGTAAAAAAGTGGTTTACTGAATTTCGTTGTGGCCGTACAAGCACTGAAGATGCCGAACGTCCTGGACGCCCAGTTGAGGTCTCTACACCCGAAACAATCGAAAAAATTCACGATATGGTGTTGGCCGACCGAAGATTGAAAGTGCGAGAGATTGTGGAAGCCGTAGGGATCTCGCATGGCTCAGTGGTTTCAATTTTGAATGATCACTTGGGCATGAGAAAGCTTTCCGCAAGATGGGTGCCGCGTTTGCTCACAGTCGACCACAAACGCAATCGTGTAACAACTTCACAGGAAGGTTTGGCGTTGTTTAATCGCAATATGGAGGAGTTTTTGCGCCGTTTTGTAACCGTGGACGAAACATGGATCCATCACAACACACCAGAGAACAAACAACAGTCAAAACAGTGGGTTTCTAAGGGTGAATCGGCGCCAAAGAAGGCCAAGGTGGGTTTGTCAGCCAATAAAGTTATGGCGACTGTTTTTTGGGATGCACGCGGGATAATCCACATTGACTACCTTCAAAAGGGAAGAACAATCAATGGGGAATATTATGCCAACTTATTGGACCGATTCAATGACGATTTGAAAAAGAAAACGACCTCATTTGGCCAAGAAAAAAGTTCTTTTCCACCAAGACAATGCAAGGGTGCACACATGTGCAGTTGCCATGGCAAAAATCCATGAATTGGGCTATGAATTGCTCCCTCATCCACCCTATTCTCCAGATTTGGCTCCGAACGACTACTTCTTGTTCCCAAACCTGAAGAAATGGCTTGGTGGAAAAAGATTTGACTCCAATGATGAAGTCATCTCGCAAACAAAGGCCTATTTTGAGGACCTCGACAAATCATTTTTTTTGGAAGGGATAAAAAAATTGGAGAAGCGTTGGACAAAGTGCATAGAGCTCAAGGGAGACTACGTTGAAAATTTAAATTATTTTTTTATCAAAAAATCTGTTTTAATCCAAAACTCACGGACTTATTGACCCGCCCTCGTAATATCACGGTTCCTCATCTCAACCAACACAGTAGGACATGGTCGCCTCCAGATTATGAAACGCTTAACCAAATTGATCATTTTGCGAGTATTCTGAATTTTCGAACTTTCCGGGTAGCCAACATTGACTCGGATCGCTATCTTATTGTAGCCAAGATAAAAACATGGATTTCCCAATCGCCGTAGCAAAGTAGATATAACGTAGAAACGCTGCAATCGCAAAAGACCAGCAGAACAGTCGTAGAAAGTTTATCCCGAAATCTCTCTGTAGAGATGAAAAAGGAAATCTCGTAGTAGAGTCACAGTCGGTGCTGAGAATGTGGAAAGACTTCTTCTCCAGATAGCATAACGGCAAAGAAGCTTAACATGACGCCGTCAGGTAGAATTGATCATTCAAATCAGGCATTGATACCCAATAGTCACCCTGACTAAGCTAAGCTTAAATCCAACAAAGCTTAACTGCCGAAATATTAACAGATGCTAGAAGTGGTTTTGTATTATAGAGGTATAAGGACTTTGACAAACTATAGAGGTTAAAGTCTTCTCAACATTGCGTAGAAGCCTTTTGTCAACAATCTCATTGGCCCCTATCAGAGTGGTTTCAGGCTAGGAAAGTTCATAATCGACCAAATTTTCACCATCCGCCAGATACTGGAAAAAAAACTCAATAAGTCCAAATCGATACCCACCCGCCGTGTCTAGTTCTGACATACCTGCCAAACCCGTTCGTCTATGAAAAATGACGCTTGCTCCGTCAAGGTCGGTAATGAAAAAAATCGAGACTTTCCATATAGGCGACGCGTTGTCATGTGATTTTTTCAACATCATTCTTGAAAGAATTGTGCCAAATTCGGAACTCATCTCCAAAATTCTGTTCAATTACACATTACAGTTACAGTTACATAGGAAGAACCAAGGGAGCTGCCAATGAAGCGTTTGCTACTGTAGAAGCAGAAGAGGTAAAGATGTGTTTAGCGGTCAATGAAGGAAGAAGAAAGAGGGATACACAACATCGACGCCTAGGACAAAACGTTACGATAGGCAGTTAAGACTTTGAGGTTCTAAGGGACTTTATGGCTTTATATACCTCGACTCCAATAACAACACAAGAAGGGAAATCATAAGAACAATCACTCTTGTTAGCCTGTGTTTCTTTGGGCTTAGAACGCAACCAAAAACAACCAAATAAAAGACACCCCAGACCTGCCTTAGGGCGTAGACGCGTGAACACTGGCGAAAGTGAGTGGTCGACAGAAACGTCGTTTTTTTTTTTTTTTTTTTTTACACTCAAGAGGGTATTACTACTCTTAAAATGCCGGAGCACGTGTTAAGTTTTTCGGAAAATTGGATAGAGAGAGAGAGAGAAAGATTTTTGGGCTCAGTGGTTATTTTGCTCCATGGGTGGCATCCAACATTTAATGGGGAGACTAAATTACTAGTGTAAATTGGACTTCATGTTATATTTAGGCAACCATTCATCTCACAAGATTTTATTTGTCTGAAAAAAAGTCTTTCAGTCACGGCTGGTATTGAACCCCGAACCGTCCGATTGGGAAGCCAACACACTACCACTTGAGCCACGGCCACCCACATTTGTATTAATGGAGGACGACTTCATCTTAGGTAGCGCACACAAATGGAAAGGGACCTCAACCAACTTCATGTGCGCAACTGGAAGCAGATGGCAAAAGGCATGCTAGCTCAGGCCCTGATTCACCCCGGACTGTAGCGGCATGTAAGTAAGTAAGTAAGGAATCGAATCGCTATACGTCTGTATAAGATCGTATTGGCCTAAGACCTAAAGTCAAATGGCCATCGAAGATGGATATTCAGAGAAAAATCATTCTCAGTAGCGATGTACATTTTTGGTACTGTGTCAATTGTCTGCCCTGCACGAGTGATTAAACACATTAAGACTCTTTTCTTTGGGGATACATAAAATCTGTGGTCCATTCCACTGATACAAAAATTGTTGAAACCGAGGTGAAACTGCTTGAACATCGGCCGAATTATTCGAAAAAGTTCTTCAATTTGAATGTTATATTTCATAACTAAAGGTATCAATTATACTTCAATCCAATATGCAAATTTCAATACATGTCTTTTTATTTAAAAAAACTGATTGGGGGGCATGTAATGGAAAAACCTGTTCATATTATATCTGTCTCGTATGTTAGTAATACCACGATAGTTCAACTGACACTTTAAATTAATGAAAAGTAAAAAGCTCGGGAACAAGATGTGATCATACATATTCGGAGAGAGGAAACCTTTTTTTCAGATTGTGTGTATATCGGCTAACCGAAACATATGGTAACAATTTTTCGTTGCCGCAGCAGCCACTTCAGCCTATCTGTGTGTATGATGAGTGATTGGCGTAGGGATGAATAAATGGAAATAGCACACGAAATTCTTTATTTTTCTGGCTTGTGTATCTTTATTTTGTGATACACTTTCATTCATGATTTTCTTAAGTACGGTTGTATGCGACTGAGTATCTCACGATTTCCTAACAATTTCTTACACATTGATCAAATCGATATTTTTGTACTTTATTTTGTATTACATTTGCACAAATCACGTTTGTGGTTTGTATTATTTTTGCATACATACGTCTATATGTAGATACATTTTTTTTCTATTATTGCATTATTTCTGTTTTTATCATTGTTTAAATTGTTACAATTACTGATAGGTAGTTTTTTGTTTCCAAAATGAATAGAAAAGCTCGCAAATCGGGAGCGCAGTGTTGCATTACTGATTGCAAACGTACAAAAAGAAATCATACGCGTGTTAGATTATTTCGATTTTCCTCTCTTGTTCTTAAAGAACCAATCGGGAAATATTTTAATATGTGATCGCCATTTTGATCCTAATGTCTTGTGTAAAAGAAGATTGAAGTGTGGATGAGGATTGCTTAGATGAAGCAGACAGCGATCTGCCCAACGGGTTCATCTGTTGAGATTTAGTTGAAGGAGTTCTTTAATTAAGACGATTACTTGAGACGGCTATAGCAATGTCATCCGCATAGGCAATCACCGTGCTACCACCCGCTTCCAGGTATATCAGCAGTTCATTAACCACTAAGTTTCAGAGAAGGGAAGACGACACCGCTTTGCGGCGTACCTCTGCCAACACATCTTTTAGCAGAAGCCTCACCCTGTTTAGCATAAGACTGATCAACTCCTCAAGTGAGTCGTTTACCTATAGAGTTGACAGCGCAGTCGTGATTGCGAATGTGTTGACGTTGATAACATCCTTCTTACTTTTTACTACCAGAATGTGAGAGGTCTTCGCACTAAAACCAACGCTGTTCTACGCCAGCGTGAAACCTGACTGAAACCAATCTGATTTCCGACATAAAGAACCAGGAATTGTTCCCCCCTTTTTTAATGTTTTTCGCGACGACGATCCTACCCGGCCGAATGATGATTCCCACTGTCGGGGCGTCCTACTGGCGATCCACAACAGTCTTAACTCTTCTGCCATTACCATTTCTTAATCCTCTAAAGACGACTTTGTCGCAATAAAAACATCTCTCCCCTTCAAGTCCCTTTAAGTTATATGTTGCTACATCCTACTAGCTCAACCTATTGAAACCTTCCATCTTACTATCGATGCGATCGACCAGTTACTTGACCTGTCTGACTCTATTGACGATATCCTTATTTTCGGTGATTTTAATCTTCCTCAGCTACAGTGGACTCCTTCAGATGATCGTTTTTCATCGCTTCAAATGCTAACTTAGCTAAGGAATGCCACTCTCTCATGCTACGGTTTTCATAAAGCAAACTTTCACAAAATCAGTGACTATCTCAGTAGATCCGATCCCCCTTTAACTTTCACAACCTAAGCATAAATGATGCCTTATCCATTTTTTATAGAGAAATATTTAATTCTTTTTCCCTTTACATTCCGTTTTCCCGCCTTAAAACATCATCTATTAGTTCTCTCTGGTATAATCGCAAGCTTCGTTAGTTTCGAAATAAGAGAAACAAGTCATCAGCAGATCCTTTTTGAACTATTCCAACTATCTTGGCGTTTATCTTCATTTCACCGAACTTTACGATTCCCTTTGCCAGCGCTACCTTAACAATACGCAAGTCAGCCTTATAAACGACCCTAAGTCCTTTTTCCAATTTGTTAACTACAAAAGAAAGTCCGATGGCTACCCTGCTTCGCTCTCTTTCAACAAAAAGTCTTCAACCGATCCACTCTCCATTGCCAACCTATTTGCCACCTTTTCCAAACAATCCTTTACCAACAACTCCTTTGTACCGGATCTATCCTATTTGAATTACCTACTGAATTTCTCCAATGGCCCACTACTCTCTCACACCCTAGACCCGTCTTATATAAGTTACATGAAATTAATGACGAATTCACACCCGGCCCAGATGGCCTCCTTAAAAAATGTTCTTCCTCTCTTTCCCTTGCTCTTTCTAATCTCTTTCGTCTATCCCTGCCACAAGGAGAATTTCCTCAGGCTTGGAAAAGCTCCTTCATAACCCCGACCTACAAAAAAGGATCAAAGAACGAAATAACAAACTATCGCCCAATCGCCAAACTCTCCCATATACCCAAACTCTTCGAAAGTATTTTGTATGAGGCTCTAAGCTTCCAATGCAAATCACATATTTCCCCTAGGTAACATGGCTTCCTGAAGGTTAGGTCAACCACCACAAATCTCGTTGAATTCGTATCCGTTGCCCTCTCTGCCCTAGAAAATGGCAACGAAGTCAATATAGTTGCAACTGATTTTAGCATGCCCTTCGATAAAATCTCACATCGATTAATACTCTTCAAATTGTCTGCATTCGGCTTTGAACCTATACTGTTAAAATGGATATTCTCTTACCTCGAAAACCCTTTTTACAGTGTTCGTTTTAGGTCAGCCCACTCGGTCCCCTATGTTAACCATAAATGATCTCGACAGGATCATCAGACACTCGTCTGTCTCCCTTTATGCCGACGATAACAAGTTTTTCAAAACCATTTGCTCACCCCATGACTCCTTCCTCCTTCAAAAAGACCTTGATAGTTTTTCGATCTGGTGCCTCAAAAATTGTTTGGAACTTAATATACCCAAATGAAAATCCATGACCTTTTCACAAAGGCGGCACCAACCTCCCCCCCGACTTAACTTTCTCCACAACCAACCTATCTACTCCGTTCAATCTCTTCGAGACCTCGTCATTTTGTGTGATAGAAAGTTCCTAGAGTACGCCAGTCAAGAGTGGTCCCCATATCATCGTGTTTATATCTCGAGAATCGAAAGCATCCAGCGCCGATTTCTTCGATTTGTTCTTCGAGGTATGCCCTGGAACAATTCTTTTATTCCGCCCCCCTATCAAAACCGTTTCAATCTTACCAACTTAAACACCCTTGAGGAACGCAGAGATGCTGCCGACTTTCTCTTCCTTCATCGACTCCTTTTAGGTCACGTTGAATGCGCATCCATCCACAACTCAATTTTCCTCAACGTTCTGAAATAGTTGGCATAAAGGCAATAATTATTGCAAAATGCAAGGAAAGTACACCTGATTGGTTTTGGTCTGATAGTTCATGCCTTGAGCATAAAATAAAAATTGCAGAATATCTTATTTTAGTTCTACTACAAAAGCATTGCTCTTGGGCGGTTGAAAAAAAAAAGAACGTAAGCGCTACTGCTAGACTAGACTAAAAATACATAAGTACGAGTACGTATCGAACAATTTCAACCTGTGTAAATAAAAACAAAAGATAGCGCATGTACGGATAGGTATCTATTGTACTTACATACCTAAGCGCACACAAGAAAATACAAAAAAAAAAAAAACAAACAAGCACAAAACGAGTTTTGACGGTCTTTTTTACCACCTTTCTAGTATTTTGGGGGGGAAAAAACAACAAATACTTTAAAGCTCCGGGAGTGGATTAACTTTTGAGAGCAAAAATATTCTGAAAAGTTTGGGGGTCGTGTTATAGGGGGGGTGTCCCATACAAAAATTTACTAACTTGGTGTTATATGGTTGCTTTGGAATATTTGTACTTTAATTAGTATACATATTGTCGATCATTAATTGCTTAGTTGATTCATTTGTTAATCATATCACACTATGTACTATATTGCCATCACTTGTAGATTCTCATTCTTTTAATTTGACTAATATCGTATTTCCCAAACATTGTACACTTTACGCTATCTTATTTTCAACGGAACTTCTTTCATTAAATTTAGTCCAACTTTGATAATATTCTCCTAACTCCTACTTACTGTATAAAAGTTTATGTCATACGAAGTTAAATTGATTATCTCACAATACAGACCTCTGGTCGCTGGACTTGGTGTTGTAAGAATTTAATGAATATTTGTTTTTTTTTTATTTTTATCGGTGGAACTTAACTAGTGCGATTTTATTTTTTGTCGCTTTGTTTTTCGAAACTTGCACACATCGACTGCATCAATCACTCGTTCTTCAACATACAATGGTCTTTGGTAATACAAATATACAAGGTGAATGTGTCATAATTTTTGCAAATGGCGTCCAGTGTCATTGTCTCTGTTGTAGACAGATAGAGAATTAATTGACAAGAACCAATGGACCGACACACACCTGAAGAACGCGAAATGATTGTTATTGCTTATTTGACCAATTTTCGGTCTGCTGTTTTAACGCAGCGTGAATTTCGTCGTCGTTTTCCTCGTCGCCCTGGACCATGTGCACGGAAAATTAAGCGTTTGGCTGAGTGTCTGGTGGAAACTGGGTCTCCTAGAGATGCCGCAAGAAGTGGCCGGCCCCGTATTGCTCGCTCGACCGAGAATATCACCAGGTGGAAGAAAAGAATGATTTTGTATCCAAAATCATAATGCGCGACGAAGCCCATTTCCACTTAAGTGGTTATGTGAAAAAACAAAATTTGCACTTCTGGGGCACGGAGAATACACATGAAATGCACGAAGAGCCATTGCATCCCTTCAAAGTGACTGTTTAACTTAAACTTAAACCATATTATGTGTGATTCGGCAGTTGTAAGTCAGATTTTGCTGGCGAGCGCTGGTGTTTTTATAATTCAAAGAAGATGTTTGTTTTACTGAGGCGAGAAACATTTCAAATACTAGATGGAGTGAAAAGTGAACTCCTTGGGAATTAAAAAAAATTTATTTTTTAAATGTTTTTTTATATTATTCAATTTAGTCCCCTTCTAGTTTGATACACTTATTTCAGCGATTTTCCAACTTCTTGATCCCGTCCGAAAAGTAATTTTCCGGAAGGTCTGCAAAATACTCCTCCGTGGCGTCGATGATTTCCTCGCCTGAGTTGAATTTTTTATTGATGAGCCTTCTTTTGATGTTTGGGAAGAGATAATAGTCCGAGGGATCCAAATCTAGTTACCAATCGACGCCAAAAGTCCGCCCGATTCCGCATTAGCAAGTCCAAACACTCTTTCGAAGTGCTCTCGCGTTCGTGTTTTTGGTCATTCGCGGCACCCAGCGGCAGGATAACTTTTTCTTATGCAGAATATTGCCTAAAATATGGCGTGTGTGCTCAGTACTGATCTTTGTGGTATCTACTAGCTCGCGCACCCTTCACTTTCCGATCAGCCAACACCGTTTCATGTATTTTTTTGACATTTTCCTCTGTAACCGCATCGGAGGGCGGTGGCCGCTGCGGACTTGATCGGTAGTGGAGTTGCGGCCACCACGAAAACTCTCGAAACCAATATTTGACGGTGTAATCTGACGGAGCATTAGCCCCATAATATTTATCCAACTTTTCTTTTGTTTCCTTCGCCGTTTTGCCTCTCAAAAAATAATGTTTTATGAGAGAACGAAAATCGTTTTTGTCCATACTCAACATGATGCCAAACACGTCAACAACAATCAGCTGTCTAAACAAAACTAAAGACAGTATCGGACTGAAATTTGGCATGTCTGCCTAAATATGAACGGACTTCAAGGCAGCATAACCTTTTTTGCAGTAGCAGCGCATTCTGGCGGTCAAGGATGTCACTTTTCACTCCATCTAGTATACTTGCCATGATTATTGGGACGTGGTCGACCATTTACAGTGCGAGACGACAGACCGCCGGTTTGGTGCGGCAATTGCAGTGAAAAAGTGATTGGCCCTTACTTTTTTGAAGCACAACCGTAATCGTAACAGGTGAGCGCTACAGACATGCTAAACGAGTTTTTTTTTCTTGCCGCAATTGGCTGAATTGGGCCTCGAGCATTGTTGTTTCCAGCAGGGCGGACCACCGTGTGATCTATCGTTTTGGCGATTTGAACTGGCCGGCCAGATCGCCACATCTAACGGCGCCAGACTTCTTCCTTTGAAGCTTTTTAAAATCTTGCGTTCACCACAACAAACCACAAACCTTGCAAGTCATCAAATCAACTTATCGTGAAAACAAAGCCCAATTTTTTTCATTTCTAATAAAATAGCAGCCAATTCACATTATGACATTATTTTCGCCCCACTCTGTATCTTTGTACTTAATTTGTTCCTCACATATTATATACCCAATAACTATCGGCTGTAATCCCGTGAATAAAAAAATCACATTTTTAAATAAACTGAATAATATACGAACAAACTAGTGCACACATACACGTATTTTTGGTCGACCTAAAATGGGTACATCATAATTAAATTATACTAAACTTGGATTGTGTTAATTATTTTGAAAAACAAGCGGCGTCATTGAATATTGAATAAAATTATCGGTGCTTATGCGTATTTAGGCAATTTAATCGAAAAGTTGTTCAGACCTTTATCTGCGTGTGTTTATATCTTAATTATAACAATGCGTTCATCACACAGGTCAGCCCTTGGCAAAAAAATACATACGGGTGTGAATCAACCGAATAATATGGATGAGTTTTACAATATATTAGGTTCAGGTTTCGGAACACGTTAGAAGATTTATTTCTGAGTATTTAATGTTTTAAAATCGATGTGCCAGTATCTCTTCTATGTACGACATTAAAAAAAACTTGCATTTTTGTGGCTCTTAACAATTCAAATATTAAAAGCTCTCGAATGTTAGGTCGACAGTATTATTTTTAGTGAGCCATTAAGTTCCACACCGTGTGTGGAATGGCTTCTCTCGTTATTTAATAATAGAAAATCAAATTTGAGTTTACGGAGATGTCTTCTATAATGACATACCTTTTCTAACGATGCTTTTATCCTACGTTTCAAATATAGATCGATTCTAGTCGATGAAATAAAATACTTTTATCAATTTAGCTGAAGCCACTCATTTATGGTATATTTCTCTGTATGATGATAGTTCTTGCACACTTGATATATGATTGATTTCAATGATCAACTCTCAAAGTAGTTAAGCAAATAATGGGAAAAAAACTATTCAAAATCAGTTCTTCAATGGAGAAAAAAATAAAGATAAAATGTGCATAACACTGTACTCATTTCATCTTATATATATCACTTCACTTGTCGTGAATATGGTCATCACATTGTTTTTTAGCACAGCAAAACATGTACGAGGCATATGGTATGTTCGACTAGTGTCTTCAAGTTTTAATTGAAAAATCATTCCCAAGTTTCTTGGACTGCCTGCCATAAACGGCAATTTTTTTTTTATTATTTATTTAGAAACTTCTCTTAATAAAAGGCTTAAGTTCTAGTAATTGCGGTAACCACAGATATATCGAGGTGACAATATTCGTTGGAATAACCACATTTTCGAAGTCACTAAAAATGCAGCAAAATCATTAGATTTCATCAAGCTTCAATGCATAAGGCATTTATCCACCCAAAATCGGTATACAAATACCCACAAACGTTGAAGAACTCCTTAGACCACCTTCCACTTGCTAGGTAAAATTCAAAAACGTGCGATGCAACTCATAGGTGATGCTTATATTATCCAGTCAATTGACACCCTCCAACACCGACGAAATGGCTTCTGCTTTACCTTGTTCTTCCGTTCTATTCACCCTCAGTGTTCTATCAAAATTATGAGTGGTATTCTACCCGATGGAAGCAAACATTTTAAGGGTATACTAAATTCCTTTGACACGCTTTATATATAAGAAATATTGTACTTCATAATATAAACTATTCAAAACAAAATAGGGCCCACTAAGTTTTTAGGCTCTCATTTGGAAAAATGAGTGATTATAAACGGTAAGCTCCATGAATCCATGGGTCGGTAAAACGTTCACCTTGTCTTTTCCACACGCGTATTTGTTTATCGTCACTCGTCTGAAAGAGTACAGGTTTTCAGTTGTCCATAGTATAATCCGAATCCTTGTCAGTCTCTTTCTAATTGTTCGACTAAAGGTCGAGACGTTTAATTCAGTTTTTAATTCACTGAAAGAGACGGTGGAGTTTTTTTTTTGCATGTCCTTTTAACAACGTTTTGTCAAACACTGCTGCTAGTTTCCTTGATCTTCCACGGATTTTCGGCTTATTTCGTGTTCTAATAGCATTTTGAAAATTTACTATTGTATGCTCCGCATAACTCTCTTTTGGTGAAGCTGGTTTATTTTTAAACAGTCTTTATGCTCAACAGAACAATATTGTTCACAATCTTATAACTAAAACAAAATACTGAACTATGCTTTCCAAACGCACAACTTTTCTTTATCAAGTGATAAAAATTAAATGTTTCCCTGATGACCCTATTCTTGTTCGAGTCTAAGCAAAGATTAATGTAAATATTTCGTTGTTTGTTTAAACGATGATCACATTCGCGGCAAGCTAATTGATGTTTAAATGAATAAATGAGTGCAATGTTACTGGCATTTTTTGTATTTGATAAAGAAAAAAAAAAAAAAGAATGGGGTTTTGGTTTTGGTTCTATTATTTGTTCCACGATTGTATACAATTTTTCACTCGTTATTTAAGTTTTTTTGAGAAACAACTTAGAAGCTTCATCTAGATCCAACCAACTACAATTTGAACCTTATATATATTTTTTTTTTGTTATATTGAAAAATAAAAATTGAACATCTAAAATATAAAAACAAATAAGCGTTACTTACCTCTGCCCAGAGGCATACAACCAGAGAAGAACATGTCATTAACAGCGGGTAATAGGCAGACATTAATGTGGCAGCCCATGTTGGTTGTAGATCGCGCTATAAACATAAACGAAAACACATATGATCAGTGCATAAAAATATAACTATGTGCATATAATCAAATTTTCTTACCGGCGTTGTAAAATACGCGCCACGCAATGAAGATGCCAAAAACACAACAAAATATAATAGTTTCTGTGTTGTGAGACGACATGCCCTCAAAAATGAAGGCTGTTTAAGCCTTTGATATTCAGCTACAATACATATTACCAACTGTATTACCGAGACTACAGCAACGAAGTAAAAAATTGATGAAATGCCTACATGATAAGGCAAATTGAAGGCGGAACATTCATCACCAGTATATCGTATTTCGCAAAGGCATGTGCCATTTAAACAATCGCCCCGACCCGAGCATGTGGCCGCAGAATCATCTCCGGGTGGGGCGTTCTTCAAAAAACTCGAGGAGCACCTCATTAGATCATGAAAGCTCGGTATCATTCTATTCTGAGGTATCTGAAACGAAAAAAAAAAAACAAAAATAAATAAATTTGTTTAAAAAGTTTTCCTTTTAAAAATATTGCGCTATGAGTATATCATAAAAATATATGTTTATATATATATAAGATCTTTAAACTGTTGCAAAAGCATGCAGTAAATTCTATTAAACAATGAACATAAGACTAAAGCAATCAGTGATACAATAAATTATTAGTTAAACGTACAGCTAAATATTTCCGAAAGTCAGTAAGTTTTGTTGGGAATATTTGAAACGATTTAACAAATATGGAAACGTTGGCAATTTGACAATCCCGAAAAGCGTTGAAAAGTGCTTCACATTATTGATAACAAGTAACAGAAGACCAACACACATGGTCTTTCACGAGAAAAGATTTAAATAACCTACAAAGCCTTTTTTAACCGAAGATCATGTTAAAAAAAGACTTAACTGGGCTCACCCTTATAAGTATATGGAATGGGATGTTTTCAAGTAATTTTAGCGTAATTGTTGTATCAATGTTTACAAATTAAGGTGGTTAAAATACAAAACAGAACTTGCCCCTGCTTTAAGTCCAAAGTTGTTAGCTCTAAATCGCCCCTAAGCTTAATACATACTCGTACATATAAGTATGTATCTCTCCTTGCAAAGAAACTTTTAGAGTAATTCGCGAAAAATGTAGACTTGTGGACCCGATGAACTTAATCATGTTTTTCTGGGGGATGGATCCAGTGTAAATGAATTTTATTTTTATCGGATTGATACTCGTAACTTTCTGCCAAGATTGGAAGTCAAAATTATCGAATGCATAACGGCAATCAAATCTGATTCCATACGTAAAGTTGGCATAAAAGTACGATTTATCAAACTTACAATATCTTATCGTAAATTACATTCCACTCCACACATACAGGGTGACTTACTCGAACTCCAACTTTTTAAAATGCTATAATTTTTTTATTTTTTGGTAAATTTTATTGTGCCAAAGCAAAAATGTTGGAAAATACATCAATTTTCAAATTGTATCAGTACCTTTGGCGCAAATAATGGCCTTGAGACGGCCGAAGAAAGCATCACACGCTGCACTCAAGTGGCTCTGCGGTATTTTGGCCCATTCCCGGCGAAGTGCTTGTTTGAGGTGGTCCAAACTTTGGTATTTTTTAGTGCCAACCTTCGCCTTCAAAATACCCCAGACGGATTTGCATCTGGAGAATTTGCAATCCATTGTGTTTTTTAACCAATCTTGGTTCGGTCTCCGACCGAAATGATTGTTTGCCCAAGGCTTCAATACTGCCTCTAAGACAATCGCATTAATTTTGACGTCACGGTCAATAATACGAGCGGAGAGCGACCATCGGCGGTTATGGCGACCCAAACCATCACCATCGGTGCTGCCTGCTTTCTGGTAACCATCCGAAGGTGTAAATTTTCGAAGGACCTCTCTGGCAGGTAAACTCGGTCATTTTGTTTGTTGACATATTGCTCGATAACAAATGGCGACTCATCGGAAAAAACCAAATTCGGCAATTCACCACTTTCGTGCAAGCGTAGCAACTCCTTTGCTCTTTCGACTCTAACTTTTTTCTGTTGCGGTGTAAGATCGTGTGCTTTTTGGAACTTGAATGGCTTGAGTCCAAGCTCATTTTTCAGTATGTGTTGCATTCGTTCCACCGATATGTTGAGCTCACGAGCCATTTTTCTTCCACTTCGACGCGGATTTCGCTCAATTCGAGCCTCCACGTTCCGAACCATTTCTGCCGATGTTGCTGTTTTTTTATGACCACCTCCATGGCGTTTTGCAACGCTGCCAGTATCACGGTAACGAGCTATGGTTCGAGACACAAATGATTTATTCACGTTGAGGTGCTGGAAGGCTCTAACGATAGCTACTTGTGTTTTTGCAGCCAAATATAAAGCAATCACACTATAACGTTTGAATTCCATCGCGGATAAAAATTTTTCAACACAACTGAGACGCAAATCGTTTAAAAGGCTTGTAAATAATAAAATTATCTGTCATGTGTCAAAATTTGAGCTCACTGTCATGAACGGTTTGGAAATTATAGCAGTCTGAAATTGGTTGCAGTTCGAGTCATTCAGGGTGTATACTAAATAATTCCAAAGCTTTTCCAGCCATGAGTAAAGGCAAATGATTGACTGAATGCGAAAAAGAAAAAAATTGGGATTTTGGAGGAGGAAAATTGCAATTAGAATTGGTAGAAGCGAAGGCGTCATAAGAAACTTCATGAAAAAAAGGAGAAACATATGGCTTTAAAGCACCAACCAAAGGAAATACGAAACTTTTACTGCGACAAAGAAGTCAAATTCGTGATGAAGCTACCAAAAACCGTTTATCAGCTCGGCAAATTAAAACAAAATTAGATCTTCCCGTTAGTATTCGGCATATTGCACGTGCTTTAAATGCTACATCTACCAAATGGACAAAACTTAATAGAAAACCACGTATGACTAAGTGCCACAAAATCAAAAGATTGGAGTTTGCCCGTAAGTATATGTCCTGGACCCATGATATTTTCCGACCAGAAAAAATTGAATTTAGACGGGCTGGACTACTACAACTGCTATTGGCATAATTTAAGCCAACAATGTGTGGTACGATCCAAACGCAATTTCGGGGACGGAACTGTTATGATACGGGGAGTTTTTTCGTATTTTGAAAAGGCGCCTGTTTATTTTATTACCACGAAAATGGATTCAAAAACCTGTACGGAGCTGTTGGATGACGTTTTAGTTACTTATTATGAAGAAGAACCAGAAAGAAACTAAATTTTCCAGCAAGACAATGCTTCCATCTATGTTTCTAAGCAGTCGAAAGAGTGGTTTTCCCTAAATAACATTGAACTACTTGAATGGCCGGCATGCACTCCAGATTGCAACCCTATCGAGAACCTTTGGGGCATACTTGCTGGTAAAGTATATTCAAAAGGGAAGCAATACAACAGCGTGTCCGAGCCCAAAAATGGAATTCGTCGGGCTTGGCTTGAAATTGGACCCGATACTCTCCATAGGTTAATCGAATCCATGCCATATCGTGTTTTTTCTATCATAGAGAACAAGGGAGGTCACACAAAATATTAAAATTTATTAAAAACAATAATTGTGAAGTTCAAGAAACCCTAACTTAAGTGCGCATAAACGTATGTCTATCCCAATTTACACATTTTTATATAAAAAAAAAAATGTTGAAAATATTATTGAGGTACTTTTTTAATTTTTTTTTTATAAACGAAAATTAAATAAATAATTTAAAGCTATTTAAACCATAAGAAAAAATTTTTCAATTGATATAATCGCAAAAATTAGTGTGCGTATAAACGAATGCCTACCACTGTAGTAATCTTTTAGATGTCCCCTCTGTCAATTGTGCTGACATTAACGCTCTCGATCCCTTTTTTTGACCAAACGTACTTACCAAATTATCTTATTATCCACCAAAATATAAAAAGCATGCGTAAGAATTTCGACTATTTTCTTGCTCATTTAAATTCATTTGTAAACAAACCTGGTTTCGACGAAGCGGCGAAGAAAAGCCGCTTTATAACATTGATGGGGACGAATTATTAACCAAAGCCAAATTCCAAACACAGTTATTAAAGCTTTCTTTCTTATTTTGAGTGTTTCCACCCAAACATCTTTTTAAAATACATTCGTCCGACAAGTTTTCGAAGATCGGCTTTAAAACTTCAATAACTTCTTCATCTAAAGTCGGCAGCTGTATAAATGTATCTTCTTTATTGTCAGCTTTGAGTTGCTGATACTGACACCAGGAAGTTTCACCTTCTGGACAACACTGTTGCGGATTCTCGTCGGCAGAAGTTATGTGATAAAACGTTACCCACATAGCTTTTTTCATTTCTTCCAGATAATTTATATTTCTCATAATTGCAAGGCCGTAATAAGTAGATAATTTCAACATAATTTTATTAGTCAACAGCAAAAATAATGACCTGAAATTATTTTTTTCCGTTAGTTTGTCAATCCCTTTACAAAACAAACGGTACTTTTCTTTCTATCTGATAATTATAGCTAATGATATTAGTTTATACGTGTGATACCAACACGAGCGCGCATTAAAAACGGAAGTAACAAATAAGTTGCGATTTTAAGTGCTAATTACTATAAGTATTCGGCAAGTATAGTGTATAATCAATTAACTTTCCGTAGTTTTGGCATCTTCCAAACAAAACTAATCCCATATGCACTTCAACTATATCCTAAAAATACTAGAAATGAATGAATGCAGAATACCAAACGTAGTTTTAAGAAGCATAATTAGAACGAATGGAAGAAAACAGCTTCTGAATGCGGGTTAAATCTGTCTATTCCTCATCTTTTAAGAGAAAAATTTAACTTGGTTTTGGAGAATTTTGGCAGACATACATATGACCAATATGTCGAAGAAGCTGAATCGTCACTGTTTAGGAACTATTACAGCAAACTAAACCATTTTCTAAATGAAAAAAAAACGTACTTCCTAGATAGTCACGCAGTTGACAAAATAAGTACTATTTTCAAACTGAGAGGGGAACTCGTTCAACTAAACTTTATACCCCATAGACCAGATTTACCAATACTTTGTGACCTCTGCAACATGAAGAAGGGAGAAGACATCTTACATTTTCTTGGTGTTTGTCCGATTTTAAAAGAATTTCGATTATCAATGTTCGGAAAACATGATTTAGACGAAAATGAAGTAATGAGCATTTTAAATAGAGAAAAAGGATGGAAAGTCTTATATGATTATTCTGCTGATTTAAGTATTGTTCAATTGGTGTTAAAACCATCTGTAAAAGAAGAACAACAGGAAATAACAAAACAAAATTAGAGTGCTGATATAATAAAACTGACCGTTTCAGGAGATGGTACGTGGCGAAAACGTGGTTTTACCTCATTGTACGGAGTTGCGGTTCTCATTGGTCAGTTTACAGGAAAAGTCGTTGATTTTCTTGTAAAATCTTATTATTGTGCTGACTGTAACTATTGGAATAAACACAAAATACCGAGCATATGAGGAATGGAAGTCTAATCATGATGAAAATTGCCAGATCAATCATGACGGATCGGCAGGCAAAATGGATGTAGACGCCATGAAAGAATTATTTTCAAAATCCGTCGAAAAGCATGAAGGTATGTATACACGCAAAATTTTTAGATAAACTGAACATCTACTATGGCTTAGCTATTCGCAGAAACTGTAACTCCAAGGATTACATGAAAAAAGCGGTATGGGCAACATTCTACCACTACAGCTCAACAAGCCCCGAATCGTGGTGCAAGTGGCAACAATCGAAAGCTAAAAGAGAACTGAAAAATTTCCTTTACGATTATTCAGCATTGTCGAAAATGGTGTTAGATGACGTTGTTATTCGAAAACTTCAGCAATGACAAATTGTTGGAGCGTTGTGTTAGCTGATATACCTAAAACAGCAATGAGAGCTTCAGCCAACTTATTTGGAAGATGCATAGCTCCAAAAACGATGAATAGCGGGGGCAAAATCGTTAACATTGCTATACCACCTTGATCAAAAAGTTCAGAAAAATGAAAATACAAGTTTATTCATCTAAATCTATATTGTCCCCTTTAATGTAATCCCCATCGATTGCAACACACTTCTGCCAACGCTTGATCCAATCCACGAAACATTTTTTATATTCGGTTTTCGGTATGTCCATCAGTGCTTCCTGCGATTTTTCCATTATTTCCTCTCGGCTGCTGAAACGCGTTCCCCGTAGTGGTTTTTTAACTCGATTGAACAGAAAGAAGTCACAGGGAGCCAAATCAGGTGTATTCGGTCGCTGTTGGATGGTATTTGTTGCATTTTTCGTCAAAAAATTACGAATAATGATGGCACTGTGCGACCGCAACGGTGGGTTATCATGGTGCAAAATCCACAAGTTTTCTGTCCACAATTCTGGTCTCTTTCGGCGAATTGCTTCACGCAAACGTCTCATAACGCCCAAATAATACCGTTGTAATCCATGAAAACCGTTTTTGATTGAAAACGACGCGGTTTTTTTTGGTCACGGCTCATTTGGTGAACGCCATTCACTTGCCTGATGTCTGGATTGCGTGACGTACTCATAAACCCACGTCTCGTCTCCAGTAATGATCCTTTTGATGAATGTGGGATCGGATTCAGCCTCGCAAATCATCTCTTTTGCGACGACAACACGGTCTCTTTTTTGCATGAAATTGGGGTCTTTTGGCACCAACTTTGCTGCTACACGACAGAAACCCAAATCATTAACCAAAATGTCTTGGACGGATCCATAGGCAATATTAAAATCCTCCGCTATCTCTCTGTTGATTAATTTGCGGTTATTGACCAACATTTCTTTTACTTCATCAATGTTTTCGTCAGTTTTCGATGTCGATGGTCTGCCACTGCGTTCATCATCTTCGATTGACTCACGATCACTTTTGAACCGCTCGTGCCACCGGTAAACGACCGTTTCTTTAGAGAACCGTTTCCAACATTTCCAACGTTCGCGCACCATTAAATCCGTTTTTACGCAAAATTTAATACAAGTTCGTTGTTGCAAATTTAAATCCATTTCTAAAATTGTAAAAAATTGCAAACACACACAGAGATAGATGTACTCTTGGCTACGTAACTTTTGTAAATGTTTGCAACAAAAAAAAAACAGAACTCAAATCGGAACAATGGGAGCGCCACACGGAACTTATTGATCAAGGTGGTATTTCTTGCAATATGCACGTTCAACAATGGTGTCACCTCATTGTTGGAAGTTATGAACATGTGAGGAATATCGGTCGGATCGGGAGCGCATTTGTACGCTGCGCAAGAAGATGTAACTCGCATAGCGAAAGCAGAGCTGCAACCGCAAGAACAAACGAAAGAAGGTCGAATACGGCGTCGGCAACAATATTTAGAACCTATGAACATTCCATGCAAGTTGACAAATTGCATGATTTATTCATACCCACATTTTCAAACGAGTGTTTCTCAAAACCACGTTTTTCAAATCGGTACCCAAAATTTCTCGAAAACCAATGAACCGATTGCCTTGAATTTTCTGTTGTTCTGTACTCGTACACCATTATCTAGTACTTGTCATAGGATTTTTTTTTTCGTTACTCAGTTTTTGTTTAATAGGCAAAATAATAACTAATGTTTGGTTCAAAAATCACTATTTAGGTTCAAACGTCTGCCATTTTGTCATAAATCAATATTTTCAAAATCGGCTATGACAAGTACTAGGTCATAGTATCTAATTTAATAATCTTTTTGTTTTTTTTTTTGTTTTTCAAATGATTTTTGAAGAAACGCCAGTGGTTACCGTTTACGCAGATTTTTTTACGACGCTCCAAGAATCATATCCTTGTTTATTTTTGATATTTTTAAATAAAAAAATTAAACATATTTGTAAATGTGTACATTTTTAGATAGTTAAGCTCCCAAATCGAAATTTAAAATACTTTTTTCCTTAAAAACATACACAAAAATGTCCTTTTATTCTAGCTTCTGGGTGTATATCTCCCCTTAAGAAACTTTATTGTACATTCGTATTTATTGATATTAAGTTTATTGAAATTATACGAGTAGATTTGAACCTTAAGTACTAGGGTACTGAAAAGGATCACATCTTAATGTGCAAATCAATTTGTAAATGAAAGAAATGAAACATGACCCAAATTGTGGTATTTCATAGACGCAGCTTCTGTTTTTTTTTTGTAAAAAATCCCTTAGTCGTGTGTGGACTGAGGCATGGTGAAAATGGTGAAAATGGTGAAACTGTCCTCAAACGTGTAGTTTGATTATGTTTATTGTTATTCCTGTGCGAAGATTTGGTGACGTTCAAAGAGATTCTGGATGGTCAAATTGTGTAAAACAGGATAAAATACAATAGGCCTAACGTGGCCGCAGTGATAAGAGTATCACCTCCCGCTTAGTCTAATAAAACAGTATTGTTGCTCTTTAGACATGGTATACGGGATTGGCTCCTATAAGAAGACATTGATTCGAAACATTATAGTCGTATCAGTGTTTTAAAGATTAAAATGTATTGTATTGGTCATTTCAGTCTTCAAATGTCAATCCGATTGAAAATGTTTGGGGACTTATAGAGCAGAAGATCAAAGGAAAACATGTAAGGTCAATGAAGGTTGTCGACAAAGGTGTGACAATTGAGAATACTGGAAACATATTAAGCACTTTGGCATTAAAAAAATGCTACAACCCTTTACTTTAAATAATTTTGTTTCGCTAAGCCAAGCGGTTGTGTTCTTTTAAGTCACACGCTTTTGACAAATCCGCTGTATGCACATATGGCGCACAGCAATTCGTACAATTGAAAAAAAAAACAAAGAATTCACACAACAGTTGCCACAACATCACATTTATCATTAGCCTTGTATTACTTTGTTGTTGCTACAGGTTCATTGTACAATGTATATTGTAGTTTTCCTCGTTGCGATAGACGATTAAAAATTAAACTGATTCCATATCATTTATTCGTGTTTTTACAAACATTAAATATTCATTCATCAGTTGTCAGTTTATACACAATTCTCATCAACTACGACCGTAAGCAACTGATAGCTGTGTTGTAGTAGCAACAATTACACCCCGTTTCTCATCCAGTGACCATGATTGAACACAGCTTAAAACATACATAGAGATATAATATAAAGCAGAAGCTTGCCTTACACCCGTACTGTGTTACAAATAAGAACAAAATAACTATAGCGAATAGCAAAAAAACACAGGGTGCCAATTGTTTTTCACACGTGATGACCTTTTTTCTGGATTGCGTTGCATGCAAAAGCAGACCTATTAATGTTAGTACATATAAAATTCGATTCTACTTTGTGTGTTAAGTAAAGTTTGTCTCCTTAGTTAAAATACGTTTTGTTTTGAGAAAGCCATGAAGCGAGATTTCGAAATAAGCACGAAGCCTTTAACGGCCTCATAGAGATGTACGAGTATGTAAGCAATTTAATTTAAAGAATGATTGAAATTCTATTCAGGGCGGCAATTCAAGTAAGGTGACGTGTTTAATATACAATACATAGCTAATGAGTCTTAAGACTTTTAGGGAAAGATTATTTACGTTTATAAGCGTCATAATCTTTGATTCTAAACACATCAAAGACAATTTCTTTATTTTTTTGAGTCTGTTCATGATAATGTTATTGACTCAAGTGGTATCGGTGTTTATACCAGCTTTTGTGCCACCTTGCATTTTAACTCGGTAGGTACCATCTCCTGCTTTGTTTCCAACGTATGATACTTTTGCTAGGAAAGGCAAAACCACAACACAGAGATGAAAAAAAAAGGGTCTCGCAATTTGAAAAGTCATGCAGTAATCGGTCCGGAATTGAATGGCATATAAGTTCACAAGCTACTAGCTTCTACATCACAGCTATTTGCCTCAAAATTATTATTCTGTCTGTACATAAAATTATTGTACAATGACGTAAGTGATGTAATTCTTACGTGTTCTTTTGAGGTTTAGTAACTCACTGGATTAAATGTTCGATAATTAGTTGATTGGTCCGTTTAGCGTTTTAACTTACACAATACTGTTTCCATAAGAGCTGTTGGGGAAGGTTAAGTACATCACTGAAATCAACATTTCGATCCATTGTGCACATTTAAGATTTATCCCGAAAACGGTAGGAAGATTTAGAACAATGTAAATGAGGATGTATATCTCGGAAGCTTCTTCAACTTAATTTCAGTTAAGTCCTGCGGATCGTCAAGAACTAATTACTGAGAATTTTCGTTGTTCTGTCGGCAAGAACAGTCACACAGAACGTGTCAAAAAATTTTGATTTCTTCTTCGGACCTTCATCTTCTGGATTAATCATCACCAATCGGTGGTACGGTTGCCATCTACGTGTCTGATGTATTTATGATAAAGCTTCATCAATTTTTTCTTGTCGTACGTTGGCAATGGTTTTCTAGTCGTTTCGCATTTGTCCCTATTAGTCCAGCTTATGGTGCCTTTTCTAATTCCTACATCACCAAGCAATTGCATAGAGCCTAATCAAATATTAACAAAGGAGAGGCCATGGGAGAAGCGCAGAATTTAGCAATTCCTTGCGTTCTGACTTTTCATTGCTTAGGTTTTCCATATGCCCAGATAACCAGCATCGTATTTCTATCTCATTAAGATGTCTTCTTTATTTGCCTACTAACCTTGATCTGATTACTGCGGAGACAGCAGCCTGACTACGTTTTACACTGTTACAACCTTTCCGACAATATTGTTCTTTGCTATGGTTGTTGCAGCTTGAATGATGGCTGAGACCTCAGCTTAGAAAGCACTTCAGTCGTTAATACGTAATTCTAAGGGAACATCAATTAGACTCTCTAAACACTCTTGTTAGAAAAAGTAAAAAACCAAGCTTACAAATCACCACCGCTTACAAGTCCACCTGTAAAGCCAAAAGCAAGGCTTTACATTCGCGATGTAACCTGGTGGACAAATTAGTTCGAATCCTTTAAGATAACAATTAGAAAACTATTTAGAGAAACGCCAGAATTTTTCTTGCAAACCATACAACACCGTCTTAATAGAAACACTAGAAATAGATCAAAAATGGTGTTCTGTCCTGACTATATCAGATAAACTATCTCGACGCACAGGCTACACAAATTTCCTGGCGGCGACTGAATTTTTCTCCATCCTTACAATAAGGAATAAACATTGTCACTGAATCCCTAGTGAACCTAGCTAATAAAGTGTTCATACCTAAGCGTTGCTGCAGATCTCTTTCAGACTCAACGCTCTTTTGGCGAATCAATCTCTCCTTGATATTCTTTACTGGAATTAGAAAAAATCTCTAGAATACTATTCGAATTCGAAACTTTAATATTACTCCCCTTAAACATATATCGGTTGGACTATCAACCGGGTAAATCAACAGGATAGCCTGGCATCATCTCATCAGCACAACAAATCAAAGCATCAAAGTACGAAACAGTTCTCTATGCCGGTTTAGATTACTAAATGAAAATGCTCCATGTTCACCAGCAGAATAAGTATGTCAAGCTGGAACAATACAAGATCGTCGTTAATAATTTTTTTATTTATTTTGGAACCAATGGCTATGCAGAGACAGCCTTTCTGGACAAAACAAAATGCCCTAAACAAAGTGAATGGTGGCAGACATACGGGTCAAAGTTTAACTCACCAAAGCCGTCATTCCATGTCTTCACCTGGAGAAGAAACTCAAGCTTCTAGACACCATTACTAAATGGCGCACAAGTGTTTCTCGAAATAAACAAAATATCTTAGAGTAACTCTTAACCATACTCCAAACTGGAGGCCGCACACATGAAGAAGTCATAGAAAAGGCGACAACTGGACTTATCGCACTTACCCCAATGGTAAGAAAAGAACTTGACTCGCTCCGTCCTTCAAAATATGGACATCAAACTAATTGAACACTTGAAGATCTTTGATGCTATCTTCACCAGAAGTGTCTATCCTCAATTTCATGCCGCAGAAAATGTCCCTCGATCACAAGTTTCGAATCGTTGTTATTGGGGATCACTCTCAAATCTCTTTCCCAATATAAAAAATGTCAAATGGGTTGGAGCTGGAGTATATAATTCTTCCTCTTCTATCCTTCAAAACAAGGTTTATGTTATCGGGCTCTGTGCCATAGAATACATCAGAAATAACCCCAGAAGGTCACACAGCAATACCATATACTTTCTGATAGTCCAGCAGCCTTAAAAGTTCTCAAGTTCTCAAGCTTTGAATCCAAGCTAGTTTGAGACTGTTTACACATCTCCTTTCAGCTTGCAAGACTGATATGGGTTCTAGGACCCAGTGGAATCCCTGACAATGAATTTGACGAAGTTGTCAGAGTGGGTACTCAGTCTCCATTTATTGACTTTGAAACTTTTTCTGGTCTAAATGTCAACCAGATTTGGATTTAGCTAAGGCAATGGGGATGAAAAGAAATACTTCCTTATTGAAACACACGACGATTCTGTTTTGAAGGGACAAAAACACCCTACATGCAATTCCCGACTAACCTGTCACAAGTCTAAGGACTAACAACACCATCTGATGTCATCTCTTCCCCAGCTGTGAAAATCGATGGCTTCATCCATAAACTTGATGTCACCGTGGTCTCGCCATTTACGTGCGTAGTGATATAGCTTACCAAACTGCTCCACAATGTAACCGCTGTTCCAATTCGCTATTCAATTTCAGGTGGTTAAAATACCATCTCCGTAAGCAAATTATCCACAATTGCATTATTTAAAGAAGCCCCAAAGTCGATAGCAATTCGACTTCTAACGAGTTTGATGCACTGTCTGACTCCATTCAAAGAATTGCGAGCTTGTATCCTCATACTGAAATCATTATTACGGGCGATTTTAGTATACACAATTCTGGGTGGCTTCGACATTCTGGACAGACAACATCCGAAGGAATACATCTTGACCCAGCTTGTAAATGAGCCCGCGCGAATGCCAGACGTTGATAGTCAAACCGCCGACACCCTATACTTATTTTTAACTTCTCACGCTGATTAGTACACCGTTGATGTTCTCTCTTCTCTACGCTCGTCGGATCATTGTGCCACATAAGCTAATTTACGCTCACTTACAATGACATTCCAGCTGTCAGTTCTTCGGTCAAGGCCAATCTGCTTGCTGCACACTTTGCGGCCAGCTCAACCCTTCCAGATTATGCTTTGACTAAGCGTACACTTGAGTGCGTCGAATCTTCAATGGGACGGATCCACTTTGCACTCGTGTAGTAGCAAGAGTAATTAAAGATCTTAGCATACACAAATCCGCTGGGCCAGATGGTATAACTCCCCTTCTTCTGAAGAGATGTCGTTCCACACTGGCAAAATCACAGCGTAAGCTTTTCCATCGATCCTACTCTTTAGGGCTCTTTCCGAGGAGATGGAAAACAGCATTCGCCCAGCCCGTCCCTAAAAAAGGCGAATCTGCTTCTCCTATAGATCCATTGCACTTACGTCCTTTCTCTCCAAAGTCATGGAAACGCTGATAAACCGTCAGCTCATGAAATATCTCGAAACACGAAAACTTCCCAATGACCGGCAGTACGGTTTTCGCAGCAACAGGTCCACTGGTGATTTGCTGGCATGTCTCACCGAAAAGTAGAACCAAAGCGTACATCAATCTGGCGAAAGCAAAATAGTTGCACTTGATATTTCTAAGTCATTTGACAGAGTTTGGCAGCAGGCTGTTCAATGGATTAGAAACTACCTTTCGGAACGTTAAATTCGAGTTGTCTGTCCGAAAAATGGTATGGTATGCACCAGGGCTCCGTTCTGTCTCGGACACTATTTTTTAATTTTCATTGATGATCTCTTGTCTGCTACTTCTAATCTAATATATTCCTTTGCTGATGACAGTACTCTCTGCTTCTCATATTCATTTCCGGACTCACGTCCATGTTCTTCGGCTGTAGAGCGGGAAAAGCAGTGTATGCTAAGCTCATTAAATTCCTATATAAAAAGTATCACCAATTGGGGAACAATCAACAGAGTGGAATTTAATGCTTCCAAAACACGATGCTGTCATTAAAGCGAAATCGAAACACCCAGCCATTATCCATGAAGGGTACCTGCGTCATTGAAACCGAAAAACTTTCCATTCGCGGTATGTGTGTCAATGATAACCTACGTTGGAATGACCACATATTTGATATCGCCAAAAATACTGCGAAATGTCTAGGTTTCCTCAAACGTTGTAAGAAATACATCTATTTCTGCTAGAAGGCAGCAAAATTCAACAAACAGTTAACGAGATGATCACCGAAGTACTAAGTCATCCCGCGTTCTGTTGGCATTCGTCTGAGTGTCTGAGTGCCACGATCCAAAACAGTTGTGTTAAATTCGAATGAACATTTTCATTATAATATTGTATAACTACAAATTAATTAATAAGGGGATGACACATGGGGTCGAAGTGTTTTTAAGGCATCTCTCATGACCTTCTGCCCTGTAACACCCAAGAAAAAAATAAAAAATTGCCTTGTTTTGCTTCGCAGTGCACTCAGTGACCAGATAGCAATGACAGTTATTCCAATTGTTATGTTTCAGCAGCTGTGAAATTTACCGATGACATCCAGCCGTCAAAATATTCAGTAAGGATTGCCAAAACGATGCATCGTTTTACGCTTGCCGCACGTGCGGAAATTATTAAAAAAATATTTACGAAATTCCGGCTCAGTTGTAAATACGCAACGGGAATTTCGTCGTAAGGTCGGCCGTCATCTTGGCTTCAGTATGCAGGCAATTCGTCGCACTGTGGTAAAATTTGAGCGTGAGTACACTGTTTTGGATCTTAAGCCACCAACCGGATAGAGATTGGTGGGAAATGAAGAAAACATCGCCACCGTAGCGGCAAGTATCGAAGAAGACCGAGAAATGTCGATTCGACGCCGATCAGCTGAATTGGGCATCGCCATAGAGTCATCCCGTCTAATTTTACCGTTGAGTTTGGGCCTACATCTGTATAAGATTGTGCTGACGCAAGAATTGAAGCCGGACGACCGTAGAAATGTTGGCCGGAGATCCCATTTTTGGCTCAGCGGCAATGTCGACGAGCAAAATTGCCATTATTAGAGCGAACACAATCCGCAAGTGTTCGGCCAAGCACCAATGAAATCCACAAAGACTGACTGCTTGGTGCGATTTATGGCATGGCGGCATCATCGGGTATTATTTCTTTTGAAATGATGGCCTCAGGTATAGAGCTATGTGTTAACCGACTTTCTGTGGTCAGAGCTCGGCAACATTGATATATCCGAGCTGTGGTTCCAACAAGACGGCGCTACATGACATACAAGCGAGGCAACGCTCGAAGATGTGAAGGAGAAATTTGCCGACTAGGTCATCTCACGGCGAGCGTTCATCAATTGGGCGCCGCGATCATGCTTCTGATGTCCTATTCTACATATAATGGCATGAACGTAGCTTCAAAATAATTTTATATCTCACACCTTTATTGTTTTATTTAAATTTTTTTTCCTATCGTTCTTATCTGGTCATCCTTTATGTTTTTAGCTAAAGTTACAAAGCTGTAAGCTTAGGTTAAACAGGGGTATGATGGATATGGCACACAGACATCAGGCACCAGAACCACTTGAATTTGTCTTCAAATGGCAAAAACCTAAATAATCGCTCTGGAGAAACACCCAATTTTCTAGCAAAAGCCAAGAAGGCCTTTGAAGTTCGTGCCGTCTATTTCCTCTAAGTTTTCGAAAAAGTATTTCTCTAAAAATTTTCTTCGACTACGCGACTACACACAGTATGTGTGTTATGCAGATGACCGCAGAATCTGCAGATATCCGTATCTGACAATTTGAGTCTCTTTGTGTTTTGCCGAAGGAGACAATGTCCTGTCAGGATTCCTATTACTGTCCTAAGCTTATCCCTGTTTAATTTTATTAGCTTCCTAGATCTTTTGCCGTCAAAGAGCGGGGAAAGAGCCTTGGATACCCTGTGTCCTTCAAGACTTGACCACCTTAGGTTGGCTGTCTTTGTAATTTGTTCCTCGATAGTGCCCCTCACTATGCAGAGGGGTCGAGTAGCCCTCCTTTTCTTGCAAGCTCGTCCGCTTGTTCATTTCCTTTACTCGTAATACCGCAGTGTCCTGCAACTCAGCACAGTTTTACCCGGTTCTGACTGCATAGTGCCTTAAGCACTGTGCGACAGCCCCTGACTGTATCAGAGTTGACGTTGGTTGATTTCATAGCCTTGAGTGCGGGCTGGCTGTCTGATACCGATCTCATCTGCATTACCTCAGCCGCCCTGAGGACAGTCAAAACCTCTGATTGGAAGGCACTGCTTGCGTCTGGTGGTCTTATAGACACTCTATCAGGGCAGGAATTTCATCCGTTAGAATTGGATTGCCTGGCAGTAGCTCCGTTAGGACTGTGCCATGTCCGAAACTACTGCTCTTGAAATAACCCAAATTAGTGAGTCGTATCGTACTGTTGCCAGCAAGTTTTTTGATCTGTAAATCAAGCGGTGTTAGGTGCAAAAAGGTGTCCAATGATGCCGTAGGGGTGGCACGGAGCGAACCTCTAATGGCTATGGAAGCCGTTCTTTGAACCGCCGCTAATTTTCCGTAAACCGTTTTCTTGTTTGTTGCTTTCCACGGCGCACTAGCCGTATGTACGAGTAAGTATGGGTCTTACCACCGCCGTATATAATCAGTATCGCATAGCAGGTTTTAAGCCCCAAATTTTCCTACTGTTCTTTTGCGGATAAAAAGAGCATTATATGGTGTGTCTTTTTGGTTCTTTCCGCAACATTAAGATTCCAATTCAGTTTTTTGCCCAGAATCACACCCACATACTTCACGCTGTCCGAAAGGATCAGTTCCACTCCGTTGAGTTTTGGGAGTTTGAATTGTGGTATCTTGTACTTTCTGGTAAAAAGAACCAGTTCCGTTTACAAAGCTGTAAAGGATATTGATATCTACAATCTACGAGTATAAGCGACATGTCGTATGAATTAAAAATTCCAGGAATGTTTGGGCGCTACCAGATAATAAACCAAACAAGTGTCGACCTATGCACGATCCCAGCCACATTTAGGTTATCTTATGAGCAATTAGCACAGCTATATCTACCTCAACGCAAAAACTAAAAAAAAAAAAACATTTACTGTGACCAAAAAAGGTTATAATGGTGCTAATCACACGTACAGTGGGAAAGTTTATGAATTCAGCTCTATATAAATGGTGTAATTAAGTTTCTCTGGTTTTTACTATTTCAATAGCCGTAGAGTTGTAAAATTCAAGTTCAATTCAAGTTCAAGAGAATTTTCTTAGAAAACGTTTACAAATAGAATAAAAGAAAACTTTCGATCCCCAAAATATAAATATGCCATTACGTCTACACACTTTCTTTTATGGTAAGCTAGATGTAGCTTCGCTATTCAGAAGTTCGAGTATCTTAACTGTTTTTGATAATGAACAGCTGGAGATTATTTCATTTTTATGTTTACGATTATAAATCAATTTGTTGCTGGGGTTATCACTCATTTGATAAATTCACACCTGTTTTCGTTACCAAGGACTGATTGTAAAAAAATAAAATGATAAGTTTACTGTATGCTTGTTTATGCTAAACTACTATAAAGCCGATGTTAAACAAAACATTTATGGTTTGAAAATAAATTCTGGCAAATAACCACAACGGGTAGCTGTTAACAGTGGGCTTGATTAGCTCAATTGTTGGCCACTTTTATGAGGTTTTTTTTTTGGTGTTAATTCAATTTTTCAATTTGTCCGACGCGCTAAAAGCATCGCATTACTCTTATACACATAACCTTGGGTATTTTTCGTGCACCCCATGAGAGTCGTCTCTTAGTCGAATCGTTGATAGCTACAAGAGATGTTGTACGATTCCGTAGTTTTAAAGACATGTAGGATTTTTGAATTAAATATAGTAATCAGCTCTTTTCATTAACATTGCGTTAATTGCATACCACGTACTCATAAATACAATATTTATGAAGTTACAGCGCCACCTAATTAAGTACTGATTCGACACCCATTCAACATCGACTACCCTGTACGCTGGGATAACGCAAACAACAAGCCACTAGTAATCAGCACTGACTTTTACTGCGAAAATGTTTCATAAAGAAACCGGAGAAAAACCAACGAAAACCGGTAATGAACGAACTAATAAACTGGCACTAATTAATTAAGGAAAGGGAGCAGCTCTGGGAACCAAATTTCTAAGAATGACTCCATATCATGGCATACTATACCAATAGAAAGAATAAAGAGCACAAGGCGTGTGAAATAATTTCGATGGAAAATTTGAGACTTCCCCAAGAACCTTTCTTGACGTTTCAAAAGGCCGGCTGTGTATAAGTAACGAAACCTTATGGACATCAGACAAGCTTTTCAAGCATGGGCTAAGTAGAGAGGAAAATGCGAAACCGATAGTGGGTTAAAAGTCATGGGAACATTGCAAAAAAAAGAGGCGAAGAAAGCGGTAGCTAGAGCACGTGCGGTAAAAGCAGAGCATTGCATCGAGAATTAGAAGATGTATCCCTACAACATGCGACGAGCAATAGAAGAAGCGCAACGTGAAAACGCAGGTAAATGAGCTAATATTTGATTGTCGCGACCACATCGAATAAAAAACTCGCACGAGAATCGTAGATAACCAGGAAGAACGAAATTAGCAATAAATGGAAAAAGCAGATTTTACGGAAACCAAAGTTAGATTAGAGTGGCTGTAGAAAAAACCAACCCACTTAGGCCTATTGAAACATTGTGAAGCCGAAGTTAGTGAAGCAGTAAAAACAGTTAACCGGAGACGGAAATCCTGGATAAAAATGGATCGATTTTTTTCTAATAAGTGGCGATCTAGTAGAAGGAGACCTTTATTGTTCCACGATATAAACGTAAACAAGAAAGTGCAACGACTAACGATCGGTAAAGCTAGTGTCGCTATGAAAATATATAAGAGAATTCTAGGGAGTCGAAAACGTCGTATTATAAAACTCTATGAAAGTCAATGCGGTTTTAAGGGATGCAAGTACATATACCACCTTGATCAAAAAGTTCCCGCGGGACACCACCGTGTGGCGCTCCAATTGTTTCGATTTGAGTTCAATTTTTTTCGTGTTAAGTTGGTAAATCTGTTGTTGACATTCCCTCTAAATCTTAGCGTCATAGCTTGACATTTGCAAAAGTTACGAAGCCAAGAGTGCATCTATCTCTGTGTGTGTTGGCGATTTTTTACAATTTTAGAAATGCATTTAAATTTGCAACAACGAACTTGTATTCAATTTTGCGTAGAAAACGGATTTAATTGTGCGCGAACGTTGGAAATGTTGGAAAAGTGTTTCGGCAACGATTCTCTAAAGAAAACGGTCGTTACCAGTGGCATGAGCGGTTCAAAAGTGGTCGTGAGTCAATCGAAGATGATGAACGCAGTGGCAGACCACCGACATTGAAAACCGACGAAAACATTGATGAAGTAAAAGAAATGTTGGTCAATAACCGCAAATTAATCAACAGAGAGATAGCGGAGGACTTTAACATTGCCTATGGATCCGTCCAAGACATTTTGGTTAATGATTTGGATTTCCGTCGTGTAGCAGCAAGAGACCGTGTTGACGTCGCAAAAGAGATGATTTGCGAGGTTGAATCCGATCCCGCATTCGTCAAAAGGATCATTCCTGGAGACGAGACGTGGGTTTATGAGTACGGCACGCAATCCAGACATCAGGCAAGTGAATGGCGTCCACCAAATGAGCCGAGACCAAAAAAACCACGTCGTTTTCAGTCAAAAAAGAAGGCAATGCTCGCGGTTTTCATGGATTACAACGGTGTAATGCATCATAAATTTTTGCCAAAAGGCCAGACAGTAAACAAAGAGTATTATTTGGGCGTTATGAGACGTTTGCGTGAAGTAATTCGCCGAAAGAGACCAGAATTGTGGGCAGAAAACTCGTGGATTTTGCACCATGATAACGCACCGTGCCATCATAATTCGTAATTTTTTGACGAAAAATGCAACAAATACCATCCAACAGCCACCGAATTCACCTGATTTGGCTCCCTGTGACTTCTTTCCGTTCAATTGAGTTAAAAAAACCAATACCGGCAACGCGTCTCAGCAGCCGAGACGAAGTAATGGAAAAATCACAAGAAGCACTGATGGACATACCAAAAACCGAATATAACAATTGGATCACGCGCTGGCAGAAGTGTGTTGCAGTCGATGGGGATTACTTTGAAGGGGACAACATAGATTGATGAATAAATTTGTATTTTTAATTTTCTGAATAAATTCCGGAAAATTTTTGATCAAGATGGTATGATGTGATTCAAAGATCGCGGATAATGGTAGACTAAGACACTGAGACGGATTTTTTTTCTAAAATTCTCGTTCTGTGACCCAAATTCAATTCACGGTGGTCATAATCGTCCATCTGAGCAGCGTATAGGCAATACGAGTACGATTTATGTGTACGTATTCTCTTCTGGATAATATTCATCCAAAACAAGTTCATACTGTGCGTACCGAAGAAGCCATCACCTCTGTAGAAGTGAGTGTGAGCCAGGACCCAAATTTATCGATTCGACGCGCGCCGTTCTCAGCAACTCGGCCGCTGCCAGTTCACTAAGCGGAAGATTTTGAGGAAAGATATCGGCGTACATCCGTATAAGATCCAACTGGTGCAGCAATTGAACACAATGGACCATCGTTTGCGTCGTTCGTTCGGTGAAAGGGCTGAAAGACAACTGGGAGTTGAACCGAATTTTAGCGTTGAATCATCTTCAGTAAAGAGGCTTTTTTCTGGCTTAATGGGTATGTTAACAACCAATATTGCCCTCGAGACCGCATTATATCTCGAAAAAGTCACTGTTTGGTGGGGTTTGCATGCCAAAGGCATAATTGACTTATTTTTTTTTTTTACAAATCTGAAGGGCTGAAAGACAACTGGGAGTTGAACCGAATTTTTAGCGTTGAATCATCTTCAGTAAAGAGGCTTTTTTCTGGCTTAATGGGTATGTTAACAACCAATATTGCCCTCGAGACCGCATTATATCTCGAAAAAGTCACTGTTTGGTGGGGTTTGCATGCCAAAGGCATAATTGACTTATTTTTTTTTTTTACAAATCTGAAGATGGAGCCAATATTATCGTCAGCGGCGAGCGCTACAGGGCATTGATTCGCGATTTTTTGATTCGTTGTGCCAATAACAATCGTCTAAGAGATAAGTGGTTACAGCAGAACGGCGTAACATACTATACAGCGGGTCAAACCATCACTTTATTGGGACAAACATTTGGTGAGCGAATCATCTCAAGAAATAGGCCTGTCAATTGGTCTTTTAGATCATGTGATTTGACTCCTTTTAACTACTTTTTGTGCCCATCAAGTCACTTCTGTAGGCTGATAAACCAGCTACAGTGACGACTTAAAAGCCAACATAAGGCCGGTTATGCTGGCAAAAGTGGAGGATTTTTTTCATAAGACGCTGCGACGGGGGTTATATGACCGATATTGTATTCAAACATAAAGCCATAATATTTTTCTGTGTTCTATATTTAATAAAAGTTCTACCGATAGTAGTTTCCAGACTCGAGATGTACATAGGTACGTATTAGGATCAATAAGTCTGTGACTTTTTTAATTTGCGACGTTGTCACTTGGAAAACATTAAACGCAGAAAACCGTGTGAATTTTGGCGAAAATGAAAAAAATGTGAATTTTTGTGCAATCCGAACAAGTTTTTGTGCGGACACGGACAAAATGTGGATCCCCTACAACACAATGGAGACCAAGCAGCAGTCGAAGCAATTGGCTTCTTAGGCCGAATAGGAACCGAAGAAGGTCAAAGTGTTTCAGTCGGCCGATCACCTTTGAAAAAAAAAGCGAAAATTATGCCAACTTATTGAACCTGTTCAACGACGATTTGAAAGAAAAACGACAGCATTTTGGCTCAATCACCCCCAGTGATTATTTCCTATTTCCAAATCATAACATCGTACTGCATCCGTCAACAGCAACCTCTCAAACATGCGAGACTTCGGGATCATCCATCTTTCAGACGCAGAAACAGTCAGCAGCTCAGCGCATGAAGAACGAGATGCCCATTGGAATGCTGTGAGAAATGTTTTTGTATGTGGGGCAGTTGGCTACATCGGTATAAAGCAGAAAAGTCACAGCACATGGTTATCAGAAGATACCTGAAGACGGATCAATGAACGTATTTCACTTAAGGATCGGATTGCAGCGGCATCAGCAGTAGAGAAACCCTAGTTAGAATTCCAATATAGTGTGAAGAGGAAGGAAGCGCAGCGTAGCGTTAGACGTGACAAGCGTTCATACATCAACGCAGTGGCCTCGAAGGCTGAAGAATCAGCGAGCTGATGCGACAGCAGGACGGCCTACAGCATCACAAAATAACCTACTGGTGGTCGGAGTTCTAAAGAATATCCAGTGAAAAGTTCAGATAGAAGTCTGCTAATTTCGGATGAGGATCAGTTGAACAGACGCCGCGTTAGAGCTAAAAAATTTAGGCGATAATGTCAAGCTCCCAAATTCCAACCAGCGTGCCGCAGCAATAAATTCCCGAATTTGGACCAGACCTCCCAGAGATAGTGCCGCTATCTGATCCCTCAAAAGAAATAAAGTGATAGGCATTGATGGTATCCCTGCTCAGCTTTTTCAAACGACGCCAACTACAATACATCGGCAGAGTTACTCAAACCGCTCATTTTTAGAATATGGGGAAATGGACGGTGTTTTTTTTTTTTTTTACGAGGGCGGGTCAATAAGTCCGTGCATTTTTGAATTTCTGACCTCTTTACTGAAACAGCAACACTGCTCCTGTCAACAGGCATCTGTCAGTTGACTCCTGTCAAAATTTAAACTTGCTGCGTCAGTTAGTTTGTGTTTGACAGCTATTTTTATCAGACTACTCACTAATTTGAGGAGAAAATGGAAAAAAGTGAATTTCGTGTGCTTATTAAGCATTATTTCTTGCGAAAAAAAACCATTACCGAGACCAAGGCTAAGCTTGATAAATACTATGGGGACTCTGCACCATCGATTTCAATGGTAAAAAAGTGGTTTACTGAATTTCGTTGTGGCCGTACAAGCACTGAAGATGCCGAACGTCCTGGACGCCCAGTTGAGGTCTCTACACCCGAAACAATCGAAAAAATTCACGATATGGTGTTGGCCGACCGAAGATTGAAAGTGCGAGAGATTGTGGAAGCCGTAGGGATCTCGCATGGCTCAGTGGTTTCAATTTTGAATGATCACTTGGGCATGAGAAAGCTTTCCGCAAGATGGGTGCCGCATTTGCTCACAGTCGACCACAAACGCAATCGTGTAACAACTTCACAGGAAGGTTTGGCGTTGTTTAATCGCAATATGGAGGAGTTTTTGCGCCGTTTTGTAACCGTGGACGAAACATGGATCCATCACAACACACCAGAGAACAAACAACAGTCAAAACAGTGGGTTTCTAAGGGTGAATCGGCGCCAAAGAAGGCCAAGGTGGGTTTGTCAGCCAATAAAGTTATGGCGACTGTTTTTTGGGATGCACGCGGGATAATCCACATTGACTACCTTCAAAAGGGAAGAACAATCAATGGGGAATATTATGCCAACTTATTGGACCGATTCAATGACGATTTGAAAAAAAAACGACCTCATTTGGCCAAGAAAAAAGTTCTTTTCCACCAAGACAATGCAAGGGTGCACACATGTGCAGTTGCCATGGCAAAAATCCATGAATTGGGCTATGAATTGCTCCCTCATCCACCCTATTCTCCAGATTTGGCTCCGAGCGACTACTTCTTGTTCCCAAACCTGAAGAAATGGCTTGGTGGAAAAAGATTTGACTCCAATGATGAAGTCATCTCGTCATTTTGAGGACCTCGACAAATAATTTTTTTTGGAAGGGATAAAAAAATTGGAGAAGCGTTGGACAAAGTGTATAGAGCTCAAGGGAGATTACGTTGAAAAATAAAATTATTTTTTTATCAAAAAAATCTGTTTTAATCAAAGTCACGGACTTATTGACCCGCCCTCGTATAAAGAACTTAGCACTCAAGTGGTATGACTACATTTACAGTGCCTGAGCACGTGTTAGGTTTTTTTTAGAAAAATGAGACAGAGAGACAGAAAGATTTTTGGGCTCAGTGGTTATTTCGCTTCATGGGTGGCATCCAACATTTAATGGGGAGACTACATCTGTAATCGTAAATGGACTTGTGTTGCATTCTAGGCAACAATTCATCTTACGTGATTCTGGTTGCCTGGAAAAAAGAATGTCTTTCGGGCGCTGCTGGTATTGAACCCCGAACCGTCCGATTAGGAAGCCAACATACTACCACTTGAGCCACGGCCACGGAACAGAAGGATGATCATAATCTAAAAGAGGACAATTTGGTAGAATGTGGGAACTGGAGAATATGCGTTCTCTTAGCCATAGCCAAGATTACTCATTCTCATCTAGACTCAACACTCGATACCGAATAGACGGGAATTCGGGTGGATACTCTTCCGTAGATCATTGAGCAATACATCGAGTTCAGGTTTCCGCTAGATCTACGCTTAATTGACTTTGAAAAAGGTTTCGACAGTTTGAACATAAATGCTGTCTATATGTCTTGCGCAGGAAAGGTATCTCGGGAAAACTTATAGCTATTATTAAGGCTAGATATGAGGGCGGTAAGCGTCATGCTCTGCACGATGGTAAGGCATCAGATGACGTTGAAGTCCATAGTGGAGTATGCATGGTAGTCATCAGCGATGAAATCATCATCAGCACTAACTGAAAGAAACCAAGGATTGAGGTGGACAATGACATCTTACTTCAAACACCTGGACTACGCTGACGATGTGTGCATAGTTGAACATTAAACAATGGATCTCCGCAAATGTTAAAAAATGTGCAAGCTGAGGCAAACAAAGTAGGGCTTAATATAAATGGGGGAAAAACAAAGGCCCTGAGCGACGCTCCGATGCCGGACAACAGGTCAAGAATATCGAAAACTTTCTACATTTAGGAAGCATTGTCTCGGCCAAAGGTGGCATTGAAATCGATGTGGATAGCATAATCGAGAAAGCTAAAGCCGCGCTTGGAATGGTATCAAAAATCTGGAAAAGCAATGTTCTAAACACAAAAACCAAGCTGAGACTGTTCAGATCCAAAATAGAATCAGTACTACTTGGACCGCATCTCCAATGACCAGCTTTATCTGAGAACGGGTCGAGAACCTATAGACGTCACCATACGGAGGAGGAAGTGGCAATGGATTGGCCACACCTTACGGCGTAAAAACGGCCAAATATCCCATGCAGTGGAATCCATTCACACAGTCAGGCAGAACAATGAGGCGGCCTAAACAAACATGGCGAAGAACAGTCCAAGATAACTGAAATACACCAAGTCCGGTGCTTTTAAATGTCGTGCAAGATTTTCTATTGAAGCCGATGATTGCGCTATCAAAGGATTCGGGTCAGAAAGAATTAAAGGCTGAAGTTCCAGCTTGAATTACTGAGACAATCAACAGCTTCACCAAAAACGCGATTCAAAATAGAGCGGCCTGTGGAACGGAATAGAAATATGTATCACCAGTGTATATTAACACTGATACAGGGTGCGCCATCTTTTATGTCAGTATGTAAATATTGAATAACTTTGACATTTATCAACCGTTCGACTTGAGTAGACATGTTTTTGAAACGTCAATTCAGTACAATTTTAACCATGAATCGCTTTACACCGTGGCGCTGTACATTCAAAATAGTCGTTCAGTTGTGTTAACTCGAACGTGCGTATCGTCGAAAATGGTCGTGGCCAACAAGGGCGGTCTGACGACAACACTATTCGTCGTTTAGTGTCGAATTTTGTTGAGCACGGGACAGAGGAGGATCGTCGCTATGCTGTTCATTAACGCCCAAGACGTTCCAATGAATTGGTTGAATCGGTAAGATATAGTGTTGCCGAGAACTCACATGTGTCGTATCGCCACTGCGTTCAGCATTTTGGCGTCAGTGGAACCACCTTGCGGCGCATTTTGAAGGATGATTTGCATTTATTTCTATAAAGTGCAATTGACTCATAGAATATTGTCCTCGTCACTTGGAATGCGGCTAAACAGTCGTTCGAAAGGTTGACACTGAACCTGATTTTTGGAACCAAATTTTGATGACTGACGAGGCCAATTCACAATCTCTGGCGCCGTTAACAAGGAAAATTTCCGCATTTGGGGAACGGAGAATCCACACGAGATCTATGAAATACCATTGCATGACCAAAAAGTGATTGTTTGAGCCGACCAAAACTATATAGGACTATTTTTCTTCAGACAAGGCGAAACCGTCGATGGGAATCAATATCGGTGGATGTTGGCTCATTATGTCTGCCCACAAATGTGTGAAAAAGGTCTGGGCGGTTACTGGTTTCAACAAAACGGTGCGCTATGCCACACTGCAAATCAAACAATGCAGTTTCTGCAACGAAAATTCTCTAGACTTTGCTGTCAAAAGACGGAGACATTGACTGTCCACCCAGATCTCCATATTTGACCCCTCCGGACTTCTTTTTGTGGGGTTATTTGAAAAGCAACGTGTACGCCAGCAAGCCTAAGACCATTGACGAGGCTAACATTCGTGCCGAAATCATTGCTATACCGCCTGAGATGCTCGAAAAAGTGTTGGAAAACCCAGCAAAAAGGGCACATTTTGCTTTGGTCAAGAGGGCGCTTTCTACCATATTTCAGCGTTTAAGTAAAAAAAAAAAGGATGTACAAACAATGTCTAACCCTTTAGACGTCCAAAATCAACCATGATATTTATTAGCGATATTTCTTTTAACATTAGCGTGATTCTGTATTACTACCTACTCAGACTAAAGTTTAATCAGCACCTGAGTGCCAGAACATTGCCTTACTTTGGCAAATATTAATCAAATTTCTCAACACACAATTCTCATTACTCATGAATTACACAAATTTTGGAACTAACTTAAAATGCAAATTTAACTAATAACAGTCCACAGTCTTATAGTCCACAAGTCTCCGCAATTAGAATTTTTGCAAATCATTCGCTTGGCAATTTATGAAAAATTTCAAACACACAAATACGAGTACATTTTAAATATTTATATTAAACTGTCTTTTGCAGCGACTAAAAAAAAAAGAAAAAAGAAAAACAAATTGCTCTACTTCTGACTACTGGAAAATTGAGAAACGTTAATTCCTCATAGAATAACAACTGATAAGATATTTTTAGCCAGAAGAGAGGAACCGGAGTTCATTGCTGCTCTTTTTTTCGACACAACCATGATAAAAATAATGAAATTATAAAAACTTAGACATTGTAACAATGCGTACTCCATATTTAATCGCGACACTAGCTCGTACGTCTGTAATTAACCATCAACTTTTTTTAAATTACTATGCTCAAGAGCATTTCAAGGTGTGTTAATTTCCTGCACTTTGGATTTGACTAAACTGAAAACAATTTAATTTAATTTGAATTCACCCGTTTACAGAACTACTGATCAGAGCACGATCGCACATCAACTGAACAAATTGAAGATAAAGGCATCGAAGCTTTGTTCGTCACATCAATCAGGGAACTGAATATCTTCTTTACTTCCGATTAGGATTACGCTAAGAGTTTTTGTTTTCATACAAATAAGCATGTGTCAATGGCCGTTGAAATAACTAAATATTTTAATTATTTACATTGGAATGGCGTTGGGCCTATAACATTGGGAATTGAATGTATGTACGGGCTCTACGAGAATGTTTGCAATTATGTATTTAATTGGAGGAATACAATTGTTAATTCAAACTGAAGAAGCAACTATACTCGTACATAGTGAAACACATAATCCCGGCTTTAACATGTACGAGAATGAACTCATAGATACTCGTACTCCTACATTGTATTTATAAGACCGCTATGGATACTAGTATGTGTGTGCACTGTGCGCAAAGGCCCAAGCAAGCAGACAGAGTGTTAAATTATCTCTCAAATCATTCGAAATATTGTATATCGAAGTGACAGCTTATGCTCGCAACAGACCTCACCACAATATTGAAGCGATTAGAACAAGTAAACTTGGATCGCGAAAATTCCATAGAACTTTTGTTTTTGGCTTTGACTAATGTCACGACGCGACATTGAGGAAGAGTTTCAATTTATGCTAAAAAAAAATATCGCCGATTGATATGCAAGTGAAGTTACTGTCAGACGATTTGAGCGCTTTAATTGGACATCTTTGGGACGGAAATTGTTAATAGGTTTCTTGAAATTGGAGATAAGTGCCACTAGAGAAGCTCATGTGGGATACCGATTACAACCATGTTCGGCAATTATTACTTTTGTGGTTGTGGTTGCTAGTACATATTCAAATTGGAATATGGCCAGACCTTTTCTGTTTACTTATTTACACCACAGCAAACTCCACAAAGTGCTAAGGTTGAGATTAACAATAAGACACGACGAATATAATACATAATATCGTCACCTGAATGCAAGACTCAGCTAGCTCGATTTTTCTCAGATTTGAGATATCTGGGTTTTCTGGTATCTTGAATCGATTCGCATCACTTGCAATAACCAGATATCTAGTTTTTCTAACCTGCAGCCATCTATTGCGCTGTACAAATATCAGACAAACAGAATAATTGGTGAAAATTCAGTGCAAGAAGTAGATATCTTCAGATAGCTACGAGGGTTGTCTGAAAAACTTCCGACTGAACTATGATACAAGACATTTTTTCTCAAAATTTTTCTTTTATTGTTCTACATAGTCTCCTTGTAACTCTACACACTTCTCCCATCTCTCTAACCCGTCCAAATAGTACTTGGCGTTTTTCTCTGCAAAATAATTGTTCACGAAGGTGATTGCCTCCTCATTTGACGAAAATCTCTGTCCTCCGAGCGCAGTTTTTAGATGAGGGAACAAAAAGAAGTTGCTTGGGGCTAGATCTGGTGAATAAGGCGGATGGTCAAGCAGTTCAAACCGTAATTTATGAATTTTCGCCATGGAAACCGTTGAGGTGTGAGACGGCGCGTTGTCTTGGTGAAACAGGATTTTCTTTTTCTGCAAATGTGGCCGTCTTTCCGCAATTTCTGCCTTCAGCTTGGCAAGTAATGATGCGTAGTATGCTACTGTAATGGTTTTTCCGTTTTGAAGATAATCGATTAAGATAACTCCTTCACTATCCCAAAAAAACAGCCGCCATCACTTTCCCAGCCAAAAAAACAGTTTTTGCTTTTTTTGGAGCCGGCTCGCCCTTTGCAGTCCACTGCTTTGACTAAATTTTTGTTTCGGGCGTATAGTGGTGTATCCAAGTTTCATCTAACATACAGTAAATAATCGGCGCCAAAACTCGGATTTATTGCGCCTAAACTGCTCCAACAGAGCGTTGAAAATGTTCATTCGAACACGTTTTTGGTCTATGTAACGTAAGCAAACGCGGCATCCAACGCGCGGACAGCTTTCTCATGCCTAAATCTTGATTTAATATGTAACAAACACGTTCTTTGGACATTTTCATAACCTCTACTATCTCTCTCACTTTAATTCGGCGGTCGTCTAACACCATTTGGTGAACTTTAGCAATGTTATCATCAGTGGTTGTAGTTTTTGAACGTCCCGAGCGTTCATCATCTCCCAAGCTCATACGGCCACGTTTAAATTCAGCTGCCCAAAATTTCACTGTGGTAAATGATAGTGCAGAGTCCCCATACAGGCGTATTGCCTTTCAAAAGCAAGAATTTAATAACAGCTCGATACTCAATTTTTTCCATTTTCACAAAAAACACTCACATCGACTCACTCAAACAACTGTCAACTAAAAACTGCGCGTCCAAAATGACTGAAACTTCGGTTAGTAACTGTCAAAAGATGCACAACTAGCATTCACTAACTTCTATTGACGAGTGCCGCTATCTTTACACTGCGGTCGGAAACTTTTCAGACAGTCCTCGTACTTTTTGCGCAACTTTTTTTTTGCTCTGGCGTGCAAAAAGCTGTATGTCTAGTCGCTTGTTTTTTTTATTTTTGCTCTGTATTACCGTTTTATGTGTTCGCTGTATGTATATCACGTCGCTAGTTTGTTATTTTGTTTCTGCATTACCGTTTGGTAGAATTGAAGAGAGGTCAAATGTTATTGATGAAGGTCAGCAGGACTGCGACCTCGAAGCTATGGCGGCTCTTCCGAATGTTGCCCGTGATTCAGAAGTGGAATCTGATTCCACAGGTAAGATAAAGTACAATCAATAACAAACAATCACATTCTTCAACTAAAATGTCAATTGCTCTTCATTCCGATGCTAGCATCGATGTTGCTGGTGATCCAGAAGTCGAATCTAATCCCAGTATCGGACTACCAACCGGATACTAGTAGAAGTAGTTCATCTGCTGGCTTGGACAATAACAACGAGTTAACTGGTATGCAAGAACACCCTCAAGAAACAGCCAAGCCTCGGAGGAAGAAAAGGCAGAATGATCAATGGCAGAGAAATATAAGGAAAAAAAGACAGCCTTGAGGGGAAAGAGTACGTTTCCACAACTGGTAAGACTATAGCTGCTTCGATGAAGGCGGCTTGCAATGTTACGTGCAGGTTTAAGTGCTTCTCAGCTATTTTACAACAAACACTGAAAAACTAACAAAGAGATTAAAAACCACCACTACGCACCAAGCGAGAGTTTTCAATTAAGTACTTTCTTCCTGTAAATGAAAAAAAAAAAAATTAAAGTGTGCAAGACAATGTTCTTTAATACCTTAGGAATCAAAAAAAGGACTGATCGAATGCGCTATGAAAAGGAGATCAAATGAGAATATGGCATCGTCTGACGGAAGAGGAAAAGGAAAAAGTGTTCCCCTCGATCCGGCATTTATTGAAGGCATTAAGAAACACATCATGAGCTATCCTTGCGTTCCATCGTATTGCTGTCCGGACGGGACCGAAACTATTTGGACTCCTCCTTAAACCTTGCAACTATGTACAGAATGTACCGGCAATATTGTGAAGAATAAAATTTGCCGTCCATGTACAGAAAAATTCTTAAGGATAAATTCAATCTAGGATTTCACAGACCAAAGAAAGATCGATGTCAAATGTGCTTTGCCTTTGAAAACAACTCTAATAGGACTGAAACCGATGTAAGTGAGCATGATGTCCATCTAAAAAAAAGGAGGAGGCCCGGAATGCTAAGAAAAAAGATAAGGAGGAAGCAGCAGAAAGTGGCAACAAGATTATCACCTGCAACTTTGGTTTGCAGCAGGTCCCATGACCCGACGAATAGTCCACTTTTTTATACGCGTAGACTAGCAACTTAAAATTTTACAGTTTATGACGTGAAGTCAAAACAAGGAGACTGCTACATCTGGCACGAGGGATAAGGTGGTAGGGGAAGCTGCGAGGTTGCAATTCTTCTCTTTCATTATTTCAAATCTCTCTCTGGAGGAGTTGATGAAATACGGTGCTTCGACGATCGATGTGGTGGGCAGAATTTAAATCAATTTGTCTTCGCTATGTGCATGTATGCAGTGCAAGCCATGGAAAATCTAAAAACGATTCACTTAAAATTCATGCTTTCGGGTCATAGTGAAATGGAATGTGATTCTATGCATTGAGCAATTGGGACGGAATCAAAACGTGTTGGAAAGGCATTCTGGCCAGGGGACTGGAAAACTATAGCGCGTGGGTCAAGAAAAAAAGGGGATAAGCCCTACGTCGTGCACGATATAAGTTCCGAAAACATCTTTGATTAGAAGAGGTTTGTTGACGAATACCTCATCATCAGAAAAGCAGAACCATCCAAAGAAAAAGTGCTTATACAAAAATGTGCTGGTTTAAATTTAAAAAAGAATGCCACCTTGATCAAAAAGTTCCCGGGGGACACCACCGTGTGGCGCTCCCATTGTTCCGATTTGAGTTCTGTTTTTTTTTGTTAAGTTGGTAAATCTGTTGTTGACATTCCCTCTAAATCTTAGCGTCATAGCTTGACATTTGCAAAGCCATCGTAGCAAAGAGTACATCTATCTCTGTGTGTGTTGGCGATTTTTTACAATTTTAGAAATGCATATAAATTTGCAACAACGAACTTGTATTAAATTTTGCGTAAAAACCGGATTTAATGGTGCGCGAACGTTGGAAATGTTGGAAAAGTGTTTCGGCAACGATTCTCTAAAGAAAACGATCGTTTATCAGTGGCACGAGCGGTTAAAAAGTGGTCGTGAGTCAATTGAAGATGATGAACGCAGTGGCAGACCATCGAAGGAAAAGAAATGTTGGTCAACAACCGCAAATTAACCATCAGAGGGATAGCGGAGGACTTGAAAATTGCCCATGGATCCGTCCAAGACATTTTGGTTAATGATTTGGGTTTCCGTCGTGTAGCAGCAAGAGACTGTGTTGACGTCGCAAAAGAGATGATTTGCGAGGCTGAATCCGATCCCGCATTCATCAAAAGGATCATCCCTGGAGACGAGACGTGGGTTTATGAGTACGACACGCAATCCAGACATCAGGCAAGTGAATGGCGACCACCAAATGAGCCGAGACCAAAAAAACCACGTCGTTTTCAATCAAAAAAGAAGGCAATGCTCGCGGTTTTCATGGATTTGCCGAAAGAGACCAGAATTGTGGGCAGAAAACTCGTGGATTTTGCACCATGATATCGCACCGTCGCACAGTGCCATCATTATTCGTAATTTTTTGACGAAAAATACAACAAATACCATCCAACAGCCACCGAATTCACCTGATTTGGCTCCCTGTGACTTCTTTCTGTTCAATCGAGTTAAAAAACCACTACGGGGAACGCGTTTCAGCAGCCGAGAGGAAGTAATGGAAAAATTGCAGGAAGCACCGATGGACATACCGAAAACCGAATATAACAATTGGATCAAGCGCTGGCATTAGTGTGTTGCAGTCGATGGGGATTACTTTGAGGGGGACAATACTATATAGCTTTAGATGAATAAACTTATATTTTTAATTTTCTGAATAAATTCCGGGATCAAGGTGGTATATCTATGTTTTTCATTTGTCCCGAGAAAAAATTTGAAATCCCGTTTTGTTTTAACCAAATTGATCAATAAAATCTGGCAGCCCTAATTGTATATAAATAGAACGGGCATGACGTACGAGCAAATATTCGTATAATTTTATTTTGAGAGGGAACTTATGTGTTGAATACAACCTAAAATATTACAGTCGAATGGCAAGGGAACAGCATTTTTTACGAATTACCGCAGGTTACGAATCATCGAGATTTCGTTTTAACGAGGTGGAAAACATAAAAATACGAATTAACTGGGCTTTTACATTTCATATGATTTTCCAATACATATTGTCTAATTTTATTAAAACTAAGCGCTCAATTCACATACTCATATATGTAATTACATCTTAAATATGTACTACTGTACATATACAAAAAATAAAAAAGAAAACATAAAATTACATTAAGAGAGAAAAAATCTAGAAAAAGCTTGTTATTTAAAGAAAATTGTTATTTTTGAATGCTTGATGTTCTTTTCGCCTATTAAGTAATCAAAAACATTTTTTGCGACATCATGATATGAAACATAATATCGAAGTTCTTGAATGACCGGCTGGTATATTCGTCCCTCTCATTCCTAATAGCCGCTACTTCATCCAAAATATGATCATCTATCAGCATACCAGATACAGTCACGTAATCATCGAAAAGAGTGACATTTTCAGAGTCCTCAGATATACGATTCTATAAATAATCTATGTCCAAATGCTCGTCTTGACATAAGTTTTCATTGACCTTTATTGAAACCGCAAGCCAGGAAGCAGTTTTGAATGCAAGCTGTGCTGATTCTATTCCACGCTTTTTACGAAATTTGCATTGCCGTAAATACGAGGGCGGGTCAATAAGTCCGTGACTTTTGGATTAAAACACAGATTTTTTGATAAAAATATAATTTTATTTTTCAACGTAGTCTCCCTTGAGCTCTATACACTTTGTCCAACGCTTCTCCAATTTTTTTATCCCTTCCAAAAAAAATGATTTGTCGAGGTCCTCAAAATAGGCCTTTGTTTGCGAGATGACTTCACCATTGGAGTCAAATCTTTTTCCACCAAGCCATTTCTTCAGGTTTGGGAACAAGAAGTAGTCGCTCGGAGCCAAATCTGGAGAATAGGGTGGATGAGGGAGCAATTCATAGCCCAATTCATGGATTTTTGCCATGGCAACTGCACATGTGTGCACCCTTGCATTGTCTTGGTGGAAAAGAACTTTTTTCTTGGCCAAATGAGGTCGTTTTTTTTTCAAATCGTCATTGAATCGGTCCAATAAGATGGAATAATATTCCCCATTGATTGTTCTTCCCTTTTGAAGGTAGTCAATGTGGATTATCCCGCGTGCATCCAAAAAAACAGTCGCCATAACTTTATTGGCTGACAAACCCACCTTGGCCTTCTTTGGCGCCGATTCACCCTTAGAAACTATTGTTTGTTCTCTGGTGTGTTGTGATGGATCCATGTTTCGTCCACGGTTACAAAACGGCGCAAAAACTCCTCCATATTGCGATTAAACAACGCCAAACCTTCCTGTGAAGTTGTTACACGATTGCGTTTGTGGTCGACTGTGAGCAAACGCGGCACCCATCTTGCGGAAAGCTTTCTCATGCCCAAGTGATCATTCAAAATTGAAACCACTGAGCCATGCGAGATCCCTACGGCTTCCACAATCTCTCGCACTTTCAATCTTCGGTCGGCCAACACCATATCGTGAATTTTTTCGATTGTTTCGGGTGTAGAGACCTCAACTGGGCGTCCAGGACGTTCGGCATCTTCAGTGCTTGTACGGCCACAACGAAATTCAGTAAACCACTTTTTTACCATTGAAATCGATGGTGCAGAGTCCCCATAGTATTTATCAAGCTTAGCCTTGGTCTCGGTAATGGTTTTTTTTCGCAAGAAATAATGCTTAATAAGCACACGAAATTCACTTTTTTCCATTTTCTCCTCAAATTAGTGAGTAGTCTGATAAAAATAGCTGTCAAACACAAACTAACCGACGCAGCAAGTTTAAATTTTGACAGGAGTCAACTGACAGATGCCTGTTGACAGGAGCAGTGTTGCTGTTTCAGTAAAGAGGTCAGAAATTCAAAAAGTCACGGACTTATTGACCCGCCCTCGTAGTTTACATTTAAGCTCTTTTTTTTTCATCAAGGCTGTTAACCAGATTAATAACCATTTCCTTGCGGTAAAATGACTTACAATTTTTTTATAATACCCTGGTCAAGAGGCTGCAGCTTGGAAGTGGTGTTTGCCGGCAAAAACTTTACATTATGCGCGGCGGAATTGTCAATGAACAGCAATATCCTTCGATAGCTTCCATTGCATCATCCACCGTCTGAAGCCATTTGTTAAAAAGCTCCATTGTCATCCACGCCTTCTTATTGCGACGATAATACATTTTAAAGCTGCGAATGTTTATAGAGCACCTTGGTTTCGCATACTTTCCAATTAGCAGTGGATCAAGTTTTTCTGTGCCATCCATGTTTACAGCGAGTAATAAAGTGACTCGTTATTTACTTAGGACTGAAACGAATAAAATCTGTAAATTTTAATACGGGCTATAATTGCATATGCGTAAAAATTGCAATCCCATTTTAGCTTCAGTTTGTTATTGATTTTAGTTCGGTGCGGTTTAAAATATTTATAAAAGATGAGTCAAGACGAACGCCGTAAAACGATCATCGACAAATGGCTCGAGAATACTTCGCGTCCAAACCATTTCATCGCAAAAAATTTAAACATAGCACGCAGTACAGTTAATTCTATTATTAGACGATATTTGGAGACGTTGACAGTTAAGCGAAAACAGAAAAGTGGAGCTAAAAGTGGAGCACATGATACAAATTTGGACAGGATAATAGCGGGTACCATCGGAAAAAATCAGAGATGTTGCTCGGAAATGTAATGCCAACCAAACAATGGTACAAAGATCTAAAAAACGTAACGGTCTAAAACGCGAATAAAAGCAAAAAATACGAAAAGTTACTGAAAAGTAAAAAAAGTCATAAAAACACGAGCCCGAAAGCTATACGAGTTGATCGGCAACAAGAAAGCGTGCTTGGTTTTGGATGACGAAACTTATGTCAAAGCCGACCTTACTACTCTTCCAGGTGCGCAGTTTTACAACTTGTTTGAAGCTGAGATTCTTCCGCAATCAACAGCGATTGGGATGGAAAAATTCGGGTCAAAATATCTCGTTTGGCAGGCCATTTGCTAATGTGGACACAGAAGCTCATTGTTTAATACGACAGGAACAATTAACGGAGAAGTGTACATTAACGAGTGTCTAAAAAAACGGTTGATTCCTTTCTTAAACAAACATGAGGGTTCAACATTATTTTGGACAGATTTAGCTTCAGCTCACTATGTTCATGCGACGTGGAGCTTTCTTGTTGCTAAAAATGTCGACTTTGTCCCAAAAGACATGAATCCACCCAATGTTCCACAGTGCCGTCCCATCGAAAGGTATTGGGTATTGGTCAAAGTTAAATTGAGGAAAAGTGAGCAGTGTGCAAAGGACGTAAAAGATTTTAGTGCTAAATGGAAAAGAGCGTTAAAAGAGATCACGGATGTAACTGTCACCAACCTTATGAAGGACATTCGAAAGAAATTGAGGAAAGAATGGGAATCCAAATAATTTTTTTTATTTTTTGTAATTGTGAATGAATTTAATAAAAACAGAGTTTTAAAGCAAATAAAAAAAATTTACATGAATTATGAAAATATTTTTTTTTTTACTTTGAAGTTTCGAAATCTTATTCGTTTCACTCTTTATGCTTACCACCATGAGATTTTTAAATATTAAAGCAATATGTACGATCTGGTAAGCATTTATAAAACAAGGCAGTTTCATCTGCGTTAAAGATGTCTCAATTCACTCAGCTTTTCTTTCCAATCTGCACAAACGTCTTCATCAAGAGCAGAACCTTCACCGCACAGTTTTTTCAATTTGATGTTGTGTTGATTTTTGAACCGATCAAACCAACCACTGCTTGCTTTAAAATTGTTGATGTTCACTGTTTGGCAAAAAAACAGTGCTTTTTCGATTAATAATTGACCCCCAACTGGAAAATTGCTCTGCTGACACGACGAGTATGTTACCCAAGAGAGAAGAGACTTTTCTATGTCTGGATATTCAGATTGTTCTGAAGCTAAAGCTATTGCGTGTGGATTCTCCCATAATAAAATCTTTTTGTTTGTAGAATTGAAGTGAGTGTTGATGGTGCGATTTCGAATTGTTTCGCTACATCAATTTTTTTTTTGCTCCATTATCAATTGCTGCAATTATGTCTTGTTTTTGAGCAACGTTTTATGAGTACGCTTATTTGACATTGTTACACTTTAATGTTACACCTTAATGCTTTGAATGAAATATGTGAACTAAGAATAAAGAAACTCGTAATAGAACAAAAAAGTGTGGTGAGTAAGGCGACATCAAGGCAACAAAATTTTCTACAAAACTTAACGGTAGTTAAACCGAAAACGATTTTATTTTGCGCATTGCATTACGAATTATAAGAGGTTTAAAAAACGAATTACGATTTATAAGATGTTTTGTGTTCATTGCAAAGCAAATAAAATACGAAATAACGAGGGGAGTAAAATGTATAAAAATTTTACGAATTAGCGACGATTTTTCAAGGGACTAGCAGTGTGTTATGAATTACTAAGGTTTCGATTTATCGGGATTCGACTGTACATCTTGGCAATATGAAGAGGATACGAGTTACCTAAGCCTTCGGCATAATCTTTACTGTAGAAATTTTCAAATAATTTCACTAGTAAAATTAACGATTTATTGTAGTGAGCTCAACTCTACTTCCGTATTGGCCAGTTTACAATCAATGTTATATAGATGGCATTTCCGTCCTCAACGGATGGGCTATTCAATTTTATCAAACAAGAGGCTTATTGTTCTGATAAGCATAACCCACATAAACATATTTATCAACGCAATTAATGTAGTTTATGTTATATTAAGGAGATTACTGCCAAAATAAATATTTTAACTTAAAAAATCGTTTAAAAAAAAATTACGAAAGCGTTTAGCTTAAAGCAAGCGATCGAATTTCATGGCTAGGAAAAATTATTCTAAATTAATAAAAGTCCCACAAATATCACTCCCAATGCATATGAATGTGGAATTAACTAAAAAAAATAAATATAAAAAAACATTCAACGACTGTTAATACATACAGTCATGGCGAACTAATTAGGAACGACTAAAAAAATTAGAAAAAATCGCCACTACAATAAAATGAAGATGGCAACCCATAAAAAGGATCGTTATTTTGTTGGTATTATTTGATCGGTTATGTAACAGCTTTTTAAAATCATATTGCACGCCGTTTAATATATTTATTTGCAATTGAATTATCAAAGTGTAAAGTTTGTTTGGCGACCTAATTAAGAACGACCATAAGACACGCAGTTATTTTGTGAAACAATTTGTGATATTAACAGAAATAATCGGTAAACATAAAAATTCTTATCAAAATTAAATAAAAACAAATTAATTTTCGATAATCCAGAGCTTTATTGAAGAAAAAATGGGCAAAAATAGGAGTTGCACACCACAGTTAAGGGATGACATTGTAAAAAAGAGACCTATCGAGAAATTATCGTTTTCAGAAATCGCGAAAAGGCTGAATTGCTCAAAAACAATGGTCTTCAACGCAGTAAAATACTGTGAAAAACATCAAACTACGGAACGGGTAGCAAGACGCAAAAGACCGCGTAAGACTAATGAGGCTGAGGATCGAAGAATTGTTCGAGTTGCCAAAAAAAAATTCGTTTATGAGTTCTAAAGAAATTCAAAAAGAAAGTTTTTGGTGAAGATTCGAATGACCTTTCAGCACGTTCCATACGGGAACGATTGAATGAAAGCCAACTTTTTGGAAGAGCGATTCGAAAAAACCATTGCTCTCCAAAAAAAAACCGAAAAGCTAGGTTAGCTTTTGCGAGGAAACACACGGACTGGACGGTTTCTGAGTGGAAAAAAATATTATGGAGCGACGAAACAAAGATTAATAGAGTGGGCTCAAATAATAAGAGATAAGTCCGGCGTCCAAAAAATAAAGCATTTAATCCGAAATACACGACGGTTACTCTTAACACGGAGGAGGAAGTGTGATGCTTTGGGCTTGTACCTATGACGTTTAAGGGAACCAGGCCTTTATATCGAATAGAAGGTATAATGAATTCGGAGCATTATATAAAAATATTAGAAAATGTTATGTTACCATAAACTGAGGAAGAACTGCCCGTTACTTGGAGATTTATGCAAGATAATAACCCAAAGCAAACGGCAAGGGTAACAAAACAATGGTTTAATAAGAATTCTGTCGACGTTTTAAAGTGAAAACCTGTGGTATCAACTTAAACCGAAATTGCCAAGCACAAAATTGGGAATTTGAATGAATTATTTAAAGTCGCAAGGATGGCTTGGGTCAACATACCACCTAAAAAATGCCGCGATCTAATTGAATCTATTCCACGGAGATGTAAAGCCGTGATCATTAACCCTTTTTAAGGCAGTGGCAATAATTTTGCCACCAATTTCTTTTAACTAGATTTAGTTTTTCTGTAACATAACCGCAGATAATTTTTGTAAGTGGCAACACAGATTTACGTGTACCACGAATTAAACTGCCAAAATGGATTTTTTTGGCGCGTAGTTTGACATTTATTGGTTGAAACAGCGTCACGAGGTTGAGTATAATATTCAAGCTTTATCCAGTAAAATCTTTTGAATGAACGAGCAAAATGGTAAGAATTTTTTCCAATTACTTTTTTTTACTATACATATAGTCTATATTGCGGAAAATTGTGGTATTTTGTTAATAATTCAAAAACAAAAAAACCATGAAAAGTAGAAAATATTTGATGACAATATTTATGCCACTACCCTTGTTACAGACTAAATATGTACGGGACGAAGATATAGAAAAAGAGTTGGAATCTCTATTCGGCTTGGAAAATCCTGAGGATTCGGAGGACGAATATGAAGATCATGAGGACTGTTGGCAGCAAACAATTGAAGAATCAGGAAGGAAAGGCGAACATTCTTTTTTATCTTCTGGTGTGTCTGAATCTATAGCGTTAGATGCCCAGACGTCTGATATTATTGATACCATGCCGTCGTGCTCTTATAAGTTTACAAGTCGAGTACTAAATGTGCCTGAGTCTGTCGTATCAAAAGCTAATGGCATCGATGATTTCGAAGTCGTCGAAATATGCCAACAGAAATTGAGACTTCTGAATCTGATTCCGATCAAGATGAAGATGAATGGAAGAAGATAACATATAGCGGTCTAATGAGAGGCCTAATCCAGAACGTTTTTCTGATGTTTTATTACAGCCGTTTGTATATTTTCCTAGTCGCACAAGTGCTTTAGCATACTTCACTAGATTTTTTTCTGACGAAATACTAAAAACAATAGAACAACAGACAAATCTATACGCTGAACAATAAAAATCAAAAGACTGGGAACCAGTGACGGTGACAGATATCAAATTAGTACTGAGTATAATTATACTCATGGGATTACATAATATTCCTTCTTGGAATCTGTATTGGTCTAGCGACCACTTTTTTCGAGTCGATGAAATAGCACGTGTCATGACCTGTAAAAGGTTCAAGAAAATCATGGAAAACTTTCACTTGGCTGATAACTCAAAAATGCCTATAAGGAATGATCACCAGTACGATAAATTATATAACGTGGGCCCATTACTAGATTTGATGAATAACGGCTGTTCAAGAGAAGCCAAATCCACGACTTCCCAAAGCATCGATGAGGCAATAAACAAATTCAAAGGAATTTCATCTTTGAAACAATATTTGCCGTTAAAACCCATAAAACGCGGCTTCAAAGTTTGACTAAGAGCTGATAGTACTACTGGATATGTTTACCAATTTCAAATTTACACAGGAAAAAAATAGTAATAACAGTCCTTAACTTGGCTTAGAAACCAACGTGGTAAAACCATTGACAAGCGCTCTAATTGAAGAAAAAATTCCTGCACATATTACATTTGACAATTTTTTTTCCTCGTATGCTCTGATGCAGTATCTTTACGATCAAGGTATTAACTCAACTGCAACTGTAAATTCCAACAGAGCAGATTTACCTAGGTTAGTCAAAGATAAGAAAAAAATCTAAGGCTAATCAGAAACAACTACTGCGGGGACAGTATAAATGGCGAGTGAAAAAGGACGTAGCATTTCTTGTATGGAAAGACACAAAAGTTGTTACTGTTCTTACCACGGCTTTTCACCCAACTTCAGTTACGACGTGCAATAGGACGATGAAAGACGTAATGAGTAAAGAAACAGAGTGCCCTGAAGCCATCCAACAATATACTCAACGAATGGGAGGGGTACTTATGAGGTTGGACGAAAAAGCAAAAAATGGTGGCGATGCATTTTTTATTTTATTATAGACTTGGCAATGACTAATTACATATGAATGTAACTTGAGGGTCCCAAGACCTATGTCCAACTTGTCATTTCGATTAGCTGTTGCAAGAGAACTGATTAGCAACTGCTCAACACGGAAGAGACAAATCGATACGCTTCCGAATTTTGCAGCGAAAATTAAAAAGAATAATCCCTCACAGAACTACCAAAAGGCCTTGGGTGTTCCAGATGAAGTTAGGTTCACTAATATCGGCGTTCATATGCCCCACGAAATTGACGGCTACCGCAGGTGTCGCTTATATACTACTCCAGTACAAAATAAACGCAGCAAAATAATGTGTACTCATTGTTAGGTACCTCTATGTATTTTCCCACGTTTTGCTGCATTTCACAACAAGCAATTTTTTTTTAGAAATAGTTTGTGTTACAAGTTCCTTATAAAAAGTAATATCTGTAATTATAAGAGAAAAGAAATAAAAATTTTGAAAAAATTTGTATAATAGTTTGCCTATTTCATTTACTTATTTATTTACACCAAACGGGTAGTGGCAATACTAAATGGAGTGAAAAGTGACCTCCTTGGGAATTAAAAAAAAATTTTTTTTTAAATGTTTTTTTATATTATTCAATATAGTCCCCTTCTAGTTTGATACACTTATTCCAGCAATTTTCCAACTTCTTGATCCCGTCCGAAAAGTAATTTTCCGGAAGGTCTGCAAAATACTCCTCCGTGGCGTCGATGATTTCCTCACGTGAGTTGAATTTTTTATTGATGAGCCTTCTTTTGAGGTTTGGGAAGAGATAATAGTCCGAGGGATCCAAATCCAGTTACCAATCGACGCCAAAAGTCCGCCCGATTCCGCATTAGCAAGTCCAAACACTCTTTCGAAGTGCTCTCGCGTTCGTGTTTTTGGTGATTCGCGGCACCCAGCGGCAGGATAACTTTTTTATATGCAGAATACTGCCCAAAATATGGCGTGTGCGCTCAGTACTGATCTTTGTGGTATCTGCTAGCTCGCGCACCCTTCACTTTCCGGTCAGCCAACACCGTTTCATGTATTTTTTTGACATTGTCCTCTGTAACCGCATCGGAGGGCGGTGGCCGCTGCGGACTTGATCGGTAGTGGAGTTGCGGCCACCACGAAAACTCTCGAAACCAATATTTGACGGTGTAATCTGACGGAGCATTAGCCCCATAATATTTATCCAACTTTTCTTTTGTTTCCTTCGCCGTTTTGTCTCTCAAAAAATAATGTTTTATGAGAGAACGAAAATCCTTTTTGTCCATACTCAACATGATGCCAAATACGTCACCAACACTCAGCTGTCAAAACAAAACTAAAGACAGCATCGCACTGAAATTTGGCATGTCTGCCTAAATATGAACGGACTTCAAGGCACCATAACCTTTTTTGCAGTAGCAGCGCATTCTGGCGGTCAAGGAGGTCACTTTTCACTCCACCTAGTATGTCGCTATCAAATTTTTCTAATAATTTTCACATTGAAAAGATAAATAAAAGTTAGCAAAAAAACAAACCTGTAATATGCAAAAAGCCGTTTGTTTGTATCTACTGCAGTTGTCTCGGCCCTAAAAAGGGTTAATAAAGGATTTCCAACGAAATATTGAGCCACGACATGTAAATTCCGCAAATATGAAAAAAATTGCATAACGTTCCTAATTAGTCACCCAACCATTTTGAGACACTTATTTGAATTAAAATTATTTTTCTGGTTTAGAACGTATATTTTTTGTTTGTTGCTACTTGTTTTTCTTACTTTTATAATAAATTAAAAAAAAATATATAACAAGGTGCAATATACATATTTTAACTTTAAGTAAAAAAGACATTGAATAATTTTATTTTGTACCATCGTTCTTAATTAGTTCGCCACGACTGTACATATATGTACATACTTGTATAACTAATTTGCCACAACTCTTTTGTTTCCCACAAGCTTTGTCACAAGAACATTGTGACATTGTGGAAGTCTTATTCATTACAAACTCCTGATGTGTATTTGCTTCTAAAATTATCAGTTTATTTGCAATAATATCGACGTAGTATTCGTAGTAGTTGTCGAAGTGAAAAAGGAATGTTTTATTATTTATTTGAATTATTAATATAATTTGTATATCCATGGAAAGATGTCATTGACGTGCTAATTTTGATTTTTTTTTTTTCATTTTAATTCTATTGACGTATATGTAGATGCAAATGCTTACCAAAAATGTTAGAGGCTTCTTTTTGTTTTGAGCGTTGTCTTTGTGTATTTTATTTGACTTTGTTTTACATTCTTAACATTATGTATTTATTTATTTAGAAGTTAAGTACTATATATACTAATTAAAATAGTGCCAGTTTGATCAATTTCTGTTCGATAGCTAGAAAAGCGTTTCTTAAATTTTCCATATTTATTATTCTGTAACACATTTAAGTTTTGTTCTTAAAACTTTTTTGGTAGAATTTGCTAAGAATTCCTGCTAATGCGATTAATTAATAACTTTGAAAGCTTGCGACTAATTAAGCCTAATTTAGTTCTTTTATCATTCGGCATCGCTTAATCAAATTATATTGGGTCTACAAGTAAGTTTCCAGCGTTTGTCAGAGATGGCGCTACCAGTGGATCCCGGGCAGAAATGTCAGACCCCATGTGTTTTATTTGTAGGTTTTGTATCTGTCAACTTTGCAGCGTTATATTTGAGCAGTTCTATCGGTGTCGTACATTTTATCGAGCAAAATCGTGGCAAGTTTCCAGCCAAATAAACGTCATTTGCGGGAAGCGCTGCTTTTATTCTTTAATATGAAGAAAAGTGCGGCTGAGGCCTATCGTTTGCTTTCGGAAACTTATGGGGCGGAATGTATTGGTGAATCGACGTGCCGCGAGTGGTTCAAACGGTTCAAAAGTGGTGATTTTGAAGTTGAAGACAAAGATCGCCCCGGAAAGCCGAAAAGTATTGAAGACGAGGAATTGGACGCTTTACTGGATGAGGATCCGTGTCAGATTCAAGAAGAACTTGCTGCATCATTGGGCGTCACGCAACAAGCCGTTTCCCTGCTCCTAAAAGCACTGGGATTCATTCATAAGGTTGGAAACTGGATGCCGTACGAATTGAAGCCAAGAGACGTCGAACGGCGATTTTGCATGTCCAAAATGTTACTGCAGCGGTATAAAAATAAATCATTTTTGCATCGTATTGTCACTGGTGATGAGAAATGGATTTATTATGATAATCCTAAACGCAGAAAATCGTATACAAAGCCCGGCGAGCCCGCCCGATTGACGCCGAAACGAAATATTCACGTGAATAAGGTCATGCTCTGCATATGGTGGAATCAAAAGGGTGTCGTATACTACGAACTGCTTCCGAGTGGTGAAACCATCAAAGGACCATTATATCGAACCCAACTAATTCGTTTGAAGCGGGCATTAAAAGAAAAACGGCCAGAATATGAGACCAGGCATGAGTCCGTCATTTTTCATCACGACAACGCTCGGCCACATGTTGCGGTTTCGGTGAAAAACTATTTGGAAAATAGTGGATGGGAAATTCTGCCTCACCCGCCTTACAGTCCAGACTTGGCACCATCTGACTACCACTTGTTTCGTTCGATGCAGAACGCTCTTACGGGAATACGCTTCAGCTCAGTAGAGGAAATAAAAAATTGGCTCGATACGTTCTTGGGCTCGAAAGACGAGAAATTTTTTTGGTCCGGAATTCATAAATTGCCAGAAAGGTAGGGGAAAGTTGTAGCTTCCGATGGACGATACTTTGAATAAAGCATTGTAACTATGTTTTCATAATAAAACTTCAAATTTTGGAAAAAAACGCTGGAAACTTACTTGTAGACCAAATATTTTTCTTTAACAAATTTAGCTGCAAAGAAGTATGCAGCGGAATAAAAACGATTTTTGTCTATCAGTTAATTTAAAGTACAGCGGCACAGTGTCCGAAAGGATTAAATCCCTACGTATGTAATTGAAATCCAAGAAGTCCGATGGAAGGAAACGCCAAAAACAATATATAAAATATTGTGCAATCTACTAGGGAGAGAAGAACCGGCGTTTTAAATGAAAAATTAATAAATATTTGATGGTATGCATTTATTTTGTTAAAGAATGCGATGCGCTGTTTAGTGATATCGTTCTTGAAAGAATTGTGCGAACATCAAAAGTCAATTGCAATCCTCTTTTAATAGTCTGTTCAGATATTCGCATACATAGAAGTCAATGACATGTTGAGCAAAATCGGTAAACTAAGGAAAAACAAAGTGGGGGATACACATCGACCCTTGGGACAAAACTTAACAGTTTAAGGTAGTAAGGGACTTTATCTATCTCGGCTATCAACTCCGACAACATGCGAAGAATCACTCTTGATAATCGCTTTTTTTTTTGCTCTTAGAAGGCAATTGAGTAGCAAGACACTGAGCATCCCAGTCCTTCTTTACATCGCAGAAGTTTGGACACTAATGAAAGCAGAAGAAAATGATCTCGGGCCGTTCGAGAGAAAAGTTCTTCAGGTAATATTCGAGGACGTTTGTGTCAATGGAGAATGGAGGAGGTGCTTCAACTGCGAGCTGTACAGACGGCGCCGACCTCACCAGAAAAACCCGGTTACATGGCTAGATCACCTTGAGCGGAAAGCTCTCGACTACAACCCAGAGGGACAATGCAGTAGAGGATGACGTACACAAGCTGTGTACAAGCATCTTATGGGTTCGCAATCCCTTGAGTGCGCGCCAATTATGTAAAAAAAAAAAAAAAACAAGTCGAAGAGGACCTCAGCCAACTTCGTGTGCGTAACTGAAGGCAGTAGGCAAAAGTCGCACTAGCTTGAGAGGAATGCTAACAAAAACTCCATGTGCTTCAAAAGACTCCATTGCATTCACAGAAAGTGACCGTGTGTTATGGATTTCAAGCCGGAGGAGTGATTGGACCGTATTTTTTTGTCGATGAAAATGATCGCCATGTTACGGTCAATGGAGTTCGCTATCGTTGGAAGACTATTTTTGTCAGAATTGAATGGACTTGACATCAGTGATATGTGGTTCCAACAAGGTGGTGCCACATGCCACACAGCTAGTCAAACAATTGATCTATTGAAGAGGAAGTTCGGTAATCTCAGGAAATAGTCCCGTCGAATGGCCACCCCATTCATGCTATTTAACGCCGTTGGTTTTTTTTATGAGGTTACGTTAAGTCGTTGACTTATGCCAACAAGCGAATCACGTTAGAGGAGCTTAGGAACAATATCAAATGCGAAATTGCCAACGTTCCGACCGATACATGAGGAAGATTGGTGGAAAATTGCCTGTAAAGAATCGATCGCTGCAAACGTACTCGCCTGGAATAAACTTCAGCCCTATATCTAAATTATTCTGTGTTTTCTTTAAATACAAAATTGTTATGTCCTTATTGAAAAACTGTGATTGTTTCTCAATGTTTGACAAACGAATAATGAAAAACTTTGTCACTCGTCCGCCAAACTATTTGGGGAGTAGTTCTATAATACCTTAGCAAGCCTCCTTAGAGGTTCACCAACATCCAGCCATTCTTCTGACCACTTCTTTTCCATTTTTCGTTACAGATGAGGACTCTAATGCCAAAAGGATCTATATCCTTTCTGTGGATCTGTTAGTCAAAGGTTTTGGATCTTACAAACGTTGTTGCATATTCGCTAGTGTTAAGAGTTGGAGTACCTACGAGTATCTTTACATTTTTTTTTTACTTTGGCTGAAAAGAGGATTGCTGTTGAGACTTTGGACCTTTCAGTAAGATTTTCATTAAGTGCTGCCGTAAGTTCTATATTATCAATAACCTCCTCTGGTTCCCTTGGATTACCATTAATGGGTCCAGAAGTTAGAGCAAACTGGTTCCGTAAGGATTGATCCAGACTAGTTTACATGTAAGCGTTCAGTGACTATGCAACAACTAAACGACGCCGAATTGTACATACATACAATTGCAGGATTTAAAGCCAAATGATTGCATTCAGCGCAGGTTATGGGCTGACACCTTGCTTGAACAATTCTCTCGCCTTGATAATGTTGTTTTTCATATTAACACGCACGTACACAAGAAGAATTGGAGTAGTTAGAACCCTCGCCGCAGATATCAAAAGCCTTTTCATTCATCCAAAACGACTATATATTCTGTCATTTCAGTAAAGCCCATAATTGGTCCACATTCGTTTGAAAACAAAACGTTTGAAATAACGTGACTGTACGTGATACAGCCGAATTTTACGGAATTAGCGACATGCCATAGCTCAAATGTGAGTTTATTTATAGGTTGTCAAGGAAAGGTTTCAAAATAAATTGACATCTCGGAGAGGTAATATTCCCGTACCTTACTCCTGCCGATTTTTTGTCGTTGGATTAAAATACAAAAACTTTTGGCAAAACCTGTAGTTTTCTTCACGTAATAAGCAACTCAATAAGAAAATTTATTTTAAAAGTTATTAAATATTTCAAATTTGAAACGATATTCGGTGGTCCAATTACTTTGTCTGCAAATGAATAATAGGATTAGAAGCAGAACAAATATTCGAACTGATTATGTACTCTTACACAGATAAATAAAATATTATTCAATCAACTTATTCGGTAAATAGGCCTTTTACTATACAACTTCGTTTCTGAACCTGAAACAATATAAAAGGTAGAATGTAAAAGCATGCAACCACTAAATCCAAATTAAATATAATAAACTTAACGTTGAACAAAATAACAAAAACAATGATCGTGTGTATATTGGACTTATTAACAATAATACTAAGAGATAAAAACTATGCAAACAATTTTATAGAAAAATGCCTTAAAATACAATTGCAAAACCAAGGAACTCAACCCAAACAGAGTTATAAAATTCATGCAATTAACTGGCACTTATTGCAGGCTTAAACCACAAGCTATGAGAGCTATTAAACAATTTTTAAAATTCAGAAAATAAAGCTTTCAAAAATAACCAAAAAAAAAATGATGACCAACAATGTAAAAGGTTATCAATTAAAAACACATACATAATACAAACACCAGTAGATGTAACTAATAGTACTCACAACAATTTGCAAGCCAACACTTTTGGAAAATGTTTGCTCAACAAAAGCAGACATGAAAACGCATTTTTACTTTTGTCAGACAATAGAATGTCTTGCGTTTTTAAAGTGGTTCTCCTATTCGTCTCTTCCACTCGTCTTGTCGTTTTCGTGTTGTAATTTATTTTTATTTTTCTGTTACTGGGTTTCGTCTTCAATTTGAAGTAGTCTCTTCGGTTGTTGCTTTGTATGACGGATCTAACGATGTACCTTTGCCCGATCCACTCTAAAAAATAACGTTTGTCACATGTATAATAACTGTTATGAATATTATTCCAGATTTGTGTAAGCATCGGTAGTTTGTAGTAAATCACGTTTAATGACCAATTAAGGTGAGCACTCAATGTCATAGCATTGTGTCATTGCACTCAGAAGCCTACTTTTCTTTGTTCAATAAAATTGCATCTGCAGTGCATAATTGAATTAATATGAGGTAGGCATTTGGCAGTACGCCAACAGATAATTCGAACAAATAAATAAAGTGTTGTGTGTATATTTTGATGATGTGTTTCCTTTGGTATGGTTTTCGAAATGATAATTTTGTTATGAAAGATTCGGCTATGGATTGGTCATTTTATATGCGTGACCCAAGGGGTGTTCAAATGGAATTGGATAATACTAACACATCTCGTCATTTATTGTGAATACGTGTACTTACATACTTATATGTACAGTGGGCAGAAAAACTACGTTTCCTCACATTTCTGGAAAAAAAAAAATTGAATTGTCTTCGCAAAAAAAATCCTGCTTTTCCTGCTGCAGTATGTGCTAATTATCAGGTTGTAACATACAGTGTATTCAACAAAAACGTGCGTCTAAAAACTCATTGAAAAATGTCAGAGTTTTATTAAACCACTTTTTTTTTTATTAAAGTATAATATCAAAAGGAATTGCGCAATTATATTAGTAGGGAGTCCAGTCGTCATTATTACTCGTATTTATAATTGCTTGGCATCGTCTAGCGCAATTTTTGTGCATATCCTAAGTTCAGGCCTCTCCAAATTTGCATCAAGACTGGCGCATGTTGTTTTATCGTGGCATTTTCCAGTGGATTCCCATCAGGATTTTGGTACGCCGAATCTACCGTCTCTATCCCATTTTCCTCTTTCCAAAGCGTGAAGAGGAGACTCCGATGTCTTGGATCGTTATCCTCTTGCAAAATCAAGTCGTAATTGTTTGCCCCATACAGGGATTCGGCAGACTTTAGCAAAACCTTCTGGTATTGTATAATTTTACCAGGAATTGGACATCGAGGTTTTGTGTGAATACTATTATCTTCCTAATCCTTTGACCGAGAAGCATCCATAAACATGAACTTTTGCTGGATGTTTTACGGTGCGTTGCAGAAACTTTTTGGTCTGGGTTTTCTTCCAATAATTAGTAAACAAAAGATGATGGCTCATCTGTAAATATGATGTTGCTTCAATCCCTTTCTAAATTTTGCGCTGCCCAATTCAGCCTCTTAGCTTTGGTACTCCTGTTTTTGATGCCAGATTCTGCCAAACGGAGTCTTATTGTGTTGATGGACACTTTAATTCCTTTTCTGGACAATTGTCTTTTTCGTTCCTCAGGCTAATTGTGGGGTTTTTCCGAAACAATTCACAAATTACTTTATTGTCCTTACTGGTTGTGCTCTACCTGACCCATCATCATATTACCGCATTCCTTATGCCTCTTTATCCATTTTTTTTTTGCTGCCGACGTAATACTCATTTTCGGCCCTTTTGGGTGAGATACTAAGAAAATACTTTCGAAACGCTTTTTGAAAGCCGCACCCATTTGGTAATGATGTTATACCAAAGTATGGAAATATGCCGAGGAAATGAAAACAATGCGCGATCGGCAATTAAATGCAGAAAATAATTTGGCTACAAAAATGTGTGTGTGAGTAAAGTAAAAGACATAAATTACCACACGTTTTTCTGGAACACACTGTAAGTATTGCGGATTTTTTTGGGGGGTTGTCCAATTACCCTAAAATCGACAAAACCAAATTAATGGTGAAACCGTTATTGAAATTAGTTTTTGGAATATATGGTATTGCTCATTCCGTTGAATGTCGTTGAAGGCATTTTTAACTGAAGAGCATATTCGGCATATTTTATTGCTCTGGAAAAACCAGAATAGAAGTGAAGCCACTAGAGGAATCGAAAATCTGTCTAGAGAGGGTGTTCTCAGCGACTCCAAGTTGGTTTGCAAATTTATAACCTAAAGGACGAACCTCATTCGGGTAGGCCAGAAGAGCTCCTGAAATCCACCGTCGAAAGAAATCTCAATGTTGCAGAATAATCTTCAGCAAAGAATCGAGACTTGCACTGCCCTCTGTCGCGTCACAATCAAGAGGAGTTTTTAACCGGATCGTTAGCGGAGATGAAAAATGGGTTCTTTACAATAACATTAAACATCGCCACCAATGGCTTAGTCCAAAAAACAAACCAGCACACGATCTCAGAGATGAACTTCACCCGCTACAGGCGTATGGTATGATTGCTGTTGCCCCGTAACCCGACTATCACAGCTATGCAAATTAAAGTCAGCACTAGAGCAAAAACAGCCAGGTCGGGAGTGTTTTATTTCATCATACAGATAGGACCACCTGCACTCAGTTACAGGAGTTCGGCTTGGGAACAAATGGTGCAACTGCTTTATTCTCGTGATTTCCACTTGTTCCGAAGTCTGAAAAACTCCCTTGATAGAAAAAAAATTTATTAGTGACGCTATTAAGATGGTGCATGAGAGGTGGGCAGAAGTGTTGTACAATGAATGAAATTACATTGACTAATTTTTTGTATTTCGTCCGAATTAATTAACATTAAACCGACATTAAAAAATTGCGCAATACTTAGCTACATATGTTACAACCTCATAGTTGTTCGAGTAACTTTAACACATATCTAGTTATGCTACAAAAAGGTACAGACAAGTTACTGGCAACTCCGGAGAGAATGTTTTCTGCTAGCCTGGAGATGGCATCCATACCGAGCCTTATACCGAAAATCGGAAAAGATGAGTACACGTTCGCATAGCGAGCTTCTTTTATGTTAAAGAGCATAAGGTGAATGGACGAGCTTGATGTACGCAACACTGCTTTGTAAATACACCCTTTGTCCTGCGTTTCAAAATCTGTTGTGCAGAATTTAAGGCGCACTCAACGAGGAGTAGGGGCTGCACATTTTCATCGACGTTGAAGGTGCTTACGAGAACGCAACTTTTGACCGTTTGTGCCGGCTATACAACACGGCGTAGATGCATCACTAATTTTGTGAACGAGAGCAAAGCTTGTGAACTGAACTCACATTGATGATGCTGACTGTGGTTAATGGATGGATAAATAAAGTTTGACCGCAAGGTGGTGCCCTGTCTCTACTGTTATGGTGCATGTTGGTGGACTCTCAGGCATATACATATGTAGCCATACTGTCTGTCCGATTATGTCTAGCGACTGTCCGTTTTAAAACGCAGGCAGCCATATACGCGCACTACAAATGAGCTTTCTGTCAATCCTCTTACAACTGAGGTTGTTACCTTTAAGAGAAGGATAAGGATGACTGGTCTGGGTAATCTAGGCATCACCATCCGTTTCTCGAACAAGCATAAGTATTCGAGTGCCGTCTTGAATTGCATACTCCTTTGTAATAAACCACTCTGGATCTACCAGGTTATGATATATTGTATGCGTCGCACAATGGTCCTCTTCACACTAATCGATAAACCAATTCTGAATTTTTACTTCACAGTTTTTTGTGTATGACTTTTTTTATAATGACGAGGGAATTTAGAGTGAATATAACCAATATTTGCGGGCTTAAAAGCAACCACTTTTCTGCATGCGTCCATGTCTGTAAATACAGACCAGCTGTTTTGGCACTTAGTGAAACACATATAGATCCCCGCCCATACCTCTCAGACCACTCTGATCTGAAGCTACTTGGCTCCTAGTGCCATTATTCTTCTTTCACCGCGGTCTCGCCATTTACGTGAGTAGTGATGTAGCTTACCAAACTCCACCAATTGTAGTCCCATTTCGGAATTCAATTTCATGTGGTTAAAATTCCATCTCCGTAGGCAAATTATCCACTATTGCTTTATTTACGTTTGCGTGAAGCAATTCGCCGAAAGAGACCAGAATTGTGGGCAGAAAACTCGTGGCATTTGCACCATCGTGGCATCGTCGCACAGTGCCATCATTATTCGTAATTTTTTGACGAAAAATACAACAAATACCATCCAACAGCCACCGAATTCACCTGATTTGGCTCCCTGTGACTTCTTTCTGTTCAATCGAGTTACAAAACCACTATGGGGAACGCGTTTCAGCAGCCGAGAGGAAGTAATGGAAAAATCGCAGGAAGCACTGAACGACATACCGAAAACCGAATATATAAAATGTTTCGAGGATTGGATCAAGCGCTGGCATAAGTGTGTTGCAGTCAATGGTGATTACTTTGAAGGGGACAATATAGATTTAAATGAATAAACTTGTATTTTTAATTTTCTGAATAAATTCCGAAAACCTTTTGATCAAGGTGGTATTTCGAAACACGAAAACGTCTCAATGACCGGCAGTATGGTTTTCATAGCAACAGGTTCACTGGTGATTTGATGGCATTTCTCACCGAAAAGTGAAACGAAAACGTACATCAATCTGGCGAAAGCAAGATAGTTGAACTTGATATTTCTAAAGCATTTGACAGAGTTTGGCATCAGACACTTTTGTCGAAAATGCGTGCTTTTGGGGTCGACGACTCTCTTCTTCAATGGATTAGAAATTACCTTTCGGAACGTTCAATTTAAGTTGTCTTGGATGGTTTTTCAAGTCAGATATTCACAATATAAATGCTGGTGTGCCCCAGGCCTCCGTTCTGTCTCATATACTTTTTTTAATTTTCACCAACGATCTCTTGTCTGCTACTTCTAATCCAATATATTCCTTTGCTGACGACAGTATTCTCTGCTTTTCATATCCGTTCCCGGACTCACGACCCCGGCTCTTCGGCTATAGAACGGGAACGGCAGCGTATGTTAAGCTCATTAAATTCTGATATTAACTAATTGGGGAAACACTAACAGAGTAGAATTTAATGCTTCCAAAACACAATGCTGTCTGCTGTCGTTAAAGCGAAATTTAAATACCTAGCCATTGTCCATGAATGGCACTTGCATCGTCGAAACCGATAAACTTTCCATGACAACTTACGTTGGAATGACCACATATTCGATGTCGCCAAAAATGCTGCGAAATGTCTAGGTTTATCCAAGCGATGTAAGAAATACTTTTCCCTTTCTTAGCTGCCCTCAGTATAATGCACACATCTGGTCAGGTGCGTCTAAAACATCTCTGCACTTGCTAGACAAGATTCAAAACCACCCTCGAACACCGACAAAATGTCTCGTGCATCACTTTGTTTTATCGCTATTTCCAACATCAGTGCTCCATAGAAATCGCCAATAGTATTCCGCCCCTTCAAACCATCAAGCCTGCAACCGTAACACCCATCTCGCTATGAATGCTCATCAGTATACCCTCAAGCCTACTTTCGGACGTAAGCGAAATGGATTCTGGCCATAAAAATATACATGAGGACTGTCCTACCAAAGTATCTTCCGTGCAACTTCGATTAATGATTATGGAAGCCCAGTTATCTAAAAACCAATATAATACAATTCGAAGCTACGTAAAAGAGATTTTCCCATCCTATAAGAAGATAAAAAAAGAAAAGTTGAAATGCTATCCGCAACAAACATCTATAACGGAACTGTCGTTATTAGACCACACAATTATTCGCTTATTACAATCGCAAAAAGAAATGATATCCTCTTTAGATCCGTTAACCAACTTGATTTTAGTTTGCAATTGGGGATTTGATGGGAGCTCAAGTCATACACAATAAATGCAACAATTTTCATCGGAAAACAGTGACGACAAATATAACATGTTTTTAGCATCTATCAAAATGATAGTAAATGTCGGTTCCGGCAAAATCCAAGGACATTTTGCAGAAACAATTGAACTTGCAAAAGCCGAAAAAGAAAACATTGAACACTAAATTTGAATTGAATTGAATTGAATTTTTATTTGTTCTAAAAGATTGACATTCATATTGTATTATCTGCAAAGCCAGGGGGCTTGTCTGCAGAAGACTGGTCTTTAAAATTAATTACATTCCATTATGTTGAGTTCAAAATTCAAATTCATTACACGTACATAAAAAAACAGTTTATCGTTTATACATTTGAATTCAAGAACATTTTCTTAACATTTTTTAAAAAAATTGGTTTCGGAAGGTTGTTTAAATTTGTTGTAAGCTCGTTAAATATTGCCGGAACAGTAACTGCATACTTTCTACGTCCATATTCGTTTCAGAATCTTGGGACCAAAAACTTATTTTGTTGTCGTCTACGTGTATTAACTGCTTGTTGGGTTGGTTGCTTATAGGTGTTATCATCTTTGAAAGTTGATAGTATGTCCAACTTATACAATTGTTCTACTATATTGTGAGGAATTGTCTTATGTCATTACCATGATGTCGTTCTGACTTCTTAACTATTTTTTGTATGCTGGCATGCAATGAGTTTAGCCGCTGGAGCTGCGGCGTGTTGCCCCACGCTAGGATACCGTACCTTAGGTGAGACTCCACTAGGCTATAATAGCATTGTTGAAGAACATCTGCTGGACATCGATAGCTAAGATGGAAAAGAGCGGCAGCGGATCCCCTGAGTTTTTCTATTAGTGCCTCAACATGATAGCTGCACTTAAAATCGTAGTCGACGGTGACCCCTAAATATTTGTATATAACATAGATACATTATCCAGGATCGTCGAGCAGTTGTCATCAACTCGAAGTGCGGAAGCAGCTGCCTCCCTTATGTAGGCAATCATAACCATGCATTTTTATTAAGATTTTGTGTTTTAGGATGTGCGGAGGACGTATGTGCATTACTTTAGTTTTTTTTTTTGCATCTATGATCAGGCCGTTGTCGTGACACCATGTTGTGACTATATCAAACTCTTTCTGCATGATTTTTTCAGCTGCTTCAACGTTCTCGTCTGCGTATGCGTAAACTGTGCTTTTGTTAAGAGCTGCAAGCATATCGTTCATGTATATAATAAAAATTAGCGGTCCTAATTTGCATCCTTGTGGAACTCCATATTTTGAAGATTTTTCTTTGCTTAGGCTTTATTTAATTTTGACTTTATATTTACGGTTTTTTAGGTAGTCCTCAAACCATGACAAAAGTGGTCCTCGCATGCCCGTTTTTTCCATCTGTTTTAGAATATTTTTATGGCATTATGGATTTATACTTTTACTAATTTAGAATTCACTGTTGGTGGTAAAACATGCCTTGGCCTTAACAATGGTTGATGGCAAAATTTGCAACGCGTTGTCTGAAATGAAGTCAACGTTAAGATGTTACTTGTATAAAGCTTCATCGAAAGATTTCAACAAAATAGACCATACCACCTTGATCAAAAACTTCCCGACTACACCCACCGTGTGGCGCTCCCATTGTTCCGATTTGAGTTCTGTTTTTTTGTTAAGTAAATCTGTTGTTGACATTCCCTCTAAATCTTAGCGTCATAGCTTGACATTTGCAAAAGTTACATAGCCAAGAGTACATCTATTTCTGTGTATGTTGGCGATTTTTTACAATTTTAGAAATGCATTTAAATTTGCAACAACGAACTTGTATTAAATTTTGCGTGAAAAACTGATTTAATGGTGCGCGAACATTGGAAATGTTTGAAAAATGTTTCGGCAACGATTCTCTAAAGAAAACGGTCGTTTACCAGTGGCACGAGCGCGACGGTTGAAAAGTGGTCGTGAGTCAATTGAAGATGATGAACGCAGTGGCAGACCATCGACATCGAAAACCGATGAAAACAGTGATGAAGTAAAAGAAATGTTGGTCAATAACTGCAAATTAACCATCAGAGAGATAGCGGAGGACTTGAACATTGCCTATGGATCCGTCCAAGACATTTTGGTTAATGATTTGGGTTTCCGTTGTGTAGCAGCAAAGTTGGTGCCAAAAGACCTCAATTTCATGCAAAAAAAAAAAAGATCGTGTTGACGTCGCAAAAGAGATGATTTGCGAGGCTGAATGCGATCTCACATTCATCAAAAGGATCATTACTGGAGACGAGACGTGGATTTATGAGTACGACACGCACTCCAGACATCAGGCAAGTGAATGGCCTTCACCAAATGAGCCGAGACCAAAAAAAACCACGTCGTTTTCAGTCAAAAAAGAAGGCAATGCTCATGGATTTTGCACCATGATAACGCACCGTCGCACAGTGCCATCAATTTTGTGACGAAAAATGCAACAAATACCATCCAACCGCCACCGAATTCACCTGATTTGGCTCCATGTGACTTCTTTCTGTTCAATCGAGTTGAAAAACCACTACGCGTTTCAGCAGCCGAGAGGAAGTAATGGAAAAATCGCAGGACGCACTGAACGACATACCGAAAACCGAATATATAAAATGTTTCGAGGATTGGATCAAGCGCTGGCATAAGTGTGTTGCAGTCAATGGTGATTACTTTGAAGGGGACAATATAGATTTAGATGAATAAAGTTGTTTTTTTAACTTTAAACTTTTTGATCAAGGTGGTATGATTGAAAGGTCTATCAAAAGAAACCGAAATCGAAATTTAAGGAGCAAATGCCGTTGTTTGTTAGCAAACCTAAACCCGGTTTTGATAATAGCAACGATGGTAATGTAGCCAGGAAGTTCTTTCAGCAGCATGAGTTGTCAGCTGCCGTTACTGGAATAGATGAGAACCTAATTCGAAGATTCTTCATTATCTTACAAACAATTTCTAGCGGTTTCAGTATACTATAGACGTTGAAAAGTTTAGAAGTTTTAGCTCAAATTTACGTTGAAAACTATACGAGGGCGGGTCAATAATTCCGTGCATTTTTGAATTTCTGACCTCTTTACTGAAACAGCAACACTGCTCCTGTCAACAGGCATTTGTCAGTTGACTCCTGTCAAAATTTAAACTTGCTGCGTCAGTTAGTTTGTGTTTGACAGCTATTTTTATCAGACTACTCACTAATTTGAGGAGAAAATGGAAAAAAGTGAATTTCGTGTGCTTATTAAGCATTATTTCTTGCGAAAAAAAACCATTACCGAGACCAAGGCTAAGCTTGATAAATACTATGGGGACTCTGCACCATCGATTTCAATGGTAAAAAAGTGGTTTACTGAATTTCGTTGTGGCCGTACAAGCACTGAAGATGCCGAACGTCCTAGACGCCCAGTTGAGGTCTCTACACCCGAAACAATCGAAAAAATTCACGATATGGTGTTGGCCGACCGAAGATTGAAAGTGCGAGAGATTGTGGAAGCCGTAGGGATCTCGCATGGCTCAGTGGTTTCAATTTTGAATGATCACTTGGGCATGAGAAAGCTTTCCGCAAGATGGGTGCCGCGTTTGCTCACAGTCGACCACAAACGCAATCGTGTAACAACTTCACAGGAAGGTTTGGCGTTGTTTAACCGCAATATGGAGGAGTGTTTGCGCCGTTTTGTAACCGTGGACGAAACATGGATCCATCACAACAAACAACAGTCAAAACAGTGGGTTTCTAAGGGTGAATCGGCGCCAAAGAAGGCCAAGGTGGGTTTGTCAGCCAATAAAGTTATGGCGACTGTTTTTTGGGATGCACGCGGGATAATCCACATTGACTACCTTCAAAAGGGAAGAACAATCAATGGGGAATATTATGCCAACTTATTGGACCGATTCAATGACGATTTGAAAAAAAAAACGACCTCATTTGGCCAAGAAAAAAGTTCTTTTCCACCAAGACAATGCAAAGGTGCACACATGTGCAGTTGCCATGGCAAAAATCCATGAATTGGGCTATGAATTGCTCCCTCATCCACCCTATTCTCCAGATTTGGCTCCGAGCGACTACTTCTTGTTCCCAAACCTGAAGAAATGGCTTGGTGGAAAAAGATTTGACTCCAATGATGAAGTCATCTCGTCATTTTGAGGACCTCGACAAATCATTTTTTTTGGAAGGGATAAAAAAATTGGAGAAGCGTTGGACAAAGTGTATAGAACTCAACTGAGACTACGTTGAAAAATAAAATTATTTTTTTATCAAAAAATCTGTTTTAATCCAAAAGTCACGGACTTATTGACCCGCCCTCGTACTTATACATGAAGGCGAAATGATATCCCATGCGCCTCTCCCTATTGGGCAGTTAAGCGAAGAAGCTCAAGAGTCCAGAAATAAGGATTTCAAAATCTATCGGGAAAATTTTAGCAGAAAAACATCTCGTAAGACAATATGACAGACATCTTTAACAGGTTGCTTATCTCTTCTGATCCGTTAACAACGTAGACAGGTTGATTGCCAGCTGGAAACCGCAAAACATTTTTTCCTGAAGTTATAAATAGGCTACTTGAAGAATCATAAACTCATTTAAAAAAAAATATGCAAATTTATACTTGAAAACATTGTTTTATATTATTTAGTTATACCATATGCACATCAGACAATAATAAGTAAACCATATTTCAATATTATAAATTACAAGTTCCAATAGAAAACAGAATTTTGAGCATCGTTTGGCTCGTTAATTGCCGCTTTTACAAAATAACGATCAGAATACCTTACCATTGTATTGCCTATACAATGGCACACTGACAAAAACCAAACCAGGCAATTACCCGAAAACCTCCACTTCCGCTATAAACCAGTTTTGCACACATTACGAGTATTTTTCTTTGTTTTCGTGCCGAATTTATTGTTCAACGTGATTAATTTCTTATCGCATTTTGTGGCTTTTGTAAAACTTCTGTCTCGACACTTGATCTATGTACTTGGATGTAAGCGATTTTTGGCTATCGTACTTATTCAATTTATAAAAAAAAACATTTAAAATCAGAAAATATGCCAAAAATATTGGCTGATGTTGAAAACAACATTTCGATGTTTGCAAGTGGTCATTCGACTCGAGAAAAATAAAATGTACTTGTACATATTAATTGTATTAGCACGCAATTCTGGAGGTCGGCCAAAAATTTTCACCCATGGAGATGCTCGCTCAATTGAGCGACTTGTGAAATGTAAAGACGCCACATTGCCTAATGCCGTTGCAAAAATTATGAAAAAAGAATGTTACCGAATGGACGGGTCGTGTAGAATGTAAAAGCTAGGCTTAACTTTTGCAAAGACCACAAGAACTGGACACTGGAAGAGTGACAACGTGGCATTTGGTTAGATGAAAAAATAAATAAATTGGAACGGGACCGTCCACACGAGAATATCGACAAGCACCCAGTCAAGCAAAAGCGTGAAAAACGCGGAGGTAGTCAGTCTAATGGCATGGGGTTATTTTACTTGGTGGCTTGCTGGTCCACTAGTCAAAATCAGTGGGATAACGAAGAAAAGGACTACTTGAATGTATTACAAATTACAATAATTTTTCAACAAGACGGAGACCTTAAGCATACCGCCAAAATTGTGCGAAACTGGCTGGGTAGCCAAGATTTGCAAACTGTCAAATGATCAGTTCAAAGCCCGGATCTGAACCCGATTGAAAATTTGTGACCAATTCTGAAAATCCGATTTGAAAAATTTGATTTATTCACTAAAAGCGAGGAAATACAAAATTATGTATATTCACCTTTGCTCGCCACTGTACGCAATCCTGATGGCCATTAACCAAAAGTAACACATATGTTTATTTCTGCAGCGACAGACAAGATGCACTTAAAGCCGTGCAGTCGGAAGGCTGAATGCATTGAGCCTTGTTTGGGTCTAAAGTCATAATAGGTTTACGGGAAATAAATTAACTTTCCGGTGCCGAAGGACTGTAGACTGCCTGCTGGTGTCGTGAAGGGGCATTATGTTTTTCCTAAGCACTTAGATGTGCTAGGGATAAATGATACAACTTCCTGCGATGTTTGCTACGAGAGTGATGACGAAATTGTGGAGCACTATGTTTGGAAATGTCCGACCTACATTCAATTCTGGCTTCACGTACTCAACCCTGATGTGGTCCGAGCTGGTACTGTAGGCACTATACCACCAAGTTTTTATTGAGCTTTCTACGAAATATTTCCGGTAAAAGGAACAACGAGTTCAATAAAATATCTGAGTCTACATGAGGCGTCTACATGAAAATGAAAAACCCGGTCTTGTCGCTTGAAAATCTCTATACGAAGACAATATGAGGAAAAGATTAGACTTATACAAAGAGCTTGTCTTACAAAATAAAGATTTCTAAGATAAATTCAATGAACTACATATTCCCATGACAGAGTTTACTACTGAAAAGCGTGCAAATGTGCCAAATCTACACTAAAATCTGTGCAAAAGGGGAGAATGAGAATATCTTTCCTCATTTAGAGTGAGCAAATTGGAGTAGAAAGTAATAGCATCGGTTTTCTTCAAAATGATAAAATATAATGACGCCTGAGGGCACTCGTCATATTCATACTTCAACAAGACAACGCTCCAACCCATAAAATCCAATATATTGTAGTAAGTGGGTACTTACTCGTAACTCAGGAATGTAACACATAGTCCTTATCTTTCTCGAAGAAGATCATAAAATAAAAATTTCGGGGAAGAAACCAAAAAACATTAATGAGCTCAAGCAGTGCATTCTGAGCTATGGCCAGAATTCAGTATTGACGGGTGCAGAAAACTCAGAGGCTCCACGTCAAATAATAATGGCGGACAATACGGCTCTTAAAGTTGCTTGAAACATATTTCTGCTGCACTAAGCTTTAAACGTTTTGGACAAACATCATATTTGAAGTAAAGCTTCCGAACTCCGATGAAACAACAAAGCGACAAGAAGTGATTCTGAAATCCGATGAAACGAAAAAGCGACAAGTAGTGACTGCGTAAAAATCGAACTAAAAAGATGGAAACAAGATGAAATATGTACAATAATTAATATTCTTGTTTCTCTGCCTAAAATGGTCATGGTTCTCAGCCTTGAGGGTGTAATATTGGGAGGTGATAGAAAATATCATGGACTCTCTAAAATTCATTAAGTCGAATGATAACATGCAATCGGAAACATTTCTGTTTAACTTGTATGCCTCCAACTGCATGTTACCAAGTTTTTACACTTAGTATATTGAACAATATGTCACTCTCGTGATTCACAGGAATCTTGTAACACCTGGTTGATATGAAGGAATAACGAATCCCACATATACACATAAATAAATACATAGATACGCGTGAAAAACACAACCCTGCCTTTGCAGTCGCGTAGTTGGATAAAAATCGACATGAAGCGAGACTTCTTATGTCTCGTTGGGCAGTAATTTTTCGAACTCCGATGAAACGAAAAACCGACAGAAAACGGGAGGGGCTAGCGTGCCTGATGAGGCAGCTCGGGCAGAATGAGACATGAGACTCGGAGTAGGGAACAAAACAGAGAGGGGGTAACGCGCGTGATGGGGGCATTAACTCGGACGGAATGAGTCATGAACCGTAAAGGGGGTGTCGTGGATGAATGCAAATGCATGAGTTACGTGCATAGTAACACCATCATCATCGCTATCATCATCATCGCTACCATTATACATTACTTGATAACTACATCAAAATCATCATCAACACGTAACGTAAAATTTCACCTTAACAACAATATATATCTTGACTTGGCTTTTGTTTGTCAAGAAGATAAGTAGCATAGAACAACCGAGCAACCGAATTACTCCAGCGATATCAGTTGACCTAGTTTGAGAATAGCGGCATTAGGAATGCAAGCAAAACGAAATGATTGTTAACCGTTTACTATTATTGTATAGTGTCTTGTATTGTAGGTATTATGCTAAGATAACAACTCAGTCGTGCCGATATGATATATCAAGCATGCAATTCGGGAACGAGATTCTAAGTGGAAGTTGCAAATAAATTCAATGTATATTTTGAGGAGAGTGTCTGTGAAATTAATGCGTGAATTCCAAACGTTCAATTTATTTTACCAGATATACATGTGACTATTAGATTCTGATTTCAATTCCATGATATAAGAACAATCTATGATATAAGAAAGTGCAATAACAAGAGGAACTCTGCTGGCATCAATAGACATTATTTATTAATCTATTGAAATTATAGGTCCAGTATTATTGAAATTAATAAACCAATCCCTAAGTTCTTGTATATTTCGAAATGTGTAGAAATAAGCAATAGTAGTGCCAGTAGAATAAATAAATACAATAAAATGTGAAGAGTTTCGCCCATTCGATTCTCTTCCTACTTGCGAAAAGCTGATAGAAAAGTTTGTAGCTGAGCAATTGACTAACTATTTTCCGGATACATTCAGATACATAGTATGGGAATGGAAAGAACAGATGGACGACGGAAACTGTTTTCCTGTATTTACAAAGCGCTTTTCAGATAGTAGACCGGTCAACCCTACTGAAAAAACCGTTGGTGTGACCGGGGAGAAAAATAAATGCTTTTTATTATCATTATTATTATTTAACAGGCAGAGCAGAATGGACCAAAGCTAATGATCATGTCTCTCTTGTAGTTAAATCTGATTGAGGAGTACCTCAAGGATCAGTATTGGGAGTAATACTTTTTTATATATTAGATATCAAAATGTTCTTAAGGTTAATACCTTTAGTTGTTTTGTTCGGGGATGAACTTATACATTTAAAATCTATAAATAACTGGCTAAAGAAGAGCATGTTAAGACTTAATGTAAACAAGACTAAGTGTATGAAGTTTCGCGTAAATAGTCCAATTAATGTAAATATTGACGACGAAAGAATTGAGTGTGTAAAAAGTATTAATATCTTGGAATAATATTATACATACAAAATGACGAAATCTCAAAGAATACAAGTTTCTCATGTTCGATCTTCAAAAATTCGATTTTTCTTTCTTTTGCATATTTTCAAAGTTTAATAAGTTGAGAATATTTTAGACCGATACACTAAGTCATTTTTAAGTTACAGCAAATAGTAGGGGAGAGCGTACCCTGCAGCTGCGGCGCTCATACCGGCGCTATTGTTTGCGACCCTATACCCTTGAAAAATTTATACTTGTAGTGTACACGTAGAATTTTGGTATTTTAAAGAAAAGTGGAAGTCAGTATATGCTTGCATTTCAAAGTGTTAATATCTAGCTCTTAAAATTTTTGTATTTTTCGAACGAGAAAATCAGTATACGCTTGTATTTGAACGAAAAGCACGAAAAGAGGTAGACACTCAGGAAAAAAAGAAGTTTTAGCGGAAATCAACATACTGCTGAGGAAAATACTGATTTGTTAGTACATCTGCTCAAAAATTGCAAGGTGAAGACTATTGTGAAGGTAACTTTGATCCGATTCATAGTTACAGTTTATTGAGATTAATATTTAGTGTTCACAAGTTTGCGAGCAATGGTGAAACGTAAATTGTATAATGGTGATACGAGGGCGGGTCAATAAGTCCGTGCATTTTTGAATTTCTGACCTCTTTACTGAAACAGCAACACTGCTCCTGTCAACAGGTATCTGTCAGTTGACTCCTGTCAAAATTTAAACTTGCTGCGTCAGTTAGTTTCTGTTTGACAGCTATTTTTATCAGACTACTCACTAATTTGAGGAGAAAATGGAAAAAAGTGAATTTCGTGTGCTTATTAAGCATTATTTCTTGCGAAAAAAAACCATTACCGAGACCAAGGCTAAGCTTGATAAATACTATGGGGACTCTGCAAGATCGATTTCAATGGTAAAAAAGTGGTTTACTGAATTTCGTTGTGGCCGTACAAGCACTGAAGATGCCGAACGTCCTGGACGCCCAGTTGAGGTCTCTACACCCGAAACAATCGAAAAAATTCACGATATGGTGTTGGCCGACCGAAGATTGAAAGTGCGAGAGATTGTGGAAGCCGTAGGGATCTCGCATGGCTCAGTGGTTTCAATTTTGAATGATCACTTGGGCATGAGAAAGCTTTCCGCAAGATGGGTGCCGCGTTTGCTCACAGTCGACCACAAACGCAATCGTGTAACAACTTCACAGGAAGGTTTGGCGTTGTTTAATCGCAATATGGAGGAGTTTTTGCGCCGTTTTGTAACCGTGGACGAAACATGGATCCATCACAACACACCAGAGAACAAACAACAGTCAAAACAGTGGGTTTCTAAGGGTGAATCGGCGCCAAAGAAGGCCAAGGTGGGTTTGTCAGCCAATAAAGTTATGGCTGACTGTTTTTTGGGATGCACGCGGGATAATCCACATTGACTACCTTCAAAAGGGAAGAACAATCAATGGGGAATATTATGCCAACTTATTGGACCGATTCAATGACGATTTGAAAAAAAAACGACCTCATTTGGCCAAGAAAAAAGTTCTTTTCCACCAAGACAATGCAAGGGTGCACACATGTGCAGTTGCCATGGCAAAAATCCATGAATTGGGCTATGAATTGCTCCCTCATCCACCCTATTCTCCAGATTTGGCTCCGAGCGACTACTTCTTGTTCCCAAACATGAAGAAATGGCTTGGTGGAAAAAGATTTGACTCCAATGATGAAGTCATCTCGCAAAAATGAGGACCTCGACAAATCATTTTTTTTGGAAGGGATAAAAAAATTGGAGAAGCGTTGGACAAAGTGTATAGAGCTCAAGGGAGACTACGTTGAAAAATAAAATTATTTTTTTATCAAAAAATCTGTTTTAATCCAAACGTCACGGACTTATTGACCCGCCCTCGTATAGAGTTCTTGAAACGATCACAGCAGGGATTAGGCTTTAAATTATGTGTTAAATGCCCGTACAAAGAAGCATTGATCAACTCTTGTCCAATGATAAAAAATGCATACTAAATCAACAGAAGTTTAGTGTTTGTTTTGCGTTTACTTGGGACTAGTAAAAGTGGTCTTGAACTTTTTTGTTCTCTAATGGATTTGGGTCGAGATTTGAGTAATCAAGCTTATTATTCAATTGTAGAACACATACGCATGGCCGTAAATTCTGTGGCTAAAAACATTTTTCAAACAGCAGTGAAAGGAGAGCAAGAGAAAAATATTCAATTTGATCATCCGAAAAACGAAATTACTGTTTCAGGTGATATATCATGGTCTAAGCGTGGGTTTACGTCACTATTGGGTATTGTTTCTCTTATTGGAAAATATTCTAATAAAATCTTAAATATAATTGTAAAATATAGTGTGTGAAAAACGGTCAGGAAAAGAAAAAAAAGTGATGAATACGCTGGTAAAATGGAGGTTGACGGGATCATCGAAATGTTTAAAAGACCTGAAGAATGTCTTGGTGTAAAATATATGAAGTATATTGGTGATGGAGATACTAAAACATTTAAAAGTTTATTAGAAGAAGATCCCTATAACGGCGACCCTATAATTGAAAAACGTATGCATGCGCGTGTGTAAGTGGCAAAAAAATTACTTAATCCTCTACTGCATGAATTAAATCCTGAGTAGGAAAAAAATTAAAGACTCTTAAAATGGTTTTGTTTAAAAGTTTTTAACCAACTTTTATTAAAATAAATTAAAAAAATTTATTAGTTTAAAAAATAAAAAATCAAGCCATAAATGACTTCGTATGTGTTAAAGGTTACGAGAACAGTGTAATGTTTATGTTATACAATATATTTATCATATCTGATTGCAACTGTCTTGCTGCAACGCCAACCACATTTTTTCAAAAGTGATTTGTTTGTTTTGCGTATATTCTCAAAAACGGCTAGTTTTGAAATCATATTGTGTATATAACTTAATCCGTGCGCTTTTTTTTCAAAATTGTAACGTTTATTTAAGAAAAACATGTACAATAGTATTATTCAAAGTATTGCCCATCTGAAGCTATGACTTTTTCCCATCTTTCTGGCAATTTGTGGATCCCATCCCAAAAGAACTGCGCCGGCTTGGCAGCCAAGAATGAATCAAGCCAATTTTTGATATTCTACTCTGATGTGAACCGTATTTCAGTGAGGGCGTTCTGCATCGACCGGAACAAATGGTAGTCAGAAGGGGCAAGGTCTGGGCTATAAGGCGGATGGGGTAAGACTTACCATCCACTGTTTTCCAAATAGTTCTTAACCGGAATAGCAACGTGGGGCCGAGCGTTGTCATGATGGAAAATTATTGCCTCGTGTCTGGTCGCATATTCCGGGCGTTTTTCGGCCACTGCTCTCTTCAAACGGATTAATTGTGTTCGGTAGCGTTGTCCATTGATGGTTTCACCCGGTTTTAGCAGCTCATAATACAGCACACCCATCTGATCCCACCAAATACAGAGCATTACCGTCGCGCCATGGATATTCGACTTTGCCATTGATTTGGCTGGTTGGCCGGGTTTCACATATGATTTTTTGCGCTTGGAGTTGTCGTAATGGATCCATTTTTCATCACCAGTAACAATCCGATGTAAAAATGACTTCCTTTTGTGGCGTTTCAGCAGCATTTCGAACATGCAAAACCGCCTTTCGACGTCTCTCGGCTTGAGTTCAAACTTTTTTGGCTGCCCAGGACGTTCATCGTTTTCCAAGCCAAAATCACCACTTTTAAATCGTGCAAACCACTTTTGGCACGTTCGCTCAGCTAGCGCATGTTCACCATAAACTTCCACCAAAATACGAGGGCGGGTCAATAAGTCCGCTTTTTGAATTTCTGACCTCTTTACTGAAACAGCAACACTGCTCCTGTCAACAGGCATCTGTCAGTTGACTCCTGTCAAAACTTAAACTTGCTGCGTCAGTTAGTTTGTGTTTGACAGTTATTTTTATCAGACTACTCACTAATTTGAGGAGAAAATGGAAAAAAGTGAATTTCGTGTGCTTATTAAGCATTATTTCTTGCGAAAAAAAACCATTACCGAGACCAAGGCTAAGCTTGATAAATACTATGGGGACTCTGCACCATCGATTTCAATGGTAAAAAAGTTGTGGCCGTACAAGCACTGAAGATGCCGAACGTCCTGGACGCCCAGTTGAGGTCTCTACACCCGAAACAATCGAAAAAATTCACGATATGGTGTTGGCCGACCGAAGATTGAAAGTGCGAGAGATTGTGGAAGCTGTAGGGATCTCGCATGGCTCAGTGGTTTCAATTTTGAATGATCACTTGGGCATGAGAAAGCTTTCCGCAAGATGGGTGCCGCGTTTGCTCACAGTCGACCACAAACGCAATCGTGTAACAACTTCACAGGAAGGTTTGGCGTTGTTTAATCGCAATATGGAGGAGTTTTTGCGCCGTTTTGTAACCGTGGACGAAACATGGATCCATCACAACACACCAGAGAACAAACAACAGTCAAAACAGTGGGTTTCTAAGGGTGAATCGGCGCCAAAGAAGGCCAAGGTGGGTTTGTCAGCCAATAAAGTTATGGCTGACTGTTTTTTGGGATGCACGCGGGATAATCCACATTGACTACCTTCAAAAGGGAAGAACAATCAATGGGGAATATTATGCCAACTTATTGGACCGATTCAATGACGATTTGAAAAAAAAACGACCTCATTTGGCCAAGAAAAAAGTTCTTTTCCACCAAGACAATGCAAGGGTGCACACATGTGCAGTTGCCATGGCAAAAATCCATGAATTGGGCTATGAATTGCTCCCTCATTCACCCTATTCTCCAGATTTGGCTCCGAGCGACTACTTCTTGTTCCCAAACCTGAAGAAATGGCTTGGTGGAAAAAGATTTGACTCCAATGATGAAGTCATCTCGCAAACAAAGGCCTATTTTGAGGACCTCGACAAATCATTTTTTTTGGAAGGGATAAAAAAATTGGAGAAACGTTGGACAAAGTGTATAGAGCTCAAGGGAGATTACGTTGAAAAATAAAATAATTTTTTTATCAAAAAATCTGTTTTAATCCAAAAGTCACGGACTTATTGATCCGTCCTCGTATTTAAGTGAAAAAAAATTATTTTTGTTTACGCTTGAATGAATGACATATACTGAAATGACGTACAATGACAGTAGCTTTCCAAAGCATGTTCCAATGGAATAATACAAGTTACGCCATCTCTTAGCAAACCGCACGAATTAAGTTATAGACCCAATATAATGGCAGGCGAAAGTCCTTCTGACTGAAATAAATCGCTAAATTACATTTTCCTTTAGCACTTTTTTGACCGCAAAGGGGCACCAATCGTGGAATCGAGTAAATTAACGCTACCCATATATTTGTTATAAGCCTCGACAGCTTGAGGAGCAGGAATTTCTCTGCACTGGTTTTCTTTCCCTGTTTGGTGATGATTGGCTTGCTTCCAACACACTGTGACAGCATGTTTGCAGCCTTGTTATCAAACTAGGATACCAGTCCCAATTTCACTCCACCACCACCTGGTTTTTTCAGTTCTTTCTCTATTGACATTTTAGAATTGGGGACTCCGTTTAGTCTGACTGTGTCCAAAAATGGTAATCCATTTTCGTACAGGTGAACTTGCAATTTGGGACTGTGATACCAATTATCGGGAAAAAATTGGTGGCTGACATGTTTAACCACTGTAGATGTAAGTTTCATCACTAAGTTTGCAGTGCCTCCTAAATGAGGGGCATTTTCAGAGAAGGTTATACTCTGCTCTCCAGCAAAAGTTTTGTAGTCGAAACTGAATCCTGAAACTCCACTTAGAACTTTGTTTTCGTAACCCCACTTGTGAGGCTTGGCTGGGTTATACTGATTCAGTTTGTGATGGCAGTTAATAGGTATTATTTGCTCACCCACCACAAGAAGCTCTACTTTTGGAATAAGTATTGTCGAATCCGTTGACTTATTTTTTCCAAAAATGGTCTTATTTTAAAAAGTTTGTAGCATCTATCTCTTCCAAATGGCTTAAATCGGTGTTATCACTCAAGCGTAAGTACCTTTTTTATTGTTTCCGACTGGCCAATAAGTGTCAGTTGCACACAAAACATGTAAATCACCATGTCAACGAATTATTTCATTTCAGTTGTTATTACTCATTTTCTGGCTTAGTTATGTTGTTTCGAAGAGCTTTTAAATTTGACTGATCGAATTTAAGTAATTCCTCCGTAAAAAGGACGACAAATAATCCCCTGTGCTTTCAGCAAATTCACCGATCCTGACTATTCAATAGTACCGGTGAATTGAAAATTCTTTTCATTGTGCGGATCCAAATATTCTTTTCTCCAATATAAAGTATTTTCAGGCTTGTCTTTTTTTGTTTTGAAGCCGATGCAACTACTATAGTTCGATTACAGACTCAGATTCGGTGTCACTTTCGGGCACTATAAGGCAGTCGCTGTTGCTTTGTGCGGTCTCAAATTCCACATCAGAGTCTGCTACTTCTTCATCATCACTTTTAGATCAGAGTTTAAATTTAGATAAAAGTTTAAATTATCCATCTCTGAAGAAAATTATGAGAAAAAAATGTTCGAAAACGCAACTCTTAATGCATACGAAGCCAAATATAGCACTGCGAAGAAAATCACTGGTAAGGGTAAACTAATACCACGTTTGCACTCAAAATTGATTCATAATATTTTAAACAATGTATTTTTTCTCAAAATAATTTTTTTGTTAACTATACTTGCCGAATACTTATAGTAATTAGCACTTAAAATCGCAACTTATTTGTTACTTCCGTTTTTAATGCGCGCTCGTGTTGGTATCACACGTATAAACTAATATCATTAGCTATAATTATCAGATAGAAAGAAAAGTACCGTTTGTTTTGTAAAGGGATTGACAAACTAACGGAAAAAAATAATTTCAGGTCATTATTTTTGCTGTTGACTAATAAAATTATGTTGAAATTATCTACTTATTACGGCCTTGCAATTATGAGAAATATAAATTATCTGGAAGAAATGAAAAAAGCTATGTGGGTAACGTTTTATCACATAACTTCTACCGACGAGAATCCGCAACAGTATTATCCAGAAGGTGAAACTTCCTGGTGTCAGTATCAGCAACTCAAAGCTGACAATAAAGAAGATACATTTATACAGCCACCGACCTTAGATGAAGAAGTTATTAAAGTTTTAAAGCCGATCTTGGAAAACTTGTCGGACGAATGTATTTTAAAAAGATGTTTGGGTGGAAACACTCAAAATAAGAAAGAAAGCTTTAATAACTGTGTTTGGAATTTGGCTTTGGTTAATAATTCGTCCCCATCAATGTTATAAAGCGGCTTTTCTTCGCCGCTTCGTCGAAACCAGGTTTGTTTACAAATGAATTTAAATGAGCAAGAAAATAGTCGAAATTCTTACGCATGCTTTTTATATTTTGGTGGATAATAAGATAATTTGGTAAGTACGTTTGCTCAAAAAAAGGGATCGAGAGCGTTAATGTCAGCACAATTGACAGAGGGGACATCTAAAAGATTACTACAGTGGTAGGCATTCGTTTATACGCACACTAATTTTTGCGATTATATCAATTGAAAAATTTTTTCTTATGGTTTAAATAGCTTTAAATTATTTATTTAATTTTCGTTTATAAAAAAAAAAATTAAAAAAGTACCTCAATAATATTGAAAACATTTTTTTTTTATATAAAAATGTGTAAATTGGGATAGACATACGTTTATGCGCACTTAAGTTAGGGTTTCTTGAACTTCACAATTATTGTTTTTAATAAATTTCAATATTTTGTGTGACCTCTATTGTTCTCTATGATAGAAAAAACACGATATGGCACGGATTCGATTAACCTATGGAGAGTATCGGGTCCAATTTCGAGCCAAGCCCGACGAATTCAATTTTTGGGCTCGGACACGCTGTTGTATTGCTTCCCTTTTGAATTTATACTTTACCAGCAAGTATGCCCCAAAGGTTCTCGATAGGGTTGCAATCTGGAGTGCATGCCGGCCATTCAAGTAGTTCAATGTTATTTAGGGAAAACCACTCTTTCGACTGCCTAGAAACATAGATGGAAGCATTGTCTTGCTGGAAAATTTAGTTTCTTTCCGGTTCTTCTTCATAATAAGTAACTAAAACGTCATCCAACAGCTCCGTACAGGTTTTTGAATCCATTTTCGTGGTAATAAAATAAACAGGCGCCTTTTCAAAATACGAAAAAACTCCCCGTATCATAACAGTTCCGTCCCCGAAATTGCGTTTGGATCGTGCCACACATTGTTGGCTTAAATTATGCCAATAGCAGTTGTAGTATTCCAGCCCGTCTAAATTCAATTTTTTCTGGTCGGAAAATATCATGGGTCCAGGACATATACTTACGGGCAAACTCCAATCTTTTGATTTTGTGGCACTTAGTCATACGTGGTTTTCTATTAAGTTTTGTCCATTTGGTAGATGTAGCATTTAAAGCACGTGCAATATGCCGAATACTAACGGGAAGATCTAATTTTGTTTTAATTTGCCGAGCTGATAAACGGTTTTTGGTAGCTTCATCACGAATTTGACTTCTTTGTCGCAGTAAAAGTTTCGTATTTCCTTTGGTTGGTGCTTTAAAGCCATATGTTTCTCCTTTTTTTCATGAAGTTTCTTATGACGCCTTCGCTTCTACCAATTCTAATTGCAATTTTCCTCCTCCAAAATCCCAATTTTTTCTTTTTCGCATTCAGTCAATCATTTGCCTTTACTCATGGCTGGAAAAGCTTTGGAATTATTTAGTATACACCCTGAATGACTCGAACTGCAACCAATTTCAGACTGATATAATTTCCAAACCGTTCATGACAGTGAGCTCAAATTTTGACACATGACAGATAATTTTATTATTTACAAGCCTCTTAAACGATTTGCGTCTCAGTTGTGTTGAAAAATGTTTATCCGCGATGGAATTCAAACGTGATAGTGTGATTGCTTTATATTTGGCTGGAAAACCACAAGTAGCTATCGTTAGAGCCCTATAGCACCTCAACGTGAATAAATCATTTGTGTCTCCAACCATAGCTCGTTACCGTGATACTGGCAGCGTTGCAAAACGCCATGGAGGTGGTCATAAAACATCGGCAGAAATGGTTCGGAAAATGAAGGCTCGAATTGAGCGAAATCCGCGTCGAAGTGGAAGAAAAATGGCTCGTGAGCTCAACATATCGGTGGAACGGATGCAACACATACTGAAAAATGAGCTTGGACTCAAGCCATTGAAGTTCCAAAAAGCACACGATCTTACACCGCAACAGAAAAAAGTTAGAGTCGAAAGAGCAAAGGAGTTGCTACCCTTGCACGAAAGTGGTGAATTGCCGAATTTGGTTTTTTCCGATGAGTCGCCATTTGTTATCGAGCAATATGTCAACAAACAAAATGACCGAGTTTACTTGCCAGAAAGGTCCTTCGAAAATTTACACCTTCGGACGGCCACCAGAAACCAGGCAGCACCGTTGGTGATGGTTTGGGCCGCCATAACCGCCGATGGTCGCTCTCCGCTCGTATTTTTGGACCGTGGCGTCAAAATTAATGCGATCATATACCGTGAAACTGTCTTAGAGGCAGTACTGAAGCCTTGGGCAAACAATCATTTCGGTCGGAGACCGTGGACATTTCAACAAGACTCGGCACAAAGCGCGCGTCAACCAAGATTAGTTAAAAAACAATGTTCCACACTTCATTTCTTCGACACAATGGATTGCAAATTCTCCGTATGCAAATCCGTTGGATTTCTCTGTCTGGGGTATTTTGAAGGCGAAGGTTGGCAACAAAAAATATCAAAGTTTGGACCACCGTGCGATGGCAGCGTGCGATGCTTTCTTCGGCCGTCTCAAGGCCATTATTCGCGCCAAAGGTGGACATATTGAAAACTACTGATACAATGTGAAAATTGATGTATTTTCCAACATTTTTTGCTTTGGCACAATAAAATTTATCAATAAAAAAAATTATAGCATTTTAAAAGTAAGTCACACTGTATACAAGAAAAAAGAAATAAAAAAAATAAATTAACTTAGATTTACTCAAGACTTTTCTATTTTTACTTTTTTAAACACAAAATCTTTATATTCTCTACTAAAATGCAGATGCGTATAATAGAATGTCCGAGGAAAATAGAACACAAATAATAAACAAAGTAGTTAAATCGCCTGGCACGACGCGGAAAGTACCGTTACAAAAAAATTTATTGTAGATTTACATTCCTAACACTGATGGTATAAAAGACCTGAATGTACCCAATTTAAATTCTTAAAAATAATCCAGTACTCAAACATTAATTTAAAAAAGTGTAAATGCGTATAAACGAATGTCTACCACTGTATGTTATGCGTCGGCCCAGATGATTAAAAAAAACTATTGGGCCGATTCGGCAGAGATTTTCACACAATATTCTACACATGAATGGTTCTGTCCGGTATCAGAATTAGATTTTTTTATCCACCTTTTTTTTTTATATCGATTTTAAACCGAAAAAAACAGTCGATTATTGAAAATTTTTTTTTACAAGGCCGCCATTTTGTTATTTTTTGTTCAAATCTTTTAAATCTGCTACGGGACAGAATGATAATCCTACTGAATATTGATTGGAATTTTGATTTCAGATGATTACAAAAGGAGCAATCAGGGGGTCCAGTCACCTACTTTTTTTTTTGAAGAGATCTACTTTAACTCACCAAAATGACGTTAAAATATTTTTTTCTTTATTTAACAAATTTTTTTTGTATTATTCAATAGCTAAACAGTAACATATACAGTGTTGTGCAAAACAAACCGGATTTTTCTTGAACATTTTTCATTGAAGAATTTTATAGGACAGGAATACAGTAGGTAAGGACTGAAATGAATAAAATCTATAAATTTTAATACGGACTATACTTCCAATGCGTAAAAATTGCAATCCTATTTTGTACCCAAATTAGCCTGTATATTCTCTAGTTTCAGTTTGTTATTGATTTTAGTTCGCTGCGGTTTAAAATATTTTTAAAATATGAGTCAAGAGGAACGCCGTAAAAAGATCATCGACAAATGGCTCGAAAATACTTCGCGTCCAAACCATTTCATCGCAAAAAATTTAAACATAGCACACAGTACAGAGGATTCTCTTATTAAGCGATATTTGGTGACGTTGACAGTTAAGCGAAAACAGAAAAGTGGAGCTTAAAGTGGAGCACATGATACAAATTTGGACAGGAAAATAGTGGGCACCATCGTAAAAAAACCGGACATGTCATCCAGAGATGTTGCTCGGAAATGTAATACCAACCACACAATGGTACAAAGATCTAAAAAACGTAACGGTCTAAAAACACGAAAAAAAAACAAAAAATACCAAAAGTTACTGAAAAGCAAAAAAAAGTCATAAAAACACGAGCCCGAAAGCTATACGTGTTGATCGGCAACAAGAAAGCGGCAGGTTTTGGATGACGAAACTTATGTCAAAGCCAACCTTACTACTCTTCCAGGTACGCAGTTTTACAACTCGTTTGAAGCTGAGATTCTTCCGCAATCAACAACATCGATTGGGATGGAAAAATTCGGGTCAAAATATCTCGTTTGGCAGGCTATTTGCCAATGTGGACACAGAAGCTCATCTTTTATTACAACGGGAACAATTAACGGAGAAGTATTCATTAACGAGTGCCTAAAAAAACGGTTAATTCCTTTCTTAAACAAACACAACGGTTCAACATTATTTTGGCCAGATTTAGCTTCAGCTCACTATGCTCATGCGACGTGGAGCTTTCTTGTTGCTAAAAATGTCCACTTTGTCCCAAAAGACATGAATCCCCCAATGTTCCACAGTGCCGTCCCATCGAAAGGTATTGGGTATTGGTCAAAGTTAAATTGAGGAAAAGTGAGCAGTGTGCAAAGGACGTAAAAGATTTTAGTGCTAAATGGAAAAGAGCGTCCAAAGAGATCACGGATGTAACTGTCACCAACCTTATGAAGGACATTCGAAAGAAGTTGAGGAAAGAATGGGAACCCAAATAATTTTTTTTATTTTTTTTAATTGTGAATGAATTTAATAAAAACAGAGTTTTAAAGCAAATAAAAAATATTTACATGAATTATGAAAATATTTTTTTATTTTACTTTGAAGTTTCCAAATTTTATTCGTTTCAGTCCTTACACCTGTTTGGCAATTTACGAAAACCTATTGAATAAGTTTACAAATAGAAAAAAAGAAAGGCATTGCTATTATTATTTTTAGAGTTTTATCAAAAACTGTAGCTCAACTCAATTCTATGCCTGTGAAAACATACCAGATTTTCAAAAGTACCGTATTTTCTTGCTCTTTAACTTGCTGATAATGGTTTTGGCTGTCATTTGCATTGAGTTATAAACTTAACAAAACTTAAAAGGTCAAGTGTCTCCAATTTGTTTACTAATAAAATGGCTAAAAATAAATACAGCGGTGTGGTTAAAAATTAGATGGTAGCGGATTTCAGGGCAGTGCTAAAACAAAAATCTATAGCCTAAAAGAATAAAATACCATCATCGACAGTGTGTGACATGATAAAAAGTTTCGGAATGGAAAATCGGTCAAAACCATTCACTGTGGTGGACGTCCCAGAAAAAGTACACTCCGAACCGATGGGCAAATTAAAAAAATGATTCTTAACGATCCTTTCTTGACTTCAAGAAAGATTATTAGTGAGCTCAATCTTTCAACTGAAGCAAACACCGTACGCAGGCGTTTAAGATTTTTGTTATTTTCGACCAGCGAAAAATCCTCTACTTACTGCCTAAGCATAGACAAAAAAGGTACCATTTTATTCTTCTAGTAAGTCTTTGATTACTTTGCTAACGCTAATCGTTTCTTAGACTGGAATCGCAAGAAATCCTTTCAATTGTTCAACAACGAAGTGGAAAACTGTACTCTTTAGCGACGAGAGTAGGTTTAACTCGATTGTTTCCGATGGAAGTATTCATGTTAGAAGAAAGAAGGGGACACGTCTTCAGCCACGACATTGTCGTCTATCCATGAAGCATGGAGAAGGCTCAATTATGGTGTGGGGATGTTTTTCTGATGCAGGATGTGGACCAACACATGAGATTAGTGGTATTATGGATCGTTTTCAGTATAGGGATATACTGGAATCCGTAATGCTACCATACGCTGAGGAGGAGATGCCACTGCGTTGGGTTTATCAACATGATAATGATCCAAAACATTCATCAAAGTTGGTTAAGGAGTGATTTGCGCAGCAAAATGTTGTTGTTTTGGAATGGCACTATCAATCGCCCGATCTAAACTCTATCGAGAACTTGTGGCCCATTTTAAAAAGACGGTAGGGTCAAAAACGCATATATCCAAAAACGCACTTATGACGTCACTAAAGCATGAATGGGAGAACATTTCAAAATAAATTTTTGAGAATCTAATGTTGTCCATGCCTAAAAGATGCGAGGAGGTCTTAAAAAACAACGGTTATTGGACAAAAGGCCTTAAAAAACAACGGTTACTTTACAAAATGTTAAGTATAACAAAAATCCGGTATGTTTTGCACAGGCCGTTACCGAGTTAAGTTAAGTTTTTTTTTTCTATAATAAAACATATTATCGCAAAACTTTTTTTTTCTTTTCTTTGTAAATTTATATAATAAGTTTTCTTAAATTGACAACAGATTTTACTTAGGCTCTTTCTGTTCCCTAAAATTCACCAAAGAAAAATGTTCAGTAAAAATCCGGTGTGTTTTACACAATACTGTAATTATCATAAGAAGATTGTATTTCATTTTCCTAAAAAAAAAAAAATCAAAATTTAACCTCGAACATGAGATTGCCCCCTTAAAATGAATTAGAAACTCCTTGTCCCTCGAAACAGCGATACTAATTCATAATACAATAGTATTGCTCCATTTCAATTACTGCGCAACATATTTGTACATGTGCAATCAGTAAACTGAAAATCAACTCCAGCAATTACAAAACAAGGCGATGCGGATAATTCTACATAAAGCTTAATATTTATACTTCAAGTAGGCATATGGTATGATTGAATGTTTAAAATGAATGCATGTCAAAGAAGGATTGACATACAATCGTATCGTCGTATTTAGAATGAAGAATAGATTGTTACCAGAATATATGACAAGTAGTATAGTGCTGGAGTCTGGTATCCAGCCGTATAACTTGAAAAGTAACGACAACATAATAACCGTCTAAAGAACTTCATTTTTAACTTCTTTGTTTGCTTTTAATTTATGTAAATTAAAATACTTAAAAGTTATTTTTAACTAATAAAATTATCTATCTTCTATTTAAAAATTGCCTCTTTTATCAAAGAAAAGTGTTTTTTTTTTTTTAAATACTTGCGGTCTATTTTAATTATTTATCGAGCTTCATGGAGTTTCACTTCCATCGCCTAGCTTTCTAGGCTGACTATGTTTTTAATCATATTTATCTTTTTGTTGAGAAAGAATATGAGTAAAAAGTTTTGAAAGTGTGGAAACTTATTTTTGGTGTGCACTGTATGTTTCTCTACATATTGTATTTATCGAAGTGAGAATCATTACAAATGCAATATTTACGAATACTTTGTTTTAATTAGAATTATAAATTAGTCGTCTGGAAACGCATATGATGACTTTAATCGTAAGCCATGTATGTTATTATTTATCATGACAAAGACTTAATATGATTGGGAATATAATACAATGCATAGTAAATAGCAAGAACTCAAAGAGTTCAATACGTTTTTTTATTTCTTATTGTGGATAACAAAATCGTATTCAAAATTATGATATTTGATCATAATTAGATAATACAAGTATTGTTTGCTTTCTTTCTGCCTACAAAGGTGTTGAAATGACTCATTTAATTGTACCCCAATCGCTGTTCTGTCGCTGGAATCACCGTAAGGCACTTACTAGTTGGATGAATCCACATGTATAAGTTCGCAGTTCAGCATGAAGACTAGAGAAATGTGGCAATATTAAATTGTTTCAATAAAAGTGCACATTATTTCGAGAAAGAATAGAAAAGAAATAAAAACAAAAACAAAATGAGAAGCAGGTGTCAAAAAGTTATAACGTCGTAACATTTAAAGTGGTATATTATATTGCCAACTAATTTTGTGCCCGAGTAATGATTCATCGCAACGGACATATAATTGCAGTGAAAGTACTTGAGGGTCTCATCATTAAAAACGAGAGTTCAAAATATGGCATATAAAACGATGATGAGTAATGCTCGCTGCTTTGATGGCAAATATAGGACAACGACAACAATAACCTTTTTACTTTGTTATAAATGAAGAGGGCTTGATGTATGCCGAACACATAAAGAGTTTGCCAATGTAAATAACAGTTATTTTTTGGGTATTCAACGCACGAGTAAAAAGAGAGAAGATAATGGAGGTATCATGCTTTTAACTGTTTGTAGGTTTTAAAATACAATTAAATACGTTTGGATTCGGAAAGAATGTCGGCTTAAAATGATGGACATAAAGAATTTATTCACTTTCATTATACTGCAATACTGGGACTCAGCAATCCTTGGTAAGCCCAGAGAATATGCTCGGTAAGAGCTTACACTACGGTGTAGTCCTTCGAAGACGAATAATATAGAAGAGCTAACGTTGCGGTTGAGGATTTTGTGTCTAAAAAACCAATGAAAATGTCAGAATTTTACTAAATCATATTTTTTTATTAAAGTATAGTATATCAAAACGAATTACGCAATTATATTAGTAGGGAGTCCAATCACCATTATTATTTATAATTACTTGGCATCGTCTAGCGCAACTTTCACTTAATTCTTCCGCATATTCTATACTTAGGCCTCTGCAAATTTGCTTCAAGGCCCGCGCAAGTTGTTGTCTTTTCGTGGCTATTATTTTTCCCTTAAGACTCTGCTTCATTAAAGACCACACAGTTTTCTATTGGATTCGCATCACGACTTTGGGACGGCCAATCTATACCATTTTCCTCTTTCCAAAGCGTGCAGAGGAGAGACCGATGTTTTGGATCGTTATCCTCTTGCAAAATCCAGTCGTAATTGTTTGCTCTATACAAAGATTCGGCAGACTTTAGCAAAGCCTTCCGGTATAATTTCGCCATAAATTGTGCATTGGGGTTTTGTGTGAATACTATTAATTTTCCGAATGCATTGGCCGAGAAACATCTACCGGGTCTTCCATTAGTGACTTCCGAATTTTGACAGTTGATAGCGGCCATATTATTGAAGCTACATCTGTCAAATTGGGTGTCATTTATTCAGTCTGTTTTGCCAAATCACCATGGACGGACATAGCGTTCAACAACACGTGCAAATGATAAAATAATTTTATCCAAATGGGTGTTCTGTTCGGGTAACGTTCCGTGCGCTTCGATCATTTTACGGTCGCCATAATCGTCCTACCAAGAGGACTATTCACAGTATGGTGGATAAGTTTGAGTCCACTGGTTCAGTAAACGATAAACCAACACCCGTATGTCGATGACACGCAAGATCTGCCGAAAACATCGCCGCTGTCCGTGAGAGTATGCGGGAGAATTCGAGGCAATCGATTTCGCGTCGCTTACAAGAATTCGACCTTTCGCAGACCACAATTTGGCGAAATTTTGCGTCGTGACTTGGGCCTGCACCCGTCCAAAATTCAATTGACCCAGGCGCTGAAGGTAAACGACCATAGAAAACGACATGTTTTCGTTGAATGGGCTCTGGAGTAGTTGGAAACTGATTCTAATGTTCATCGAAAAATCGTCTTCAGCGATGATTTCCATCCATTTCTGGATGAAAGGGTACGTCAACAAACAAAATTGTCGAATTTGGGACGATACCAATCCATATGAGATCCAAGAGCGTCCAATGCATCCCGAAAAAGTCACTGTTTGGTGTGGATTTTGGGCAGGTGGCAACATCGGTCCATATTTCTTTAAGAACGACGTTGGCCAAACCACCACCGTCAACGGCGGGCGTTGTAGGTCGATGATTACCAACTTCTTTTGGCCTGAATTGGATGATATGGACACCAGCGACATTTGATTTCAACAGGACGGCGCTACGTGCCACACTTTGTTTTAGCTAAATTTAAAGATGGAAGCGTTTAATGGAAGACCCTTTATAAACATGAACTTTTGCTGGATGTTTTACCGTGCGTTGCAGAAACTTTTTTGTCCGGGCTTTCTTCCAATAATTAGTAAACAAACAATGATGACTCATCTGTAAATATGATGTTGGACCAATCCCTTTCTAAGTTGTGCGTTATTCAATTTAGCCTCTTTTCAATATGTTTTTGGGTCAGTAGCGGTTTAGGTTTGGTACTCCTGTTTTTGATGCCAGATTCTGCCAAACGGCGTCATATTGTGTTGATGGACACTTTAATTCTTTTTCTCGACAATTTTGTTTTTGCGTTTTTCTGTGCGGTTTTCCCGAAACAATTCACAAATTACTTTATTGTCCTTACAGGATGTATTTGCTTTGGTCCTTCTAACTTACAGATCATCGACATTACCACATTCTTTGTACTTCTTTATCCATTTTTCTTTCTGCCGACGTAATATTCATTTGCGGCCCTTTTGGGTGAGTTACTAAGAATACACTTTCGAAAGGCTTTTTTGTAAATGAATAAAGTACGAGATAGGCAATTAAATGCAGAAAATAATTTGGCTACAAAAATGTGTGTGTGAGTAAAGTCAAAGAAATTATTTCTACGCACGTCTTTCTGGAACACACTGTAAGAGTAGCAATTAAATGATTCGTTACGTCCACCTTGTAGCGTAAAATTGACTCTAGTTCTATTCGTATACGAGTATGTAATAACATTGCCCTGAATGTTGGTTTTCAAGGTCTGAACAGTTCATGGTTTATCAGTAGACACAAAAGACTATGCATGGCTCCACAAAAAATAATTGGGTGGCGTCAAATCTCTCGATCTTGGTGGCTAATTCCATGTTCCATTTCGCTATACATATATTGTTGTCGTTGGAACAAATTCTCAGTATCAATGGTTGTTTCAAGGGTAGTATGGTACGTAAATAACACAACCTTTCGGATCAATGCCGTCAATATTTTTGAAGAAATTATCATTAATCACTGTTATGGTAATGTAGGTAATGAACTCCGACCAATAATGCCCCTAGCATAAATCCCGGATTTTCTGAATATCTTAGTTTTTTCGACAATTTATTGAGTTTAATCGCTTGCAATATATTAAGTACTAAGTTGGCTAAAATAATTCAGATTGTGACCAAAGTGTATTAGAATATTTAAAAAAAACATTTTGACAAACTTAGGTTATATTTTGGATCCGTTTCTCTCGCGAGGAATCATTCATACTCTCCCAACATTGCTTCATCCCAAAACCCTTGATAATAGCGGTGGTCTTAATTTGTTGGTGAAACCTTTAGCCGTGTTCATCACTTACGTCACCAAGATTGTACGGAAAGAAATTCAAATGCGAATGAGAAAATCAGAAGCAAAATTCATAAGAAAATTCACGTGTCATCAAGTGTAAATGAAAAAAATTACACTTTCTAAACTAGTGTCACTAGACAAATTTCTTGAGCTTGAAACGAAGTATGGAGCTAACTAAAGAGTGATTTTTTTGCTGTTTGGTTTTGACAGCTCACGCGTGATTCGTAACATGTGTCAAAGTCAAACATGCTTAGTTAGCATTACCATTTCATCATGGGAAGATTTACACCCGAACAACGTTTACAAATTGTTGAATTTTATTATCAAAATTATTGCTCTGTGTTTTTCGCCCACTTCGACCATTTTACGATCGTCATAATCGACGTACTTTGCTTCTCATAGTGACTAAATTTCGCAACAATTTCACGCTACTAGACATCAAGCCACCTACCCGTATGCGTAGAGTGCCTACAGAGGAAAATATTGTTGCTGTATCCGTCAGTCTTAATGAAGACCATGATTTGTCCATTCGTCGCGATTCGCAGCAAATGATTTTGTTACTCGACTACGTGAAAGAGTTTACGCAAGGATCTTGGTCTAAAACCTTACAAAATACAGCTCGCGCAAGCACTGGGGCCGAAAGACCTGTTACAGCCTCGAATTTTCGATGAGTGGTCCTTAGAAAAGCTGCAGCAAGATCCGCCATTTTATCGAAAAATTGTCACCAGCAACGAAGCTCATTTCTGATTGAATGGGTATGTTAACAAACAAACCTCAGGATATACAAGAGCTACCAATGCACCCAAAAAAATGCACTGTTTGGTGCGGTCTATAGTCCGGCGGAGTCATTGGCCCATATTTTTTCAAATATAAACGTGAGAACAACGTTACCGTCGATGGCGCCCGCTATCGTTCAATGATTTCGAACTTTTTTTTGCCCAAAAAGCACGAGCTGAATTTGTTCGACATGTGGTTCCAGCAAGATGGCGCTGCATGCCACACAGCACGTTAATCGATGGACCAATTGATAAATGAGTTCGGTGAGCAATTTATCTCTCGTTTTGGAGTGCTGAATTTTCCGGCTAAATCGTGCAATTTGACGCCTTTAGAATGCCTTTTATGGGTGTACGTCAAATCACTCCTCTATGCCGATAAACTAGCGTCAATTGCAGCCTTGGAAGATAACCTTACACGTATTACTAGCGAGATACCAGTCAATATTCTCAAAAAAGTGATTCAAAATTGGACTCTCGGTATGGACCACTTAAAACGTACAATGGTGAGCAAAAATGAATACATGTTTCAAGAAAATGAAATAAAAGACAATAATTTTATGTTTTTTCATTACGAACATTAGTTCAAGAAGCCATGCTGGCTGGGAGGATTGAGAGGCTTGCACTGAAAGCTCGTATAAAAGGCTTCGTATTTTATTAATTTTTATATTATTTATTATTATATTTATAAAGATTGAGCCAGCAGCTAGTGTGGAAGTTTTCACTGAATTAAACACACATTTATTGTGAATTCAATATAGAATTTTACTTATTAATAAAGTTCGGTCTATGGCAATTATGAATGAACACAACATCATTCACGTGACCACCACATTATCGATGACTTTTTAGTGGATCAATGGCCGCAATTTCAGTTCGAATGTTATGTTTGAGATCCTGAATAGTCCCTGGGTTATTGGCATAGGTCTTACTCTTCAAATAACCCTACAGGAAGACTTAGATGCCAATCAACTTCCCGTCTAACCGAAATAATGCTATCTTCAAATTTCGCACGCAATAAATTGATTGATTGATGGCTTGTGTCGGCTGTAGCACCATCCTGTTGAAACCAGAGATCGTCCTGACCCAATTCATTCAATTTTGGAGAAAAAAATAGCCGGTCAACATGTTGCGGTAATGATCTCCATTCACTGTAACTGTCTCTCCAGCCTCATCTTCGAAAAAGTACGGGCCAATGATGCCGCTAACCCATAATCCGCACCATACAGTGACTTTTTTGGGACGCATTGGATTTTCGTGAATCGTGAATCTCGTATGGATTTTCCAGCCCCCAGAAACGACAATTTTGTTTATTTACGTACCGATCCATCCAAATATGGGCTTCATCGAAAAATTCATGAATTTTACGAAATTTTACTTTTACAGATCGCCCATTTTCGTAATAAGATTGAATAACAAAAATGCCTTGTTGCGTGGTAAACGACTCCATAACTAAAATTGTCAAAGATTGTATGACATCTGTCAAAAAGATCGAACACATTGGATTCAGCAACTGAAAGCCAACATCTACACCATCTGTTGGCTCACCGTTTATGTGAAAATTCAGCAATGGGACAATAATTGGTTACTTCACTATTTAATCTATTCTTGCGTTTCGGGATTATGAAATTGGTCTTCCAAACATGAGTCTTGAGTGAGGGATATACGAAACACTTTTTATGGAATACGTCAGAGAGATCACCTGGTTAGAATTCATCCCTGACCTGCTGCAATTTTTCCTTGATACCGAGTTGAATTAAAAAAAAATTGATAAAGAAAGGGGCCAAGGAGAAGCTAACTTGGGTAATTAAAATTTTGGAGATTCGGCACTGAAGTCACCGTTGAAAAATGGGCGATAGTTTGCGGATCACTTGATGATAAAATGTTTTCGAAAAAGGGAGGGTAGTTGTAAAATTTTCCCGTTTAGTTTGGTAAGAGCACTAAATAGTTACCGCGGCTAGAGAAAGGTATTTTATAAAGCTGTGTAAAATGATGAGTCGAGAAAAGGATTTTTACGAAAGAAAACAGCCTTAAACTTGTTTCTTTTATTTCGTAAGGAGCAAAGTCTAAGATTATACTATGGAGGGCATGTGGATGATGTTTTATGTAACGAAGAAGGGACATAAAGAGAATCATTTGTTATTTTATGTATCGTAGTGTGAAATTGCTCAAAATTCAGCCACTAAGGAGCCTGAGTGACAACAAATCAGTCCCGAACCCTCTGTGAAAATAGAGAATCTTGCCACAGGAGATAACAACTTTTTAAAAACCCATGCCTCGCACAGCATACGTACATGGGAGTACATACGCGGATAGTCCCCGATATGACATATAGATGGCGGTTGTTGTAAAAAGAATGACAATTGTAGAAAGTATGAACATTATAAAACTTGAATTTGAAGTTAGACGACGCTATGTTGTTTAGTATTGGTTCGGCAGCCATCAATAGTGAATGCTCTCAATGAGTTTTTAAATATTGAAAAAATTGGTCATCGTTATGTGACACAATACTTTCATTTGAAAGGCCTCAATGCAACCAACATTAAAGCGGAACTGAATTCTACTCTGAAGGAGTCTGCTTTACAACAATAAAATATTGGGTGGCAAAGTTTAAGCGAGGCCGTACGAGTTGCCAAGACGCACATCGCAGTGGTCGACCACATGAGGTGAGTTCACCAAAAATGTTAAAAAAAATCAACAAAATGGTATTGGATGACCGTCGATTAAAAGTGCGTGAACTATCAGATATGGTAGGCATTTTGAAAAGCGCTGTACATCGCATGTTGACTGAAAAATTGCACATGAGAGAGCTGTGCGCAAGATGGGCGCCGCGATTACTCACAATGGAACAAAAACAGCGTCGTGAGGATATTTCAATCGAGTGTTTGGCGAAGTTTCACAGCAATAAAGCCGAGTTTTTGCACCGATTCACAACCATGGATGAAACATGGCTCCACCACTTCACATGCGAGACGAGGGAATCGCCAAAACTATGGACTCAAAGGGGAGAATCGGCTCCAAAGAAGGCAAAAACAGTTCCATCTACAGGCTAGGTCAGTTTTTTGGGATACGCGTGGGATAACTTTTATTGATTATCTTCAGAGAGGAAAGTCAATCAACGGCGTGTATTATGCGAACTTGTTGTAGGGTTTGAAAGATGAAATAAAGAAAAAAAAGGCCGCATTTGGCGAAGAAAAGAGTTTTGTTTCATCAAAACAAAGCACCAGTTCACACATCTGTCATCGCGATGGCCAAAATCAATGAGTTAAAGTTCTAATTGCTTCCTCATGCATCCTATTCGCCAGATTTAGCCCCCTCGGATTATTTTCTATTTCCGAATTTTAAAAATTAGCTCGGTGGTAAAAGATTTGCCAACAGTAAAGAGGTGGAGTCTGCGGTTCATGACTATTTTAAGGAGCCCGACGATTCTTACTATAAACAGGGTATCGAAGCTATTGAACATCGCTGGGAAAAGTGTTTTGAATTAAAAGGAGATTACGTAGAGAAATAAACATATTTTCCCCCAATTTTTTTGTGTTTTCTTTGTTAGGTCGGGTACCTGTGGGACTACCCTCGTACAAAAGACACTTAGGCACAGTCACACTGAAGCAGGAGCACAACCCAACAATTAAAATTTTACGTATCCAATACACGAGTAAGTATACCGACGAATACTGTTCAGTGATTAGAAAATCTTCATCGTTGAGAAACCGATGTACGATCGATCATCAAGAAAAGCATCAGGACTTATTCTTGTGATCGAATGTAGTCCCACATCAGTTACGGTACGGAGGGGAGTGAGATATATGGTAGTGTAACCGAGAAAAGGGTCAAAATATAGGCGAAAGCTTATCAAACTTTAACCTTAGACATTCAAACGGGAATCTGATCCAACTTAGAAATATTACATAATGCTTAGACAACTGGCAGTCTAGGCCTTTAACCATTGGATTATAAGCTGTGGTTCATCTAAAGTGACATGAAAGCGAACTGATGTCCGGTGGTGCAGTGGGCAATTGTTCCATGCATGTGGTCCGTGCTTTGATCGATGTTTCCACAGAGTTCCAGTCCAATCTTAGGCATTGAGGCTTTTCGAAGAATATGTTCTGCGATTTGCAACGAAACGACCGGGCGATCTAATGTGTTTAGCATACATTTTTCCTCATACAGCATTAATGACTAGACTAGGTAAACACGCCCCAGCCCGCTTGAGTCAACAATGCCACTAAAAAAAATAAATCTGATGACACGTCGACAGACGCAGTCATACAAGCGCTCTCAAAGGTCATAAAGACCAACAGGTTATGCGGAAAGTGGGCACAAATGATGTCAATCAATAATGGGGAACAATGGAAACGCGTGCTGAATTCAGTGTAATCTCTTACGTATAGTACTCTTCAATATGCTTATAAAGGCAATCGTTTTTGCAGCAAGATAACATACTACGCCATGGCACACATATGCACTCGTATATTTGTCGGTTCAATGATTTCAAAAATTATCTTTTCGAAAGAATTTCTGTTGCGTATTTCAATTTTGAAATGTCACATTTTGTATTTGTTTCCAGCTCCAACTTAAATCACTACAAAACGATGGACAAGTGTCCATCAAAGTGCTTTGGATTAACAACATGTTGAAGATAGGTACCATTAAGTGAAGACTTAATTCATATATTAAACCGTATCATTATCAGCAGATGTCTTCTGTAATAAGTCTATTAAGCGAAAGATAAAATCTTTCATTATAAAGGCTTCGGCTAAAAGCAGGAACACATTTTTTTTTTTTTGCTTCTGAAGAAGCACTTAGTTAGACATCACATGCACGGAGACACCCCACATAGTTAACGTGAACAATAGAAACATGACACACATCCCATGGCGAGTACACTTTCGGTGCACTCGCACCGAGTATCCAAACACTGTCACCGATGTACTGGCCTGGGACACCACCACAATACACCAGTCAATTGAAATTGGCAAAAAAAAAAAAAAAAATTACTGCTTTCGCTCCACTATTCGCTTGTCGTAGGAACACTTTTTGTTTACGAAGCCTCAACTGTTATTTATAGAATACTTGAAGCGAACATTCGCCCTTTTTTTTCTCGTTTCTCTTTTTTAGACTTACCTTGGTCTTTTAGGTGTAAAAATCCTTTCCTAGATTCTGATTCGGAGGAAAAGCAATTATAAAAAAAAAAACTATATTGTCAATGTTGGAAATCGCTAGAGGCCACAAGCATTTAATTTATTCGCTTCACTTAGTAATATTTATATTTTACAATTTTTCACAATTGGTTTCTTCCTGTTGGTTCTTTTGCGAAACAAATTTGGCGTTTTTTTTATTTTTTATTTTTTTTTAATTTTTTTAGAGTACACTGAATTGACACGGATTCGTTACAGATAATTGAATTGAATGGAAGAAACTTTTTCGATTTTTACTACACATCACACTGGTCTAAGGAAAACAGATTTCTTTATATTTTTCTTTGAATTATTTACTTTTATTTTCAGAACGGGAAACATCGACCATCGTCGTCATCGGCCATATTTTCTCTACAAAGTTTTTCACTAAAATGACATATATGTCACAAAAAAAAAGGGGAACTGGTGAAAGGCGTTTGACGTTGGGGATCAAAACATGAGCAAAACACATAATGAGAATGAACAAAGAAAATCACAGTCACGGTGGAGTTTGCTTGAAAGATGTGTTGAATTGTGGTGAGGTCACAATAGGAGGAAGAATTGCATAATGATGTTTATCCGCTTAATATATTAAAAAAATACGAGTCGAAAAACATTAATTTGAAAGAACTGTTGTTGAAAGATATTTCAATACAGCATGTTGATGTTTATAAAAAAACGGCGAATAGTCAAACTAGTGACACTTTAAAAAAAATTACCACCTTAGAAAGCTAGCCGATAGAAGTGAAAATTCATGAAGCTCGATAAATAGTTAAAATGAGGATGATCAGCCTAGAACGCACGTACCTATTATTAATTATTTTTTTGGGGAATATTTCTCTATTTCTCACTTCTTTATAGCCTCAACAACTTCGACACACTATATAAACTCGATAAATAACAAATTCCCATGTAAATTCTAATGAGGACTCGCCGTTCTCATACGAAGACAGCAATGACTCTATGTACCTATACTCGAGTATAGGAGTGTCGGCATCCCGCGCGCGTGTTATGTATTTTGTCCAACAACTACAAATAAAACACAACTTATTTGAATAATGTCTTTTTACTTCAAGGTCTTTTACACGACTGAGTTCTTGTCTTAAACTAACTTTGCAGTATACAATGCGGAGTTGTAAGTTAACAATCTTATTGTTTTGCGTGCATTGCCAATGCCGCTATTCCCAAACTAGGTCAGCCAATGTCGCTAGTACAATTTTGTTGTTGGGTTGTACTCAGCTGCTTATCTTCTTCGCGTTGACAAACAAAAGCCAAGCCAAGCCAAGTTTTGTTCTTAAGCTGAAGTTTTCCGTTACGTGTTGTTACCAAATAATGTCTAGGTAGATATTTAGACGATGGTAACAATGATGATGACGATCCTGATGATGTTGTTATGCACATAACTTGTGCCTTTTGCGTTCACCCACAACGCCCCCTTTACAGCTCATGGCTCATTCCGTCCGAGATAGTGCCTCACTACGAGCGCTACCCCCTCCCGTTTCCCATTGCTTTTTCCTTTTATGGGAGTTCCGTAATTACTGCCTAACGAGTCGTAAGAAATTTCACTTCATGTCGGTTTTTCGTTCCATCGGAGCATAGAATCACTACATTTCACTTTTTACTTTCATCGGAGTTTGAAATCACTTCATGTCGCTGTTTCGTTTCATTGGAGTTCGGAAACCCTTTTTCGATTCATCCAAGTTTGGAATTAGTTCATGTCGCTTTTTCGTTTCATCAGAGGTCGGAATTGCTGCCCAACGAGCCTTAAGAAGTTCCACTTCAAAAATAGAAAAAATTTCAGTACCTTAATGAGTAAAAAATAGAATTTTCTGATTTTTGTGTACTGCCAGTCTTCTTCCAAAATAGCGATATCTACATATATCATCGACCATTTGATTTTCCTTATTTATGAATTCCGCTAAGTCGTAGAACTGAATTTTTAAGGATAATATGTGGAGTCTACTACTGTCCCGTGGTGGGAATTTAAGAAACAAAATTGTGTTATATTATTTCCACTTTCTCTGTTTTGATGCTGTTTAAGAGCGGTCATTTGATTTTTCTTTTACAAACCGTTGAAATATATAGCGCGTATAGTTCCATCTAATGCTACACATGCTGCCTACGTATCTACATACATTGCTACTGTGCCGCTTGTGGGGTTTGTTAAATTGCGGACCTTAGAAATATTCTACACTACACTATTTTGGGCAACTTTGTCTGATATTTTTTTTTTTTATTTGAGTGATCTAATTACAATATATGTATTTCCTACAGCTTTTCCGACGTCCTTCATTGAACATGGCAAAATCTTTGCCCAGCCTTAAGTGTTTCCACTGTCGGTTTCTTGTTTAGTAGAGTAGAGTTACTCAATTTATCCCAGATGGGACTCACCTATCTTTTGTAGATCAAGAGACTAGGCTCGGTGGGGACCAAGACCCGGTTCTAGCCCTTCGGAGTAATTTTTTTAATGCGGAGACGTCCGTGAATGCTGGCACTTCTAATTATACTCGCTGACATTCGTAATACTATTATATTTTCAGTCGCTATGATTTTTGGCTTATACTTTTTGTACATCATCTAACATTTCGATGCGTACGAATAGATGTTGTGTGTAACAAATTTTTATGAGTTAGTGGCAATTTTTCTGTCACAAAATACCGCGGAGTTTTTGCGTCCTTTTATTTTATCTTATTCACTTACTTCGATGGCGGTACAGTCCGGGGTGGACCTGGGCCTCGACGAATAGCCCTCTTTTCTGGCTACCTGGCTGCAGTTGCGTACTCCAAGATGTTGAGTTACACCTTCACACGCGCGACTTAAATTAATACCCTATCTACTCTACTTTAATATTTTTTGTTTCATTTAACTTGCTCAGTAACTCTATATGGCCTTCGGAGTCATAAACTATTGACTCAATTTCTCTTGTAGCATTTCCACTGTAAGATCTAAGCTGACGTAAGTCGAGCGCCACCTACCCGAGTTCTTCATCTACTGGGTTGTCCTTCAGGATTGGAATCGAAGACATGACAGCGCATCACCTTGTCTAAATTAATATTTTTTTTTGATATCCAAGGTCTCGAAGAGTTAGTTGCCGACCTTTAGAGGAACGAGCGTTCTCTATAGTCATCCTGCACAATCTGACGAGCTTGGTAGATACCAAGACTAGACATAGCTCGTCTCTATAAATACTATTATATGCGGGCTTTCTACATATGAAGAGATGGTGCATATCGATTTGGACTTCTTGGTTTTTTTTTGACGATCAGAAGGATAGTGTGGATATTTGGTCGATTGTGGACTTATCGAGCTGATAGGGGCTAATCAGATCATTGATAAATGGCTTAAGGCGTTCGCAAGAAGGCAGATCTAATTTGCGATGTTAAAAAGACTAAGCCTCTATAATTAATAAAAGATGCTAGACCTTCCGGTCCAGCATCCTAAACTTGGATATTACTATCCTCACTGCATTTTCAAGGTCCTGGTTTAATGGTTATTTCTGCCTGACAGCGGAATTTGGGTTGCCCTCACCGTTTAACTGTCAGGGGAAGCGGTTTCTCCATATCCTCAGTACCGTTCGTGGCCCTACTACTAAGTTTTCTTATTCATCCCTAAAGGTCTGTGTCCGGGCCCTGTTGCCTTGACTTTTCACTTTTAATAAAACTTGCGAACATTTCCTCAATCTTCACATGATCTTTTTTTTCCTATGGAGAAGCCCATTTTCTTCTTTTCTCTTTTGCTTGTAGAACTCACGTGCAAGTTGTTTCCCTACATGGAGATGGTCGGGTAATACCCAGAATGTCAGCTACGGCGTTTCTGATGACTTCTTAGCATCGATGCCACAGTTCTTCTGTACTCAGCGTTGGTTGCATAGGACATGTCGACGGGTATGCGATCAACCAATACACTGGTGCTTTGGTGCGATTGCATCCGTTAATCAATTAACTTTTGTTAATGAAGCTCATAGAAACTTTCTTTGATAGCGTTGTCTTTTCCTCCATGGGAGCGTTAGTGTGTATCAGGCTGATGTTGGCGAGTTTGATGCATATTGTTATAAGGCATTTGACCACGTGTTGAAAGCTCAAGACTTCCTGCCTAAGTCTGGCGCTTACAACAGATTGCTCTGTAGTGTTTGATCGTTTCCTCTGTAGCAATCACCGTAGAATATATCTCAGATCTTTATTCTTCTTTTGCCCGGCCCATTCCACCGCACCTTCTGAATGACGGTGATATCATTATTTACAGCAGTCAATAGTCTCTTCTATTCGAGAGAAGCCGATCTGTCCAAGGCTTGAACATTCCATGTACACATTTGAACGTCGTTAACCTTTTTTCGTTTTGCAAGGTCGTCAACAGTAGATTCGTCTTTATCTAAGCCTTTTGGTTGCTTCATGACACCATCATCACAACTTCTTTGGTGGTAAACGACAGGGCCTAAGTCTGGAGCTTTACTAATAGACGTCAGGACTTGAGTTTACGGGTTCGGAATATTCAAACTTACTACGACTGATTCCTAACTCGTATCTTCTCGCGGATTTTTTCGTTTGCTAAGAGTTGCCTTTTAAAACGCTGTCATCGGTGAAGAGAAGGGAAGTTGCACCAAACTCGTTAATGCGTTGCTTTAATAGGAAATCTTATACGACATTAAAAATCAAGAGACCTTGGACATTGCCTTGGTGAACGCCGGTTTCAACTTGAATTTCTCCGGTTATTAAATTTAAATTTAGATTAACCGTCATATCGCGTGCATATACGAGTATCCATACGTCTCTCCGGGTATATTTTGAGATTAGTGTCTCGTAAAATTCCATTTTGGTTGCTCGAGAGACAGCTTTGCTACTAAATTGCCTTCTAAGCCCAGAAAAGCAGCGGTTAGCAAAAGCGATTCTTTGCATGATAACCGCTCTGATTCGGTGACGTTGTCGGAGTTGATAGCGAACCCGCGGATAAAGTCCTTTAATACCTCAAAGTTGCAGGTGCTTATCGTGACGTTTTGTCCTGTTGAGAGCCTATACTTCGTTCTTTGTCGCTTCTGCTTCAACAGCTCACTGTAGTCATCCCATTACGCCGTCTGCACTGCGAGTAACTGAACTGAATTTTGAAAGATTGTGCCTCTGGAGTTCGCACAATTGTTTCAAGAACGACGTTGAAAAAGTCACATGAAAGCCGCCTTGTTTAAGTCCTTTTTTGGCATTGAAAGTCCAGGTTTTGTCATTACATACCTTAACGCAGAAGTGTGCATTCTCTAACGTCACCTTGCAAAGTCGAATAAGCTTGGCAGGGATGCCAGAAGCCAAAACTAGATATGGCTCTGTACACTCTCTGCACTTTGCTTTTACTCTGAGACTCATCCCTCAAACCGATATCATCCGCGTATACCATCAGCTGGAGAGATTTGTTATCGAGAGGGCACTCCGTATTAACACCTATCCTGCCCATTAGTGGGAAGAAAACGTATATCTTATCTCCCTACCGAGGGCCGTATACCCTTGAAATAGTTTGGAGAAACTGGACATTGCTTGTTATGTTTTCTAACATAATGCGCGACAGCTGGATTAGATTTGGCGCGTACCTCGATAGCCGTATCGATCCGTCGAGCTTAAGACTTCTTGCTATCATATCGATAAATAAAGGCCAGGTTCCCAAATGAAGTTCATTGGCCTTTTCCATTTATTAAGTGTGAAAATTTGGTCTATAGACCATCTGCGAGTTGATTCGTACTTGTAAAAAGACTTGAAACGTTCGCACATTACTTTGGATGCGATCTTATACGCGAATTCAGTAGAAATATGCCTCGTTAGCCCTTACAAGACAGATGACCGCCGTTTCTGTAGCACTTTGTCGAGCCATCGTCCATACTTTGTTAATGATTTGCGAGACCTCAGCCAAGGTAAAAATCGATTAAACGTAGACTCGCTGGACAAGATCCAACCGAACACCAGAGACACTTCCCTTGTTTAGTCTCATTTGTCCACTGAAAGCAGATCCCTTCTTTGATGTGCCTCCGTCCTATCAAAGTAAAGCAGCAGAATAAGCCTTCCTCATTTACCCATGGATTGGACATCATTCGAATTCGGCACCTTTCAATACTCTGTTCATAAGTAGATTGTGTAGTTGCATCGCTAACCACTCATTCCCAATACACATAGATGACAGAGCATTTTTAGGAAAACTGATTTTCGCTCAACCCTGATGAGTATTTTCATTCAGGTGGCCGAGTGAGAACTATGAATATGCCCCTGTCCACATTCCCATCTACAAAAGCAGATTAAAATCGGGTTGCAGGTAACCCAGCTGGATAAACAAGTAAATGCAAACACTCCTTATTGTATTAAAAAAAGAAAAAGGCTTTTATTACTAAGATCTTGTCGGTTTTACACAGAACTGCGTACAAAGTTTCACATATCCTAATAGTTCCTGCGAAAGGAAACGAAATCCATTTGGTAAGATGACCAGAGATCTTATGATGCACTGATTCTAACTCACTTGGTAATAATTCCATCCTTCTTAGCCAAACGGTAGATACAGTCGTCGGACTCTCCCATCCGCCTGATATCACCACAGATAGCATAGACAATACTTTCATCGCCCATCCTGCCGGTCTCTGGATCAACATCAGCAATATTCAATTGCACAGAAGCATGATCCTTAGCATGGATAATTCTATTACTGGCAGAGCTGTTAAGAATAAGTTTTATTTTAGATGAAATGTCACAAACCAAACGCCATCGATTGGGCGTCGTGATTCCGACCAACCAAACGGGAGAAACACGTGGAACTTACCATTTTCGTGGGCAGTACAAATCAACAGATTCTCCGGCGTCGTTTTCCATTTTTAATTTATCTGTCGAGGGTGGGAAAGAGATTTTTGTTAAAATTTAAGCAATTTGCAAGCATTTTGAAGTGAATTTCTTACTTTTTAGTTGGAAATTTCTAACCAGTGACAATCGGACGTCGAGTCAAAAAGAAAAGAAGGAACGGCCGGTAGAATGGATTAGTGTAAAGTTGTCGTTGGTTGAAAATGGATGTGGACAGCATGGAAACGAAACATTAAGGTGTGTTGCGTCAACGAGGTGGAATTAAAGTTTCCATTTGATTAATAAACTTATTATTCCTGGAAAATATTGAGAATTTGAGAGATTTGAAAATTGTTTTACAATTTTATCATTTATTGCAATTTATAGTGAGGTTATTAATAAATATAAAGTATGTACAACAAAAATAATTTCAAAATAAAACTTTTGAGTAGTTGACAGCAAGAGTGATGTAAATGTTTTATAGGAAATTTTGAACTGAATCAACAGAAACAACGTTCACTTTATCAGAAACATTTTCAAATAAAGGGTTCTTCATTAGATGCCCTCTAATTTATTTATTTAAATAAGCAGGCGTGTGTTTACGAAATCAGTAAAAATTTTGTTTTTGATGCAAATATAATAGCCCTCTACGTAAGCGCTTGCAGGAGTGAATGCGCTGGGTCCAATTTTCTATGACATTTTCGTATAACTCGGCCGATATTCAAGCATCTTAATGTCAAACGTTCGTCTCCAAATTGTCTACATTTATAAGTAGTCGACAAAATATTGTAGGTCTACTTAAACAAATGCGTCCGCATTCTGTGAAAGCAGCTGAGCGCATGGGGAACAAATTGCCTTCCGAAATAGACGCAGCGTCAGCTTTTCATATCTGTTAAATTTTTCTTTTTCACTGTAACCAACTACACTTCGTTTCGCACTTAAAAATTTAAAATAGAATTAGGTGTACAATAATACGTTGCGTGTTTCGGTGCCTTCCATATAAAGTACATGGGCATGAGCCGATATTGACAGAAACGCAACGCAATTCATTTAGGAGCTAAATCGTACGAATGGGGCGGGGAATTAACAGGACGGAGAATAACCAGCGTCTTCCATAAATGGATAGTGACACGTTCTGAATGGCAAGTGACACATTAACTACTTACTTAGATGGCGCTATAGCCCGGAGTGGACCTGAGTGGACTATTAGGCCTCTTCGGTTACCGTGGTCTCTGCCTAACTTTCTCTAGTTGCGCCCTCTAAGTTGGTTCTACTTCCATTTCCACTTGCGCTCGCAAGGCGATGTAAGGCTCCACGTCATTGCAAACGGAACCAAACACCACTCGAATAATTTCGGGTGCGAAACGGCCAAGGATATCTTTATCCAAGTCCTGATAAAGCAGGACTTGGATGATGAGGTAGAATCTCGAAAAGGCTTTATTACTCATTTAACTTCATAGGCCGAAGAAATAGCGCTTGGCAGATTTGTCATTATCATTGCTGATGAGATTTTGATGAGCCATTATCAGATTAAATAGCGGAGTTGAAGCATACAAAGTCCCTGACAACCTCACAGATATAGATGTTTATGTCCGATTTGTCAGACTTGCGAACGCTCCAGTGACAGCTCGATGAGTTCTATTAATGATGTCAATGTCTTCAGCGTATTCAAGTAGTTGTACCGACTTTTAAAAAATTGTGACTGATAAAGAATTCCTACGAGTATGACAGCACATCACATTGTTTAACCCTTTTTTAACATCAAAGGTCTCTTAAAGATTGTTTTCGACCCTCGCCATAGTCCTTCTACACAATCGGACGAGTTTGGCAGGGATACCAAGGCTAGCCTTGGGTTTTTCAAAGGATCTGATATAGTATGAATATTTGAGCGATTGTGGAATAAACCCGCACGGGCCCATCAGGGGTATAAGATATTACAAATATACGATGTTAACGAGGCTGACGCCTCTTAAATCTCTCAGTTAAGAGGGTTTATTTTCTTGTGTGTCGGGCAAAAGGTGCAAAGATTTCATTCTGCAGAAAGCATGCTGTCGATCAAATCTTATAAATGAGTTGGTGCATGCTCTCTACCCAGTCATCTCCTGCTGCTTCTAATAGCTCTGCAGGTAGGCCGTTCGTTCTGGCACTCTTGTTATTCTGAAGCTTGGATATTGCTATCCTCACTTCATTTTTGTGTAATGGCGGGCCTCTTGACCTTCACCGTCAAGGTTGCCTGACATCGGACACCGGGTTATCCTCGCCGTCTAACAGTCTGCAGAAGTGTTTTTCCCATATCCTCAGTACCGACTGTGATGATATTACTATGCTCCCTTGTTCATCTCTACAAGACTCTTTTCGGGCCTTCTTGTCTTGACACGTTCGCTATACCTTTTTGTTGAAACTTGCGAACATTGTTTCTGGAGTAGCAGAAACCGCAACGAATTGGTGGTCAGAGTCTATGTTCGTCACTCGCAACGCTCGGACATTTATAAGACTTGAGGAGGGTCTTGCGTCGATCGCAACATGATCAATTTGGGTGACGGTTTGTTGATCAGGCAACCGCCATGTCCCATTTTAGATCTTAAGGTAAAAAACCGTGTGTAAGATTCCGCCCGCATCAAAGTCAAATCTTTAGTCCGTTTCCAGACGTGGTGTTGTATAGGATATGCTTCCCGGCTGAGCTGCCAAATATGTCTTCACTTCCTTCATCTTTTTCCCCTGTGGATAAATTATGTAGGCTAAGGTTGGCAAATAGGGCTTTGATGTGTATCGTTAAAAAGCGTTTGTTACATATAGAAAGTTCAAGACTGTTTGCCAAAATCTGCCGTGCACAACATATCCACAGCTAAATAGACACTGTTTCCGCTGTTGCAATTGTCGTACTAAATGTCACAGTTTTTCATTCTTCTCTCGACTGGCCTATTCCACCGCACTTGCTGAATAGCGGTGATATCTAAAAATATCTTCTGACATCAGCTCCAAATACGCTGATGGTATATTGTCACACTGAATGTTGAAGCCACCAATGATATGAATTCATTCGCCTCTCAATTCATAACAGTGAATTACAGTGTTTTTATTTTCTTTTGCTAATTTTTCGCGCTTATAAGTTTGGCAGGTCATGTCCTGTTGAACGAGACCCGTACCCAGCCGTTACCACGAGAAGGTAAAATAACCATAGTTGGTGTGTAGTTATAGTTGCAGTACTGGGCATCACCATGGTGACGCCGCTCAGTGTGGCGACTGTAACACCCGTTTCGCTACGAATGTTCATCAGTATGCCTTCAAGCCCACTTTCGGGCGTACTCTAAAATATCGTGATCTGTTCCTAAGCCGAACAACTCACTTATGGAATGTCCTGCCGAGATCTTTATTTCCTGACTGAAGATATTTTCATCCTTTAGTCTTTCGCGATAGGGCCTTACCACTTAATTGTCTTCTTCAAGTATGATGGAGAAGGAAATTCACATCACAGCGCGTCACCTTGTCTAAAACTTTATTCCACATTAAATGTCTCAGTTAAATCGTCTTCGACAAACGGATGAGTTTGGCAGGGCTGCCAAAACTAGACATTGCTCTGTATAGCTTGTCTCTACAGATGCTGTCATATGCGGCCCTAAAATCGCACTTCTCTTGTTATTTCTTTTTCGTTCCTAGCTTCTGCTCCTCCCTTCTTTTCTGCTCGTATAGTTCATGAGCAGCTCTCGTCCTTTGATATATCCTTGATATAGTACATCTTTACATGTTTCTTGCTGGGCTGAATGTAACATATCTGCATACATACTCGTACATCGTCAAAGTAGAGGTTGCTTTGTGGCGACGGTTGATTGACCAAAGAACACCTGAATCCCTTTCTGGATGATGAGATGTGTGAACCACTTGCTGCTACTAAAAGGTTACGCTTCATTACACATTCGAAAAAACCTGAACACATTGTCGGGAAACGGTGTTATGCAGCCTGTGTTTTACAATGACCCGCTCAAAGACGGTTTCCTCATCCAGCCTTGCGTCAAAATCTCCAAGCACAATTCTGATTGTTCGGCTTTACTTACTTACAATACATAAGCTCTCGCTGCAGCCCGGTGTGGGCCTCAACCAACAAGCATCTCCAGCCAACCCGATCTTTAGGTAGCTGCCTCGAGTTTTGCACGCTAAGTTCGCTGAGGTCCCCTTCGTGCGCCATCTGAGTTGCGGTCTCTACTGCACTGTCCCTCGGGTGCGGATTCGAAGACTTTTCGGACCGGAGCATTGTTATTCATCCGCTCTATATGACCCGGCCATCTCAGTCGTTGGATTTTCACTCTTCTGTGTAGGTCGATGTGGCTGCACAGCCAGTACAGTTCGTCGTTGTTTCTGCTCTTCTACACACTGTCTATGCAGAGAGCACCGAAAATCACCCGAATCATTTTACTTCCAAAGGAGCCAAGAGTACCCTCATCCATGCCTCTACGCCATTGAGCAGGACTGGGATTATTAATGTCTTATATAGGGTCGCTTTGTTGTTTGAGAGAGAGCTTTGCTAGTCAATTGCCTTCTTAGCCTAAAGAAGCAGCGATTGGCAAGAGTTATTCCTCGTTTGATCTCTACGCTCGTGTCATTGTCTGAATTGATAGCGGAGCCTAGGCAGCTAAAGTCCTTAACTACCTCAAACTTATATCTGTCTAAGACGTCGGTGTTGGGTATCCTTTCTGGTTCACAGCATATACTCGATCTCATTGACCGTTAAATCCATATTCGCGCTTTTACCAGACTTAAGCCTAGATATGGCTATCTTCACTTCATCCAGGTCGTGTAGACGGAATTGTTGGTCTCGTCCAGGTTGAAAGGTTCATTCTGCCAGACAGCGGTATTTGGTTCGTCATATACAGTCTACAGAAATGCTCTTTTCAAATCCTCAGCATCAACTACAATGTTCCCTTGTCCGTCTCTTCAGTTCGGGGTTTGTATCCGAAGCATGTTTTTTTTTTACCTTTTCGGATCTTATTCGTGGAGTAGCATCTCTCATTTTCCTCGACCTTCTCCTCCTGTGAAGGTGCTGTTCGTCTCTCCTCTTCTGCTCGTAGAGCTCGTGAGCAGCTCTAGGCCTTCTATGCATCTTTCTTAGCCGCATGTGTTTACCTCTACTCGTGGTCCAACCAGGGGTTTCGTTGAGGTGTCCGAGTGAAACCCAGCACATCAGAGGCGGTTTCTCTGATGGCTTTTTGGCAATGTTGCCACTGGCCTTCGATACTTAATGCTGGCAGCATACGGTCTTTTAAAAGATTAAGGAAGACTCGATCGGAAAAGCATTTGGCGATCTTTTGCGATAGTTGCCGTCCGACATTAAACTTCCACACACTAGTAGTTTGCCTCTGCGATGTTCGGGATATCCGCAACCGTACCATGGCTACAACAAGGTAATAGTCCGAGTCGATGTTGGGCCCTCGGAAAGTTCGGACATACATAATATTGGGGGAGTGCCTTGCGTCGATCACTATGCGGTCAATCTGGTTGATGGTTTATTGATCAGGAGTTCTCCAAGTCCCCTTATGAATATCGCGATATAGGAATCGCGTGCTACCTACGACAATGTTTCGCCCCGCCGCAAAGTTAATGAGCGTGAATCCATTATCGGAGGTAGTGTCGTGCCGACTACATGGCCTCTCTTCTGAACTTTGCACCACAGTACCCGCAGACAATTTCAATTTCATTTACTGCTTGTACGTCTTATCCAAGGGTTCGTAGAAGCTATCTTTGGCGTGAGCGCTTATAATGTTGGCAAATTTAGCCTTAATACGGATTGCTACGAGGCGCTCATTAACATGCCGAAAACTCAAAACTTATTGTCTAAGTTTGCTTTAATAACGAATCCGCATCCAAATAGGCGGTGCTTTTGCCGTCAATAACAATCGCCGTAGTAGATGTCGCAGTTTTTCATTCATCCTTTTTGTCCGGCCCATCCCATCGCATTTTTTGGATGGCGGTAATATCCAAAAGAAATACTGCAGCAGTCCAGAGCATACGATAGTTGTTTAGCTGCACGTTGCATATTAAGGGAACCAACATACCATGTGCAGATCCGAAGTTCATTGTCCTTGTTTCTTTTGCAGAGGATGTCAACAGTAGATCCGTACGCATCCGAGGCTTGTTGTTGCTTCGTAACTCGATTTGTTTTTTCGATGGCCGGGCAAGTACCCCAACCTGATGCGTTAGTTCCATTATAAATACCCCGAGGACGAGGGGTCGGTTAGACCGAAGGCAGTAATCCGTTTGGGGATATCAGCGCTGCTGTTGGTCCATTAAAGGCTCATCCACCACCATCTCTTTTTCCATACCCTGACATAGTCTCGGAAATCCTTACCGGCCTGAGCTCCACATACGAGTATGTCGCATTAGTCCGGTCTCATTTGATTTGTATTTGGATTTTATTTCATCGTTGCTGGATGGACATCGACCAGCATGCGATGGTTACTACGTAAGGAGGTAAAATTGATATGTAGAAACGGTTACAACACTGGGTATCGCCAGGTTCATACCTCTCAGTGCCTATAATATTTCTACACCACCCAACCATGTTAAGTCTAGGAAGTCGTATAGTTCGCCTTTGATGCTGTCATCCTGGTTTTCCGTAAGGCCATGAACTCTAATTTGGCTTATAAGGACTGAAACGAATAAAATCTGTACATTTTAATACGGGCTATACTTCCAATGAGTAAAAATTGCAACCCCATTTTGTACCCAAATTAGCCTGTATATTCTCTAGTTTCAGTTTGTTATTGATTTTAGTTCGGTGCGGTTTAAAATATTTATAAAATATGAGTAAAGAGGAACGCCGTAAAAAGACAAATGGCTCGAAAATACTTCGCGTCCAAACCATTTCATCGCAAAAAATTTAAACATAGCACGCAGTACAGTGGATTCTGTTATTAAGCGATATTTGGAGACGTTGACAGTTAAGCGAAAACAGAAAAGTGGAGCACATGATACAAATTTGGACAGAAAAATAGTGGGTACCATCGTAAAAAACCGGACTATGTCATCCAGAGATGTTGCTCGCAAATGTAAGACCAACCAAACAATGGTACAAAGATCTAAAAACACCAAAAAAAAACAAAAAATATTTTGTATGCTGTTTTTTTTTCAAAATTTGAACGTTTATTTAAGAAAAGCATATACAATAGTATTATTCAAAGTATTACCCATCTGAAGCTATGACTTTTTCCCATCTTTCTGGCAATTTGTGGATCCCATCCCAAAAGAACTGCGCCAAGAATGAATCAAGCCAATTTTTGATATTCTGCTCTGATGTGAACCGTATTTCAGTGAGGGCGTTCTGCATCGACCGGAACAAATAGTAGTCAGAAGGGGCAAGGTCTGGGCTATAGATGGGGTAACACTTCCCATCCACTGTTTTCCAAATAGTTCTTAACCGGAATAGCAACGTGGGGCCGAGCGTTGTCATGATGGAAAATTATTGCCTCGTGTCTGGTCGCAATAACAATCCGAGGCAAAAATGACTTCCTTTTGTGGCGTTCCAGCCGCATTTCGGACATGCAAAACCGCCTTTCGACGTCTCTTGTCTTGAGTTCATGTTGAGCCCAATTTCCTTGCTTTTGAATATATCCAGCTGCTTTTAAACGCTTTGAAATGGGTGCTTGAGTGACACCTAAAAATTCTGCGAGCTCTTCTTGTGTTTGGCAACAATCTTCATAGAGTAATGCTTCCAGTTCTTCATCTTCAAACTTTTTTGGCCGCCCAGGACGTTCATCGTCTTTCAAGCCAAAATCACCACTTTTAAATCGTGCAAACCACTTTTGGCACGTTCGCTCAGCTGGCGCATCTTCACCATAAACTTCCACCAAAATACGATGACTTTCGGCAGCAGTTTTCTTCATATTAAAGTAATGAGGAAGAACTCCCCGCAAAAACACTTTTTCAGGCACAAAGTTCGACATATTTGAGTGAAAAAAAATTATTGTTCTTTACGATACAAATGAATGACATATACTGAAATGACGTACAATGACAGTAGCTTTCAAAGTTACCGAAAAGCAAAAAAAAGTCATAAAAACAAGAGCCCGAAAGCAATACGAGTTGATCGGCAACAAGAAAGCGTGCTTGGTTTTGGATGACGAAACTTATGTCAAAGCCGACTTTACTATTCTTCCAGGTGCGCAGTTTTACAACTCGTTTGAAGCTGAGATTCTTCCGCAATCAACAGCGATTGGGATGGAAAAATTCGGGTCAAAATATCTCGTTTGGCAGGCCATTTGCTAATGTTTACACAGAAGCTTATCGTTTATTACAACGGGAACAATTAACGGAGAAGTGTACATTAACGAGTGCCTAAAAAAACGGAAGATTTCTTTCTTAAACAAACACGAGGGTTCAACATTATTTTGGCCAGATTTAGCTTCAGCTCACTATGCTTATGCGACGTTGAGCTTTCTTGTTGCTAAAAATGTCGACTTTGTCCCAAAAGACATGAATCCACCCAATGTGCAGTGCCGTCCCATTGAAAGGTATTGGGCATTGGTCAAAGCTAAATTGAGGAAAAGTGAGCAGTGTGCAAAGGACGTGAAAGATTTTAGTGCTAAATGGAAAAGACCGTCCAAGAAGATCACGGATGTAACTGCCACCAACCTTATGAAGGACATTCGAAAGAAGTTGAAAAAAGAATGGGAACCCAAATAATTTTTTTTATTTTTTGTAATTGTGAATGAATTTTATAAAAACTGAGTTTTAAAGCAAATAAATTAAAAAAATGTCAAAATGACTGAGCATTTTAGCTAATAGCACTTAATACGTATTTTGAAAGCATGTATGTACATTTTTTCACAATTTATTACTTCCTCGGCCTTCACTTTGTAGCTTTTGCAATGAATTTCTCATAGATTTCTCACAAACAACAACTCACCCTGTAAAGGATACTTCTCTGCGCAGGACATGCAAATATACAATATTAAGGAGGAGAAAATTTGGCATTAATTCGCGTTCGCATAAGGCCACTTTCAACAGATATTGCAGTGACTTATCCAAAAGAATTACTAAACGTCAATCGGTCCATAGCAATTAAGAACAAAACCTCATTTCGTGATATATTTATTAAACTTTTAAAATTATCAAATATTTTCAAATTAATACAAAAAATTAGTGTTTTTTCTAAAAAAAAAAACAAAAACAGGTTTTTGATAAATCGTTTTGAGTATAAAATTGGAATTTATCGGCGAATAGCAACTCCTGTTGGACCGTTGTTTTTTTAGTTTTTTGTTTGAGTTCAATTTAAAAAATAATAATAACAAATTCAAATGAACAAATATTGAAAAGCAGCTTTCAAAAATAGTTCTCCAGTCAGAAAAAATCTATAGTGGCACTTAAAACATTCTCAGAAATCTCGATTAATCACCGTTTCGAAAGGATCTGAAGGGCAAACAAGCAAATGCAAGCCGAAGAAAAAAAAAAAACAACTCAGACAACTGTGGTTGGGTATTTATAGACACAACCGAAATATTGATTAAGCGTTTTGCCTTTGATAACTGGCAGACTTTCTTGCTGCATATTTTCGTCACTTATGAGTAGAGCACTGCAGATTACGACACACAGTTGAAAGTAGCATTGTTGTGGCCCAAGTGGATGGTGTTACCCTAGTGCCAGGAGTAATGGAATCTCTTTTCTTTTATGATGATGGATTTTAAAAGGGCTTAGCGTTTAAATATTTTATTGGCATGTTGCTGGTTCATATTTACTCGTACACCAACAAGCGCAACAGATAACTAGGACATGGAATTTTGAAAAAAAAAAAATATACAAAACCAACCTGTTGAGGAATTTCAGTTTGAATTCAAAGTACCTAAAGCCAATTGATTCTAAGTGACCCTTGCCACATATACTCGTACATACGCACATTTGAATTAATATCATTCTGAGCACCGACATATGTATCATCGATCGGACGTACGGGCTTAGCCACTTATATTTGTACTTCAGTCTAATTTAACATCAATTATCCGCAATTAATGTTGCTCATTTCTTTTCTTGTAATTAAGCTGTAAAGCCCCCTTATTGTTCATTAAATAAACTTCACGTCTTCATTTTATAAACCTACTTAAATCTCCATTTTAATTATTATTCTTTCCAATAAAATTATCGAATATAAAATGTTCCCTTCCTTTTGCATCATTTTAGGGTTCAATTAGCAACGAACAAGCCTTCAACATATTTAATTGATCTGACGACGCAACAGCGATAAGCATACTCTACTCCCATACTAATGCCACAGAAGAAAGCTAAATAAAGAAAATGAGAGAAAATCGTAAAGAAAAAGAGAAAATAGTAAAATAGTCACCTACAATCAAATCAGCCGGCTTAACAACTAACCCTCGTAATGACTTTCATCGGCCCAAAGAATAACAAATATCCACATGACCGAGGACAAAAATAGCCAACATACCCGTAATAATAACAAAAACAACAAAAATTTATTTTAAAAGAAAAAAAAACCAGTAAAATAGAACGGGAAATCATCGCCAGTTCACCTGGAAAAAGTCACTCCCAATCGCTAGTGCACCTCTCCAATGCCGACCCGACGCTCACTGTTAAACATAAATAAATCGAGCAATCAAGCCATGAGACTTGGCCACAAACTGTAACAAATCGAAGAGTGTTCCAAGAGTGCTCGCAATCGTACTTCGTACTACAGTACTCGTATATAAGTAGTACTCGTATCGTTATATACTGTCCGTCCAAATTCGAATCTCAGTGCCGTCCAAAGGGTATTATTCGTATATGCGCGCCATCGTTCTGCATCTCATCACTGTCATCTGTGTTCCCTCCTAGTCAGCGCCATCTCAGGAAAGTTCTAATAATCCTACCCTAGGTGACCATTATCATCATCATCATCTCTCGCATGACACAGCATACGATGTGAGCTGCATTTTGCTATGAACGAAAACAACTTATCCGCTCCGACGCAGTAGTCCAACCAAACAGCAACAACAACAACAACAACAACAACAACAACAGCAAGCGTCAACTACTGCATTGTACATAGTAGTTGCTAGTTGCAGCCAACTTTAGAGTCTAGCCTCCTCGTAGATCAGCGCGCAGTGCAACGGTGTGTCGTATAAGCCAGTCTATTGCAATGCCAACAGTGACAGAACCAATTTAGACGTAAACGCGAGCGGTTGTGCTGCTACACTGCTACATTGTATTCGTACGAGCACAAGTACGAGTATTCCTACAAGTACACGTACACACTACGGCAACGAGTATCTTCAATTCAATTCGAATCGAATATGTGACCGACTGGAGCGGCGCTGCTCCATGCTCCATGCTCCATGCTCCAACTGCAGGTTCCCTATAATACCTGTCATATGGTCTTAAGTAGTGATAATGTCGTGGTCATTTCTTCAACAATTTCCTATAGGAAACTTGAACATTTAACGGAATATTTTGAGCAATGTTCTTAGTTGCAACACCAGAACGGAATTGTGTTTTCTCTTAATTAATCGCATCATATCTGAGCATCTGAGTATCTGAGCATCCGAGTGATTGAGTACGAGTACGAGTATCTCATGCGCATGAGACCAAAACAATCTATTTCTTATGATTTGTTGGTGTTTTTTTTTTGTTTTTTTGTTTTTTTTTTGTTGTTAGAACCTGTCCACGGATACTCAACTGATCGTTAACAAATTCTTAATCGTTTGTCACTGTCCAGTGTACGAGTACAACGTCCCTCATCACTTGTCAGAACTGTAGCGTTGTAGCTTTCTTCGATTTTTCTATTTTTTTTTTTTTTTTTTTGGCAAAGTTTACACAACTTAATTTCCTTATTTTCCTATGTTCAGCCTAGAAAACAAAAAGAGAAAAAAATGTGTGGGTTTGCTTTATATAAATTATGTTATGTGTGGTGACGTCAGTATCTGTGTGTATTAAAATACAAAAAAAAAACAAAAAAAAAAAAAAAAAAAACACATCTATCCCTCTTAAAACAGCCAAAAGATACAATGCGTCTGGTTTATTTGAATCAAAAGCACTCCTCTTAGTATGTGCTGTATGAGTGTGAACAGTGCGCGAATTTCAATTCAATCTCTTCGAAATAGTCAAAGGGACTGGGGACTGACACAAATAACGTTGAGATACGACTACTTAGTGCATATAATAAGAAGGCGAAACTGTGCTGTGTTCATTGTTGCTTAACTCAATTAAACTTGAAAGGATTGTTGTGCAAGCTTGTACGAGTAACTACCGATAGTATCAAGCAATAATTAATCTTGTTCACTGTATCACCTTTAATCAATCATAAGTAGACGCCATTCAAGATGTCATTGAAGGTAAGTTGATAAAATAATTTTACAATTGTCCAATTGAAATCTATGCATGATAAATTCAATTATACTCATACACCATTCATGGTTTTGGTACTATTGCGTTTGATTGATATGAAGCAAAAACAGCATTACAACTCTTATCTTGAATTTGAAAAGAATTTTTGGGTTTTATCTGCCTACAGATACAATATAGGTATGATATGAAAACAATAAACAATCCAAAATAGATATGAGGAAAGCATCTACGAGCACTAAGTACTTTAACAAAGACTGGTGTTCAATTTTCAAACGTGCGCATATTGCCAACAATATGAGTTGGAAGCTTGGTTATTTGTTTAATTATCACTTACACTCGATAATTATGACTAATATAGTCACGAAGAACATTAGATACTTATGTTTATGCAGTTTAACTGTACAATTCATTAAATAAGCGTTTCCAATCCAAAAACCTTGGTTAAAAATGTGACCTCTCTATTTATCCTAATAAAAAAAGGATGGTGAGAAGTGAAGCACTATTTCGATCTCATCTACTTTCGATCTCATCTGGACAAAAGGAGTACAATTAACTACATTTCAATAGAACTGAGTATACTAAGTCTAGTTTTGATGGCGCTACAGTCCATGGTAGACTAGGGCCTACATCATGCAACCTCTTTAGCTCAGATTCGTGAGCCGAGTTGGTTGAGCTCTTCTTGCAATTGTGGCCGCTATTTTGGGTGAGGTTTTCCTCTTCATCGAATTTAAGGACTTTTCCGTCCAAGAGGATCGATGCTTACATGTCATAGCTTGTATCCCTGAGGCGGAAGACGTATTATTTTTTTATTAGGCCGATGGCGTTATAACATACCACCTTGATCAAAAAGTTCCCGGCCACATCTACGGTGTGGCGCTCCCATTGTTCCGATTTGAGTTCTGTTTATTTTGTTAAGTTGGTACATCTGATGCTGATATTCCCTCTTTCGTTCTTAGCATCATAGCTTGACATTTGCAAAGTCATCGTAGCCAAGAATACATCTATCTCGGTGTGTGTTGGCGATTTTTTACAATTTTAGAAATGGACTTAAATTTGCAACAACGAACTTGTATTAAATTTTGCGCAAAAATTTTGCGAACGTTGGAAATGTTGGAAAAGTGTTTCGGCAACGATTCTCTAAAGAAAACGGTCGTTTATCAGTGGCACGAGCACGAGCGGTTCCAAAGTGATCGTGAGTCAATCGAAGATGATGAACGCAGTGGCAGACCATCGACATCGAAAACAGACGAAAACATTGATGAAGTAAAAGAAATGTTGGTCAATAACCGCAAATTAACCATCAGAGGGTTAGCGGAGGACTTGAACATTGCCTATGGATCCGTCCAAGACATTTTGGTTAATGATTTGGGTTTCCGTCGTGTAGCAGCTAGAGACCGTGTTGACGTCGCAAAGAGATGATTTGCGAGGCTGAATCCGATCCCACATTCATCAAAAGGATCATTACTGGAGACGAGACGTGGGCTTATGAGTACGACACGCATTCCAGACATCAGGCAAGTGAATGGCCTTCACCAAATGAGCCGAGACCAAAAAAACCACGTCGTTTTCAGTCAAAAAAGAAGGCAATGCTCACGGTTTTCATGGATTACAACGGTATTATTTGGGCGTTATGAGACGTTTGCATGAAGCAATTCGCCGAAAGAGACCAGAATTGTGGGCAGAAAACTCAACTTTTGACGAAAAATGCAACAAATACCATCCAACAGGCACTGAATTCACCTGATTTGGCTCCCTGTGACTTTTTTCTGTTCAATCGAGTTAAAAAACTTCTACGGGGAACGTGTTTCAGCAACCGAGAGGAAGTAATGGAAAAATCGCAGGACGCACTGATGGACATACCGAAAACCGAATATAAAAAATGTTTCGAGGATTGGATCAAGCGCTGGCATAAGTGTGTTGCAGTCGATGCGGATTACTTTGAAGGGGACAATATACATAGATTTAGATGAATAAACTTGTATTTTTAATTTTCTGAATAAATTCCGGGAACTTGATCAAGGAGGTGGTATAGCTCGGGAAGTACCAAAAGTGCGACAGAATTGGTCCTTTTCTTTAGGAAAAAATACAATAATATCCCATCTGTATTTATATATTGGGTCTACAAGTAAGTTTCCAGCGTTTTTTTTCCAAAATTTTAAGTTTTATTATGAAAACATAGTTACAATGCTTTATTCAAAGTATCGTCCATCGGAAGCTACAACTTTCCCCCATCTTTCTAGAAATTTATGAATTCCGGACCAAAAAAATTTCTCGTCTTTCGAGCCCAAGAACGTATCGAGCTGAAGCGTATTTCCGTAAGAGCGTTCTGCATTGAACGAAACAAGTGGTAGTCAGATGGTGCCAAGTCTGGACTGTAAGGCGGGTGAGGCAGAATTTCCCATCCACTATTATCCAAATAGTTTTTCACCGAAACCGCAACATGTGGCCGAGCGTTGTCGTGATGAAAAATGACGGACTCATGCCTGGTCTCATATTCTGGCCGTTTTTCTTTTAATGCCCGCTTCAAACGAATTAGTTGGGTTCGATATAATGGTCCTTTGATGGTTTCACCACTCGGAAGCAGTTCGTAGTATACGACACCCTTTTGATCCCACCATATGCAGAGCATGACCTTATTCACGTGAATATTTCGTTTAGGCGTGACGCCCAATAATGCAGCAAGTTCTTCTTGAATCTGACACGGATCCTCATCCAGTAAAGCGTCCAATTCCTCGTCTTCAAAACTTTTCGGCTTTCCGGGGCGATCTTTGTCTTCAACTCCAAAATCACCACTTTTGAACCGTTTGAACCACTCGCGACACGTCGATTCACCAATACATTCCGCCCCATAAGTTTCCGAAAGCAAACGATAGGCCTCAGCCGCACTTTTCTTCATATTAAAGAATAAAAGCAGCGCTTCCCGCAAATGACGTTTATTTGGCTGGAAACTTGCCATGATTTTGCTCGATAAAATGTACGACACCGATAGAACTGCTCAAATATAACGCTGCAAAGGTGTTGACAGATACAAAACCTACAAATAAAACACATGGGGTCTGACATTTCTGCCCGGGATCCACTGGTGGCGCCATCTCTGACAAACGCTGAAAACTTACTTGTAGACCCAATATATCCGTAATCCGCAATCCAACTAAAGTTTGTCAGGGTTGAAAAATTTATAGAAACAATTCAGAGGTACGAGGGTAGTCCCAGAAGTACCCGCCTTAACAAAAAAAGAATGGGGAAAAATATGTTTATTTCTCTACGTAGTCTCCTTTCAGTTCAATACACTTTTCCCAACGATGTTCAATAGCCTCGATACCCTGTTTAGTGAGAATCGTCAAGCTCCTTAAAATAGCCGCCAACCGCAGACTCCACCAATTTACTGTTGGCAAATCTTTTACCACCGAGCTAATTTTTAAAATTCGGAAATAGAAAATAATCCGAGGGGGCTAAATCTGGCGAATAGGGTGAATGAGGAAGCAATTCGAACTTTGACTCATTGATTTTGGCCATCCCAATGACGGATGAGTGAACTGGTGCATTGTCTTGATGAAACAAAACTTTTTTCTTCGCCAAATGCGGCCGTTTTTTTTTGATTTCATCCTTCAAGCGTTGCAATAAGTTCGCATAATACACGTCGTTGATTGCCTTTCCCTTATGAAAATAATCAATGAAAGTTATCCCACGCGCATCCCAAAAAACTGACGCCATGATCTTGGCTGCAGATGGAACGGGCTTCGCCGCCGATTCTCCCCTTTGAGTCCAATGTCTTGACTGTTCCCTGTCTAGGGTGCGAAGTGATGGACCCTTGTTTCATCCATGGTTGTGGATCAACGCAAAAACTCGGCTTTATTGCTGTGAAACTTTGTCAAACACTCAATTGAAACATCCTCACGACGCTGTTTTTGTTCGATTGTGATTAATCGCGGCGCCCGTCTTGCGCAGAGCTCTCTCATCTGCAATTTTTCAGTTAACATGCGATGTACAGCGCTTTTCGAAATGCCTACCATATCTGATAGTTCACGTACTTTCAATCGACGGTCATCCAATACTATTTTGTGGATCCCCCAGAGTAGAATCCAGTTCCATTTGGATGTTGGTTGGATTGAGGCTTTTCAAATGAATGTATTGTATCATATAACGATGAGCAATTTGTTCCATATTTAAAAATTCACTGAGGGCGTTCAATATTGATGACTGCCGAAGAAATACTAAACAGCATAGCGTCGTCAAACTGCAGATTTAAGCCTTATAAAGTTGGTGCACTCTTTTTAAACAAGACCGTCATCTATACGTCAAGTCGGGTACTTCTGGGATTACGTTCGTAGACTGAATTGGAAGCCAAGCATGCGGCAACGCAGTAGCAGCACCATACAGCAAGAATGGGGATAACAATTTCAAATTACTCATTTGTTTTGTTTTTTTTGGTTGCGTCCAAGGATGTGGCAATCTTCGAAAGATACTAATATCCCGGGCTATCAGCATGCACGATTTGCAAACCCCAAGTACTCGATTTCGGGGGTGTGCCTACGTACTAACCCACACCCTGCACTCTTCTACCACTCTCCGCGCGGAACTCTGTTAAGTACTACTTCGCGGGGCTGGTAAGCACTTTATGCAATTCTTTCTCCGTTTGCTGGTTCGACATTGTGTACAGTATTTACTGTTCTTTGATCTATTAGAGATGCCGTCTGGGTTTGATTTTCATTAGTGCTTTCTATGACTCTTTCCAACCGCCGAATTTCGTTCATTATTTTTGCCGCAGCCTGTTTCACCGCATCCCATATTATGTTTAATGTGAGCATATGGTTTACAATGTTTTCAGGGGTTGGTATCTCTCCAATTTTCTCCTCTAGTTTTCTGAACCCTGTTCTGAAGTGTGGGCACTGGAAAAATACGTGCTGTGCATCTTCCCGGGCCGCTCCGCAGTTTAAGCAGAAGGGACATTCCTTCAGACCAAACCTGTATAAATATGATTGAAAGCAGTCATGTCCAGTTAGGAACTAACTTAAGTAAAAATCTACTTCTCTGTACTTACATTCTATCCATTTACTCCCCTTTGGAGACTGGTTCCATCTCTCTTGCACGCGCTTGTGCTGCGCTGCTTTTCTCCCTGCTTGATATCTTTGACTGAAACTCCGGGTTCCCGAATTTTGGCATCGTAGGTCCTTTGTAGCTTAGCAGCCAGTATATATGCTGGTAGCATTCACGCAAAGACATAACATATACAGCATCATCTGACACTGTCCGATATGCACAGCAAACTCTCAGAGCACATAGTCTGTTGACAGAGTTAGTCTTTCTTGCGAATGACTTAATTTTCAGTGCTTTCGTCCACATTGGTGTCGCGTACATTGTGATTGATTGCACCACCCTTGACAGAAGTAGTCTCATTTGTTGTCTGGGTCCTTCTATGTTTGTCATTATTCTGGATAAGGCAGCGCTCAACTTTGCGGCTTTGTCACACGCACTTTCCTTGTAAGTGAGTCTAGCATCGATCATCATACCTAGATATCTGATAGCCGGTTTTGATGTTATATTGTGATCGCCCACTCTGATGGTGATTGTTTCTCTTTCCTAGCGACTGGTTACCAGAACTACTTCCGTTTTATGTTCTGCCAGCTCTAACCCAACTGTTGCCATCCACCGTCTAACTTTCGAACACGTTCATTGCCAATGTCTTCTATTCCTTTCAGGTGTTTCGCCGCTACAACGATTGCAATATCATCAGCAAAGCCTATGATTTTAGCTTCAATCGTGATTCCAAGTCTTAGAACCCTGTCGTACATAATGTTCCATAAGAGAGGTCCTAGTACCGATCCTTGTGGAACTTCGCCAGGTATGTGGTACTGCCTTACTCCATCGTCGTTATTGTAGAGTAGGAACCGATTGTCGAAGTAACTTAGCATAATTTTTCTTAAAAACCATGGCACCATCGTTGATCTAAGAGAGTGTACTATAAGCCCCCAGTTTGCAGAGTTGAACGCAGTTTTGACGTCCAACGTTAATACGGCGCCGTATTTTTTGGTACCTCCTCTCCATCTTCTGCCCTGAATGGCTTCTTCAAGGATCGTAGTTACCTTCCGAATGTCATCTACTGTAGAGCGAGCCTTTCTAAATTCATACTGCTGGTTTGAGAGTCCTCCGTCTTCATCAATTAACACCTCCAGTCGGTTGCATATTATTCGTTCCAGTATTTTACCCATCTTATCTAGTAAGCATATGGGACGGTATGACGAGGGCTTTATGGTGGTTTATTCCCTTTGGGCAGCAGCAAAAGACGTTGCTTTTTCCATTAGTCTGGAAAAACCCCTTCTGTTAAACAAATTATTCATTGGCTTCACAACTTGGTTGTTAGACCAAGGTATGGAGTAGCAGTATGGTGGCCAGATTTGGACAAACGTATCAAATGTTTAACAGTACGAAGGCTGTTTGATGAGCACCCGGATTGGAAGATAGGTGGCGCTACTGAACCGAAATGAGTGCGACTCTTTTATCCCGTCTGTCAAAATTTGGTGACAATTCGACGTCGTAATGATATTGACGTTATCAGCGTATGCAAGTATTTGCATAAACTTTTGGGAAACTGTGCCCGTGGTCCTGGCTTCTGAATTCTGTATAATTTTCTGAATCACCTATAATATGGTGCTGAAGAAGTTAGATGATAACGCGTAACCTTGCCTAAAGTCCTTTTTTACATCATAAGTCGCAACAAGGTTGCTTTTGACCTTTAAAAAACAGTGAGCGTTCTCCGTCGACATTTTACCTTGATTGAAGAGTTCCGCAGGGATGCCAAAACTTCTTCTCTCTAGTATCACTATATGCCATAGTGTAAAAATTTAGACAATTGGTGACTTACCCAGTCTGTAATCTCACCGATAGACGCCAATGGAAAGCCTCCCGATACATGAAAATTTATGGTCAGCATAGATACGATAGATAAAGTCAATTTCATGTGGACAAATCAAGCCTATGCTGGAGTAGCGACGTACAAAAGGTCACCTCACAGGCCATTATACAGGCATGCCAATAGGCTTGACCTCACTTTTAACGATTTCGCAGGGCTGTGCGAAAAGCCCTATATAAGCAAGTCTGATAGTGACTTCTTTAAGCTGTGACCATTTTTACGTGTGAGGTTATAGAGATCCTGTGAGCTCACTAAAGTACTTCTCTGGTCTACGAGTAAGTGAGCCTTCTTGATGCGGCCTGGCATCTAACCTCACCTCATTTAACCTTGCTCGCATAGTTTTTAACTGAATTTGTTGCTTCATCTCCATCACAAGAAACATTTTCCTCTTGAAACAGTCAACAATATTTTTTTCCACACGGGTTAGAACCGTGAAGTAGGCCTAGGATTATAAGGGTCTTATACAAAATCATCTTAACCTCTCTCGATGGGACTTTGCTACTAAATTGTTTCCTTAATTTAAAGAAGCAGCGCTTGGAATGAGTAATTCTTTATTTGGTTTACATGTGCCTAATGTTGTTGTCGGGGTAAGCTACGGATCCAGAGTTTCCGACAACTTGGTAGCAGTGTGACTACCAGTTTTTTATATTTGATGTTTGGCTACAACTAGGTAGTGATCTGAGTAAATATTTGCAACTCGGAAGAACGTCTCTAGTATTTTACGTGAACTCCTGTCACATATTCATGGGAGCAAGGATACGCTTTGCCATCGCTTGCATGTATTATGAATATCAATTCGGAACTGTATTGGATGCACAAGTTTCACCCTTGGTATACTAGATGGAGTGAAAATTGGCCATCTGTTGAGGTTTGGGAAGAGATAATAGTCCGATTGATCCAAATCCAGTTACCAATCGACGCCAAAAGTCCGTCCGATTCCGCATCAGCAAGTCCAAACACTCTTTCGAAGTGCTCTCACGTTCGTGTTTTTGGTCAGGAGTGAGCATGCGCGGCACCCAGCGGCAGGATAACTTTTTCCTATGCAGAATATTGCCCAAAATATGGCGTGTGCGCTCAGTACTAATCTTTGTGGTATCTGCTAGCTCGCGCACCTTCACTTTCCGGTTAGCCAACACCATTTCATGTATTTTTTTGGCATTGTCCTCTGTAACCGCATCGGGGGGCGGTGGCCGCTGCGGACTTGATCGGTAGTGGAGTTGCGGCCATCACGAAACCCTCGAAATCAATATTTGACGGTGTAATCTGACGGATCATTAGCCCCGTAAACTTTATCCAACTTTTCTTTTGTTTCCTTCGCCGTTTTGCCTCTCAAAAAATAATGTTTTATGAGGGAACGAAAATCGCTTTTGTGCATACTCAACATGATGCCAAATACGTCAACAACAATCAGCTGTCAAAACAAAACTAAAGACAGCATCGCACTGAAATTTGGCATGTCTGCCTAAATATGAACGGACTTCAAGGCGCCATAACCTTTTTTGCGGTAGCAGCGCATTCTGGCGGTCAAGGATGTCACTTTTCACTCCATCTAGTAAGTGGGTGGCCGTGGCTCAAGTGATAATGGACTGGCTTCCAAATCAGAAAGTTCGGTGTTCAAATCCCAACCGCGCCTGAAAGGTAGTCATTTTTTCAGTTAACAAAAATCGAGTTAGATGAGTAGTTGACTAGAAATCAACAACAAGCCAACTTCCACTAAGATTTTAGTCTCCCGATTAAATTTTGGAGGCCGATCTAAAACCTCTTGCTGACCTTAGGATCACATTACTCAGTACTTATTGCAATTCTACATCGGATCGAAAGCAATTTGAAAATACTGCTATGGCGCTCTCGCTAGGGGGTTTCTTCAAGCCAGTCCCGGGCCGAAGTTGGGGGGGTCTTCTGACTCCCATGGTACCGAGATTTAAGTCATTGTGAGGACTACCGTCGGTCTGGCTACCCAACAGGACCTACGACCGGCAGCTTGTAACTGGTGAAATGGTAGCAACCTTCAGAGGCGTTAAATTCAGACAACTGTTCCGATAAGACGAGTATTTCCCCTGCCCCCGCTTTCTATTAGACAACGTTATTGATGGAAGAAGCCTGGATAATTGGGCGGTGGTCCTGCAACTCGGAAAGTTCAAACATCCAAAATACTATAGACGTGTCATGCGGTAATCGCAAAAGGGTCTATCTGATTGTGAATGTTGAGGAGCCGAAACCGTATGTTAAGGCTTAAGTCTGTTGCCAGACGTGGTGTCTTGTGTGCTCGAATTAAACGAGCAATAAATAACCCTGCCCTGGAATAATCCTTGATTCCATATTAAGCTCGAACGAGACTACTCATACTGCGGATCATATCAAAAAACGTAGCTATCTGCACATGCATATGTTGGAAAACTCACTTATTACCCATATACGAGTATGTATGAGGTTTTAAGGCAGTTGTGGCAGACTGGAAGTCGATAAGAAATTGCATCTCTTTAACTTCACAATAGAGTAGAGAATACCTGGCTTCAGGATCTTATGGTAACTACTCGTATAATAAAAATAACACAAGCAATGACGACGAAGGATAAATCTCACAAGATGTTCATTGCAGCAATGGCTAAAACCTTATGGCCGATCTAAATGCAAAAAGAAAATATCCGTCTCCTTAATAAATTTTAGTCGCAAAGGTAAATATCCCGCCTCTGGCAACATTACTGAGCATTGTCCCATTGTAAGTCATGCGAACCGCTTGTGAACGCAAAGAACTCTGTAGAAATCTCATCTGTTTGTAAGCTGCTGTGTCCTAGTAGACAAAGGGATGAGAACTCTTAGTAGTCACTTCTTTGATGAGCTACATGACCTATGGGGGGTTGAGGTGAGAAACATGCTGAGATTTATGTCCCTAACTGGATGGTTCTCTAACAGCGGCCTTTTCGCATTTTAAAAGGTCAAATCGACTAGGAGTACAGTGGATCCAAACGTAGGTGTCTGATTAGTTACAGAGTACTCTCCGACCAATTCAACCTAACCACCTACGCTGCTGAAAATGTGTAAATAGGAACGGGTTCAAATCTCGTGAGGGGATCCACAAATTTTCATGGAAAGCAATAAAGTCACTTGTAATTTCATCTGCATATCCTTGAAGCATTATAAATTGTTTTATTAGGTTATGTCGGGTTCCTGGAGCACTGCTAAATAACATATGTAGTTAGGTCGTTTATATGGCTAGGTTGGACATAGAGTCGCCAGTAAAAAGAAAGAAGTCCATCAAACACATGTACATACATAGATCTATTATTTATCGCAAACAATTCAAATGCTAGTGGCTTTTCGAAGAAGAACGGCGAATGGATAAACTGCAATACAGAAGAAGTTGGTAACCCTTGCTTTATGAATCTCTGGATTATTTTTTCAGCACGAAACTGAGATTTCAGCATGAATTTAACGAACATCGTTCGAGTAAACAAGTTACTAGTACATTGCAAAGCCATGCGGAATTCCAATTGTTTGCAATTCGAATTCAAATTTTCGTGCAATCAAGTGAAAGGAAAACCAAGAGTGTGTACATACGGATCAACCTCGCTCATTGTTTAAAAAAAATAAAAGACGCACCTGATCACCCACTTCTCGAATCAATTACCACCTCAAAACTCACATGTACTCACAGCAAACACAACCATGCCAGCAACGATAAAACTCACAAATGTATAGCCTTGCTCTGAAAAAGCTAGCCTGGCGTAATATCCCATAAAAAATGTTTTGATTTTGTTTTTTGTTTTTATTTTTTAAATAAAAAAAAATAATTACAACACTGACGAGTGAACTGGGATATAAATAATCACTTAGGCATACTCGTATATTGCACCAGAAACCAGCTCATCTTCGTTGTCGTTGTCGTGGTCGTTGTCTGCTCCCGAGGTGAGGGTGTACTCATACTGGAAGCATCTCACACTCTGGTACACATGATCCACCTGCGGAGGCTAGAAACAAATGTATCCGCGAAAAACTGCGGGCAGATGCAACCGGTTACCGGTATCGTATTGCATAAGGGATGACATTTGCCGATGTCTCCAATTCCAAATGCCACATGTTGGTTTGTTGCTCATAGTCACCATCACCTTCCTCAATAGCATTTCAATAACATTTCAACAAATTCACGAGCCACCAGTTTTGTTTATTATCTACGTCTGGCGTACATGAATACATATATATGTATCTCAATGCTTAAGCAGTATCAACCTGACTTTTTTTTCTCTCTGTTTTGAAGAAATAATAAATACCGCGGCAGAGTCGCACGTTCCTGCTTCCACAGTATGGATACTGTTTCAAAATAATCGATTTCTTAAGTCCAGAAATCTTGCGGAGGTTGGGTCGTAAATTACTAAACTAAAAGCCCCTACAGACAGTGAAATATACAATAAAACATAGAATAAGTATCGTGTTGAATGTTTAGCTTAAGCACAGTGGGACGATGTGGATCAACCATACTCGTATAGTATGCCTTGAGATGTCATTCAGTGAAATCTTCAATCTTCAATGATCTTACAGAAAGAAAAATGAGTCAAAAAGAAAAGCTATTGGCACATTTAAGCACTTTCCCAATAAGAGGTTTATGAAATTAGATTTGTCTTTTATTTTAATAGATAGAAGAAAGATTACCATTATACATAGTATGATCCAAATGAGCTCCACGGTCTTTGTTGCTTTGAGTGCTTCAATTAATTGGCATAAGCCTTCTCTTTCACATGGCTCCAAGTCGCAAGATTTCGGGGGTTAATCTTGATCACCATTTTAAGAATAACACGAGCAGTAAATTTTTCTATGATTATTATTTATAACAGGTTTTCCTGGTCCCAAATCCCATAATTCTGCCTAGTAACGAACCTTAGAAGATGGAAATATGTCTGAACGTTTTTTCGGTTAAATTGTTGATCAATTTCATGCATTTCCAACACCCAATTTGCAAATTGCTGATGCTAATAGTCGGCACGACTTAATTCTTCTATCAATTGAACCTTAAGGCGTTATGACTCAAGTCTTCGAAATTCGGAAGAATACTGTTGCGTTGCCGCTCGAGCTATGAAACAATACTTCTAGTGACTTCGGTTTTCCACGTCATTTTTTGAAAATGTTTCAACGAAATTTTCACCATTTTTTAAGTAGATTTTAGCAATTCCAATGGAAGTTTTAGGCGTAGTCCTATTTTTTTTTTTTGGAAAGTTGCAAAATAGCGGTCTATTCAAAATGAAACCTTTTATTGGAAATCCTGTAGTTTGGAAAATACCGAAGACATACTGGTGCATTGATTGAAAGCGTCACGCAAGGAATGAAAAATGGACCAGGCAGAACGTGGAACTGGATATACGAGGGCGGGTCAATAAGTCCGTGGATTAAAACAGATTTTTTGATAAAAAAATAATTTTATTTTTCAACGTAGTCTCAGTTGAGCTCTATACACTTTGTCCAACGCTTCTCCAATTTTTTTATCCCTTCCAAAAAAAATGATTTGTCGAGGTCCTCAAAAAGACGAGATGACTTCATCATTGGAGTCAAATCTTTTTCCACCAAGCCATTTCTTCAGGTTTGGGAACAAGAAGTAGTCGCTCGGAGCCAAATCTGGAGAATAGGGTGGATGAGGGAGCAATTCATAGCCCAATTCATGGATTTTTGCCATGGCAACTGCACATGTGTGCACCCTTGCATTGTCTTGGTGGAAAAGAACTTTTTTCTTGGCCAAATGAGGTCGTTTTTTTTTCAAATCGTCATTGAATCGGTCCAATAAGTTAGCATAATATTCCCCATTGATTGTTCTTCCCTTTTGAAGGTAGTCAATGTAGATTATCCCGCGTGCATCCCAAAAAACAGTCGCCATAACTTTATTGGCTGACAAACCCACCTTGGCCTTCTTTGGCGCCGATTCACCCTTAGAAACCCACTGTTTTGACTGTTGTTTGTTCTCTGGTGTGTTGTGATGGATCCATGTTTCGTCCACAGTTACAAAACGGCGTAAAAACTCCTCCATATTGCGATTAAACAACGCCAAACCTTCCTGTGAAGTTGTTACACGATTGCGTTTGTGGTCGACTGTGAGCAAACGCGGCACCCATCTTGCGGAAAGCTTTCTCATGCCCAAGTGATCATTCAAAATTGAAACCACTGAGCCATGAGAGATCCCTACGGCTTCCACAATCTCTCGCACTTTCAATCTTCGGTCGGCCAACACCATATCGTGAATTTTTTCGATTGTTTCGGGTGTAGAGACCTCAACTGGGCGTCCAGGAGGTTCGGCATCTTCAGTGCTTGTACGGCCACAACGACATTCAGTAAACCACTTTTTTACCATTGAAATCGATGGTGCAGAGTCCCCATAGTATTTATCAAGCTTAGCCTTGGTCTCGGTAATGGTTTTTTTTCGCAAGAAATAATGCTTAATAAGCACACGAAATTCACTTTTTTCCATTTTCTCCTCAAATTAGTGAGTAGTCTGATAAAAATAGCTGTCAAACACAAACTAACTGACGCAGCAAGTTTAAATTTTGACAGGGGTCAACTGACAAATGCCTGTTGACAGGAGCAGTATTGCTGTTTCAGTAAAGAGGTCAGAAATTCAAAAATGCACGGAATTATTGACCCGCTCTCGTAGTCATGGAATACAAATACGAGTACCTCGGAGTTCTGATCACCTCACAGGCATCCTTTAAAACCACCTGCTAGAGAAACTAAAAGAATCTAAACGTGCGATTAATTGCAACTGGAAAGGAATGTTACACCAAGTGTGAAGTACAAGATTTTCGAGGCAGTAATTAGGTTAATAATGTGCTATGCAGCACAAGTGTGGGGGGCTTGGCATATCGAAGAGGTAGAAAACTCCAAACACACTTCCCTAAGAAACTGTTTAGGCTGCCTGAAAATACACCATCTGGAAACTAGACTACCAACGCTACATATCTTAACGCTTAGACTGCACTTCCTCTATATCAGAAAAGTTTTTGCGCAACCAAGTCATCGTCTTCCCCACAAGGTTGCTATGTATCTTAAAAACCGAAATCTTAATTTCTTTGCGGAATGGTCAAGGCTCAACCAAGAACACAATGTGCTCTTGCTCAACACGGGAACTTTTCGAGACGCAAAGTCAACAAAGCCAATCAAGATCCGCGTACAGAATATTACAGCATGAACTTGGGGAAAACAGCTATTTTAATGACCGGAACAGCGCAGAGTCCATCTCAATAATATTCAAAGCCAGAGGCGAACTTTTGGAACTGAACTATTGGGTATATAATTTATTTCGTGCGGTTTTTTTTTCAAAATTTGAACGTTTATTTAAGAAAAACATGTACAATAGTATTATTCAAAGTATTGCCCATCTGAAGCTATGACTTTTTCCCATCTTTCTGGCAATTTGTGGATCCCATCCCAAAAGAACTGCGCCGGCTTGGCAACCAAGAATGAATCAAGTCAATTTTTGATATTCTGCTCTGATGTGAACCGTATTTCAGTGAGGGCGTTCTGCATCGACCGGAACAAATGGTAGTCAGACGGGGCAAGGTATGGGCTATAAGGCGGGTGGGGTAAGACTTCCCATCCACTGTTTTCCAAATAGTTCTTAACCGGAATAGCAACGTGAGGCCGAGTGTTGTCATGATGGAAAATTATTGCCTCGTGTCTGGTCGCATATTCCGGGCGTTTTTCGGCCACTGCTCTTTTCAAACGGATTAATTGTGTTCGGTAGCGTTGTCCATTGATAGTTTCACCCGGTTTTAGCAGCTCATAATACAGCACACCCATCTGATCCCACCAAATACAGAGCATTACCTTCGCGCCATGGATATTCGGCTTTGCCGTTGATTTGGCTGGTTGGCCGGGTTTCACATATGATTTTTTGCGCTTGGGGTTGTCGTAATGGATCCATTTTTCATTACCAGTAACAATCCGATGCAAAAATGACTTCCTTTTGTGAGGTTCCAGCAGCATTTCGGATATGCAAAACCGCCTTTCAACATTTCTCGGCTTGAGTTCATGTGGAACCCAATTTCCTTGCTTTTGAATATATCTAGCTGCTTTTAAACGTTTTGAAATGGCTGCTTGAGTAACACCCAAAGATTCTGCGAGCTCTTCTTGTGTTTGGCAACAATCTTCATAGAGTAATGCTTATAGTTCTTCATCTTCAAACTTTTTTGACTGCTAAGGACGTTCATCGTCTTCCAAGCCAAAATCACCACTTTTAAATCGTGCAAACGACTTTTGGCACGTTCGCTCAGCTAGCGCATGTTCACCATAAACGTTCACCAAAATACGATGACTTTCGGCAGCAGTTTTCTTCATGAAGAAGAACTCCCCGCAAAAACACTTTTTCAAGCACAAAGCTCGATATATTTGAGTGAAAAAATTATTGTTGTTTACGCTTCAAATGAATGACATATACTAAAATGACGTACAATGGCAGTAGATTTCCAACGCATGTTCCAATGAAATAATACAAGTTACGCCATCTCTTAGCAAACCGCACGAATTAAGTTATAGACCCAATATAGTACGAGTATATGCCATACAGAAACAACGGAGGAGACGAATGTACACACTGCAATCTGGCAACGAAGGAGGATGTCCGGCATTTTATTGGAACGTGTCCCATATTAAATTCAATCAGGAGATCCTTTTGGGGAAAAAATGCCCTATCACCAAATGAGATTAAAAACATCCTAAACGGCGCAAACTGGAACACTTTACACAACTTTCTAAAACGTGCATTGAAATGAAGGTTTTTAGTAATTACAAATCTATTAATTTCTTTCCCTCGGCTGACGGCAAAGGCCAACGCTTATTTTTGCTATTTTCGTTAAACTTGTAAATATTGTAACAGAATAAATAAATATTACTACTTACTACTACTAATGGTGTACGAGTATAGAATAACCACAAAAAAATTCAAGGTACCGATTTGAAAAAAACGTGGTTTTGAGAAAAACGCGTTTGAAAATTTGGAAATGAAAAAAAAATCATAAAATCTGTCAACTTACATGGTGAGGTGACACCATTGTTGAACGTGCATGTTGCAAGAAATACAGCAATGTTAACGATTTTGGCCCAGCTGTTCATCGTTTTTGGAGATATCTTCCAAATATGTTAAGTTGGCTGAAGTTCTCATTGCTGTTTTGGGTATATTAGCCAACACAGCGCTCCAACAATTTGTCATTGCTGAAGTTTTCGAATATTGGTTTGATGACATCTAACATCGTTTTTGACAATGCTGAATAATCGTGACGGAAATTTTTCAGTTCTCTCTTAGCTTTCGCTTGTTGCCACTTGCAGCATGATTCGGGGCTTTCGGAACAAAAATGATGTTGAGGATAGCTGTCTGTTGAGCCGTAATGGTAGAATGTTGCCTATATCAATTTTTTCATGTCATGCTTGGAGTTACAGTTTTTGCGAATAGTTACGCCATGCTCAGTTTTTCTATAAATTTTGCAGTGTATACATAATCCCATGCTTTTCGACGAATTTTGAAAACAATTCTTTCATGGCGTCTACTTCCATTTTGCCTGCTGATCCGTCATGATTGATCTGGTAATTTTCATCGTGATTAGATTTCCATTCTTCATATTGCTCGGTGTTTTTGTGTGTATTCCAATAGAGACATTCAGCACAATAAGAAGATTTTACAAGAAAATCAACGACTTTTCCTGTAAACTGACCAATGAGAACCGCTACTTCGTACAGTGAGGTAAAACCACGTTTTCGCTACGTACCGTCTCCTGAAACGGTCAGTTGTGTTATATCGGCACTCGAATTTTGTTTTGTTCTTCTTTTACAGATTGTTTTAACACCAATTGAACAATACTTGAAGCAGCGGAATGAATGTTACTAATTATCATATCACACGTCGTTTGTTGAAGCGGAGGCGGTAAATCCATGAGTCCACAAAATTGCATAGCTCCACGCAAAACAATCCCTAATAAGCGCATAACAAGAATCGTGTATTTATTTCGTAAGCTGTGTTGATGTACGGGCATAAAGGAATGAAAGCCGATTTGCACGATTAACACGAGAATACAATTTTAAAACCGAGTCCGCGAGTGCTTTCCATTGAGAATCGAACATCACTATCACACTTTTTACATTTTACACATTCCGATAAGACAGAAAACATGGTCCGAAAATTCAAAATTCGATACCCGATGTTTAGATCTTCTGGTGCGGATGTCACATGATCAGTCTTCAATTTTTTGGCACTGGAACTAATATTCTCTTCGAAAAGTTTTTCGGCAGTATGTCGATTTTTCGGCGGTATTTCCTTCTTACTCTGATCTTTGCGAAAAGATCCGGATCGATGAGCTTCTCGAGAACCTTTATTTCTGATATCCATTTTCTTCATAATATTTATTCAGCTACAGACAAAGCGTGTCTATTTCTGACAAATAATTACTGTCGTATGATATTTCCATTATACCTGTAGCCGAGCACATCCAAAAACACAATCGAATCGTAAAATAGGTCTGCGGACGCTCTGTTAGATGGGTGGCTTGCCGCTAACTGCTTCTCGGTTCGACACCGCAAAACTCGTTTCACTCTCTCGGCTGTAACTGGCTTATTTATTGAAATATTGACTTGGCGTTTTCACCAGATATTCTTGAGACCGCAAGAAAATGGAAAATCGATTTTTTCGACTATGCTAGGTGCATATCTCCCCTTAATTTAACAGTGTGACACCGAAAAAGCAACTCAATTACTCGATTGGAAAGCCGTACAAGACACTAAAATCCTTAACTTTCTGCCGTGCTCAAAAAAAGGGGAATAAACAGAGCGCGAATATTTTGACCATCTTAAAGAAACTTTTAAGCTGTTTGATAACCAAGCGCTTGTTGAGAACAGCTCCGATAATTACGCAATAGCTAGTGCGAGAATAATGGGGCCCACCCAGAAAAAGAAAAAAAAAATATATAGAATCTATAAGAGCTTCTGGTTACGACTTAATAACTGGCGAAGTCCTAAAGTGTTAAGCTCTTCTACATCCTTAAGCAAGGAAACCAAGAAATCGGTTGGATCTGTTTTGGTTCCACCAATTTTAAGCGCTTGTAGCCGGTTTTTGAATGACAAAAAAAAAATCTGGCCTCCGACCAGGTGCATAGAATTACCTACGTAATCGAGAAAGTACTTTAAGAAAAACAAAACAAAAAATAAAAGCTAGAGGCCCATATTAAAATAGGTATCATCTGTACGCCTGGATAATAAATTGACCACAAGTCTCGATAATATACAGGGTGGTCCGGTTTGGGATACAGATATTTTGAGGTCCAATTCATTGGTTCATGTTATGAAAAAATCTTCAATACCCACTGAGTTACAGACCAGTTTAAAAAAAATTCCTTCAAAAAAGTAGGTATCAACAATTATTTAGTTATTACTTCTAATGTATTAAACCTAGAGCAAATAGCCAATTGATCAGTTGTTAATTCATATTTGAACATTAATACCATCTATGCTTTCATTTTCGAGACACTGGTCTTCAAACACTTTTTTTTTTCTTAATAAATTTTTGAGAAAATCGCATTTATTTTGGAAAAGTGTGCTTTTTTTTCTTCTTCATTATTTTGGTGCTCTATAATGTTACCTACAAATTCACCATATAAAGGTTTTACCTGGGACTTACAGTTTTCCAGGTATAATGTTAAATATATGAATCCCCAATATGACTCGAAAACAAAGAACGAGGAATGCACTAATACTGATACTGATCCTATAAAGCGTGTTTTTTTACTGAAAGACCTTTGACATTTTTTTCAGTATTTGAGAAGTATGGCAAATCCTCATGAATAGATTTACACCAGAAAAACGCCTCAGATTCATTGAAACATATTTGGGAAATCGCTGTTCAATCTCCGAAACATATAGAAGAATCCGCGATTTTTTTGACCCTCAAAGTTTGGCAAACGATTCAGAACTGTCAATTCGGTGTCGATCGCAATAGTTTGCCCTTAATCCGTTTGCTATGTAGATATATAAAAAAAAGATATCGGCCAACTACCGTATAAGATACAGCTGGTGTAGTAACTAAAACCACGAGCCCATGGCTTGGGACTAGAAGTTGCGGATGGGTGCAACTTGAAGTCGACCCATATTTTGATCAATGAGAACTCGGCTCAACGACGTGAACTTATAAGTAATTTGACGTCACTCGACTACTTCGTGCGGGACTATGTAAAAACTTTGTGTATGTTGATAGACCCCAAACTATCAGGCCTTGACGGCCAGTATTCAATGCGTTATTGGTAAGATGGAATCTTAAAAGCTCGAAGGAGTGGCCCAAATTTAGATTGAGAGGATACGCTTCGTCAAAAGCCCAGGAAGCCATATTCTCAAGTCGTGTTCAAAACATAATGTCATGAAATGTTCTTGATAATGAATAACGATTTTTGATTCAAACCTAATTCTTTTCGCTAATGTTTCTGAAGAAACTTCTATAGTTCTTCTTTTTTAACAAACCTAACTGCCACTTTCAACACTACCTTGATACTACGTTGAGCAACTTTATCAACTATCCTAAGCCTTTTTATCAATTCGTTCCTCTCACTCGTTCTTAAATATATATCTTTTATTGACCCCCATGCAATTGCCCACTACTTTGTAACATTTTTTAAGCAATCATTGGCAGACAACTTCTTAGTAGCGGACCGTTTATATTTTAATTACCTTCCCAATTTCCCCAATAGCCCCTCTCTCTTTCAGTCTTTTGCTCCTACTCTATTTGAAGAAAAGTTGTATTACAAAAACTTAATGATGGCTTCTCGCAATATTTCTCAAAAAGTGTGTCTCTAATATTTTTCTTCAACTTTCCTCCTTATTTCATGTATCTCTCACAGAACGTCTCTAGGGTTTTGAGTGGGAAACTGTCATGATTAGCTTAAGCCCACGGAATGCTAACATTCATAGCGGTATTGAAATGCGTCAATCACCATCCTGATCTATATTTGGGAATAATACCCACTCGCAATCTTTTGACCATCCTGGGGAAACCCCATTCAGACTAGTGCCAATTCGAAGCCATCGTATAGACTAGACATCACTTTTGGTCAAGGGTGTGGTCTACCTCAAACCTACCCCAGTCTTAGGGTTATGGCGCCCTGTATTATTCACTAACTTTTTGGGTTTTCCAACACAGTCTTTGCGACTTTAGGTTTAAACCACAGCCACCATGAGACTCGCACAATGGGCACAATGATGCCTTCTCCACTCCCCAGTTACAGAATTAAGGCTCTGTCGGAGTACCAGTGAGACCCCTACAGAAGGCATGTATCACCTGGCCGCTGCTGGTTAAATGCATCAGTCGCAACTCTGATGTTATTTTGCATAAGACCGACTTTCCGCTATCCCTGTTTATTATCAGACTACGACATTGAAGAGACGTAGCTTGTGTAATTGGGCGAGGGCCCTCTATCCCTCAAACTAGAGGAATTTCTACAGGTTTGGGAGACCGCTTTCATAATCCCGGTTAGCAAAATGGGATCAAAGAATGAAGTATTTAATTATCGCCCCATTGCTAAACTTTCTCGCATAACTAAAATGTTCGAAAATATAATATTTTATATGAAGCGCTACGTTTTCATTGGAAGTCTCTTATATTCCCCAGTCAGCATGGATTTCTGAAAGGTACTGCAGAATTAAATGAATTCGTATCATTTCCCCAGCCATAGAAAATGACAACGAAATCGGTGTTCTTGCTACAGATTTTGGTAAAGCCTTTGATAAAATATCTCACCGATTGATACATTCCTATAAAATGGATATCTTCTTATCTGGAAAATCATTATTATGGCATTTGCTTGAAGTCAGCCCTCTCAACCTTATTTTTGTCCACTTCTGGCGTCCCAGAAGGCTGCCATCTAGGGCGCCTCCTTTTCACATGAACTATAAACGACCTTGAGAGAATTATTAAACACTGTCTCCTATACATTTACACAAAATTCTCCAATACTATTTTTTCATTCAAAGACTGTATTCTCCTTTCAGGACACCTTAGGTCTTACACTCCGTGTCTAAAAAATTGCTTAGTCTCCAAAAGTCAATCTATGACTTTGTCACGTAGATTAGGTTAGGTTAGAGTGGCTGTTGGAAAAACCAACACACTAAGTCCTATTGGCTAATTGTGATACTACGTGGATCCTCCTCCTCTTGGAATCAATTTGAGGTTCTAATGAAGCGTAGGTGACTGTTAACGCCAATATTGTTTAGATCGCTTAAGTCATTGTGCAGAAAAGTCCCTAAAGAACTCTTTGGGAGAGAGTTGGGTATCTATGGAGTAGGTGGAGGATTCTATCCCCCTTCTTTTCACCCATGCAAACGCCAAGCCTTCTCGCATGCTTGATAGCATTGAGATGTTTCCTATATCGAAAAACCAAACTCTTAGTACATTTCAAATACAGCTTTGGTCAGATTTGTGGCTAGAGATGTTTATCCAACAGTCCACCTAACGTTTGTTCTTTTATTAGCATCCAGCTTCAGTATTAGTTTGGACGTAGCGATTGGTGTACCGATGCTACCCTTTTCCGGTAGAATAGGTAGAGTGGTTCAAATTTTTGGCGAATTCGTTGGCCCTTAAATTCACTGGAATATTTCTGTGCACCGGCACCCAACATAGGTGAATGTTAAACTACTTGGCCATCACCTTGAGAGATGATCAGCAGTCAAGGTCGGTTTTAGAATTCTGTGAGAATGAATTCAGGGATATGATCGGGTCCCGACTATCCGAAAAGATGCCGATAGGCTTAGGAAATATCGCGTTTTTCTTCAGCCAGGACAGGACTTCTTTAATCGCCAAAATTTCCACCTAACATGCTGCAGTCATTTGGAAGGCGAAAGGAGATGCTTAGGTACAGCTTAACTGAGAAAACACTGCTACCAACCCCGTTCTCAGCCTTGAGGCATAATGTAATCTGTGTTTTTTTGGAGTATTCCTGATGTATTAGTGGCGAATATCTGCGTCAGCAGAATATCCGGTACCTCGGAAGGAGTAGTGCGTAAGGCTTCGCTTGGCAGCATTTTCCAAGGCCGTATGTGGGCATCGGTCTTGTAACCGAGACAAATATCCAGTGGGTAATGGGAGATTGAAGTCCCCATTAGGCCCTAATGGCTTTTTTTATTAGAGAATGGAGCTATCGTATCTTTCTTACTCTTTGTCTAATATGAGGTTTCCAGTTTAGTTTCGGTTTCGTGCGGTTTTTTTTCCAAAATTTGAACGTTTATTTCAGAAAAACATGTACAATAGTATTATTCAAAGTATTGCCCATCTGAAGCTTTGACTTTTTCCCATGTTTCTGGCAATTTGTGGATCCTATCCCAAAAGAACTGCCCCGGCTTGGCAGCCAAGAATGAATCAAGCCAATTTTTGATATTCTGCTCTGATGTGAACCATATTTCAGTGAGGGCGTTCTGCATCGACCGGAACAAATGGTAGTCAGAAGGGGCAAGGTTTGGGCTATAAGGCGGGTGGGGTAAGACTTCCCATCCACTGTTTTCCAAATAGTTCTTAACCGGAATAGCAACGTGGGGCCGAGCGTTGTCATGATGGAAAATTATTGCCTCGTGTCTGGTCGCATATTCCGGGCGTTTTTCGGCCACTGCTCTCTTCAAACGGACTAATTGTGTTCGGTAGAGTTGTCCATTGATGGTTTCACCCGGTTTTAGCAACTCATAATACAGCACACCCATCTGATCCCACCAAATACAGAGCATTACCTTGGCGCCATGGATATTCGGCTTTGCCGTTGATTTGGCTGGTTGGCCGTGTTTCACATATGATTTTTTGCGCTTGGGGTTGTCGTAATGGATCCATTTCTCATCACCAGTAACAATCCGATGCAAAAATGACTTCCTTTCTGCGAGCTCTTCTTGTGTTTGGCAACAATCTTCATAGAGTAATGCTTCCAGTTCTTCATCTTCAAACCTTTTTGGCTGCCCAGGACGTTCATCGTCTTCCAAGCCACTCACCACTTTTCAATCGTGCAAACCACTTTTGGCACGTTAGCTCAGCTAGCGCATGTTCACCATAAACTTCCACCAAAATACGATGACTTTCGGCAGCAGTTTTCTTCATGAAGAAGAACTCCCCGCAAAAACACGTTTTCAGGCACAAAGTTCGACATACGAGTATTTGAGTGAAAAAAAATTATTGTTGTTTACGCTTCAAATGAATGACATATACTGAAATAACGTACAATGACAGTAGCTTTCCAACGCATGTTCCAATGGAATAATACAAGTTACGCCATCTCTTAGCAAACTGTTATAGATCCGTATTTCGTTGTATCGGAGAAAATTAAGCTGGTACCGTTGATTGAGGGATGGTCTATGGTTGGATTTTTATATTTCTTTGAAAAGAGGACAAGATCAATTTTATGAGGGTTTACACCAATCCACCAATCCACAGCGATACGGTTTAATCTGTTAATATTTAGTTGAAGGAGTTCTTTCATGCTATTAAGATGCTCACCTGAGAAGGTTATACCAACGTTATCCGCATAGGCAACCATCCTAATACCAACCGCCTCCAGGAATATCAGCAGTGTGTTGACAACTAAGTTTCGGAGTAGTGGTGAAAGGACACCGCCTTGCGGCGTTCCTCTCCTGACGGATCATTTAGCAGAAGTCTCACCCTGTTTGGAGTTGATAATCCTGATATATAGTCATCTGCCTTCAGAGTTGACAGCACATTTGTGATTGCAGATGTGTTGATGTTGTTAAAGGCACATTCTATATCCAGGGACGCGACCATTGTGTATTCTCTATAATGTAAGGATTGTTCAATGTGGTTAGCCAGTAAATGCAGAGTCGGCATGTTGAGCCGTAGACAAAAGTCGTGTATTAATTCTGGGTCGTATGTGGACATCAATCAGTCCTTCTAGAGTTTTCAGAAGGGAAGTTGATAGATTTATATGCCGGAAGTCCTTTGGGGCAACATGAGAACATTTTCTGGCTTGGGAATGAAAGCTGCATTAACTTCTCTCCACGACAAGGGGATGTGGATTATTTCCACGCAGCTTCTCATGATATTCAGTGGCGTTGGGAGGATGATATCTGCGGACGTTTTTAGCTCGGCAGGTATCATACCGTCCGGCTCAGTAGCTTGTCTCTTGTAATGTGTCCGGTAGCAGTAGTCCTACAATGGTTATTACTGACCGTGAATAGGGAGATACCTGGAAAGTGGGTGTTCAGTAACAGGTTTTTTTTTATAATTGACGCGCGCACAGGGTATTTTATGTACCCTTAAGGTGTTTGCACATAGCGCGGGCGGTTAAGTGATTCAGCACTTGAAGTTGTCCAAGAAGCTTCGTTTTTTTTTTTCTAACAACTAGGCATCGTAGGATGGGTAGAGAGGATTTTTCTTAGCCGCGATGCCTCAGAGGTTTCTATTATTTTTGCCAGAGGATGACCTCTAGGATTGTCGCTTTGCCTTTCTCAGTTCTTTTTTTTTATATATATTTCGAGGGGTCTCTTATATGAGTCCCAGTCTGCCATCTTTCTTCTTCTTTTTGCTTGGTTGAGAAGTTTTCTGCGAATGTTGCTTAGCGGTCGCAGTGCTGATGTCCACCATGGCGGATTTTTCTTGCCTATAAGTCGAATAACAGGGCAGGATGCGGCCATTGCCAGATTGAGAGCCAGGTTCAAATCCTTGACTTTCACGTCAAGCTCATTGGTGTTCAGAGGAGAGTAGTTCCGAAAGTGTTCCACTGTATTTTGTGGTCTTGCTCCACCCTGGACTGTCGCGCTATCTAAATTATAAATTTTTTATCACTATCACTACGACTAAATTCAGTTGGTGGCGACTATAGATTCCGCGATTAATTAACTATCTCAATTAAAATTTAGTTTACAAATTTTTATGAAAGCAATACTTGCACCGCAGGCGCACGAAGTAGTAAAAGGAAAAATTCTCACGTAAATAAAAGAGATTAGCATACAAACATTGGAGAGGAAAATTAAAAAAAAATAAGAAAACAAAAACGTAACTCGTGTGAAGGGGCGGGGAATCGGGATGAGGGAAAGGAAATTAAATTAATTATTTCACATCTCACTTAAGTTTTCTTTTTACTTATTTGTTGTTTTGCTTTTTCTTTTTTCTTTCTTCTTTCTTCCTTGGCGGTACAGAAGGAGACACCATCCGATGTGCTTTTGCATTTGGCAGCGCTGCGGGGCGATGATATTACCTTGAGACGAGTACTTGACAGTGGCAAGGTGCATGTCGACTGTAAAGATGAGGTAAGTACCATTAAGCATATATCATAGTTCCATCTATAGAATGGTAGGTGTAGTTTTAAGGGGTTCTAAGCTACTCGGAGACTTTCGGTATGTACAGCCGGAAGTGGTTAATCCAGAGATCGTTGAGAAAGTACGTTAATTAGTTGTTGCATTACGAACATACAAATTCTCACACAAATTTGTTGGACTGATGGGATATTAATCGGCTCATAAACTTAGTCAGGTACACACTTTTCACTTTTCGAACTTTTTTATGATAAATTGTTGTAGTTGACACCTTTCAGAATCGAACTTATAATTGGTAGTCTTGGATTTCCTATTTCAGAGAGGATATCCAAAGCTAAACACGTATCCATAAGCGCAACTGCCCTCATTAATTGCAAAAAAGTAAATTCAAATTTAAATTCAAATTAAGCGTGCGCTTTCCACCTGTTTGTATTTGTTTGGTGTTCGCGTTTGTACTTATACACGTATATACGAGTATGACGTTAGATTCACGTTTAACATGCTAATTGTGCCGCCAATTAGACTCGTTTGTAGAGTGTAAAAAATATTGTTCGTTTGGTAGCTAAGACAATTTACATGCAACTCATAGATTTAAAGAAACCTGACTTTGCATAGTGTGTGACGTGATGCAGAGATATGAGTTTCGAATTTATGACGCAACAATTACCGGAGAGAACGATCATTTGAAGCATGTACGTTCTCTGCAAAAAAAAAAAAAACAAAAACAAGTACAATGAATTATTAGTAAATTATTTTGAATTTATTGACGTTTAGTTGAGTAGCCTTGTTTACCTCGACCTGTTTTTGATTCATAACTCGTAGTCAATATCTCAAATCAAAACTAAACCGGCTTATCGACTAATTTGAGAACTGAAATTTCGGATAAGCATCCTCTGTATGATCTAAGACTCACCTTGTCACCAATCAAGTACGTAAAAGGTTTCGTTTTAATTTATAACGACTTGAAAATAAAGACTTCGACAGGGCATTGCATAAGCGAGTTGTACGGCTTGGAAAAGAATTTTGATGTTTCAGAGTACCTACGTCCAAAAGTGGTTTTGAGGACAAACTGTTACTTTTTTATATTACAATTACGAGGGTTGTCTGAAAAGTTTCCGAACAATGATACAAGACATTTTTTCTCAATTTTTTTTTTTATTTTTCTGCATAGTCTATACATTTCTCCCAGCGATGTTCCCATGTCTCTAACCCGTCCAAATAGTACTTGGCGTTTTTCTCTGCAAAAGAATTGTTCACGGAGGTGATTGCGTCCTCATTTGACGAAAATCTCTGTCCTCCGAGCGCAGTTTTTAGATGAGGGAACAAAAAGAAGTCGCTCGGGGCTAGATCTGGTGAATAAGGCGGATAGTCAAGCAGTTCAAACCGTAATTCATGGATTTTTGCCATGGCAACCGCTGAGGTGTGAGACGGCGCGTTGTCTTGGTGAAACAGGATTTTCTTTTTCTGCAAATGTGGCCGTCTTTCCGCAATTTCTGTCTTCAACTTGACAAGTAATGATTCGTAGTATGCTAATATAATGGTTTTTCCTTTTTGAAGGTAATCGATTGAGATAACTCCTTTGCTATCCCAAAAAACAGTCACCATCACTTTCCCAGCCGAAAAGACAGTTTTTGCTTTTTTTGGAGCCGGCTCGCCCTTTGCAGTCCACAGTTTTGACTGAATTTTTGTTTCGGGCGTATAATGGTGTATCCAAGTTTCATCTAACATACAGTAATTAATCGGCGCCAAAACTCGGATTTATTGCGCCTAAACTGCGCAAACAGAGCGTTGGAAATGTTCATTGGAACACCTTTTTGGTCTATGTAACGTAAGCAAACGTGGCACCCAACGCGCGGACAGCTTTCTCATGCCCAAATCTTGATTTAATATGTCACAAACACGTTCTTTGGACATTTTCATAACCTCTACTATCTCTCTCACTTCAATTCGGCGGTCGTCTAACACCACTTGCTGAGCTTTAGCAATGTTATCCTCAGTGGTTGCAGTTTTTGGACGTCCCGAACGTTTATCATCTCCCAAGCTCTTACGGCCACGTTTAAATTCAGCTGCTCAAAATTTCACTGTGGTAAATGATGGTGCAGAGTCCCCATACACAGAATCCAACTCATTTTTGATTTGCGTAGGCGTATTGCCTTTCAAAAGCAAGAATTTAATAACAGCTCGATACTCAATTTTTTCCATTTTCACAAAAAATACTCACATCGACTCACTCAAACGACTGTCAACTAAAAACTGCTCGTCCAAAATGACTGAAATTTCGGTAAGTAACTGTCAAAAGATGCACAACTAGCATTCACTAGCTTTTATTGACGAGTGCCGCTATCTTAACCATCGTACATATAAAACGCCCTTCCAGCTGCTGATTTCTGAATTGAAAAACCGTTCTGCCGCTCTGGTTCGTCGTTTTCTAGAGCCAGTTGGTTGTTCTTCACTTGTCTGCTCTTGTGGGGCACTAAGTTCTTCGATCCGTACTGCTTATTGATTTGCCATCTAGAAAATTAAGTTCTTCATCAACTATTATACTACTGCCACTGATAACTGCCGATTCAAATGATCCACTGCCCGACGGTGTAGTTGTTATCGAAAGTCCACGCAGTCGCATGTATTTTTCACCCAAGTTGTATCAGACGGATTTCAAGGGATTTAAGTGCTCTTAAAATGTTTGCACACAGCGCGGGCGAAAGAAAGTCGGAGGGTAGAAAGTGAAGTACCGGTGAACGTTGGTTTTAAATGTTTGAAGGTTATAATGACTAGGAAATAAGAAGGCAGGCAGGGCATTCCATAAGCCAGTTGTACGGCTTAAGAATGAATCACGATGTTTTAGAGTACGTCCGAAAATGGGCTTGAGGGTATACTGATGAACATTCATACCGAGACGGGTATTACGGTAGAAAGTTTGAATGGGCGGAATGCTACTGGCGATTTCAAAGGAAATAGTGCTGGTGGAAATAGCGATAAAACAAAGTGAGACACGAGACATTACGCCGGTGTTCGAGGGTGTCAATTGATTGACTGATATTAATGTCCTTAATCAGTTTCATTGCACGGTTTTGAATCCTATCTAGCAGGTGCAGAGATGTTTTAGGAGCACCTGACCGGATGTGGGCATTGTACTCCAATTTTGGGCGGATGAATGCCTTATATATTGTGGGGTAAAATATTTCTTACATCGCTTGAGGAAACCTAGACATTTCGCAGCATTTTTGACGACACCGAATATGTGGTCACAACGTAACTTGTCACTGACACGCATACCGAGAATGGAAAAACTATCGGTTTCGACGATGCAATTGCCATTCATGAATAATGGCTGGGTGTTAAATTTCGCTTTAACGACAGCAGACAGCATTGTGTTTTGGAAACAATAAATTCTACGCTGTTAGTGGTTCCCCAATTAGTTATGCTGTTAATATCAGAATTTAATGAGCTTAACATACGCTGCCATTCCCGTTCTACAGCCGAAGAGTAGGGACGTAAGTCCGAAAACGAATATGAAAAGCAGAGAGTACTGTCGTCAGCAAAGGAATATATTTACTCGTAATTAGAGATGACAGACAAGAGATCTTTGATGAAAATTAAAAAAAGTGTCGGAGACAGAACGGAGGCCTGAGGCACACCAGTATTTATTTTGTGGATATCAGACTTGAAACCATCCAAGACAACTTGAATTGAACTCTCCGAAAGAAGAAAGTCGTCGATCCCAAAAGCACGCATTTTGGCATCATGCCAAACTCTGTCAAGTGCCTTAGAAATATCAAGTGCAACTATTTTGCTTTCGCCAGATTGATGTACGCTTTGGTTCCATTTTTCGGTGAGACATGCCATCAGATCACCAGTGGACCTATTGCTATGAAAACCATACTGCCGGTCATTAAGAAGTTTTCGTATTGCGAAATATTTCATTAGCTGACGGTTTATCAGCGTTTACATAACCTTGGAAATAAGGGACGTAAGTGCTATGAGTCTGTAAGAGGAGAGAGAGGAAGATTCGCCTTCTTTAGAGTCGGGCCAGACGAATGCTGTTTTCCATCTTCTCGGAAAGAGTCCTAAAGAGTAGGATTGATGAAAAAGCTTATGCAGTAGTTTTACGAGCTAGGAAGAACACCTGTTCAGAAGAAGGGGAGATATACCATCTGGACCAGCAGATTTGTGAATGTTAAGATCCTTAAGAACTCTTGCTACTACACGAGTGCGAAAGTGGATTCGTCCCATTGGAAGTTCGACGCACTCAAGTGTAGGCGGAGACAGAGCACAATCCGGGAGTGTTGAGCTGGCCACAAAGTGTGCAGCAAACCGATTGGCCTTGTTCAAAGAGCTGACAGTTGGAAAGTCATTGCAAATGATCGTTGGGATGGAGGATGGGGCAGAATTTCTAATGTTTTCAACGAACGACTAACAATTTTTACTGCCTTGAGGACGTTGCAGTATTTTTTGCCTCAGTTTTTGGTCGTATTGAAATTTGACACGCTTGAGAAAGGCGTTGCAGTGATTTCTGGCTCGTTTGAATTTTTTTCGGTTTTCCGCTGTCGGGTTGGTCTTGTAGGACCGAAAAAACAATTCTCTAACCCTGACAGCCTCTTTACAGCTTGAGTCGTACCATGTCTTTTCTTTTGGTTTGATACTCTTCATCCGATGAGGGATAAAGCATCTCATTCTAAAGAGAATAGTTTCTGTGATCATGTCAGCAGTGGCATCCACGTCGTTATCGAGGAAACGTAACGACCAGTTAAAATTCCTAAAGAAGTTGTTAAGTCCGCTCCAATTGGTTTTCCCGTATTGCCGTACGGTTCTTTTAGAAATCTTTTCTCTAGTGATGGGTGTACGAGAATTTAGCTGGTCCGACCAGCCTAGAGGGGAGAGCACATCAACGCAGTACTTATCAGGGTGAGAAGTTAAAAACAAGTCCAGAGTGTTGGCGGTATGACTATCAACGTCTGGTATTCGTGTAGGCTCATTTACAAGCTGGGTTAAGTTATTTTCCGCAGCGAAGATTTCAACACACCGTCCTTCGGGTGTTTTCTGTCCAGAATATCGGAGCCAACCAGAATTGTGTACGACGTACGACGCGTACTGAAGTTTTAATGTCCTTGGTCGCCGACTGTTTTTTAAACATGCCATCTGAGACACCGAAAAAAAAACAAATTGACTTTCCCTGTGCCCGAGAATAGTTTCGGGTAGAATCTGAGCCAGGAAACGAATGTAGTCGGGCTTTCAAGGGCTTCTGTCTCCCGAGCGGAGATGTAGGCAAACCAGATGGCACCAAGTGAAGAATCGCGCGAAGCATCTTGTTGAGCCCACTTACGACTTCCAAGCTAGTTCAAGAATGCAAGACATCACTGAAGTTGGAAAGCTAAATCTACTGATCCTTGTCTGGATCCCAGGTCACAATGGGATCACTGGAAATGAAATTGCCGTTGAACTTGCCAGGAAACGACTGGCGGAGAGTTTTTAAGGACCCTAACCTACGTTTTGACTGCCTGCATCCCCGGTTAGGTATGTAAGTCCTAACCGGGTTGGGTTGCATATGAGTATAACTGCAGATGGCATGAGTCCCCAAAGCTCCCAGTTGGCAAAACGAATGTTTTCCGATATCTCTATGAGGTCAGCATGCTTTTCTGCTGTCCCACAATAGGAAAGGTTGCAGGATGCGTGTCCTTGATGGAGCACTATGCTTTTGTTAAGTACTTAAGTGTACTGGGCATAAGTAACACAACGTCCTGTGACGTTTCGTGTGAAATATGATCATCACACCACGGAGCACTACCTCTGTGAGTGTTCGGCCTACGGTCGCATTAGGCTACAGGCATTCGGCGCTGATGCCTTGGATGCTGGCACTGTAGGCACTTTTTCACTGAAGCGATTATTCAGCTTTCCTCGAAAGACTGAGAAATTTATTATACATACATGCAAGAAATGCAATGGGCTAGTTCTGTGAATATATAAATTCCGGCATATTCTATACAGCGCGGCTCTTTGCGGCAATAAATTTGCATGGAACATATTATGGCAAAACGAATCTTGCATCCGATGTTTCACAGGCCTATGACCCTGTAGTTCGCGCAGTTCACAAAATTTCCATTACAGCTTAAAAATGTCCCCACAAAGTATTTTACTAGCTCTGTAAGTCCTTGGTATCTACATTTGTACCCTGCTTACTACAAGGTAGTGGTACGGGTCTATGTTGACACTGACACGGAATGGACAGACGGCATTTATTGCCCTTTGCTTTTCTGGAAGTTCTCCTTGACGTCTGAAACGCATGTTATAGCCAAGCAGGTCAACAGATATAACCAGATAGTGCTCACTCCTTGGAGTAGGTTTTTATTTACAACTAGAAACAGAGTTGCCGTGAGCACTCTTAGGTGTTGAACCTAATACGTCACCCGGTTTATCACCAGAAGTGTGAAGCTCACAAAGACGAAAAAGATCAGCTTTGAGTGCTGAGCTTTAGGAATTTAATCTAACTCACCGTTAGTTCACTAAAATGTAGATATCCAGTAGCCACTGCCAATATTAAAATATCGAGTTTGGTTTACTTTCTCAATGATAGGTAGAGTAAATTTTTCTGTACCAATCATGCCTTACGTAGAAGAAATACTACTTTTCTTTTTCAACATATAAAAGTATAAATAATATAAAAGTTTTATCCGGAAACTCATAAACACTCATAGACACTGTATTTTCTTGCTTGTGTAGTTTTCACTTTGTAGAGTCTATAAACGAATTTTTAATTGCATTTTTCTCATTAAAGGACGGTACAACACCACTTATCTTAGCTGCGGCTGGTGGACACTGCCCTTGTGTAATTGAATTACTTGAACAAGGAGCTGATCCTAATTCAAAAAGGGCTACAGGGACGACGCCTCTATTCTTTGCTGCACAAGGCGGCTTCCTGGAAATTGTACAGATTCTGGTGAAAGCAGGAGCAACGATCGACTTCCCATCTGTGGTAAGTTAAGAAAATCAAACAAATCAAAAACACCTAGTATACTCGTATGTATAACTCAATATATTTTCAGGATGGTGGGACACCTCTGTTTGTAGCCTGTCAAGGTGGCCATGTAAAACTCGTCAAGGAACTAATCGAATACGGAGCAAATGTAAATGCCTGCATGAAGGATCGTGCATCACCTGTTTTTATAGCCTCACAAAATGGACATAGAACAGTGTTGCTCCTTCTGCTATCAGCTGGCGCTCAACCTGACACTAAACGAATAGATGGCGCCACACCACTTTGGATAGCCTCACAAATGGGTCATGACCACATTTGTAAGGTCCTACTTCAAAATGGTGCTGATGTTGATGCTGTACGCTGTGACGGAGCAACGCCGTTATTTAAGGCGGCACACAAAGGTCATGTGGCTGTGATGACAGAACTTCTAAAATATAGACCCAATTTGGGACTTTTACCAGTAAGTACCCTTAACCTTATATCCATGGTAATGCTTTTTTAATTGAATTATCCCTGTTTGTAGAATGGTGAAACAGCTCTCCATGCTGCTGCAATGTTTGGCCATCTCACAGTTGTGAAACAATTAGTAGCTGCAGGAAGTGATATTCTTCAAAAAAATCAAGAAGGCCTTACGGTATTGCAAGTCGCTAAAAAACAACATTTTGTAACAATAAGCGATTACTTGCAAGAACGCCTTCGCACAGTAATAGGTAGAACTCAATAAATTGAAAAGAAATTCTCCTCCCGCCCCCTCCATTCAAAATGAAAATACTTTGTACCTTTGTTATGACCCCAGAATGAAGCTCCAGTTTGATACATGTAGAATTTTTAGCTTATTTTTCTCTCACAAAGAAAATAATTGTTATTTATTTATTGTCATCCATGATTGTATATATTTTCTTTTTTTCTAGAACAAACAAATTTATATGCAATTGTTAAAACGTGCAGCTGTCGGCTTTGCACACAAAAAGCACAATATAAAATTATTATACGTCCTTGTTGGAATTGTAAATTATAGATAATCGGCGTTATACTTAATAAAGTGTAAACAAAAATTTTAAACGATTTGTTTGTTTGATGTATGTACTCCCATTGCTCGTATAACTTCACCTAGTGCTACATAGAGAGTATCCTAATAAAAGGTTTCATTTGGAATAGTAGGCTTTGTTTTTTGGCACTAGCTTTTCTAGTCCACATCGATATAAGGCATTGGGAACATCAGAAACATCACTCCACCGAATTTTCCATAAACACTTACGTCATAAAGCCTATAAGTTTCAACTAACAGAAGAACCTTTTCCTGCCAACCATCAGCAGAGCCTTTAAGCGTTTTTAATAAGTAGAAGCCTTATAAATCCAAAGAGGATTGTCGGGGAGTGGGCGCCACGTACCTGGTTCTTTTGCGGGAAAAGTTTCTGGGCCGACACATCTGTCGAAATGGTGATCAAAATTGGCGGCCTAAATAGCGGATTAAACAGCGTGTGACTTTTTCCCTCGGGGCAAGTGAGTCAGTTTCAGTTTATATGCATTTTTATTGTATTACTTAATTTACTCTTACTTACTAGACAAAAAATGCTTAAAAATTAGCTTAATTAACTTAAAATTATCTTATTCTAGCTTACTGACCCCATGCGGGCACTCTAAGTTAAACCTAACACTTAAATTATGTCTTTCGACGTACCTTACTACTATACTATACTATTTCTATTCCTTATAATTAAAACTAAGAAAACATTTTTTCAAAAAAAAAAAAAAAACTTAGTAACATGACTTTTTTTTATATTTTATTATAAAACTTAAAACTAAAATCCTAAAAACTACCTAAAAATAAGTCTTAATCTACTTAAACTACTTACATCTAGTACATACATATATATATATATACATAATATATATATACTTAATATATAAATATATGTATATATATATAGATGTATGTTTTTTTTTTAATTTTTTATTTTTATTAATTTTTTTTTGGTTTTTATATATTTTTTTTTCTTAAATCTAACTTACTCCTACTTAAAACTATGTAAGCCGGCCATGGCTAAAAGAAAAATTAGGCGACCCACTTTGCTTCACATGAAGCTACTAAGAATTGGAGGAATTCGACGACGAAGCATCCCCTCCTTCTAAAAGCCACCAAAATTGTCGGTGCTGCCGAGCAACATCCCTCATGTCGCGACTCCCTACCGCTCTACTGAACCGGAGACGCTCCGCACTGCCGTGTGCGACGTCTCCGTCGTAGTTGAGTCGCCTGTCCGCAGCTGTTCGAGCAACGTGGAAGATTAGCGGCACAGCCAATCTGTCCTGGATCAGACCTTTGCTATCAAGGTAGAGAAACGCTTCTGGAGGAACATAGCCGTCTAAGCGAACTCTCTCGTGATACATATAATTAGGGTAGTAAGCCCCGGAGATCAGGTTGTTCGATGAGGTCATTGCTCTTGCAATGTGCCTTCGAGTCAACTTAATAACAAAATTGTCCACTCTTATTAGGTTCGCCCTATTGTACAAGACCTCATTGCGATAGAATTTTATGTACTCAGACTCTGGTGTTCTGTATAACCGAAGACAAGCCCTAAGGCAAGCCCTCTCAAACACCCGAATCTTTTCCACTAAACTTGCTCTCACGTTGAACCACACGGGACATCCAAACACAAGCATAGGCCGGATAAGGGCCATGTAGCAGATCACCTTCACCCTCGTATCGAGTTGGCTGTTGTAAAACAGTCTCCTTGTAAGGGCAAAAGCACCTTTGGCTCTGGCCAGAGCAACATCCATATGTTTGTTAAAATATAGATATTGATCTAGCCAGATCCCAAGGTATCTGACTACATTTCGACAAGCAAGTGGCTGTCCATGTTGTCCGACGATAGAGAACTTTCGCCAATTCTTTCTGGTATCCCTAGAGGCCCCAGACAAAGGCGTCCTAAACAGAATGGTTTCCGACTTCTGAAAGTTGATTTTCAACTTCCAGTCATCGCAATATTGCTTAATTTTGTCGAAGTCACGTTGCAAAAGCATATTAATGACCTCGATTTTTGGACCTGATCTGTACGCAATTAAGTCGTCTGCGTACGCTATGGCATGGGGAAGTGAACCTATCAGATCACTTGTGTAAATGTTGAATAGGATCGGCGAATTTACCGCACCCTGTTGCAGACCGTTTTTAATGTTAAATGTTCCAGCAGAAGTCACATCGCCATTCTTCACGATGAACTGTCTACTGGAGAGCATATCAAAAAGAATATACAGCAGTGGTTTACTAATGCCCAACCTGTCCAGCTTGAAAAAGAGTCCCTCTAACCATACGGTATCGAAGGCTTTTTCCAAGTCAATCAGGCAGGCACCAGTGCACTGTTTCTTGCCTTTGTTCCATTGGATATCGGAAACCAGTTTAGACGCAGCATGAATGATATCATGCCCCGCCTTGAAACCGAATTGATTATCCGGAACTATATGTTTGTCCTCAACCCACTTGGTCAGGACTCTATTGATTACCTTCTCGAAAACCTTACTGATGTTTGGAAGAAGACTGATCGAGCGGAGATTCGCCGGATTGGAAGTATCTTTATTCCTTTTGGGAATGGGACGTACCACCGCAGTTTTCCAATGCGCTGGATAATGTGCATTATTCATCGCATTATTAAACAGGGTGGTATAAATGTCCACCGCTACTAGTGGGAGATGTCGAAGCACAATGTTCGGTATTTCATCGGTTCCCACTGATTTCTTACTTCTAAGTGATTCGAAGATCGTTTGGAGCTCTTCCTTCGCAATGAAAGGTGGTAATACCCTTTCGTTGGTGATGACATTATTTGCCATATTCTCGTCACTGAACTGGGTGAAACCCGAGCTCTCGAATCGCCAATTCACAATTTCATTTCGAAGGCAGGCATTGTGCATAAGGACTCGACTTTCCAGGTCGTGGTTCGGGCCAATGATGTCATTCGCCTTGTACACTTCCTGGAAAGTCGCTCCTATAGCCTCTACCTTCTCCTGCGGATCCTCGACCACAAAGAAGTTGTCATCATCAACGGCCTCATTTGGATCAATGCCTGCTGCTACAAGTATTTGTTCGTTGTTCGTCGTTCGAGCGATTTTAAGACATGGAAGGTCGTTTTGATTATTTCTCCGAAATATTTTATTTATTTGCGGGAACATATTCGGGTTGCTGTTGTTTACAGCCCGAATTTTGTTGTTCCAATACAAACTTACAGAATTTCTGTAATTTTCTTTTATTAATGTTTGGAGGTTTTCTCGGGGCAAGTGAAGTAGCAGGTCTATGGCAATGCTCCCGAATCGATGTCAAAATGTGATGAAGAATTTTATTAAAAGAGTCTCAATGTACTACAGAGGCCATTTTGCTGATGTTGTATTTTTTATTTTTAATGGCAACACTTCTCCTATTGCTTAAAACTAAAATTAAATCTTATACAATACTAGAATGTGTTTTCTTGATAGGTCAAATTGAAACGTCTTATTGGAAACCACTTTACTCGTATTTCTTCCATGTAACTGTCTCTGTGACGAGTGTAGACTTAGCTAATTTTCGAGAATCATCCGATAGACCCTTCTATTTTGGATCATCCCGTCAGTAGGGAGAAGATTTTGCCGATGTTTTGCATTTGAGTGGTCTAATTATTTTTCTTTCGACGACTTCTTCAAACCTTGGCTGGAGTTGAGTTGCTATTTTTGACCAGATCATTTGGCTTCATTGAACAAGCCAGATGATTTGAAAACTTCAATATTGCGATTCATATGTCAAAGGCCCGATTTTCATGATTTATTTTTAATATACCCTTATACTCATATATGGCATAGGTAGGTAGGTAGGTAAGAATGGCTGTTGGATATACCAACCCCCTTAGGCCTATTGGCCCATTGTGATGCCACGTAAATCTATGATCCTCTTACTGATGGAACCAGTTTGAGCTTCTGACGAAGCGTAGGAAACTGTTTATGTCTATATTTTTCAGATCGTTTAGGTCGTTGTAGAAGAAAGCTCCTAAGTGAAGTTTTCTTCTCTGGGGGAGAGCTGGACATGTACAGAGTAGGTGGAGGATTGTCTCTTCCTCCTCCTTGTCTTGCGTGCTTGCCTATGAGGCAGTGTCCGGCGATGACACCTATGATGGCGCTGAGATGTTTCTTATTTAAAAGGATCAGACACTTAGAGCGATACAGATCCAGTTTTGGCCAGATTTGCTTGGTCGCTAGACATGTTGGTCCAACAGTCCACCTAAGGTCTGTTCTTTTATTGGCATCCAGCTTTAATATTAGTTTGCACGCAGTGATTGGGATACCTATGCTACCCTTTTCCGGTAGAATAGGTAGAGTGGTTCCAATTTTGGCGAGTTCATCGGCTCTACAGTTCCCTGGAATGTCTCTGTGGCCCGGCACCCAACAGAGGTGAAGGTTGAACTGCTCTGCCATCTCCATAAGAGATGATCGGCATTCAAGGGCGGTTTTAGAATTTAGTGAGACTGAGTCCAGGGATTTGATAGCGGCCTGACTATCCGAAAAGATGCGGATATCCTTTGCAGATATCACGTTTTTCTTCAGCCAGGACAGAGCTTCTTTAATCGCCAAAATTTCCGCCTGGAACACGCTGAAGTGATTTGGAAGACAGAAAGAGAAGCTTAGATTTAGCATGTCTGAGAAAACACCGCCACAAACTTCGCTATTGGTTTTAGATCCATCTGTGTAGAGATGGATTGACTTGTCCTGCATGAAAGCATCTTCCTCCCAGAAGGATCTGGAGGGGTAACTTACATGGAAGTTTTTGTCAAACCAAAGTTCAGGTGCGGTGTAATCGATGTTCTCTGTGGGGATTCTTAATGTATTAAGAATACTGGCGTGGCCAAATGGATTATTTGTCCACTGTTTAGTCGCTTTAAGGAGAATAGCTGCAGTCGTAGCTATTTGCCTGCTGAAAATATCGAGGGGTGTTAAATGAAGCAGAATGTCTAATGCCGCAAGGGCGGGTAGACCGCAATGCCCCGCTTATGCATAGACATACTGTTCTCTGGACTCTGCTTAGTTTAATGCAGTTAACCGCACTTTCTAAGGCTCCACCCCGTAAGTAAGTATCGATCTTATAACCGAGATGTACAGGCAGTGGGTTATCCGGGGTTGAAAGCCCCATCTATTCCCAATGGCTTTTTTGCAAGAGAATAAAGCTACTGTAACTTGAATGTTAGGTTTCCAGTTTAGTTTTCTGTCAAAAATGAGACCCAGATATTTTGCTGTATCGGAAAACACTAAACTGGTACCGTTTATTGAAGGAGGGTCTATAGTTGGAATTTTGTATTTTCTGGAAAAGACGACAAGATCAGTTTTATGGGGGTTTATTCCCAATCCACAGCAATCTGCCCAACGGGCTAATCTATTGAGATTTAATTGAAGGAGTTCTTTAATGGTATTAAGATGCTTACCTGAGACGTCTATAGCAACGTCATCCGTATAAGCAATCACCCTGCTATCGCTCGCTTCCAGGTATATCAGCAGTTCATTTACTACTAAGTTCCAGAGAAGGGGAGAGAGGACACCGCCTTGCAGCGTACCTCTGTTGACACATCTTTTAGCAGAAGCTCCACAAAGTTTGGAGTTGATGATCCTGCTGTTTAGCATAAGACTGATCAGCTCCCCGAGAGAGTCGTCTACCTGCAAAGTTGACAGCGCAGTCGTGATTGCGGATGTGTTGACGTTGTTGAAGGCACCCTCTATATCCAGGAAAACAACCATTGTGTACTCTTTATATTGTAGGGATCGTTCGATGTGGCTAGTCAGTGAATGCAGAGCCGTATCCGCCGACTTTCCTTTACAGTAGGCATGTTGAGCCGTTGACAGAAGTCTAGGATCAATATTAGCTCGTATATGGATATCAATCAGTCGTTCTAAAGTTTTCAGAAGGAAAGATGTTAGACTTATAGGTCTGAGGTCCTTTGGGACAACATGAGAACATTTTCCGGCTTTGGGGATGAAAACTACATTGACTTCTCTCCATGACAGTGGAATGTGGATAAGTTCTACACAGCTTCTCATAATCTTTCCGAGCGCAGGCAGAATAATATATAAAGACCTCTGTAACTCGGCAGGTATTATACCCTCAGCAGACTTGTATGGTTTAAGGCTATGCAGCGCCCAGAGCAGTTTGTCTCTTATGATCAGATCATGGATTTTGGTCCCGGTTGCAGTAGACCTGTATGGGTTGCTACTGACCGCGAATTCAGAGCTACCTGGAAAGTCCCGTAGCAGGTTGAGTGGTTCATCACTTGAGGTTGTCCAAGAGCTAGGCATCATAGGATTTGTAGAGAAGATTTTTCTTAGCCATGATGCCTCAGAGGTTTCCGTGATTTTGTCACAGAAGGACCTCCAGGATTGTCCAGTTTTCTGCAAGTGTTTCTGACCAGTTCCAATACTGATGTCCACCAATGTGGCTTTTTCTTGCCTCTAGGTTGAATAAGAGGGCAGGAGCGGCCATAGCCTGATTGAGAGCCAGAGTGAAATTCCTGACCTTCATGTCAAGCTCATTGGTGTCACGCGGGGCACTTGATAGTTCAGAGGATAGCATTTCTGATAATTAGCCAATCAGTTTTCCGGTAGTTGCGGAATGGTGGTTGACTAGGAGGAGCATCATTCAGGCTGAATTGGATGTATCTGTGGTCTGAAAAAGAGTGTTCAGACGATACCATCCAGTTCATTAGCATTTGAGTGATGCTCTCAGAGACAAGAGTTATATCTAGCACTTCCTGTCGGTTTCTGGTTATAGAAGTGGGATCATTGCCAATATTGCAAATAAAGAGGTTAGTACTTATAATATAGTCAAAAAGTGACTCACCTCTATTATTGATGTCGGTGTGATGCGCGTTAGCGTCGCATCAGATGATGAGGCCAGTTTTTCGTATTCCAGCCTCCAGTAGGAGCCTTTGGTAGTCTCTAGTCTGGCAACGGTTAAGTCGGGGTCGCTGAGATTAGGAAGAAGAAGTGCATTAAGGTTACGTTTCACTAATATACAAGTTCTGATCTTACCCTTGTCTCTTGTATATAGCGGGACGTATATGGGTGTCCTAATTCCACGAACCACGCCTTCTACAATCCATGGTTCCTGGATTAGGATAATGTCTTCTGCGTTTTTTGAAAGACGCAGAAAGAGTGCGGCCGACGCCTTTTTTGAGTGATGGAGATTAATCTGGAGAAACCGAATCATTGCTACAGTTTTCCAGAGTAGCCTCCACCACGGCATATGGCATAAAGCTGTTAACTTTAGAGTTTATATAACATATTGGATGGTGTGAATAAAAATTCAGTGTGAGTGTTCCCTCAGCATTTTGGAGGGAACACTCCATCTGGTGTGAATAAAAATAATTTTCGTTAAGTTTTACGATAACCCTCCACTCACATGTTTTGACAGTTGAGCGTATCTGAGTGTTTCCTCCATTTGGGTGTGAATAAAGATGAATAGTATTGAGTAAACCCTTGAAGCAGTTGAGTGTGCATTGGAGGACACTTTTATAATTAAAAACGTTAAAAAAAATTTAAAGAAGTTTGAAAAATGAGGAATAATATTTCGGAAGAGGAGTACTTCGATGTATTAGGTGCAAAACCCACAAGGAAAAGGAAATCTGGAATGGAAGATGAGGATTTCATAAATTGTTTACAATTTTATCCGTGCTTGCTGGACAAAAGCCAAACTCCAGCCATGAAAATTAGAAAGCAAGCTGCGTTGGAAGCTATGGAGGAGCAAATTAAAAAAATCCATTGCGTTGATTTGAATATTTCCCAAATTCGGAAAGAAATTGAAAATATGAAGGCCCACGTCAAATCAAAAGGAGATAAGAAAAGGTTATGCAATCTTCCCATCAATTTAAAAGAACAGCTACTGGATTTGATGGACTTTAAACATAATCCAGTTTTAAATAAAATACCAGGTACATATACATTTACATTGACAATTATTATGGTTATATACAATTTTATATACTACAAAACACTTAAATTTATTACAGGTGCGGACCAATGCGGTGTGCTGAGTACCAGCAAAAATCCCGATGAAGATCTGGAGTATCCTGATGAAGAGCATCTAGCATTTCAGGAGGAAGAACTACCGGCGCCATTAAGGACCATTCCACAATTCCGGCAAGTTTCAACGCCTAAAAGAAGTTAAAATACTTCGATCATTGACCTTCAGAATTAAGTACTCCTAGAGCAAAAGGAGTTAAATAAGAAATAAAGAGAAATCTTTGTGTTGCAAAAGGAGAAACTTCTTTTAGAAACAGAACTAATAAAGAAAAAACTAAACAACTAAACAAAGATGTTCATATATTTCTGTTTGAACGTCAGAAAAAAAAAAAGTAATTAAACAAAATAGAAATAAAAAAAACTTTTATAATATAAAGAAACCTGGAATTATTGATGTTATTCCACTTCTTCCCGATACTCCCAGCTTGTAGATAGTGCTGTTCTCTTCTGAAGGTTCAGGAACACGCGCTTCCTGCGACGGTAAGATATCACTTTCTGGAAAGTCTATGCAATACAAAGCAAGCTATTATAATTTTAGGCTATAGCTTGTGTGGCTAGTCTAACTCGGGAAGCCAATAAAGGAAATCTTCGTTTTACTTGTCCAAATATGCGTTCATCAATTACTCTTTCCCGGGTATGTAACTTGTTATATTTTTTTTGGGCATCTGTGTCATAATCCATGATGTTAAACCATAGCCTTCATCAATTATCATTAATAATATTAAAAACAGCTGAATTTCGCCAAATTCTTGAATCATGCACAGATCCTGACCATTGGACATCAACACTTGTGAAACATTCCTTAACATTGCACGTGGCTTGCACATTCAGTGAAAAAAAACCCTTGCGATTCAGATGCTCATCACAAGTAAATGAGGCTTTAAGATCTGAATATGAGTACAATCCAGAGCTCCAATTGCACTGGGAAAAGAATACTTGGCTTGCCATTCTTGTTTAGCTTCTCTCAGTTCTGCGATCGTTGAGGGAAATTCCATCCAAACACTTGCTTTTGCATATATAGCACAACACACTTGCCAAATGGTTTTCGATACAGTGGATCTATGAATCCCAATATGCTCACAACTCCAACTTGGAATCCCGGGTCACCAATGTATCGAAGGAATATCTTCATTTTCTCAATTTTTGGTATGGCACCACCACGCGTTTCTTCAGGAATATCAGAAAGAAAGTGATTGCTTAACCATTCCGTATTACGAAATTCGAATCTATATAAATTATCCCCTGTGTCCCCGAAATGTCGTGAAATTTTTCGCGTTTGTATGTTTAAAAACATTTCTGAAAATGAATATTCCCTGTGTTGTTGATTATCTTAAAAAAACTTTGACAAATAAATTTGACAGCTCTCCGCTCCGGTTTTCAAACTTCAACTTGAGGGGAAGAACCTACTTTGAGGAAATTTTTTATTCACTCCAAATTGAGCGTTCCCTTCAACGAAAGCACTTTACTCGTGAGTGTTAACTCGGAGTGTTCCCTCAGTTTTTATTCACGCCATCCATTGTTTAGTATATTTTGGTAAATCATCAAAGACAGGCTCAACAACGTTTGAATGTTATCGAAATCTATTTCCGAAATCAGATAATCTTTCATCTGAGCAAACTATTCGGATGACCTAATTATAAAACTACTTTTATTAGAGGCTCAGGTGAAGAAGCTAGTGATACAAGTACAAACAGAATTTGGGTTCGAACTTAATTACTAAGCTCTCAACAAACATATGTATGTGGCAGACTGGCCACATTTGCGGTTGTACCGGATTGTTAGGGGAGTTACAACAACAATTTCAATGTAAACCAGTGGCACCTCAGTGGCAATTTGTAGGGTTATGAACCGAAAACTGAGCGATAGGCACCCGTGTTCGAAAAAAAGCTCTCCAATAAGTCGGTACTGCAGATTCTTATATGGCTTCGATGCACTACGTAATTATGTTGCCTATTTTCAGGCAAAATAGATTGATCATCGCTATTAACCCATTTGGTGGCAAATAGCATTAGCGTCAAATTTTTAGTAAGATTCTTCTGTAGTCGCTTTCCTTTTATTCAGATTAAGGAAAAAGTTGCGACTCAAGAAAAAAATGTCAACGTGGTGAGGATGGGGCGTAATGTTGCATTCACGCAACATTGGCGGGATACGATATTCATAAAAATTCACAATACCAAATGTTTCAATTCAGGTTAATAAAAAGACTTTTTTTTTAATAAAACAAATATACCTATGAAAAAAAATTACACAATAAAAAACAAAATTCAATTCTTTCAATTGTTTTGGTCCTTCAAGTCCGAATTACATTTTGAACACTTTTGTTTTTTTTTTGTTAAGAACATTTTAATCTGAAATAGACAAAGTGTGCAGTGCGGTGTTAGTGATTATCCAAATTTACTAGTCCATTTCACTTCGCTAGGGGTTCCATTAAATTGAATAAAATCCTTTCGATTTTAATTAATAACCAGTGGATCGATTCTTAACAATGAGTTCCCTTAAACTGAAATGTGGAAATGAAAAAGGTCGGCTAACTCCCGCAGCAGCCTTCATAGAAACAATAAATTCAGAAACTCCGATAGAAATGCTGGAAATTCGTGTACTCTAGTATCACCTTACAAGAAGTCTACGACCAAATCATTGAGTTGAAGAGAGCCCTCTCCACAACCGTAACTACACTTGATGCAATGAATATACGTCTGACTGCTCTGGAAGAGTCTGCTAAAATTTCGAATGGTATCAAAGAAGAAAATGCAAAACTGAAATTACAGCTAGACCAATGCAAGGAACGCCTCAGCATTACAGAATCTTTGATTCACGCAAATCATTTAGAGCTGCGAAATGTTCCTGTTGTAGAAAACGAATGCGTCATTGATACAGCTGTTAAAATAATTAACGTAGGTCTAGGTGTTCAACTAACCAGTGAGGACATTGACCTATGTTATAGGAAAAAAAATATGCTAAACAGAATTGCTGAAGCTAATGTTTTGGTGTTGAAGACGCTTTGAACAAGTATGAAGGAGAAAATTCTAACAAAGATGTATGCAAATAGAAAGCCCATCAAAGCGAACTTAATTTTTCCTTCTGCTAAAGGGAATATATACAGGATGAGTTTTTTAACTTGAGACATCCAAATTACTCGAAAAATACGCGATATCGCGAAAAATGTTTCAGACAAAAGTCACAAGGTTCTGAAGGGGACATAAGATCGTAACCACGAGTTTGACCTTGAGACCCATTTTCAAGGTCAAACGAAGGTCACTTTATTACCACAGTGCTCTCAATTCGTTGGCTTAAATATCCATGTGCGTCGAAATTTCGTGAAAAGTAATGCACTCTGTTTTAATTGTCTTCGCGTAGGGCATGCTGCAAACAAATTCCGGTCAACCTTTCTTTGCAAAGTGTGCAAATCGCATCATCATTCATTGGTACACCCATTAGAGTCTGAGAAAACACTTGTACATGATCATTCTAGAGAACCGCAATCTATCGCTACCGTGCATAACTTTACCCCAAAGAATCGAAACCACTCCATTATAAACAATCTCTCGCTTGAAGAGCGTCCTCGAAAAGAAACTATCCTTCCAACTATTTTGGCAAAGTTCAAGACAACCAAGGGAATTTCGTGAATTGTAGGGTTTTGTTGGACTCCGGCTCACAGGCGTCATTCATCGTTGAATCATTTGCTCAAAAATTAGGCCTTCGTCGAAAACATGGTCGCATTCCTATTCTCGGTCTGTCAACAACAGACGCAGGCTACACCAAGGGATGCATTTCGTTACAAATCTACTCGCGATATACTTCAGATAGCCTAACTTTCGATGCATTCATCCTTAATATATTGACTTCGAACCTTCCTTCTCAACCGGTTGATATTTGTACTTGGTCACAGTTCTCAACATTAAAGTTGGCAGATCCCAATTTCAGTGTGCCTAGTCCTATTGGCATCTTATTAGGTGCTCAAAGTACATCATTTGGATGGGTTATCACTGGAGAAATATTCGACCAAAATCTATCTCAATCCGTGCCTCTTCTTCGTTGCAGTTCACTTTAGATATTGATGTATTGTTACAAAAACTTTGGGAACTTGAGGAAATTGGCCCGTCGAAAAATCAATACACTGATCCAACAGAACATCACTTTCAAAAAACATTTTCTCGGTCATAGTTCGGTTACCACTTACGACTTCATCACCAGCTTTCGGAAATACCCTTCAATCTGCAGTTTCTCGTTTGCATGCAATGGAACGTAGATTCCGAACGAATCCAGATTTGTATAGGTGATACTCTACATTTATGTAGGAATATCTTTCATTGGGTCACATGAGGCGTATCTCATGCCGTCTTCAAACCCGATAGCTCATCGACCAAATTGAGAGTTGTATTTGATGGATCAGCAAAGGATTCAGTTGGGCAGTCTTTAAATAGCCAATTATTAGTCGGTCCACCCATTCAACGCGATTTAATAGGTGTTTATCTACGTTTCCGTCGTTATCGGTTTGTTTTCACAGCAGATATCGTAAAGATGTTCTGTCAAATTTGGATTGATGACGAGGATATCAATTATCAAAGAATCGTTTTTCGAAAAAACTCTTCTGATGAAATTCAGCATTATCAGCTGCGCACGGTAATGTATGGTACTGCATCTGTTCCTTTTTTATCGGTAAGGGTTTTGAAGCAACTCGCAGAAGACTACCAGGTCCAATATCCAATTTCTTCTCGCATTCTACTTAATGATCTTTATGTTGACGACATTATGACTGGTGCTGATACAGTAGAGGACTTAATTAATTACAGTGTGAACTCGTTGAGCAATTATCAAAAGCTAAATTCCAGCTCCGCAAGTGGACATCGAATTGTTGGGCTTTATTATCTGGCCTCCCAAAGGAAGAATGTGAGTTCTCCTGGATTGATCCAGAACAATCACAAACCATAAAAGTTCTCGGAATGTTCTGGAACCCTACGACCGATCAATTTTCTTTTCAACTCGGGAAATTAGTTCAATCTTCTGTACCAACGAGGAGGAGTTTATTATCTGAGACATCCCGTATTTTCGATCCATTAGGATTTTTGTCTCCATCCGTTGTTTCGTTTAAAATTCTATTTCAGGAGCTTTGGTCGTCAGAGCTAGCATTAAGCTGGGATGATGTGCTGCCTTCCAGCATTGCTAAAAAATGGGTAAAATATAAACAAGAACTGCATCACTTTGAACGGATTCGGATACCCAGGCATATATCATCAATTAACTCTGAGAGATTTGAGATTCATGGGTTTTGTGATGCTTCCTCTGTCGCTTATGCAGCTGTGGTGTACGCTCGCTTCAAAACTAAACAGGGTGAGTTTAAAACAAATATAATTGTGGCTAAAACTAAGGTTGCACCACTGAAATGTCTATTCCGCGACTTGAATTATGTGGTGCCCTATTATTAGCTAGGCTGGTGTCATAAAATTATAACGATATAAATGTAATCTTGCCCTCAGCTACGACTCCATCGACGAACACAGCCCAAATCGGAAACGGAAAAGTGAGTGAACATGCTCCTTAAGAGCTGTCAAAAAATATTCCACGAAGATTTTTTCTTTTACGTGTCGTGTGTCGTCGGAGTCGGGTTGAGGTCAGGAATATTACTAAAAAATAGTAATTACGTAAAAATTAAAACGAATTATCATTTTTAAACTAAATATTTATAGAGAATAAACTGATCATATACAAAAAGGCAGTTTTATTCACAAAAAGCAAGTACGCGCTTGCACAGCTGGTAAGCTTCGTAAAGTCATCAATACCAGATAGTATATCACGAATTGTAGCGTGGTGCGACTCAGAGATTATTATCCACTGGTTGTCTTCGCCCCTCGTCGTTGGAACACATTTGTAGCCAATAGGACAGTCGCTATACTCGATGCTATTCCTAGAAAGTCTTGGCAACATATTGCCTCGGAATCGAATCCAGCTGACTGCGGCTCTCGTGGAGTACTTCCATCACAACTTGTACAGCATCCTTGATGGCTTTCACCAACTGAAGAAAATTGGCCTGACTCTGTTTTCGGTTTTCAACAGAATATTTGCGAATCTGTTGCAATTGAGGAAAAGCAGCCGTCGAAACATTTGTTATTCGCAGCGACAACAAAACTTAATGCCATACAGAAACTTATTAATAATATTTCTTCCTCGTATAGACTTAAAAAAATTGTTGCTTTTGCCCTTCAATTTATTTTAAATTGCCGTTCTACAAGACTTAACAAATGTACTTCGAGAATAAGTACGGATGAACTTCGGCGCGGAAGCATAACCATAATAAGACAAGTTCAAAGCGATGCATTTAAGGACGACATTCATCAATTGAGCAATAGCAGACCCTTGCCCAATAACTCGAAACTTCTTAAGTACTCACCATTCATTGAACAGAATGGAGTCCTTCGTGTTGGAGGCAGAATCAAGCATTCTTTTGTACCCTACAATATCAAGCACCCAATTGTTCTTCCTAAAAATAACCATGCTTCTTTTCTCATAGTCACAGATATTCATGTCTACCATCTCTATACTGGTGTATCAGAAACCTTCATCATTCTTCGGCAGCAGTACTGGATATTGGGAAGCAGGAGTCTGATTCGAAAGGTTATCCATAGTTGTAAAATGTGCTTCATGCTGAAAAAACATACGAGGGGCGTTCAACATATTCTCGATATCGGGGTGAAGCCGTGGTTGTATATATAAATTGACTTATTTATCAAGTAATACTATTATTTTAGTGCATTCATGTAAAATTTCATATAAAGTGATTATTAATTCGAGTTTTATCTCTAGTTAAACAGAATCATAATGGCAACTGAGACGATGATGGTGAAAATTGAGCATCGCGCTGTAATTAAATTTCTCACTAAGCAAGGAAAAAGTCAAAAAACTATTCATGAAGAGATGGTGGCTGTTTACCAGGGTTCCGCACCTCCATTATCAACTGTGCAAAAGTGGTCAAGTGAGTTCAAGGGAGGCAGAGAGAGCATTGAAGACGACCCCCGCTCCGGCGCCCCGGCTACTGCTTGTACGGGAGAAAGCATCAAAGAAGTCGAAAAACTTGTTCTTGAGGATGCCCGAATAAAGGTGAAAATGATGGCAGAGATCACCAAGCTTTCAATTGGTACCATTCACACCATTCTTCATGACCATCTTAACCTTTCAAAGCTCAGTGCAAGGTGGGTGCCACGAATGCTCACAGCGCCTCAGAAAAAAGTGAGAATCGCATGCTGTAGAGAGCTTTTGGAGATGTGTAGTGAGAACGCGGACGGTGTTATGGATCGAATTGTTACTGGGGACGAAACATGGGTCCACCACTATGACCCTGAAAGCAAACAAGAGTCCATGCAGTGGCATAAAAAAGGAACAGACCCCCCGAAGAAGCTCAAAGTCACTCCGTCTGCCGGGAAGCTCATGGCCACAGTTTTTTGGGACTCAAAGGGAATCTTGCTCATTGAGTACAAAAAAAAAGGTGAAACCATCAACGCCACATAATTTGCGGGAGGAAATTAAAAAGAAAAGACGGGGTAAACTCGCAGCGGGTGTGTTGCTTCTTCATGACAACGCTCCTGTTCACACGGCGCGAGTTTCCAAGGCTGCTGCGCGAGATCGAAGAAATCCAACACCCACCTTATAGTCCAGACCTTGCCCCTAGTGATTATTTCCTGTTTCCGGATTTGAAAAAATGTCTTCGTGGAAAAAGATTTTCGGATGATGAAGAACTCAAGTCGGCAATAAATGGAGGAGGAGGAAATTTATTTTTTCGAGGGTTTAAAAAAGCTTATCTCAAGATGTAACAAATGCATTGATGTTAGGGGAGATTATATTGAAAAATAAAAACAATTTAAATTGAATTCGCATTTTCCTTCATATCGATACCGAGAATATATTGAACGCCCCTCGTAAAACCACGCAATGGGCAACTTACCATCCCAAAAGTCTTCAACCAAGTCGACCGTTCACCCATACATAATGCGACTATGCTGGACCGATAACTATATGGCTCTCTCGAGGTCGAAACCCTAAGTTTTCAAAAGCTTACATTGCTTTATTTGTATGCATGAGTACGAAGGCTATACACCTCGAAGCGGTAAGTGATCTTACCACAGACGCGTTTCTTTCGGCGTTGCGAAGATTTGTGTCCCGTCGTGGAAGGTGCACCAATATATGTATACACCGACAACTGAAGTAATTTTCTAGGTGCGCGTCGTTGTTTGGACGAGCTGCAAAAGGCGGCTATGTCCCAAACTCACAATGAGGATATAGCAGCAGCTCTCGCAAAGGATGGAATCAGTTGGCAGTTTATTCCCCCATCTGCTCCTCATTTTGGTGGGTTATGGGAGGCTGGGGTACGCTTCGTTAAGCTTCATTTACGTCGTGTCATTGGGAAATCTGTGTTAACATTTGAAGAGTTATATACCGTCTTAACTCAAATCGAACCAATATTGAATTCTCGTCCTTTATGTTCTATGTAAGATGAAGTTTTAAACCCACATACACTGTCTCATTTTCTTGTAGTCGAGCCGTTAACCACAGTTCCAGAACCAAGCCTTCTTGAAACACCGGAAAATCGGTTGACACATTGGAACTGCGTCCAAAACATGGTCCAAGGATTCTGGAAAAGGTGACATACCGAATATATCACTACACTTCAAGAGCGTCCTAAATGGCTGCAGACCAAACTGGATGTTAAGGACGGAGATCTAGTTGTCATCAAGGAGCCTAATCTTCCACCTACTAAATGGCTTCTCGGAAGAATCGAAGCCGTGTTTCCAGGCACAGACAGTCGTGTTCGAGTGACTAAAATCAGAACATCAAAGGGAACATTCATTCGCCCGATAGTCAAAATCGCAGTTCTACCAATATCCTGAAACCTATTCCGGGATGTTTAAGATTCAAATTTAAATCCAGAAAAATTCTTGTTAGTTACTGTATCGACCCTCTCAAGATGTTGCACATCATAATCACACCAGAATCGTACCATCTTTGTGCAGTTGCAGTACAACAACAGTCCACTAGCATTAACCATGGTATGATTTTCTACACACACACACTATTATTTTGAGGCAGAAACTTGTTTGACCACTGGTCAGCATACTTGCTGCGTCGTGTGGGTACAAATTTCGTTTATGTGTGTGGTCACTCACTGGTTCCTGATGTCCCATCTAAGATTGCCTCGTTCACTTTGGATTTGGTCGCAACGCATGCAGTACTTAAGTATAAAATTTTGTATATTGTCAAATACACATACTATAATTATATTGAAGTCTGGAAATCTATTTTGTTTTACTCTATAAAATTTTGTTCGGTATTCAACACAAATATTTCGGCAATCACACAAAAAACTATTCATGAACATGAGTAACACACTCTGTGTAAACTCACACGTACGGCGTTTTAGATGAGAGTTTTGCCGGATTATGAAGTGCTCCATCCGGTCTTTGCGAGTTTCATCCAAAACAGGGTTGCGTGCAGGACGCCAAACACGTGAATTTGAACTAGGAGCAACCGTTAAAGGCTCCATTGTTATGTTATGAGGTTCGCAGCTCGTCCAGCATTGTGTAACATAGGATCTAAATTCGAGCTGTGGTATTTTTTCTTTGTTCGCGATTCTGTAAATTTTCCAGGGATTTACCATCGCACTGTCTATCATATTAATAAAAACTGGCCACCACCATTTTTTGCCCTTATTTTTATTCTGTAGTTAACAATGCCGTTATCGTGTAGGTCTACTCCTCCCATACCACCTTGATCAAAAAGTTCCCGGGGGACACCACAGTATGGCTCTCCCATTATTCTGATTTGAGTTTTTTTTTGTTAAGTTGGTAAATCTGTTGTTGACATTCCCTCTAAATAGTTTGACATTTGCAAAAGTTACGTAGTCAAGAGCACATCTATCTCTGTGTGTGTTGGCGATTTTTTAAAATTTTTTACAATTTTAGAAATGGATTTAAATTTGCAATAACGAACTTGTATTAAATTTTGCGTAAAAAAACGGATTTAATGGTGCGCGAACGTTGGAAATGTTGGAAAAGTGTTTCGACAACGATTCTCTAAAGAAAACGGTCGTTTACCAGTTCACGAGCGGTTCAAAAGTGGTCGTGAGTCAATCGAAGATGACGAACGCAGTGGCAGACCATCGACATCGAAAACAGACGAATTGATGAAGTAAAAGAAACGTTGGTCAATAACCGCAAATTAACCATCGGAGGACTTGAACATTGCCTATGGATCCGTCCAAGACATTTTGGTTAATGATTTGGGTTTCCGTCGTGTAGCAGCAAAGTTGGTGCCAAAAGACCTCAATTTCATGCAAAAAAGAGACGGTGTTGACGTCGCAAAAGAGATGATTTGCGAGGCTGAATCCGATCCCACATTCATCAAAAGGATCAGTACTGGAGACGACACGTGGATTTACGAGTACGACACGCAATCCAGGCATCAGGCAAGTGAATGGCGTTCACCAAATGAGCCGAGACCAGAAACCACGACCAGAATTGTGGGCAGAAAACTCGTGGATTTTACACCATGATAACGCACCGTCGCACATTGCCATCATAATTCGTAATTTTTTGACGAAAAATGCAACAGATACCATCCAACAGCCATCGAATTCACCTGATTTGGCTCCCTGTGACTTGTTTCTGTTCAATCGAGTTAAAAAACCACTACGCGGGAGTATCCAAGCTAATGGAGATATATCCCCGTAAATAATCGCTTTTTGCGATCCGTTATAACTGCCTCAAAATAGAAAAGAGAACTGGTGACGACTTCTAAACATATGCGGGCAAGGTTAATAAAAAGTGCGAAGACTTCAAACTAACTTCAATTACACCTGATCTATTTAAATGCCTTATGTTTGTTTGTGGTCTTACAAGTTCGAGTGATTAAGACATAAGAACGCGGTTGCTGGCGAGGCTTGAGGCTGATGAATGTGATCCAAAACTGACCCTTACAGATTTGGCTAGCGAATGCAAGCGCATAATTATGCTTAAACATGATGTTGCCCTTGTAGAAGGTCGTTCAGAGGACGATAGAGTAAGAGTTCCAAAGCTCCAAAGAGCCCGTGCTGGTTTTGTGGCGGTATACATTACACACCAAACGCCCAGCTTCCCGACAATATAAAACCCGCTGAAGCCATGCTGGGGCGTAAGATTAAAATATCACCTGGCTTGCTTAGACCACCAGCGTTTGAAGCTCTTCACAAACCAGTTCAACCGTAAACATGGAGCAAGGCATAAGAAGTTACAACCGGATGATCCAATCTATGCAAGGAATTTCAATAACGCCCAACATTCCTTGGTACCAGGGATTATACTTACAAAAATTGGTTCTGTGATGTATGACGTCCAAGTAGGCAATAAGATCTGGAGGCGGCATTTAAACCAATTATGACCTAGGCATCAGGTACAAGGGAAAAATGATTTAAACTTCCCCTTCCATTTCCAAGGAAGTCGTACCAAGTCTGCTGACAAGGAGGAAAGAATCAGAAATGAAAGCTTATCATATACTCCAAATGTATTCGATCAACGTTCAAGGGAGTCGTCAAGTTCATGCGAAAATCCTGAAGGTCAAGAACAGCAGGCTAATTCACCTCAACCTAATGATACAGAGCAGGCAGACCAAGGCAGTCGGAGTGAGATTCCGCGACATCCAATACACAACAGTAAGTCTTCCAATTCTCAATACGGTGTCTGTATTGCAATCGTTCGTGATTCAGCTATCGCTTTCTTCGCTCCTTTTTGCGATTGTAGCGTAATTCAAGACACACTTTATTGGTCTCGCAAGTTCTTGAAAAGCTTACGTTTTATTCCTTACCACCACTTTCATCTTTCGGTTCAAACACAACGTCTGAGTTTTTATGGTGACGACCTTTTGAAATACCAATCAGGGTTGCACTACACGTACATTTTTTATCGACGTTGTTCCACATACCTTGCATCCTCAGTTTCTTCTCTCGGTTTATAGAATTTGAGAGCTACTTCGCAAATTTAGCGCTTTTCCTTGTTTATGTTTTGCTAGTGTGTTCTATCGATAGGCGGGTGGTTGTCGTTGGTTAGTTGGCTGTTAGTAAAAGTCGGTGTTGTTAGTGGTGTTATATCTTTTACTCGTCATTTCGCGTCATTGTAGCAGAAATGGTAATCTTTCTGTATGTTCTTATATAATCAAGTGCCGCTCTTGCTTAACAAATAGCGTATTTTGTAAAGCTAGACAGTGTGATTTGCATGAGCTTAGCATATCTTCTCTCGCTCGTTCCAAAATCGTTTTCTCCATGGCAGTCTTATCCGACGTGTCTATTTAAACCCACGTCGATGAAACGCATTTCCTATCAGCAAATTCTATTTTAAAATTCAAGCTAAAATATTTATGTTTCCGATATCTCACTGCATACTTGGAGTAATTTTTTTGTGTTGGAGAGATGCATTCTTAGTTCAAAGCGTTCACCTATTGCTGTGACGACCTTCGACCTTGCTGATCTCTAGAAGCCGTCCAACCCTATCAAGCATATTTTTGTTCGCCTGAGAAAATTCCTCCGCTGTGCGGAGTAGGTAGTGTATTCATATGGCACCACTTTTGTACAATTCTTCTTCCATCAGTGATGCATTGGTATGCGTAAAGATATAAATGAATATCCGAGCTTTTGCCTCACCAGTAGTCCCCGATCATGGGGAGCCGATCACGCATACAGACTTGGGACAGTTTCAATAGTTTTCAGGCTCATCTTTCCCTATTTCGCAACTTTTTACGACAAAAATGGTAACGAATTGCGGTAATAGATACTTTATACCATAAGCATTCGATTTACGAGTATACCTATTCTACCTTTCAAATCATTTAGAGTACCATAAAACTGAATATTCAAACGAAGGCGTTGAAAGGGACTTCGCTTTTGAACACAAGGTTTTTATTTGTTTTTGCCTTTTCTTCTTTAATCTAAATACAAAAACAGTTCAATCAGTTATCAAAGAGGGTGGAAAAGGAAGTCATTTCTCCTATGTCTATGGCCCTAATAGGATTTGTTGAGGAGTTACGAATTTTTGCCTACTAATCGTAAATGCTGTAAACATATCACAGGATTACAAGGGGATTTTTTCATTCTCGTCTTGGCTAGGGGAGTCAACGAATGCCAGTAAACAGAAGCAAAAGAAAAAAAAAATGGTTAAACACACAACAATTAAGGACACATTCGAAATAATTGAATTCTCTGTACTATCCCACAAATCCATGACTCTATGTTCACACAACTACGAGTAAAAGAGTAAGTACGTATGTAAGTCGGTATATGGATGTTTGCTAGTAGAATTGTTGATGTTAAGCGTTAGAACGTAAAAATAAGCGCTATGCGGTCTACCAAACCAAAGGAAACACACACTCACGGAAATACGGAATGTACTCGTATCTTAAGCAAATGGAGTGTGCAAATTGTTGGAAGAGTGAGAGAAGGTTGCTCGGTCAATCAGATTAAGTTGTAAAGTGGATTTAGTAAATTATAGAAAGAAGCAGGTTGTTGTTGTAGAATTTTGCGGTTAAACGTCATTTTAGAAATTACCAAATGTTATATGTTTGTTGCTTTTCGAATTCATTTGAAAGCAATATTCGTTGTTAAGGGGTGAGAGCATGGTGCACACACAGTCTAGTTTACGAATATTTTCCTACCAACGCAAATTTTTAGTTACTTACTTACAAGGAGACAGAAACCTAAAACTCAAACCATGTGGTAGCAGGGAACACAATATGAGTGGAGACGTTCTGCTAGACTTTATGCAACATAAATGTACTCTCCTCTGAGATCCTTAAGAACAGTGCTGAATACATATGTGTATTCTTTGTAGAAACGTAGGGAATTTGATCTGAATCTAATTTAATCAGTAAAGATAATTGGGAACAGGACAGAAATCTTTCTACCCCGAAGTGAAGACACCATGGTACGTTAGATACAGTTATCTCCATCGCGACTTAAAAGTTGAAACCGTTGCAAATGAGCTAATCTAAAGTGGTTGGCTTGTTAGCGTAGACTAAGGACTTGGACATAGCCAAAGAGATAATAATCGAGTAGTGCCAAATCGCATGATCGCGGCGGCCAATTGATGAACGCTCGCCGGGAGATGACATAGTTGAAAAATTTATCTTTTACAACTTCGAGCGTTGCGTCGCTTATATGGCATGCAGTGCCGTCTTGTTGGAACCACCGCTCGGATAAATCGCTGTTGTCGAGCTTTGACCGCAGAAACGCAGAAAGTCGGTTACCATCGCTCTATACCTGAGACCATTGACGGTAGCGGAGTCTAATCCTTTCGAAAGAAATAAGGTCAAATGATGCCGCCATGCTATAAACCACACCAAACAGTCAATATTTGTTGATTAATTGATGCATGGTGTAGAGACCCGTTTTCAGCCGAGTGAGATATGTTTGGAAATCACATTTTCGACGACCCCGGGGTCGTCTGTTTTGGCGAAAAATGAACATTTTTTTATTGCGCTGAGAGGGTGGCTGTCTCATTAAGCAAGTCATCAAATTACGTACATGCATAATTTGTTGACGAAAGACCATTACTTTGGTGTAGAGAGCCGTTTTTCAGGCGAGAGAGACATGTTTGAAAATCACATTTTCGACGACCCCGGGGTCGTCTGTTTTGGCGAAAAATGAACATTTTTTTATTGCGCTAAAACGCTGGCTGTCTCATTAAGCAAGTCATACAGATTACGTACATGCATAATTTGTTGACGAAAGACCATTACTTTGGTGTAGAGAGCCGTTTTTCGGGCGAGAGAGACAAGTTTGAAAATCACATTTTCGACGACCCCGGGGTCGTCTGTTTTGGCGAAAAATGAACATTTTTTTATTGCGCTGAGAGGGTGGCTGTCTCATTAAGCAAGTCATCAAATTACGTACATGCATAATTTGTTGACGAAAGACCATTACTTTGGTGTAGAGAGCCGTTTTTCAGGCGAGAGAGACATGTTTGAAAATCACATTTTCGACGACCCCGGGGTCGTCTGTTTTGGCGAAAAATGAAAATTTTTTTATTGCGCTAAAACGCTGGCTGTCTCATTAAGCAAGTCATACAGATTACGTACATGCATAATTTGTTGACGAAAGACCATTACTTTGGTGTAGAGAGCCGTTTTTCAGGCGAGAGAGGCATGGTTGAAAATCACATTTTCGACGACCCCGGGGTCGTCTGTTTTGGCGAAAAATGAACATTTTTTTATTGCGCTGAAAGGGTGGCTGTCTCATTAAGCAAGTCATCAAATTACGTACATGCATAATTTGTTGACGAAAGACCATTACTTTGGTGTAGAGAGCCGTTTTTCAGGCGAGAGAGGCATGGTTGAAAATCACATTTTCGACGACCCCAGGGTTGTCTTTTTTGGCGAAAAATGAAAGTTTTTTTATTGCGCTAAAAGGGTGGCGGTCTCATTAAGCAAGTCATACAGATTGCGTACATGCATAATTTGTTGACGAAAGACCATTACTTTGGTGTAGAGAGCCGTTTTTCGGGCGAGAGAGACAAGTTTGAAAATCACATTTTCGTCGACCCCAGGGTCGTCTTTTTTGGCGAAAAATGAAAGTTTTTTTATTGCGCTAAAAGGGTGGCGGTCTCATTAAGCAAGTCATACAGATTGCGTACATGCATAATTTGTTGACGAAAGACCATTACTTTGGTGTAGAGAGCCGTTTTTCGGGCGAGAGAGACAAGTTTGAAAATCACATTTTCGTCGACCCCAGGGTTGTCTTTTTTGGCGAAAAATGAAAGTTTTTTTATTGCGCTAAAAGGGTGGCGGTCTCATTAAGCAAGTCATACAGATTGCGTACATGCATAATTTGTTGACGAAAGACCATTACTTTGGTGTAGAGAGCCGTTTTTCAGGCGAGAGAGGCATGGTTGAAAATCACATTTTCGACGACCCCGGGGTCGTCTGTTTTGGCGAAAAATGAAAATATTTTTATTGCGCTGAAAGGGTGGCTGTCTCATTAAGCAAGTCATCAAATTACGTACATGCATAATTTGTTGACGAAAGACCATTACTTTGGTGTAGAGAGCCGTTTTTCAGGAGAGAGAGACATGTTTGAAAATCACATTTTCGACGACCCCGGGGTCGTCTGTTTTGGCGAAAAATGAACATTTTTTTATTGCGCTAAAACGCTGGCTGTCTCATTAAGCAAGTCATACAGATTGCGTACATGCATAATTTGTTGACGAAAGACCATTACTTTGGTGTAGAGAGCCGTTTTTCGGGCGAGAGAGACAAGTTTGAAAATCACATTTTCGTCGACCCCAGGGTCGTCTTTTTTGGCGAAAAATGAAAGTTTTTTTATTGCGCTAAAAGGGTGGCGGTCTCATTAAGCAAGTCATACAGATTGCGTACATGCATAATTTGTTGACGAAAGACCATTACTTTGGTGTAGAGAGCCGTTTTTCGGGCGAGAGAGACAAGTTTGAAAATCACATTTTCGTCGACCCCAGGGTCGTCTTTTTTGGCGAAAAATGAAAGTTTTTTTATTGCGCTAAAAGGGTGGCGGTCTCATTAAGCAAGTCATACAGATTGCGTACATGCATAATTTGTTGACGAAAGACCATTACTTTGGTGTAGAGAGCCGTTTTTCGGGCGAGAGAGACAAGTTTGAAAATCACATTTTCGTCGACCCCAGGGTCGTCTTTTTTGGCGAAAAATGAAAGTTTTTTTATTGCGCTAAAAGGGTGGCGGTCTCATTAAGCAAGTCATACAGATTGCGTACATGCATAATTTGTTGACGAAAGACCATTACTTTGGTGTAGAGAGCCGTTTTTCGGGCGAGAGAGACAAGTTTGAAAATCACATTTTCGTCGACCCCAGGGTTGTCTTTTTTGGCGAAAAATGAAAGTTTTTTTATTGCGCTAAAAGGGTGGCGGTCTCATTAAGCAAGTCATACAGATTGCGTACATGCATAATTTGTTGACGAAAGACCATTACTTTGGTGTAGAGAGCCGTTTTTCAGGCGAAACTGATATGTTTGAAAATCACATTTTAGACAACCTCGGGGTCGTCTTTTTTGGAGAAAAATGAAATTTTTTTTATTTCGCTAAAAGGCTGGCTGTGTCATTAAGCAAGTCATACAGATTACGTACTTGCATAATTTGTTGACGAAAGACCATTACTTTGGTGTAGAGAGCCGTTTTTCAGGCGAGAGAGGCATGGTTGAAAATCACATTTTCGACGACCCCGGGGTCGTCTGTTTTGGCGAAAAATGAAAATATTTTTATTGCGCTGAAAGGGTGGCTGTCTCATTAAGCAAGTCATCAAATTACGTACATGCATAATTTGTTGACGAAAGACCATTACTTTGGTGTAGAGAGCCGTTTTTCAGGCGAGAGAGACATGTTTGAAAATCACATTTTCGACGACCCCGGGGTCGTCTGTTTTGGCGAAAAATGAACATTTTTTTATTGCGCTGAAAGGGTGGCTGTCTCATTAAGCAAGTCATCAAATTACGTACATGCATAATTTGTTGACGAAAGACCATTACTTTGGTGTAGAGAGCCGTTTTTCAGGCGAGAGAGGCATGGTTGAAAATCACATTTTCGACGACCCCGGGGTCGTCTGTTTTGGCGAAAAATGAACATTTTTTTATTGCGCTGAAAGGGTGGCTGTCTCATTAAGCAAGTCATCAAATTACGTACATGCATAATTTGTTGACGAAAGACCATTACTTTGGTGTAGAGAGCCGTTTTTCAGGCGAGAGAGACATGTTTGAAAATCACATTTTCGACGACCCCAGGGTTGTCTTTTTTGGCGAAAAATGAAAGTTTTTTTATTGCGCTAAAAGGGTGGCGGTCTCATTAAGCAAGTCATACAGATTGCGTACATGCATAATTTGTTGACGAAAGACCATTACTTTGGTGTAGAGAGCCGTTTTTCGGGCGAGAGAGACAAGTTTGAAAATCACATTTTCGACGACCCCGGGGTCGTCTGTTTTGGCGAAAAATGAACATTTTTTTATTGCGCTGAAAGGGTGGCTGTCTCATTAAGCAAGTCATCAAATTACGTACATGCATAATTTGTTGACGAAAGACCATTACTTTGGTGTAGAGAGCCGTTTTTCAGGAGAGAGAGACATGTTTGAAAATCACATTTTCGACGACCCCGGGGTCGTCTGTTTTGGCGAAAAATTAACATTTTTTTATTGCGCTAAAACGCTGGCTGTCTCATTAAGCAAGTCATACAGATTACGTACATGCATAATTTGTTGACGAAAGACCATTACTTTGGTGTAGAGAGCCGTTTTTCAGGCGAGAGAGGCATGGTTGAAAATCACATTTTCGACGACCCCGGGGTCGTCTGTTTTGGCGAAAAATGAACATTTTTTTATTGCGCTGAAAGGGTGGCTGTCTCATTAAGCAAGTCATCAAATTACGTACATGCATAATTTGTTGACGAAAGACCATTACTTTGGTGTAGAGAGCCGTTTTTCAGGCGAGAGAGACATGTTTGAAAATCACATTTTCGACGACCCCAGGGTTGTCTTTTTTGGCGAAAAATGAAAGTTTTTTTATTGCGCTAAAAGGGTGGCGGTCTCATTAAGCAAGTCATACAGATTGCGTACATGCATAATTTGTTGACGAAAGACCATTACTTTGGTGTAGAGAGCCATTTTTCGGGCGAGAGAGACAAGTTTGAAAATCACATTTTCGTCGACCCCAGGGTCGTCTTTTTTGGCGAAAAATGAAAGTTTTTTTATTGCGCTAAAAGGGTGGCGGTCTCATTAAGCAAGTCATACAGATTGCGTACATGCATAATTTGTTGACGAAAGACCATTACTTTGGTGTAGAAAGCCGTTTTTCGGGCGAAACTGATATGTTTGAAAATCACATTTTAGACAACCCCGGGGTCGTCTTTTTTGGAGAAAAATGAAATTTTTTTTATTGCGCTAAAAGGCTGTGTTGAGGAACGATGTACACATAACACAAAAAATCTGACCAGAAGAAAAAGGGAATTCACCACTCTTAGCCAAACATCCTAAATATCACCCTACATTTACGAGTAAAAGAAAATTATTCTGACAATATAAAAATAACTGTAATTCTAAACTCTTTCTAATTCAGCAATGTATTGCATATACACGGTTCTCTCTTTTGTCTCTTTTTAAAATTCATGTTATCTGATAATGTTACACTTGTTCGAATTATTGGTCGATTTCGGCAGTCTGGTCTTGAGCATCAACCGCATCGCATCTTAAAACATTCATTTGACAAAACACATATACATACATAAAAAATAAAGAAATTGTTGCATTATAATTGAATTTTTGTTGAGAGTTTTATTCGATCTTTTTTTTATTTGTTAAATTCCTTGCGATCTTAAAACACTTAAAATACACACAATCCACAAACGCATTTCACATCATTCACATTTTACACAATACACAAGAAAAACACAGCAAATAAAGGAAACGGGTTGTATACACATATATTCATAACACACATTTACATTTCTAACAAACACATTTACACCAAACATTTATTTTAAACAAATTCAAATATACATACATAACATACATAACAACATATTCTTTCGTATTCATATTTAACAACATATTTTTTTTTGGCAAACATATTTAACAACATACTTGCATGTATTCAAATTCATAATTTGGTCCTTCTTGTAGCCGGATACGCCAACAAAAGTGAAAATTATTAGTACTAACTTTATAGGCAATCTAATTAGAAATTATAAGTAATAGATGTGCATTCTTATCTCATGTCGTTATCAAATTTCTCATACTAAACTTTCGTCGCCGCTATACAGATAGGAATTCTGCATCTACGGTATAAAAAAAAATAATAAAAATTAACGGACTTAAAGTTACGGTACAATCACACCTTATACATCCGACACAAGTGCCGTTCATCACATCTCATACGATTATTGAATTCACTCTAACGGTACAAGCTTGCGGAATTATCATACGAACTCACGCGTTATAACATATATGTGCATGTGTTAACTTTTAAACTGTATTTAGTATACCAACCCTGATTTACGTTTTAATTTTAATATCCAAACAATAATTTTCGTACTCTCTCTATCGTAAATTCAGCCCTTTTGGTTTCGATATAACATAAAACAAAAAAATATGAAAAAGGTCGTCGTGAAGCGTGGGCGTGCTAAGGGTTGCATCACTCAAGCCGAAACGTTCGCGAAATCTATTGAACTTAACGCAACAATCGCAAGCCTTGAATTCCGAGTCAAGGCACTAGATGAAGCATGGCAGGAATTCGTATCTTTGCAAAACGAATTGCTGGATTTTATAGATGAACCAGGGTATGTTGACCGCGAACCTGAATTCGCGGAATATCAAAATAAATATTACGAAGCTCGTTCGATAATTTCCGATGCAATTCTTATTAGGAAAACGGGTTCCGAAACTAAACTTCCATCACCACCTCCAGCAAATTCGCTTCCAGAAATTCCTGAATCGGTTAACGTATCCAAGTCAGTCAAGTTGCCATATTTATCGATACCACACTTCACTGGCGATTATAGAGACTGGCCAGCGTTTCGCGACTTGTTCACAGGCACCATCGATTCCAATCCAAACCTTACCTGCACAGACAAACTTCGTTTTTTGCAATCGTTTCTTCGTGGAAGCGCCAAGAATCTCGTTAAGCATATCGCATGTACAGAAAACAATTATGTCGAAGTTTGGGATAGGTTGGAGAAACGCTACGATCATAAACATCTAATCGCCCAGTCTTTCATTCAGTCGTTTCTAACCCTACCCTCCTGTACTGCTGTGAATCTTCAATCACTTCGAAAGATCGCGGATGGAGCTGATGAAGCTATACGAGGGCTTAACGCGTTAGATATAAACACTCGAGATCCATGGCTCATCTATCTTCTTCTCCAAAAACTTGATCATGAAACTAAACGCGCTTGGTCGGAAGAAGTAGGAACACGCGATGATTGTTCAATTGATGAATTTTTAGACTTCCTTCAATCTCGTTGCCGTTGTCTGGAATCATGCATGTCTCTTTCTCGCTCCAGTCAAACTCGCACAGTTCGCACACTCCTGGCAGAATCCTCGTTGACGTCAGGCTGTCCAAAGTGCAAGGCAGATCACACACTTTCCCGATGCCAAGACTTTATTACCTTAAATATCGCCGCTCGCCGAGAGTTCGTAAAATCCAAATCGCTTTGTTTCAATTGTCTTCGGCAAGGACATGCATCTAATAAGTGTCGGTCAACATTTCGCTGTCGCCAATGCAATTCGCGGCATCACTCGTTAGTGCATCCTTCGCAAACTCCAACTTTAAATCCGAACTCCGAATCTTTTCAAAAAAATCCTGAATTGGAACTACCGGTTATCGCTACCCACACTTTGCAATCTCGTCGTCGATATACAACCATATTACCCACAGCCGTCGCTCGGATTCAGGACAAGCAGGGAATGTATCAAAACGTGCGTGTTCTTCTCGACTCAGGATCTCAAGTATCATTCGTTACAGAGCAAACCATTCAACGTTTGGGATTGCCGCGTAAACGCTCTCGGGTTCCAATCATAGGAATCGGGTCTTCTTCAGCAGGAGTGACTAACGGATTGGTTAGTCTCAACCTATCTTCGCGTTATAGCACGAAATCAGTGCAAATTAGTTGCTTCGTCTTACCAAATATTACTTCTTCCCTTCCGCCACTGTCCATCGATACCATTCCTCAAAAGTTGCTCTCTCTTGAACTAGCTGATCCTCATTACAATCGGTCGGGCCCAATCGATGTTTTGATCGGTGCCGACACAGTCTTCAATATCATCCAAGGACCATCTAGATTTGAAGAAAAGGGAAAATTGACCTCCATTCCAACCATTTTTGGCTGGGTAATAACAGGACGCCATCCTGAGCATGTATCCGTTAGAACCTATTGCACGCAATTAAATTTTGACGAGGAATTTGACCTCGAACGTTTCTGGTAACTTGAAGAAGTTTCCAACCAACCACCGTTATCTCTGGAGGAGCAACTCGCCGAAGAACATTTTATAACCCATCATATTCGTCGCCAAGATGGAAGGTATGAAGTTCAGCTTCCATTTAAGCCCTCATTGCAATTAACCTTCGGAGACTCTTTTGGAACTGCACTCTCGCGATTTCATTCCATTGAACGCAAGTTTAATTCGAATCCCGAGCTAAAATGTCAGTACTCTTCATTTATAAAGGAGTACATCGCACTTGGGCACATGGAAGAAATTCCGTCCAATGAAATATTCAAACCCACAGATAAATTGACCTACTATATGCCTCATCATGCAATTTTTAAAAGTGACAGTAGCACATCAAAAATAAGAATAGTTTTTGATGCTTCTGCCAAAACAAACAAATCTATGTCGTTAAACGAAACTCTGCTGATCGGTCCAGCGATTCAGAAAGATATTTTTTCAATTTGTTTGCGGTCTCGTCGACATCTTTATCTCATGACAGGAGACATTGAAAAGATGTATCGGCAAATTTGGGTTTCACACACCCACACTGATTATCAACGAATTGTTTGGCGTGAAGCCCAAGAACAGCCACTCAAACATTACCGGTTGCTTACCGTCACATACGGAACATCAGCTGCTCCATTTTTACCAATAAGAGTTCTACAGCAACTGGCCGTAGATTCTGCTCATACTCATCCCCGTGCATCCGCAGTTCTTCTTAATGATTTCTATGTAGATGATGTAATTACTGGCTCGGACACAATTGATGATCTTATCACTCTTCGAACAGAGCTAGTCGACTTGCTTAAATCTGGTGTATTCAATCTTCGAAAATGGACCACAAATTGTTGGCCTCTGCTTATTTCTTTGCCCGACGAACAACGCGAGCTCTCCCCTGTTGAGTTTGAGGAGTCCAGTTCCGTCAAAATCCTGGGTCTGCAGTGGTGTCCATCAAGAGATTGTTTTACTTATAAGGTCAAATTAAATCCTTCTACTGCCTACACGAAACGCCGAATACTATCTGATGCATCGCGTATCTTCGACCCATTAGGATTCCTCGCACCTACGATAATTTCAATAAAAATTTTAATGCAGGAGCTTTGGCGAAAACAGTTAAAATGGGATGAGGAAGTTCCAGAAGGCCTCTCGTATCTATGGACCGCCATCAGACATGAGCTAATTCTAGAATAATGATGTTCTATTCCTAGAATAATGATTACAAATAAACAACATTGGGAATTGCACGGCTTCTGTGATGCATCCCTGGATGCATATGCAGCAGTCGTCTTTTGTCGAAACATCAACATGGACGGGTCGATTTCAGTGTGTCTCATTGCGGCGAAATCGAAGGTAGCGCCCTTAAAGGTTTTGCCACTTCCGAGGCTAGAATTATGTGGAGCTTTACTACTAACCCGTCTTATCAACAAAATCAAGATTTCTTTGCAGGAGCCTCATGTAAACACCTTCGCCTGGACAGACTCTTCAATTGTACTTCACTGGTTAGCGGCGTCACCTAAGAAGTGGTCAGTTTTCATTGGAAATCGAACATCTGAGATCTTAACATCGATTCCATTTACATCATGGGGCCATGTGCGCTCGGCTTCAAATCCTGCAGATGCAGCAACTCGTGGAATGCTCCCTTCTCAACTTTTAAGCACTGAAATTTGGTGGAAAGGACCACAGTGGCTCAGCGAAGACAAAACCAAATGGCCTTTATCCAGCCATTGTAAAGAAGATGTCGACATCAACCAATTAGAAGAGAGGAAGGTATCAACATCACAGGTATTCGTAGCACAATTACCAACCACAAACGTCCTTGAACAAATGATATTTAACTCGTCTAGCTGGTTTCGGTTGATACGAATCGTCGCGTACATAATTCGGTTCGGTCGAAATTGTCGTTTGCCATCAAATACGCGAAAACTCGTCGCATTATCAACTGAAGAGTTGTTTACCGCAAAAACTGAACTCCTTAAAAGTGCTCAATTATCGTTATTTAAAGATGAAATCCAACATCTCAAAACCAATTCGGATTTACCATCAAAAAACAGACTCTCACCTTTAACGCCCTTCCTTGACTCGTTCGGTATTGTTCGGGTAGGTGGTCGCTTAGAATATTCGCAATTACCTTATTCTGAAAAACACCCTATCGTGCTCTGCAAATCACACCCAATCGCAAAACTAATTGTCGAATACGAACACAAAAAACATATACATGCAGGTGTTTCGCTATTATTTGCCCTTCTTAAACAGAACTTCTATATTCTCGGCGGTAGAAACCTCGCTCGAAAGGTTGTACATGACTGCGTTATCTGCTTTCGTCAACGGCAGACCACAACAAACCAGCTAATGGGAAACCTTCCCATTGAACGCATACGTTATTCGCGGCCATTCAGCAGGGTTGGCTGCGATTACGCGGGGCCGGTCCTATTGCGTCTTAATCTAGGAAGAAATCCCAAATTTGTTAAGGCTTATATCGCCTTCTTCATATGTTTCGTAACGAAGGCTATACATTTGGAGCTCGTTGGAGATTTGTCATCGGTGGCGTTTTTAAAAGCTCTTGACAGGTTTGTGTCGCGTCGCGGGAAGCCGTACGAGATATGGAGCGACAACGGGACAAATTTTCACGGCGCAAAACGACTTTTGGATGAAATGTATATACTGCTTTGTAGTCAATAACATAACAACATAGTCATCAACCATCTTGCCAAAGACAGCATCCAGTGGAAATTTATACCACCCTCATCTCCTCATTTCGGAGGATTGTGGGAGTCCGGTATTCGTTCTGTAAAATTGCATTTGAAACGCGTCATAGGTGATACGAAGCTTACTTATGAATCCATGTATACCCTATTAGCACAAATCGAGGCCTTGTTAAATTCACGACCGATGTGGATCACATCAGACTCTGAACCTCTCGCCCTTTCCCCTTCACATTTCTTAATCGGGGAAGCATATACTGCCGTACCCCAACCAGATGCTCAAAACCCTGTAGTATTCATCAAAACTAATTGGTCTCTTTTACAGCCAATGTTGCAAGGATTTTGGAAACGTTGGCATAGGGAATACCTTACATCACTTCAGCAACGACCCAAATGGAGGAAATCGTCTCCCAATTTAGAAGTCGACAACATAGTTCTCTTGAAGGAACCAAACCTGCCGCCCTCCAAATGGATTCTCGGACGAATTGTAAAAACCCATCCTGGAGCTGATAACAAGTGTAGAGTCGTAACAATTCGCACTCAGTTTGGAGAATATGTACGGCCAACAAATAAGGTGGCTTTGTTACCTACTTCTGAAAGCCCATAGGCTTTCAGGGGGGGCTGGATGTTGAGGAACGATGTACACATAACACAAAAAATCTGACCAGAAGAAAAAGGGAATTCACCACTCTTAGCCAAACATCCTAAATATCACCCTACATTTACGAGTAAAAGAAAATTATTCTGACAATATAAAAATAACTGTAATTCTAAACTCTTTCTAATTCAGCAATGTATTGCATATACACGGTTCTCTCTTTTGTCTCTTTTTAAAATTCATGTTATCTGATAATGTTACACTTGTTCGAATTATTGGTCGATTTCGGCAGTCTGGTCTTGAGCATCAACCGCATCGCATCTTAAAACATTCATTTGACAAAACACATATACATACATAAAAAATAAAGAAATTGTTGCATTATAATTGAATTTTTGTTGAGAGTTTTATTCGATCTTTTTTTTATTTGTTAAATTCCTTGTGATCTTAAAACACTTAAAATACACACAATCCACAAACGCATTTCACATCATTCACATTTTACACAATACACAAGAAAAACACAGCAAATAAAGGAAACGGGTTGTATACACATATATTCATAACACACATTTACATTTCTAACAAACACATTTACACCAAACATTTATTTTAAACAAATTCAAATATACATACATAACATACATAACAACATATTCTTTCGTATTCATATTTAACAACATATTTTTTTTTGGCAAACATATTTAACAACATACTTGCATGTATTCAAATTCAGGCTGGCTGTGTCATTAAGCAAGTCATACAGATTACGTACATGCATAATTTGTTGACGAAAGACCATTACTTTGGTGTAGAGAGCCGTTTTTCAGGCGAGAGAGACATGTTTGAAAATCACATATTCGACGACCCCGGGGTCGTCTGTTTTGGCGAAAAATGAAAATTTTTTTATTGCACTAAAAGGGTGGCTGTCTCATTAAGCAAGTCATACAGATTACGTACATGCATAATTTGTTGACGAAAGACCATTACTTTGGTGTAGAGAGCCGTTTTTCAGGCGAGAGAGACATGTTTGAAAATCACATATTCGACGACCCCGGAGTCGTCTGTTTTGGCGAAAAATGAAAATTTTTTTATTGCGCTGAAGGGGTGGCTGTCTCATTAAGCAAGTCATCAAATTACGTACATGCAAAATTTGTTGACGAAAGACCATTACTTTGGTGTAGAGAGCCGTTTTTCGGGCGAGAGAGACAAGTTTGAAAATCACATTTTCGTCGACTCCGGGGTCGTCTTTTTTGGCGAAAAATGAAAATTTTTTTACTGCGCTAAAAGGCTGGCTGTCTCATTAAGCAAGTCATACAGATTACGTACATGCATAATTTGTTGACGAAAGGCCATTACTTTGGCGTAGAGAGCCGTTTTTCGGGCGAGAGAGACATGTTTGAAAATCACATTTTCGACGGCCCGAGGTCGTCTTTTTTGGCGAAAAATTAAAATTTTTTTATTGCACTAAAAGGGTGGCTGTCTCGTCTGCGGGGGTCATATTATGCACCAGAAAAAAAAAATTCAAAATCTTAAAATGGCTATAACTCCTAAACTAGGCGTCTGCGGGTGTCATATTATGCACCAGAAAAAAAAAATTCAAAATCTTAAAATGGCTATAACTCCTAAACTAGGCGTCTGCGGGGGTCATATTATGCACCAGAAAAAAAAAATTCAAAATCTTAAAATGGCTACAACTCCTAAACTAGGCGTCTGCGGGGGTCATATTATGCACCAGAAAAAAAAAATTCAAAATCTTAAAATGGCTATAACTCCTAAACTAGGCGTCTGCGGGGGTCATATTATGCACCAGAAAAAAAAAATTCAAAATCTTAAAATGGCTATAACTCCTAAACTAGGCGTCTGCGGGGGTCATATTATGCACCAGAAAAAAAAAATTCAAAATCTTAAAAAGGCTATAACTCCTAAACTAGGCGTCTGCGGGGGTCATATTATGCACCAGAAAAAAGAAAATTCAAAATCTTAAAATGGCTATAACTCCTAAACTAGGCGTCTGCGGGGGTCATATTATGCACCAGAAAAAAAAAATTCAAAATCTTAAAATGGCTATAACTCCTAAACTAGGCGTCTGCGGGGGTCATATTATGCACCAGAAAAAAAAAATTCTAAATCTTAAAATGGCTATAACTCCTAAACTAGGCGTCTGCGGGGGTCATAATATGCACCAGAAAAAAAAATTCAAAATCTTAAAATGGCTATAACTCTTAAACTAGGCGTCTCCGGGGGTCATAATATGCACCAGAAAAAAAAATTCAAAATCTTAAAATGGCTATAACTCCTAAACTAGGCGTCTGCGGGGGTCATATTATGCACCAGAAAAAAAAAATTCTAAATCTTAAAATGGCTATAACTCCTAAACTAGGCGTCTGCGGGGGTCATAATATGCACCAGAAAAAAAAATTCAAAATCTTAAAATGGCTATAACTCCTAAACTAGGCGTCTCCGGGGGTCATAATATGCACCAGAAAAAAAAAAATTCAAAATCTTAAAATGGCTATAACTCCTAAACTAGGCGTCTGCGGGGGTCATATTATGCACCAGAAAAAAAAAATTCAAAATCTTAAAATGGCTATAACTCCTAAACTAGGCGTCTGCGGGGGTCATATTATGCATCAGAAAAAAAAAATTCAAAATCTTAAAATGGCTATAACTCCTAAACTAGGCGTCTGCGGTTGTCATATTATGCACCAGAAAAAAAAAATTCAAAATCTTAAAATGGCTATAACTCTTAAACTAGGCGTCTGCGGGGGTCATATTATGCACCAGAAAAAAAAAATTCAAAATCTTAAAATGGCTATAACTCCTAAACTAGGCGTCTGCGGGGGTCATATTATGCACCAGAAAAAAAAAATTCAAAATCTTAAAAAGGCTATAACTCCTAAACTAGGCGTCTGCGGGGGTCATATTATGCACCAGAAAAAAGAAAATTCAAAATCTTAAAATGGCTATAACTCCTAAACTAGGCGTCTGCGGGGGTCATATTATGCACCAGAAAAAAAAAATTCAAAATCTTAAAATGGCTATAACTCCTAAACTAGGCGTCTGCGGGGGTCATATTATGCACCAGAAAAAAAAAATTCTAAATCTTAAAATGGCTATAACTCCTAAACTAGGCGTCTGCGGGGGTCATAATATGCACCAGAAAAAAAAATTCAAAATCTTAAAATGGCTATAACTCTTAAACTAGGCGTCTCCGGGGGTCATAATATGCACCAGAAAAAAAAATTCAAAATCTTAAAATGGCTATAACTCCTAAACTAGGCGTCTGCGGGGGTCATATTATGCACCAGAAAAAAAAAATTCTAAATCTTAAAATGGCTATAACTCCTAAACTAGGCGTCTGCGGGGGTCATAATATGCACCAGAAAAAAAAATTCAAAATCTTAAAATGGCTATAACTCCTAAACTAGGCGTCTCCGGGGGTCATAATATGCACCAGAAAAAAAAAAATTCAAAATCTTAAAATGGCTATAACTCCTAAACTAGGCGTCTGCGGGGGTCATATTATGCACCAGAAAAAAAAAATTCAAAATCTTAAAATGGCTATAACTCCTAAACTAGGCGTCTGCGGGGGTCATATTATGCATCAGAAAAAAAAAATTCAAAATCTTAAAATGGCTATAACTCCTAAACTAGGCGTCTGCGGTTGTCATATTATGCACCAGAAAAAAAAAATTCAAAATCTTAAAATGGCTATAACTCTTAAACTAGGCGTCTGCGGGGGTCATATTATGCACCAGAAAAAAAAAATTCAAAATCTTAAAATGGCTATAACTCCTAAACTAGGCGTCTGCGGGGGTCATATTATGCACCAGAAAAAAAAAATTCAAAATCTTAAAAAGGCTATAACTCCTAAACTAGGCGTCTGCGGGGGTCATATTATGCACCAGAAAAAAGAAAATTCAAAATCTTAAAATGGCTATAACTCCTAAACTAGGCGTCTGCGGGGGTCATATTATGCACCAGAAAAAAAAAATTCAAAATCTTAAAATGGCTATAACTCCTAAACTAGGCGTCTGCGGGGGTCATATTATGCACCAGAAAAAAAAAATTCAAAATCTTAAAATGGCTATAACTCCTAAACTAGGCGTCTGCGGGGGTCATATTATGCACCAGAAAAAAAAAATTCAAAATCTTAAAATGGCTATAACTCTTAAACTAGGCGTCTGCGGGGGTCATATTATGCACCAGAAAAAAAAAATTCAAAATCTTAAAATGGCTATAACTCCTAAACTAGGCGTCTGCGGGGGTCATATTATGCACCAGAAAAAAAAAATTCAAAATCTTAAAATGGCAATAACTCTTAAACTAGGCGTTTGTGGGGGTCATATTATGCACCAGAAAAAAAAAATTCAAAATCTTAAAATGGCTATAACTCCTAAACTAGGCGTCTGCGGGGGTCATATTATGCACCAGAAAAAAAAAATTCAAAATCTTAAAATGGCAATAACTCTTAAACTAGGCGTTTGTGGGGGTCATATTATGCACCAGAAAAAAAAAATTCAAAATCTTAAAATGGCTATAACTCCTAAACTAGGCGTCTCCGGGGGTCATAATATGCACCAGAAAAAAAAAATTCAAAATCTTAAAATGGCTATAACTCCTAAACTAGGCGTCTGCGGGGGTCATATTATGCACCAGAAAAAAAAAATTCAAAATCTTAAAATGGCAATAACTCTTAAACTAGGCGTTTGTGGGGGTCATATTATGCACCAGAAAAAAAAAATTCAAAATCTTAAAATGGCTATAACTCCTAAACTAGGCGTCTCCGGGGGTCATAATATGCACCAGAAAAAAAAAATACAAAATCTTAAAATGGCTATAACTCCTAAACTAGGCGTCTGCGGGGGTCATATTATGCACCAGAAAAAAAAAATTCAAAATCTTAAAATGGCTATAACTCCTAAACTAGGCGTCTGCGGGAGTCATATTATGCACCAGAAAAAAAAAATTCAAAATCTTAAAATGGCTATAACTCCTAAACTAGGCGTCTGCGGGGGTCATATTATGCACCAGAAAAAAAAAATTCAAAATCTTAAAATGGCTACAACTCCTAAACTAGGCGTCTGCGGGGGTCATATTATGCACCAGAAAAAAAAAATTCAAAATCTTAAAATGGCTATAACTCCTAAACTAGGCGTCTGCGGGGGTCATATTATGCACCAGAAAAAAAAAATTCTAAATCTTAAAATGGCTATAACTCCTAAACTAGGCGTCTGCGGGGGTCATAATATGCACCAGAAAAAAAAATTCAAAATCTTAAAATGGCTATAACTCTTAAACTAGGCGTCTCCGGGGGTCATAATATGCACCAGAAAAAAAAATTCAAAATCTTAAAATGGCTATAACTCCTAAACTAGGCGTCTGCGGGGGTCATATTATGCACCAGAAAAAAAAAATTCTAAATCTTAAAATGGCTATAACTCCTAAACTAGGCGTCTGCGGGGGTCATAATATGCACCAGAAAAAAAAATTCAAAATCTTAAAATGGCTATAACTCCTAAACTAGGCGTCTGCGGGGGTCATATTATGCACCAGAAAAAAAAAATTCAAAATCTTAAAATGGCTATAACTCCTAAACTAGGCGTCTGCGGGGGTCATATTATGCATCAGAAAAAAAAAATTCAAAATCTTAAAATGGCTATAACTCCTAAACTAGGCGTCTGCGGTTGTCATATTATGCACCAGAAAAAAAAAATTCAAAATCTTAAAATGGCTATAACTCTTAAACTAGGCGTCTGCGGGGGTCATATTATGCACCAGAAAAAAGAAAATTCAAAATCTTAAAATGGCTATAACTCCTAAACTAGGCGTCTGCGGGGGTCATATTATGCACCAGAAAAAAAAAATTCAAAATCTTAAAATGGCTATAACTCCTAAACTAGGCGTCTGCGGGGGTCATATTATGCACCAGAAAAAAAAAATTCTAAATCTTAAAATGGCTATAACTCCTAAACTAGGCGTCTGCGGGGGTCATAATATGCACCAGAAAAAAAAATTCAAAATCTTAAAATGGCTATAACTCTTAAACTAGGCGTCTCCGGGGGTCATAATATGCACCAGAAAAAAAAATTCAAAATCTTAAAATGGCTATAACTCCTAAACTAGGCGTCTGCGGGGGTCATATTATGCACCAGAAAAAAAAAATTCTAAATCTTAAAATGGCTATAACTCCTAAACTAGGCGTCTGCGGGGGTCATAATATGCACCAGAAAAAAAAATTCAAAATCTTAAAATGGCTATAACTCCTAAACTAGGCGTCTCCGGGGGTCATAATATGCACCAGAAAAAAAAAAATTCAAAATCTTAAAATGGCTATAACTCCTAAACTAGGCGTCTGCGGGGGTCATATTATGCATCAGAAAAAAAAAATTCAAAATCTTAAAATGGCTATAACTCCTAAACTAGGCGTCTGCGGTTGTCATATTATGCACCAGAAAAAAAAAATTCAAAATCTTAAAATGGCTATAACTCTTAAACTAGGCGTTTGTGGGGGTCATATTATGCACCAGAAAAAAAAAATTCAAAATCTTAAAATGGCTATAACTCCTAAACTAGGCGTCTGCGGGGGTCATATTATGCATCAGAAAAAAAAAATTCAAAATCTTAAAATGGCTATAACTCCTAAACTAGGCGTCTGCGGTTGTCATATTATGCACCAGAAAAAAAAAATTCAAAATCTTAAAATGGCTATAACTCTTAAACTAGGCGTCTGCGGGGGTCATATTATGCACCAGAAAAAAAAAATTCAAAATCTTAAAATGGCTATAACTCCTAAACTAGGCGTCTGCGGGGGTCATATTATGCACCAGAAAAAAAAAATTCAAAATCTTAAAAAGGCTATAACTCCTAAACTAGGCGTCTGCGGGGGTCATATTATGCACCAGAAAAAAGAAAATTCAAAATCTTAAAATGGCTATAACTCCTAAACTAGGCGTCTGCGGGGGTCATATTATGCACCAGAAAAAAAAAATTCAAAATCTTAAAATGGCTATAACTCCTAAACTAGGCGTCTGCGGGGGTCATATTATGCACCAGAAAAAAAAAATTCAAAATCTTAAAATGGCTATAACTCCTAGACTAGGCGTCTGCGGGGGTCATATTATGCACCAGAAAAAAAAAATTCAAAATCTTAAAATGGCTATAACTCTTAAACTAGGCGTCTGCGGGGGTCATATTATGCACCAGAAAAAAAAAATTCAAAATCTTAAAATGGCTATAACTCCTAAACTAGGCGTCTGCGGGGGTCATATTATGCACCAGAAAAGAAAAATTCAAAATCTTAAAATGGCAATAACTCTTAAACTAGGCGTTTGTGGGGGTCATATTATGCACCAGAAAAAAAAAATTCAAAATCTTAAAATGGCTATAACTCCTAAACTAGGCGTCTCCGGGGGTCATAATATGCACCAGAAAAAAAAAATTCAAAATCTTAAAATGGCTATAACTCCTAAACTAGGCGTCTGCGGGGGTCATATTATGCACCAGAAAAAAAAAATTCAAAATCTTAAAATGGCTATAACTCCTAAACTAGGCGTCTGCGGGGGTCATATTATGCACCAGAAAAAAAAAATTCAAAATCTTAAAATGGCTATAACTCCTAAACTAGGCGTCTGCGGGGGTCATATTATGCACCAGAAAAAAAAAATTCAAAATCTTAAAATGGCTACAACTCCTAAACTAGGCGTCTGCGGGGGTCATATTATGCACCAGAAAAAAAAAATTCAAAATCTTAAAATGGCTATAACTCCTAAACTAGGCGTCTGCGGGGGTCATATTATGCACCAGAAAAAAAAAATTCAAAATCTTAAAATGGCTATAACTCCTAAACTAGGCGTCTGCGGGGGTCATATTATGCACCAGAAAAAAAAAATTCAAAATCTTAAAAAGGCTATAACTCCTAAACTAGGCGTCTGCGGGGGTCATATTATGCACCAGAAAAAAGAAAATTCAAAATCTTAAAATGGCTATAACTCCTAAACTAGGCGTCTGCGGGGGTCATATTATGCACCAGAAAAAAAAAATTCAAAATCTTAAAATGGCTATAACTCCTAAACTAGGCGTCTGCGGGGGTCATATTATGCACCAGAAAAAAAAAATTCAAAATCTTAAAATGGCTATAACTCTTAAACTAGGCGTCTGCGGGGGTCATTTTATGCACCAGAAAAAAAAAATTCAAAATCTTAAAATGGCTATAACTCCTAAACTAGGCGTCTGCGGGGGTCATATTATGCATCAGAAAAAACAAAATTCAAAATCTTAAAATGGCTATAACTCCTAAACTAGGCGTCTGCGGGGGTCATATTATGCACCAGAAAAAAAAAATTCAAAATCTTAAAATGGCTATAACTCCTAAACTAGGCGTCTGCGGGGGTCATATTATGCACCAGAAAAAAAAAATTCAAAATCTTAAAATGGCTATAACTCCTAAACTAGGCGTCTGCGGGGGTCATATTATGCACCAGAAAAAAAAAATTCAAAATCTTAAAATGGCTATAACTCCTAAACTAGGCGTCTACGGGGGTCATATTATGCACCAGAAAAAAAAAATTCAAAATCTTAAAATGGCTATAACTCCTAAACTAGGCGTCTGCGGGGGTCATATTATGCACCAGAAAAAAAAAATTCAAAATCTTAAAATGGCTATAACTCTTAAACTAGGCGTCTGCGGGGGTCATATTATGCACCAGAAAAAAAAAATTCAAAATCTTAAAATGGCTATAACTCCTAAACTAGGCGTCTGCGGGGGTCATATTATGCACCAGAAAAAAAAAATTCAAAATCTTAAAATGGCTATAACTCCTAAACTAGGCGTCTGCGGGGGTCATATTATGCATCAGAAAAAAAAAATTCAAAATCTTAAAATGGCTATAACTCCTAAACTAGGCGTCTGCGGGGGTCATATTATGCACCAGAAAAAAAAAATTCAAAATCTTAAAATGGCTATAACTCCTAAACTAGGCGTCTGCGGGGGTCATATTATGCACCAGAAAAAAAAATTCAAAATCTTAAAATGGCTATAACTCCTAAACTAGGCGTCTGCGGGGGTCATATTATGCACCAGAAAAAAAAAATTCAAAATCATAAAATGGCTATAACTCTTAAACTAGGCGTCTGAGGGGGTCATAATATGCACCAGAAAAAAAAAATTCAAAATCTTAAAATGGCTATAACTCCTAAACTAGGCGTCTGCGGGGGTCATATTATGCACCAGAAAAAAAAATTCAAAATCTTAAAATGGCTATAACTCCTAAACTAGGCGTCTGCGGGGGTCATATTATGCACCAGAAAAAAAAAATTCAAAATCATAAAATGGCTATAACTCTTAAACTAGGCGTCTGAGGGGGTCATATTATGCACCAGAAAAAAAAAATTCAAAATCTTAAAATGGCTATAACTCCTAAACTAGGCGTCTGCGGGGGTCATATTATGCACCAGAAAAAAGTAAATTCAAAATCTTAAAATGGCTATAACTCCTAAACTAGGCGTCTGCGGGGGTCATATTATGCACCAGAAAAAAAAAATTCAAAATCTTAAAATGGCTATAACTCCTAAACTAGGCGTCTGCGGGGGTCATATTATGCACCAGAAAAAAAAAATTCGAAATCTTAAAATGGCTATAACTCCTAAACTAGGCGTCTGCGGGGGTCATATTATGCACCAGAAAAAAAAAATTCAAAATCTTAAAAAGGCTATAACTCCTAAACTAGGCGTCTGCGGGGGTCATATTATGCACCAGAAAAAAGAAAATTCAAAATCTTAAAATGGCTATAACTCCTAAACTAGGCGTCTGCGGGGGTCATATTATGCACCAGAAAAAAAAAATTCAAAATCTTAAAATGGCTATAACTCCTAAACTAGGCGTCTGCGGGGGTCATATTATGCACCAGAAAAAAAAAATTCAAAATCTTAAAATGGCTATAACTCCTAAACTAGGCGTCTGCGGGGGTCATATTATGCACCAGAAAAAAAAAATTCAAAATCTTAAAATGGCTATAACTCTTAAACTAGGCGTCTGCGGGGGTCATATTATGCACCAGAAAAAAAAAATTCAAAATCTTAAAATGGCTATAACTCCTAAACTAGGCGTCTGCGGGGGTCATATTATGCACCAGAAAAAAAAAATTCTAAATCTTAAAATGGCTATAACTCTTAAACTAGGCGTCTGCGGGGGTCATATTATGCACCAGAAAAAAAAAATTCAAAATCTTAAAATGGCTATAACTCCTAAACTAGGCGTCTGCGGGGGTCATATTATGCACCAGAAAAAAAAAATTCAAAATCTTAAAATGGCTATAACTCCTAAACTAGGCGTCTGCGGGGGTCATATTATGCACCAGAAAAAAAAAATTCAAAATCTTAAAATGGCTATAACTCCTAAACTAGGCGTCTGCGGGGGTCATATTATGCACCAGAAAAAAAAAATTCAAAATCTTAAAATGGCTATAACTCCTAAACTAGGCGTCTGCGGGGGTCATATTATGCACCAGAAAAAAAAATTCAAAATCTTAAAATGGCTATAACTCCTAAACTAGGCGTCTGCGGGGGTCATATTATGCACCAGAAAAAAGAAAATTCAAAATCTTAAAATGGCTATAACTCCTAAACTAGGCGTCTGCGGGGGTCATATTATGCACCAGAAAAAAAAAATTCAAAATCTTAAAATGGCTATAACTCCTAAACTAGGCGTCTGCGGGGGTCATATTATGCACCAGAAAAAAAAAATTCAAAATCTTAAAATGGTTATAACTCCTAAACTAGGCGTCTGCGGGGGTCATATTATGCACCAGAAAAAAAAAATTCAAAATCTTAAAATGGCTATAACTCCTAAACTAGGCGTCTCCGGGGGTCATAATATGCACCAGAAAAAAAAAAATTCAAAATCTTAAAATGGCTATAACTCCTAAACTAGGCGTCTGCGGGGGTCATATTATGCACCAGAAAAAAGAATATTCAAAATCTTAAAATGGCTATAACTCCTAAACTAGGCGTCTGCGGGGGTCATATTATGCACCAGAAAAAAAAAATTCTAAATCTTATAATGGCTGTAACTCCTAAACTAGGCGTCTGCGGGGGTCATATTATGCACCAGAAAAAAAAAATTCAAAATCTTAAAATGGCTATAACTCCTAAACTAGGCGTCTGCGGGGGTCATATTATGCACCAGAAAAAAAAAAATTCAAAATCTTAAAATGGCTATAACTCCTAAACTAGGCGTCTGCGGGGGTCATATTATGCACCAGAAAAAAAAAATTCAAAATCTTAAAATGGCTATAACTCCTAAACTAGGCGTCTGCGGGGGTCATATTATGCACCAGAAAAAAAAAATTCAAAATCTTAAAATGGCTATAACTCCTAAACTAGGCGTCTGCGGGGGTCATATTATGCACCAGAAAAAAAAAATTCAAAATCTTAAAATGGCTATAACTCCTAAACTAGGCGTCTGCGGGGGTCATATTATGCACCAGAAAAAAAAAATTCAAAATCTTAAAATGGCTATAACTCTTAAACTAGGCGTCTGCGGGGGTCATATTATGCTCCAGAAAAAAAAAATTCTAAATCTTAAAATGGCTATAACTCCTAAACTAGGCGTCTGCGGGGGTCATAATATGCACCAGAAAAAAAAAAATTCAAAATCTTAAAATGGCTATAACTCCTAAACTAGGCGTCTGCGGGGGTCATATTATGCACCAGAAAAAAAAAATTCCAAATCTTAAAATGGCTATAACTCCTAAACTAGGCGTCTGCGGGGGTCATATTATGCACCAGAAAAAAAAATTCAAAATCTTAAAATGGCTATAACTCCTAAACTAGGCGTCTGCGGGGGTCATATTATGCACCAGAAAAAAAAAATTCAAAATCTTAAAATGGCTATAACTCCTAAACTAGGCGTCTCCGGGGGTCATAATATGCACCAGAAAAAAAAAAATTCAAAATCTTAAAATGGCTATAACTCCTAAACTAGGCGTCTGCGGGGGTCATATTATGCACCAGAAAAAAAAAATTCAAAATCTTAAAATGGCTATAACTCCTAAACTAGGCGTCTGCGGGGGTCATATTATGCACCAGAAAAAAAAAATTCAAAATCTTAAAATGGCTATAACTCTTAAACTAGGCGTCTGCGGGGGTCATATTATGCTCCAGAAAAAAAAAATTCTAAATCTTAAAATGGCTATAACTCCTAAACTAGGCGTCTGCGGGGGTCATAATATGCACCAGAAAAAAAAAAATTCAAAATCTTAAAATGGCTATAACTCCTAAACTAGGCGTCTGCGGGGGTCATATTATGCACCAGAAAAAAAAAATTCCAAATCTTAAAATGGCTATAACTCCTAAACTAGGCGTCTGCGGGGGTCATATTATGCACCAGAAAAAAAAATTCAAAATCTTAAAATGGCTATAACTCCTAAACTAGCGTCTGCGGGGGTCATATTATGCACCAGAAAAAAAAATTCAAATTCTTAAAATGGCTATAACTCCTAAACTAGGCGTCTCCGGGGGTCATAATATGCACCAGAAAAAAAAAAATTCAAAATCTTAAAATGGCTATAACTCCTAAACTAGGCGTCTGCGGGGGTCATATTATGCACCAGAAAAAAAAAATTCAAAATCTTAAAATGGCTATAACTCCTAAACTAGGCGTCTGCGGGGTCATATTATGCACCAGAAAAAAAAAATTCAAAATCTTAAAATGGCTATAACTCTTAAACTAGGCGTCTGCGGGGGTCATATTATGCACCAGAAAAAAAAAATTCAAAATCTTAAAGTGGCTATAACTCCTAAACTAGGCGTCTGCGGGGGTCATATTATGCACCAGAAAAAAAAAATTCAAAATCTTAAAATGGCTATAACTCCTAAACTAGGCGTCTGCGGGGGTCATATTATGCACCAGAAAAAAAAAATTCTAAATCTTAAAATGGCTATAACTCCTAAACTAGGCGTCTGCGGGGGTCATAATATGCACCAGAAAAAAAAATACAAAATCTTAAAATGGCTATAACTCCTAAACTAGGCGTCTCCGGGGGTCATAATATGCACCAGAAAAAAAAAAATTCAAAATCTTAAAATGGCTATAACTCTTAAACTAGGCGTCTGCGGGGGTCATATTATGCACCAGAAAAAAGAAAATTCAAAATCTTAAAATGGCTATAACTCCTAAACTAGGCGTCTGCGGGGGTCATATTATGCACCAGAAAAAAGAAAATTCAAAATCTTAAAATGGCTATAACTCCTAAACTAGGCGTCTGCGGGGGTCATATTATGCACCAGAAAAAAAAAATTCAAAATCTTAAAATGGCCATAACTCCTAAACTAGGCGTCTGCGGGGGTCATATTATGCACCAGAAAAAAAAAATTCAAAATCTTAAAATGGCTATAACTCCTAAACTAGGCGTCTGCGGGGGTCATATTATGCACCAGAAAAAAGAAAATTCAAAATCTTAAAATGGCTATAACTCCTAAACTAGGCGTCTGCGGGGGTCATATTATGCACCAGAAAAAAAAAATTCAAAATCTTAAAATGGCTATAACTCCTAAACTAGGCGTCTGCGGGGGTCATATTATGCACCAGAAAAAAAAAATTCAAAATCTTAAAATGGCTATAACTCCTAAACTAGGCGTCTGCGGGGGTCATATTATGCACCAGAAAAAAAAAATTCAAAATCTTAAAATGGCTATAACTCCTAAACTAGGCGTCTGCGGGGGTCATATTATGCACCAGAAAAAAAAAATTCAAAATCTTAAAATGGCTATAACTCCTAAACTAGGCGTCTGCGGGGGTCATATTATGCACCAGAAAAAAAAAATTCAAAATCTTAAAATGGCTATAACTCCTAAACTAGGCGTCTGCGGGGGTCATATTATGCACCAGAAAAAAAAAATTCAAAATATTAAAATGGCTATAACTCCTAAACTAGGCGTCTGCGGGGGTCATATTATGCACCAGAAAAAAAAAATTCAAAATCTTAAAATGGCCATAACTCCTAAACTAGGCGTCTGCGGGGGTCATATTATGCACCAGAAAAAAAAAATTCAAAATCTTAAAATGGCTATAACTCCTAAACTAGGCGTCTGCGGGGGTCATATTATGCACCAGAAAAAAGAAAATTCAAAATCTTAAAATGGCTATAACTCCTAAACTAGGCGTCTGCGGGGGTCATATTATGCACCAGAAAAAAAAAATTCAAAATCTTAAAATGGCTATAACTCCTACACTAGGCGTCTGCGGGGGTCATATTATGCACCAGAAAAAAAAATTCAAAATCTTAAAATGGCTATAACTCCTAAACTAGGCGTCTGCGGGGGTCATATTATGCACCAGAAAAAAAAAATTCAAAATCTTAAAATGGCTATAACTCTTAAACTAGGCGTCTGCGGGGGTCATATTATGCACCAGAAAAAAAAATTCAAAATCTTAAAATGGCTATAACTCCTAAACTAGGCGTCTCCGGGGGTCATAATATGCACCAGAAAAAAAAAAATTCAAAATCTTAAAATGGCTATAACTCCTAAACTAGGCGTCTGCGGGGGTCATATTATGCACCAGAAAAAAGAAAATTCAAAATCTTAAAATGGCTATAACTCCTAAACTAGGCGTCTGCGGGGGTCATATTATGCACCAGAAAAAAAAAATTCAAAATCTTAAAATGGCTATAACTCCTAAACTAGGCGTCTGCGGGGGTCATATTATGCACCAGAAAAAAAAAATTCAAAATCTTAAAATGGCTATAACTCCTAAACTAGGCGTCTGCGGGGGTCATATTATGCACCAGAAAAAAGAAAATTCAAAATCTTAAAATGGCTATAACTCCTAAACTAGGCGTCTGCGGGGGTCATATTATGCACCAGAAAAAAAAAATTCAAAATCTTAAAATGGCTATAACTCCTAAACTAGGCGTCTGCGGGGGTCATATTATGCACCAAAAAAAAAAATTCAAAATCTTAAAATGGTTATAACTCTTAAACTAGGCGTTTGTGGGGGTCATATTATGCACCAGAAAAAAAAAATTCAAAATCTTAAAATGGCTATAACTCCTAAACTAGGCGTCTCCGGGGGTCATAATATGCACCAGAAAAAAAAAAATTCAAAATCTTAAAATGGCTATAACTCTTAAACTAGGCGTCTGCGGGGGTCATATTATGCACCAGAAAAAAGAAAATTCAAAATCTTAAAATGGCTATAACTCCTAAACTAGGCGTCTGCGGGGGTCATATTATGCACCAGAAAAAAAAAATTCAAAATCTTAAAATGGCTATAACTCCTAAACTAGGCGTCTGCGGGGGTCATATTATGCACCAGAAAAAAGAAAATTCAAAATCTTAAAATGGCTGTAACTCTTAAATTAGGCGTCTGCGGGGGTCATATTATGCACCAGAAAAAAAAAAATTCAAAATCTTAAAATGGCTATAACTCCTAAACTAGGCGTCTCCGGGGGTCATATGCACCAGAAAAAAAAAAATTCAAAATCTTAAAATGGCTATAACTCCTAAACTAGGCGTCTGTGGGGGTCATATTATGCACCAGAAAAAAAAAATTCAAAATCTTAAAATGGCTATAACTCTTAAACTAGGCGTCTGCGGGGGTCATATTATGCACCAGAAAAAAAAAATTCAAAATCTTAAAATGGCTATAACTCCTAAATTAGGCGTCTGCGGGGTCATATTATGCACCAGAAAAAAAAAATTCAAAATCTTAAAATGGCTATAACTCTTAAACTAGGCGTCTGCGGGGGTCATATTATGCACCAGAAAAAAAAATTCAAAATCTTAAAATGGCTATAACTCCTAAACTAGGCGTCTCCGGGGGTCATAATATGCACCAGAAAAAAAAAAATTCAAAATCTTAAAATGGCTATAACTCCTAAACTAGGCGTCTGCGGGGGTCATATTATGCACCAGAAAAAAAAAATTCAAAATCTTAAAATGGCTATACCTCCTAAACTAGGCGTCTCCGGGGGTCATAATATGCACCAGAAAAAAAAAAATTCAAAATCTTAAAATGGCTATAACTCCTAAACTAGGCGTCTGCGGGGGTCATATTATGCACCAGAAAAAAAAAATTCAAAATCTTAAAATGGCTATAACTCTTAAACTAGGCGTCTGAGGGGGTCATATTATGCACCAGAAAAAAAAAATTCAAAATCTTAAAATGGCTATAACTCCTAAACTAGGCGTCTGCGGGGGTCATATTATGCACCAGAAAAAAGAAAATTCAAAATCTTAAAATGGCTATAACTCCTAAACTAGGCGTCTGCGGGGGTCATATTATGCACCAGAAAAAAAAAATTCAAAATCTTAAAATGGCTATAACTCCTAAATTAGGCGTCTGCGGGGGTCATATTATGCACCAGAAAAAAAAAATTCAAAATCTTAAAATGGCTATAACTCCTAAACTAGGCGTCTGCGGGGGTCATATTATGCACCAGAAAAAAAAAATTCGAAATCTTAAAATGGCTATAACTCCTAAACTAGGCGTCTGCGGGGGTCATATTATGCACCAGAAAAAAAAAATTCAAAATCTTAAAATGGCTATAACTCTTAAACTAGGCGTCTGAGGGGGTCATATTATGCACCAGAAAAAAGAAAATTCAAAATCTTAAAATGGCTATAACTCCTAAACTAGGCGTCTGAGGGGGTCATATTATGCACCAGAAAAAAGAAAATTCAAAATCTTAAAATGGCTATAACTCTTAAACTAGGCGTCTGCGGGGGTCATATTATGCACTAGAAAAAAAAAATTCAAAATCCTAAAATGGCTATAACTCCTAAACTAGGCGTCTGCGGGGGTCATATTATGCACCAGAAAAAAGAAAATTCAAAATCTTAAAATGGCTATAACTCCTAAACTAGGCGTCTGCGGGGGTCATATTATGCACCAGAAAAAAAAAATTCAAAATCTTAAAATGGCTATAACTCCTAAACTAGGCGTCTGCGGGGGTCATATTATGCACCAGAAAAAAGAAAATTCAAAATCTTAAAATGGCTATAACTCTTAAACTAGGCGTCTGCGGGGGTCATATTATGCACCAGAAAAAAAAAATTCAAAATCTTAAAATGGCTATAACTCCTAAACTAGGCGTCTGCGGGGGTCATATTATGCACCAGAAAAAAAAAATTCAAAATCTTAAAATGGCTATAACTCCTAAACTAGGCGTCTGCGGGGTCATATTATGCACCAGAAAAAAAAAATTCAAAATCTTAAAATGGCTATAACTCCTAAACTAGGCGTCTGCGGGGGTCATATTATGCACCAGAAAAAAAAAATTCAAAATCTTAAAATGGCTATAACTCTTAAACTAGGCGTTTGTGGGGGTCATATTATGCACCAGAAAAAAAAAATTCAAAATCTTAAAATGGCTATAACTCCTAAACTAGGCGTCTCCGGGGGTCATAATATGCACCAGAAAAGAAAAAAATTCAAAATCTTAAAATGGCTATAACTCTTAAACTAGGCGTCTGCGGGGGTCATATTATGCACCAGAAAAAAAAAATTCTAAATCTTAAAATGGCTATAACTCCTAAACTAGGCGTCTGCGGGGGTCATAATATGCACCAGAAAAAAAAATTCAAAATCTTAAAATGGCTATAACTCCTAAACTAGGCGTCTCCGGGGGTCATAATATGCACCAGAAAAAAAAAAATTCAAAATCTTAAAATGGCTATAACTCTTAAACTAGGCGTCTGCGGGGGTCATATTATGCACCAGAAAAAAAAAATTCTAAATCTTAAAATGGCTATAACTCCTAAACTAGGCGTCTGCGGGGGTCATAATATGCACCAGAAAAAAAAATTCAAAATCTTAAAATGGCTATAACTCCTAAACTAGGCGTCTCCGGGGGTCATAATATGCACCAGAAAAAAAAAAATTCAAAATCTTAAAATGGCTATAACTCCTAAACTAGGCGTCTGCGGGGGTCATATTATGCACCAGAAAAAAAAAATTCAAAATCTTAAAATGGCTATAACTCCTAAACTAGGCGTCTGCGGGGGTCATATTATGCACCAGAAAAAAAAATTCAAAATCTTAAAATGGCTATAACTCCTAAACTAGGCGTCTCCGGGGGTCATAATATGCACCAGAAAAAAAAAATTCAAAATCTTAAAATGGCTATAACTCCTAAACTAGGCGTCTGCGGGGTCATATTATGCACCAGAAAAAAAAATTCAAAATCTTAAAATGGCTATAACTCTTAAACTAGGCGTCTGCGGGGGTCATATTATGCACCAGAAAAAAAAAATTCAAAATCTTAAAATGGCTATAACTCTTAAACTAGGCGTCTGCGGGGGTCATATTATGCACCAGAAAAAAAAAATTCAAAATCTTAAAATGGCTATAACTCCTAAACTAGGCGTCTGCGGGGGTCATAATATGCACCAGAAAAAAAAATTCAAAATCTTAAAATGGCTATAACTCCTAAACTAGGCGTCTGCGGGGGTCATATTATGCACCAGAAAAAAAAAATTCAAAATCTTAAAATGGCTATAACTCCTAAACTAGACGTCTGCGGAGGTCATATTATGTACCAGAAAAAAAAAATTCAAAATCTTAAAATGGCTATAACTCTTAAACTAGGCGTCTGAGGGGGTCATATTATGCACCAGAAAAAAAAAATTCAAAATCTTAAAATGGCTATAACTCCTAAACTAGGCGTCTGCGGGGGTCATATTATGCACCAGAAAAAAGAAAATTCAAAATCTTAAAATGGCTATAACTCCTAAACTAGGCGTCTGCGGGGGTCATATTATGCACCAGAAAAAAAAAATTCAAAATCTTAAAATGGCTATAACTCCTAAATTAGGCGTCTGCGGGGGTCATATTATGCACCAGAAAAAAAAAATTCAAAATCTTAAAATGGCTATAACTCCTAAACTAGGCGTCTGCGGGGGTCATATTATGCACCAGAAAAAAAAAATTCGAAATCTTAAAATGGCTATAACTCCTAAACTAGGCGTCTGCGGGGGTCATATTATGCACCAGAAAAAAAAAATTCAAAATCTTAAAATGGCTATAACTCTTAAACTAGGCGTCTGAGGGGGTCATATTATGCACCAGAAAAAAGAAAATTCAAAATCTTCAAATGGCTATAACTCCTAAACTAGGCGTCTGCGGGGGTCATATTATGCACCAGAAAAAAGAAAATTCAAAATCTTAAAATGGCTATAACTCTTAAACTAGGCGTCTGCGGGGGTCATATTATGCACTAGAAAAAAAAAATTCAAAATCCTAAAATGGCTATAACTCCTAAACTAGGCGTCTGCGGGGGTCATATTATGCACCAGAAAAAAGAAAATTCAAAATCTTAAAATGGCTATAACTCCTAAACTAGGCGTCTGCGGGGGTCATATTATGCACTAGAAAAAAAAAATTCAAAATCCTAAAATGGCTATAACTCCTAAACTAGGAGTCTGCGGGGGTCATATTATGCACCAGAAAAAAAAAATTCAAAATCTTAAAATGGCTATAACTCCTAAACTAGGCGTCTGCGGGGGTCATATTATGCACCAGAAAAAAAAAATTCAAAATCTTAAAATGGCTATAACTCCTAAACTAGGCGTCTGCGGGGGTCATATTATGCACCAGAAAAAAAAAATTCAAAATCTTAAAATGGCTATAACTCCTAAACTAGACGTCTGCGGAGGTCATATTATGTACCAGAAAAAAAAAATTCAAAATCTTAAAATGGCTATAACTCTTAAACTAGGCGTCTGCGGGGGTCATATTATGCACTAGAAAAAAAAAATTCAAAATCCTAAAATGGCTATAACTCCTAAACTAGGCGTCTGCGGGGGTCATATTATGCACCAGAAAAAAGAAAATTCAAAATCTTAAAATGGCTATAACTCCTAAACTAGGCGTCTGCGGGGGTCATATTATGCACCAGAAAAAAAAAATTCAAAATCTTAAAATGGCTATAACTCCTAAACTAGGCGTCTGCGGGGGTCATATTATGCACCAGAAAAAAGAAAATTCAAAATCTTAAAATGGCTATAACTCTTAAACTAGGCGTTTGTGGGGGTCATATTATGCACCAGAAAAAAAAAATTCAAAATCTTAAAATGGCTATAACTCCTAAACTAGGCGTCTCCGGGGGTCATAATATGCACCAGAAAAGAAAAAAATTCAAAATCTTAAAATGGCTATAACTCTTAAACTAGGCGTCTGCGGGGGTCATATTATGCACCAGAAAAAAAAAATTCTAAATCTTAAAATGGCTATAACTCCTAAACTAGGCGTCTGCGGGGGTCATAATATGCACCAGAAAAAAAAATTCAAAATCTTAAAATGGCTATAACTCCTAAACTAGGCGTCTCCGGGGGTCATAATATGCACCAGAAAAAAAAAAATTCAAAATCTTAAAATGGCTATAACTCCTAAACTAGGCGTCTGCGGGGGTCATATTATGCACCAGAAAAAAAAAAATTCGAAATCTTAAAATGGCTATAACTCCTAAACTAGGCGTCTGCGGGGGTCATATTATGCACCAGAAAAAAAAAATTCAAAATCTTAAAATGGCTATAACTCTTAAACTAGGCGTCTGAGGGGGTCATATTATGCACCAGAAAAAAGAAAATTCAAAATCTTAAAATGGCTATAACTCCTAAACTAGGCGTCTGAGGGGGTCATATTATGCACCAGAAAAAAGAAAATTCAAAATCTTAAAATGGCTATAACTCTTAAACTAGGCGTCTGCGGGGGTCATATTATGCACTAGAAAAAAAAAATTCAAAATCCTAAAATGGCTATAACTCCTAAACTAGGCGTCTGCGGGGGTCATATTATGCACCAGAAAAAAGAAAATTCAAAATCTTAAAATGGCTATAACTCCTAAACTAGGCGTCTGCGGGGGTCATATTATGCACCAGAAAAAAAAAATTCAAAATCTTAAAATGGCTATAACTCCTAAACTAGGCGTCTGCGGGGGTCATATTATGCACCAGAAAAAAGAAAATTCAAAATCTTAAAATGGCTATAACTCTTAAACTAGGCGTCTGCGGGGGTCATATTATGCACCAGAAAAAAAAAATTCAAAATCTTAAAATGGCTATAACTCCTAAACTAGGCGTCTGCGGGGGTCATATTATGCACCAGAAAAAAAAAATTCAAAATCCTAAAATGGCTATAACTCCTAAACTAGGCGTCTGCGGGGGTCATATTATGCACCAGAAAAAAGAAAATTCAAAATCTTAAAATGGCTATAACTCCTAAACTAGGCGTCTGCGGGGGTCATATTATGCAGCAGAAAAAAAAAATTCAAAATCTTAAAATGGCTATAACTCCTAAACTAGGCGTCTGCGGGGGTCATATTATGCACCAGAAAAAAAAAATTCAAAATCTTAAAATGGCTATAACTCTTAAACTAGGCGTCTGCGGGGGTCATATTATGCACCAGAAAAAAAAAATTCTAAATCTTAAAATGGCTATAACTCCTAAACTAGGCGTCTGCGGGGGTCATAATATGCACCAGAAAAAAAAATTCAAAATCTTAAAATGGCTATAACTCATAAACTAGGCGTCTCCGGGGGTCATAATATGCACCAGAAAAAAAAAAATTCAAAATCTTAAAATGGCTATAACTCCTAAACTAGGCGTCTGCGGGGGTCATATTATGCACCAGAAAAAAAAAATCAAAATCTTAAAATGGCTATAACTCCTAAACTAGGCGTCTGCGGGGGTCATATTATGCACCAGAAAAAAAAAATTCAAAATCTTAAAATGGCTATAACTCCTAAACTAGGCGTCTGCGGGGATCATAATATGCACCAGAAAAAAAAATTCTAAATCTTAAAATGGCTATAACTCCTAAACTAGGCGTCTGCGGGGGTCATATTATGCACCAGAAAAAAAAAATTCTAAATCTTAAAATGGCTATAACTCCTAAACTAGGCGTCTGCGGGGGTCATAATATGCACCAGAAAAAAAAATTCAAAATCTTAAAAAGGCTATAACTCCTAAACTAGGCGTCTGCGGGGGTCATATTATGCACCAGAAAAAAGAAAATTCAAAATCTAAAAATGGCTATAACTCCTAAACTAGGCGTCTGCGGGGGTCATATTATGCACCAGAAAAAAAAAATTCTAAATCTTAAAATGGCTATAACTCCTAAACTAGGCGTCTGCGGGGGTCATATTATGCACCAGAAAAAAAAAATTCTAAATCTTAAAATGGCTATAACTCCTAAACTAGGCGTCTGCGGGGGTCATAATATGCACCAGAAAAAAAAATTCAAAATCTTAAAAAGGCTATAACTCCTAAACTAGGCGTCTGCGGGGGTCATATTATGCACCAGAAAAAAGAAAATTCAAAATCTAAAAATGGCTATAACTCCTAAACTAGGCGTCTGCGGGGGTCATATTATGCACCAGAAAAAAAAAATTCAAAATCTTAAAATGGCTATAACTCCTAAACTAGGCGTCTGCGGGGGTCATATTATGCACCAGAAAAAAAAAATTCAAAATCTTAAAATGGCTATAACTCTTAAACTAGGCGTCTGCGGGGGTCATATTATGCACCAGAAAAAAAAAATTCAAAATCTTAAAATGGCTATAACTCCTAAACTAGGCGTCTGCGGGGGTCATATTATGCACCAGAAAAAAGAAAATTCAAAATCTTAAAATGGCTATAACTCCTAAACTAGGCGTCTGCGGGGGTCATATTATGCACCAGAAAAAAAAAATTCAAAATCTTAAAATGGCTATAACTCCTAAACTAGGCGTCTGCGGGGTCATATTATGCACCAGAAAAAAAAAATTCAAAATCTTAAAATGGCTATAACTCCTAAACTAGGCGTCTGCGGGGGTCATATTATGCACCAGAAAAAAAAAATTCAAAATCTTAAAATGGCTATAACTCTTAAACTAGGCGTTTGTGGGGGTCATATTATGCACCAGAAAAAAAAAATTCAAAATCTTAAAATGGCTATAACTCCTAAACTAGGCGTCTCCGGGGGTCATAATATGCACCAGAAAAGAAAAAAATTCAAAATCTTAAAATGGCTATAACTCTTAAACTAGGCGTCTGCGGGGGTCATATTATGCACCAGAAAAAAAAAATTCTAAATCTTAAAATGGCTATAACTCCTAAACTAGGCGTCTGCGGGGGTCATAATATGCACCAGAAAAAAAAATTCAAAATCTTAAAATGGCTATAACTCCTAAACTAGGCGTCTCCGGGGGTCATAATATGCACCAGAAAAAAAAAAATTCAAAATCTTAAAATGGCTATAACTCTTAAACTAGGCGTCTGCGGGGGTCATATTATGCACCAGAAAAAAAAAATTCTAAATCTTAAAATGGCTATAACTCCTAAACTAGGCGTCTGCGGGGGTCATAATATGCACCAGAAAAAAAAATTCAAAATCTTAAAATGGCTATAACTCCTAAACTAGGCGTCTCCGGGGGTCATAATATGCACCAGAAAAAAAAAAATTCAAAATCTTAAAATGGCTATAACTCCTAAACTAGGCGTCTGCGGGGGTCATATTATGCACCAGAAAAAAAAAATTCAAAATCTTAAAATGGCTATAACTCCTAAACTAGGCGTCTGCGGGGGTCATATTATGCACCAGAAAAAAAAATTCAAAATCTTAAAATGGCTATAACTCCTAAACTAGGCGTCTCCGGGGGTCATAATATGCACCAGAAAAAAAAAATTCAAATTCTTAAAATGGCTATAACTCCTAAACTAGGCGTCTGCGGGGTCATATTATGCACCAGAAAAAAAAATTCAAAATCTTAAAATGGCTATAACTCTTAAACTAGGCGTCTGCGGGGGTCATATTATGCACCAGAAAAAAAAAATTCAAAATCTTAAAATGGCTATAACTCTTAAACTAGGCGTCTGCGGGGGTCATATTATGCACCAGAAAAAAAAATTCAAAATCTTAAAATGGCTATAACTCCTAAACTAGGCGTCTGCGGGGGTCATATTATGCACCAGAAAAAAAAAAATTCAAAATCTTAAAATGGCTATAACTCCTAAACTAGGCGTCTGCGGGGGTCATATTATGCACCAGAAAAAAAAAATTCAAAATCTTAAAATGGCTATAACTCCTAAACTAGACGTCTGCGGAGGTCATATTATGTACCAGAAAAAAAAAATTCAAAATCTTAAAATGGCTATAACTCTTAAACTAGGCGTCTGAGGGGGTCATATTATGCACCAGAAAAAAAAAATTCAAAATCTTAAAATGGCTATAACTCCTAAACTAGGCGTCTGCGGGGGTCATATTATGCACCAGAAAAAAGAAAATTCAAAATCTTAAAATGGCTATAACTCCTAAACTAGGCGTCTGCGGGGGTCATATTATGCACCAGAAAAAAAAAATTCAAAATCTTAAAATGGCTATAACTCCTAAATTAGGCGTCTGCGGGGGTCATATTATGCACCAGAAAAAAAAAATTCAAAATCTTAAAATGGCTATAACTCCTAAACTAGGCGTCTGCGGGGGTCATATTATGCACCAGAAAAAAAAAATTCGAAATCTTAAAATGGCTATAACTCCTAAACTAGGCGTCTGCGGGGGTCATATTATGCACCAGAAAAAAAAAATTCAAAATCTTAAAATGGCTATAACTCTTAAACTAGGCGTCTGAGGGGGTCATATTATGCACCAGAAAAAAGAAAATTCAAAATCTTCAAATGGCTATAACTCCTAAACTAGGCGTCTGCGGGGGTCATATTATGCACCAGAAAAAAGAAAATTCAAAATCTTAAAATGGCTATAACTCTTAAACTAGGCGTCTGCGGGGGTCATATTATGCACTAGAAAAAAAAATTCAAAATCCTAAAATGGCTATAACTCCTAAACTAGGCGTCTGCGGGGGTCATATTATGCACCAGAAAAAAGAAAATTCAAAATCTTAAAATGGCTATAACTCCTAAACTAGGCGTCTGCGGGGGTCATATTATGCACTAGAAAAAAAAAATTCAAAATCCTAAAATGGCTATAACTCCTAAACTAGGAGTCTGCGGGGGTCATATTATGCACCAGAAAAAAAAAATTCAAAATCTTAAAATGGCTATAACTCCTAAACTAGGCGTCTGCGGGGGTCATATTATGCACCAGAAAAAAAAAATTCAAAATCTTAAAATGGCTATAACTCCTAAACTAGGCGTCTGCGGGGGTCATTTTATGCACCAGAAAAAAAAAATTCAAAATCTTAAAATGGCTATAACTCCTAAACTAGACGTCTGCGGAGGTCATATTATGTACCAGAAAAAAAAAATTCAAAATCTTAAAATGGCTATAACTCTTAAACTAGGCGTCTGAGGGGGTCATATTATGCACCAGAAAAAAGAAAATTCAAAATCTTCAAATGGCTATAACTCCTAAACTAGGCGTCTGCGGGGGTCATATTATGCACCAGAAAAAAGAAAATTCAAAATCTTAAAATGGCTATAACTCTTAAACTAGGCGTCTGCGGGGGTCATATTATGCACTAGAAAAAAAAAATTCAAAATCCTAAAATGGCTATAACTCCTAAACTAGGCGTCTGCGGGGGTCATATTATGCACCAGAAAAAAGAAAATTCAAAATCTTAAAATGGCTATAACTCTTAAACTAGGCGTTTGTGGGGGTCATATTATGCACCAGAAAAAAAAAATTCAAAATCTTAAAATGGCTATAACTCCTAAACTAGGCGTCTCCGGGGGTCATAATATGCACCAGAAAAGAAAAAAATTCAAAATCTTAAAATGGCTATAACTCTTAAACTAGGCGTCTGCGGGGGTCATATTATGCACCAGAAAAAAAAAATTCTAAATCTTAAAATGGCTATAACTCCTAAACTAGGCGTCTGCGGGGGTCATAATATGCACCAGAAAAAAAAATTCAAAATCTTCAAATGGCTATAACTCCTAAACTAGGCGTCTCCGGGGGTCATAATATGCACCAGAAAAAAAAAAATTCAAAATCTTAAAATGGCTATAACTCTTAAACTAGGCGTCTGAGGGGGTCATATTATGCACCAGAAAAAAAAAATTCTAAATCTTAAAATGGCTATAACTCCTAAACTAGGCGTCTGCGGGGGTCATAATATGCACCAGAAAAAAAAATTCAAAATCTTAAAATGGCTATAACTCCTAAACTAGGCGTCTCCGGGGGTCATAATATGCACCAGAAAAAAAAAAATTCAAAATCTTAAAATGGCTATAACTCCTAAACTAGGCGTCTGCGGGGGTCATATTATGCACCAGAAAAAAAAAATTCAAAATCTTAAAATGGCTATAACTCCTAAACTAGGCGTCTGCGGGGGTCATATTATGCACCAGAAAAAAAAATTCAAAATCTTAAAATGGCTATAACTCCTAAACTAGGCGTCTCCGGGGGTCATAATATGCACCAGAAAAAAAAAATTCAAAATCTTAAAATGGCTATAACTCCTAAACTAGGCGTCTGCGGGGTCATATTATGCACCAGAAAAAAAAATTCAAAATCTTAAAATGGCTATAACTCTTAAACTAGGCGTCTGCGGGGGTCATATTATGCACCAGAAAAAAAAAATTCAAAATCTTAAAATGGCTATAACTCCTAAACTAGGCGTCTGCGGGGGTCATATTATGCACCAGAAAAAAAAATTCAAAATCTTAAAATGGCTATAACTCTTAAACTAGGCGTCTGCGGGGGTCATATTATGCACCAGAAAAAAAAAATTCAAAATCTTAAAATGGCTATAACTCCTAAACTAGGCGTCTGCGGGGGTCATATTATGCACCAGAAAAAAAAAAATTCAAAATCTTAAAATGGCTATAACTCCTAAACTAGGCGTCTGCGGGGGTCATATTATGCACCAGAAAAAAAAAATTCAAAATCTTAAAATGGCTATAACTCTTAAACTAGGCGTCTGAGGGGGTCATATTATGCACCAGAAAAAAAAAATTCAAAATCTTAAAATGGCTATAACTCCTAAACTAGGCGTCTGCGGGGGTCATATTATGCACCAGAAAAAAGAAAATTCAAAATCTTAAAATGGCTATAACTCCTAAACTAGGCGTCTGCGGGGGTCATATTATGCACCAGAAAAAAAAAATTCAAAATCTTAAAATGGCTATAACTCCTAAATTAGGCGTCTGCGGGGGTCATATTATGCACCAGAAAAAAAAAATTCAAAATCTTAAAATGGCTATAACTCCTAAACTAGGCGTCTGCGGGGGTCATATTATGCACCAGAAAAAAAAAATTCGAAATCTTAAAATGGCTATAACTCCTAAACTAGGCGTCTGCGGGGGTCATATTATGCACCAGAAAAAAAAAATTCAAAATCTTAAAATGGCTATAACTCTTAAACTAGGCGTCTGAGGGGGTCATATTATGCACCAGAAAAAAGAAAATTCAAAATCTTCAAATGGCTATAACTCCTAAACTAGGCGTCTGCGGGGGTCATATTATGCACCAGAAAAAAGAAAATTCAAAATCTTAAAATGGCTATAACTCTTAAACTAGGCGTCTGCGGGGGTCATATTATGCACTAGAAAAAAAAAATTCAAAATCCTAAAATGGCTATAACTCCTAAACTAGGCGTCTGCGGGGGTCATATTATGCACCAGAAAAAAGAAAATTCAAAATCTTAAAATGGCTATAACTCCTAAACTAGGCGTCTGCGGGGGTCATATTATGCACCAGAAAAAAAAAATTCAAAATCTTAAAATGGCTATAACTCTTAAACTAGGCGTCTGCGGGGGTCATATTATGCACCAGAAAAAAAAAATTCAACATCTTAAAATGGCTATAACTCCTAAACTAGGCGTCTGCGGGGGTCATATTATGCACCAGAAAAAAAAAATTCAAAATCCTAAAATGGCTATAACTCCTAAACTAGGCGTCTGCGGGGGTCATATTATGCACCAGAAAAAAGAAAATTCAAAATCTTAAAATGGCTATAACTCCTAAACTAGGCGTCTGCGGGGGTCATATTATGCAGCAGAAAAAAAAAATTCAAAATCTTAAAATGGCTATAACTCCTAAACTAGGCGTCTGCGGGGGTCATATTATGCACCAGAAAAAAAAAATTCAAAATCTTAAAATGGCTATAACTCTTAAACTAGGCGTCTGCGGGGGTCATATTATGCACCAGAAAAAAAAAATTCTAAATCTTAAAATGGCTATAACTCCTAAACTAGGCGTCTGCGGGGGTCATAATATGCACCAGAAAAAAAAATTCAAAATCTTAAAATGGCTATAACTCATAAACTAGGCGTCTCCGGGGGTCATATTATGCACCAGAAAAAAAAAAATTCAAAATCTTAAAATGGCTATAACTCCTAAACTAGGCGTCTGCGGGGGTCATATTATGCACCAGAAAAAAAAAATTCTAAATCTTAAAATGGCTATAACTCCTAAACTAGGCGTCTGCGGGGGTCATAATATGCACCAGAAAAAAAAATTCAAAATCTTAAAATGGCTATAACTCATAAACTAGGCGTCTCCGGGGGTCATAATATGCACCAGAAAAAAAAAAATTCAAAATCTTAAAATGGCTATAACTCCTAAACTAGGCGTCTGCGGGGGTCATAATATGCACCAGAAAAAAAAATTCAAAATCTTAAAATGGCTATAACTCATAAACTAGGCGTCTCCGGGGGTCATAATATGCACCAGAAAAAAAAAAAATTCAAAATCTTAAAATGGCTATAACTCCTAAACTAGGCGTCTCCGGGGGTCATAATATGCACCAGAAAAAAAAAATTCAAAATCTTAAAATGGCTATAACTCCTAAACTAGGCGTCTGCGGGGGTCATATTATGCACCAGAAAAAAGAAAATTCAAAATCTTAAAATGGCTATAACTCCTAAACTAGGCGTCTGCGGGGGTCATAATATGCACCAGAAAAAAAAAAATTCAAAATCTTAAAATGGCTATAACTCCTAAACTAGGCGTCTCCGGGGGTCATAATATGCACCAGAAAAAAAAAAATTCAAAATCTTAAAATGGCTATAACTCCTAAACTAGGCGTCTGCGGGGGTCATATTATGCACCAGAAAAAAAAAATTCAAAATCTTAAATGGCTATAACTCCTAAACTAGGCGTCTCCGGGGGTCGTAATATGCACCAGAAAAAAAAATTCAAAATCTTAAAATGGCTATAGCTCCTAAACTAGGCGTCTGCGGGGGTCATATTATGCACCAGAAAAAAAAAATTCAAAATCTTAAAATGGCTATAACTCTTAAACTAGGCGCCTGCGGGGGTCATATTATGCACCAGAAAAAAAAAATTCAAAATCTTAAAATGGCTATAACTCTTAAACTAGGCGTCTGCGGGTGTCATATTATGCACCAGAAAAAAAAAATTCAAAATCTTAAAATGGCCATAACTCCTAAACTAGGCGTCTGCGGGGGTCATATTATGCACCAGAAAAAAAAAATTCAAAATCTTAAAATGGCTATAACTCTTAAACTAGGCGTCTGCGGGGGTCATATTATGCACCAGAAAAAAAAACTTCAAATCTTAAAATGGCTATAACTCCTAAACTAGGCGTCTGCGGGGGTCATATTATGCACCAGAAAAAAAAAATTCAAAATCTTAAAATGGCTATAACTCCTAAACTAGGCGTCTGCGGGGGTCATATTATGCACCAGAAAAAAAAATTCAAAATCTTAAAATGGCTATAACTCCTAAACTAGGCGTCTCCGGGGGTCATAATATGCACCAGAAAAAAAAAAATTCAAAATTTTAAAATGGCTATAACTCCTAAACTAGGCGTCTGCGGGGGTCATATTATGCACCAGAAAAAAAAAATTCAAAATCTTAAAATGGCTATAACTCCTAAACTAGGCGTCTCCGGGGGTCATAATATGCACCAGAAAAAAAAAATTCAAAATCTTAAAATGGCCATAACTCCTAAACTAGGCGTCTGCGGGGGTCATATTATGCACCAGAAAAAAAAAATTCAAAATCTTAAAATGGCTATAACTCTTAAACTAGGCGTCTGCGGGGGTCATATTATGCACCAGAAAAAAAAAATTCAAAATCTTAAAATGGCTATAACTCTTAAACTAGGCGTCTGCGGGGGTCATATTATGCACCAGAAAAAAAACTTCAAAATCTTAAAATGGCTATAACTCCTAAACTAGGCGTCTGCGGGGGTCATATTATGCACCAGAAAAAAAAAATTCAAAATCTTAAAATGGCTATAACTCCTAAACTAGGCGTCTGCGGGGGTCATATTATGCACCAGAAAAAAAAAATTCAAAATCTTAAAATGGCTATAACTCCTAAACTAGGCGTCTGCGGGGGTCATATTATGCACCAGAAAAAAAAAATTCAAAATCTTAAAATGGCTATAACTCCTAAACTAGGCGTCTGCGGGGGTCATATTATGCACCAGAAAAAAAAAATTCAAAATCTTAAAATGGCTATAACTCCTAAATTAGGCGTGTGCGGGGTCATATTATGCACCAGAAAAAAAAAATTCAAAATCTTAAAATGGCTATAACTCTTAAACTAGGCGTCTGCGGGGGTCATATTATGCACCAGAAAAAAAAAATTCAAAATCTTAAAATGGCTATAACTCCTAAACTAGGCGTCTCCGGGGGTCATAATATGCACCAGAAAAAAAAAAATTCAAAATCTTAAAATGGCCATAACTCCTAAACTAGGCGTCTGCGGGGGTCATATTATGCACCAGAAAAAAAAAAATTCAAAATCTTAAAATGGCTATAACTCTTAAACTAGGCGTCTGCGGGGGTCATATTATGCACCAGCAAAAAAAAAATTCAAAATCTTAAAATGGCTATAACTCTTAAACTAGGCGTCTGCGGGTGTCATATTATGCACCAGAAAAAAAAACTTCAAAATCTTAAAATGGCTATAACTCCTAAACTAGGCGTCTGCGGGGGTCATATTATGCACCAGAAAAAAAAAAATTCAAAATCTTAAAATGGCTATAACTCCTAAACTAGGCGTCTGCGGGGGTCTTACTATGCACCAGAAAAAAAAAATTCAAAATCTTAAAATGGCTATAACTCCTAAACTAGGCGTCTGCGGGGGTCATATTATGCACCAGAAAAAAAAAATTCAAAATCTTAAAATGGCTATAACTCCTAAACTAGGCGTCTGCGGGGGTCATATTATGCACCAGAAAAAAAAAATTCAAAATCTTAAAATGGCTATAACTCTTAAACTAGGCGTCTGCGGGGGTCATATTATGCACCAGAAAAAAAAATTCAAAATCTTAAAATGGCTATAACTCCTAAACTAGGCGTCTCCGGGGGTCATAATATGCACCAGAAAAAAAAAAATTCAAAATCTTAAAATGGCTATAACTCCTAAACTAGGCGTCTGCGGGGGTCATATTATGCACCAGAAAAAAAAAATTCAAAATCTTAAAATGGCTATAACTCCTAAACTAGGCGTCTGCGGGGGTCATATTATGCACCAGAAAAAAAAAATTCAAAATCTTAAAATGGCTATAACTCCTAAACTAGGCGTCTGCGGGGGTCATATTATGCACCAGAAAAAAAAAATTCAAAATCTTAAAATGGCTATAACTCCTAAACTAGGCGTCTGCGGGGGTCATATTATGCACCAGAAAAAAAAAATTCAAAATCTTAAAATGGCTATAACTCTTAAACTAGGCGTCTGCGGGGGTCATATTATGCACCAGAAAAAAAAAATTCAAAATCTTAAAATGGCTATAACTCTTAAACTAGGCGTCTGCGGGGGTCATATTATGCACCAGAAAAAAAAACTTCAAAATCCTAAAATGGCTATAACTCCTAAACTAGGCGTCTCCGGGGGTCATATTATGCACCAGAAAAAAAAAATTCAAAATCTTAAAATGGCTATAACTCCTAAACTAGGCGTCTGCGGGGGTCATATTATGCACCAGAAAAAAAAAATTAAAAATCTTAAAATGGCTATAACTCCTAAACTAGGCGTCTGCGGGGGTCATATTATGCACCAGAAAAAAAAAATTCAAAATCTTAAAATGGCTATAACTCCTAAACTAGGCGTCTGCGGGGGTCATATTATGCACCAGAAAAAAAAAATTCAAAATCTTAAAATGGCTATAACTCCTAAATTAGGCGTCTGCGGGGTCATATTATGCACCAGAAAAAAAAAATTCAAAATCTTAAAATGGCTATAACTCTTAAACTAGGCGTCTGCGGGGGTCATATTATGCACCAGAAAAAAAAATTCAAAATCTTAAAATGGCTATAACTCCTAAACTAGGCGTCTCCGGGGGTCATAATATGCACCAGAAAAAAAAAATTCAAAATCTTAAAATGGCTATAACTCCTAAACTAGGCGTCTGCGGGGGTCATATTATGCACCAGAAAAAAAAAATTCAAAATCTTAAAATGGCTATAACTCCTAAACTAGGCGTCTCCGGGGGTCATAATATGCACCAGAAAAAAAAAAATTCAAAATCTTAAAATGGCTATAACTCCTAAACTAGGCGTCTGCGGGGGTCATATTATGCACTAGAAAAAAAAAAATTCAAAATCTTAAAATGGCTATAACTCTTAAACTAGGCGTCTGCGGGGGTCATATTATGCACCAGAAAAAAAAACTTCAAAATCTTAAAATGGCTATAACTCCTAAACTAGGCGTCTACGGGGGTCATATTATGCACCAGAAAAAAAAAATTCAAAATCTTAAAATGGCTATAACTCCTAAACTAGGCGTCTGCGGGGGTCATATTATGCACCAGAAAAAAAAAATTCAAAATCTTAAAATGGCTATAACTCCTAAACTAGGCGTCTGCGGGGGTCATATTATGCACCAGAAAAAAAAAATTCAAAATCTTAAAATGGCTATAACTCTTAAACTAGGCGTCTGCGGGGGTCATATTATGCACCAGAAAAAAAAAATTCAAAATCTTAAAATGGCTATAACTCCTAAACTAGGCGTCTGCGGGGGTCATATTATGCACCAGAAAAAAAAAATTCAAAATCTTAAAATGGCTATAACTCCTAAACTAGGCGTCTGCGGGGGTCATATTATGCACCAGAAAAAAAAAATTCAAAATCTTAAAATGGCTATAACTCCTAAACTAGGCGTCTGCGGGGGTCATATTATGCACCAGAAAAAAAAAATTCAAAATCTTAAAATGGCTATAACTCCTAAACTAGGCGTCTGCGGGGGTCATATTATGCACCAGAAAAAAAAATTCAAAATCTTAAAATGGCTATAACTCCTAAACTAGGCGTCTCCGGGGGTCATAATATGCACCAGAAAAAAAAAAATTCAAAATCTTAAAATGGCTATAACTCTTAAACTAGGCGTCTGCGGGGGTCATATTATGCACCAGAAAAAAAAAATTCTAAATCTTAAAATGGCTATAACTCCTAAACTAGGCGTCTGCGGGGGTCATAATATGCACCAGAAAAAAAAATTCAAAATCTTAAAATGGCTATAACTCCTAAACTAGGCGTCTGCGGGGGTCATATTATGCACCAGAAAAAAAAAATTCAAAATCTTAAAATGGCTATAATTCCTAAACTAGGCGTCTGCGGGGGTCATATTATGCACCAGAAAAAAAAAATTCTAAATCTTAAAATGGCTATAACTCCTAAACTAGGCGTCTGCGGGGGTCAAATTATGCACCAGAAAAAAAAAATTCAAAATCTTAAAATGGCTATAACTCCTAAACTAGGCGTCTGCGGGGGTCAAATTATGCACCAGAAAAAAAAAATTCAAAATATTAAAATGGCTATAACTCTTAAACTAGGCGTCTGCGGGGGTCATATTATGCTCCAGAAAAAAAAATTCAAAATCTTAAAATGGCTATAACTCCTAAACTAGGCGTCTGCGGGGGTCATATTATGCACCAGAAAAAAAAAAATTCAAAATCTTAAAATGGCTATAACTCCTAAACTAGGCGTCTGCGGGGGTCATATTATGCACCAGAAAAAAAAAATTCAAAATCTTAAAATGGCTATAACTCCTAAACTAGGCGTCTGCGGGGGTCATATTATGCACCAGAAAAAAAAAATTCAAAATCTTAAAATGGCTATAACTCCTAAACTAGGCGTCTGCGGGGGTCATATTATGCACCAGAAAAAAAAAATTCAAAATCTTAAAATTGCTATAACTCCTTAACTAGGCGTCTGCGGGGGTCATAATATGCACCAGAAAAAAAAATTCAAAATCTTAAAATGGCTATAACTCCTAAACTAGGCGTCTGCGGGGGTCATATTATGCACCAGAAAAAAAAAATTCAAAATCTTAAAATGGCTATAACTCCTAAACTAGGCGTCTGCGGGGGTCATATTATGCACCAGAAAAAAAAAATTCAAAATCTTAAAATTGCTATAACTCCTTAACTAGGCGTCTGCGGGGGTCATAATATGCACCAGAAAAAAAAATTCAAAATCTTAAAATGGCTATAACTCCTAAACTAGGCGTCTGCGGGGGTCATATTATGCACCAGAAAAAAAAAATTCAAAATCTTAAAATTGCTATAACTCCTTAACTAGGCGTCTGCGGAGGTCATATTATGCACCAGAAAAAAAAAAATTCAAAATCTTAAAATGGCTATAACTCCTAAACTAGGCGTCTGCGGGGGTCATATTATGCACCAGAAAAAAAAAATTCAAAATCTTAAAATGGCTATAACTCCTAAACTAGGCGTCTGCGGGGGTCAAATTATGCACCAGAAAAAAAAAATTCAAAATCTTAAAATGGCTATAACTCCTAAACTAGGCGTCTCCGGGGGTCATAATATGCACCAGAAAAAAAAAATTCAAAATCTTAAAATGGCTATAACTCCTAAACTAGGCGTCTGCGGGGTCATATTATGCACCAGAAAAAAAAATTCAAAATCTTAAAATGGCTATAACTCTTAAACTAGGCGTCTGCGGGGGTCATATTATGCACCAGAAAAAAAAAATTCAAAATCTTAAAATGGCTATAACTCCTAAACTAGGCGTCTCCGGGGGTCATAATATGCACCAGAAAAAAAAAATTCAAAATCTTAAAATGGCTATAACTCTTAAACTAGGCGTCTGCGGGGGTCATATTATGCACCAGAAAAAAAAAATTCAAAATCTTAAAATGGCTATAACTCCTAAACTAGGCGTCTGCGGGGGTCATATTATGCACCAGAAAAAAAAAATTCAAAATCTTAAAATGGCTATAACTCCTAAACTAGGCGTCTGCGGGGGTCATATTATGCACCAGAAAAAAAAAATTCAAAATCTTAAAATGGCTATAACTCCTAAATTAAGCGTCTGCGGGGTCATATTATGCACCAGAAAAAAAAAATTCAAAATCTTAAAATGGCTATAACTCTTAAACTAGGCGTCTGCGGGGGTCATATTATGCTCCAGAAAAAAAAATTCAAAATCTTAAAATGGCTATAACTCCTAAACTAGGCGTCTCCGGGGGTCATAATATGCAGCAGAAAAAAAAAAATTCAAAATCTTAAAATGGCTATAACTCCTAAACTAGGCGTCTGCGGGGGTCATATTATGCACCAGAAAAAAAAATTCTAAATCTTAAAATGGCTATAACTCCTAAACTAGGCGTCTGCGGGGGTCATATTATGCACCAGAAAAAAAAATTCAAAATCTTAAAATGGCTTTAACTCTTAAACTAGGCGTCTGCGGGGGTCATATTATGCACCAGAAAAAAAAAATTCTAAATCTTAAAATGGCTATAACTCTTAAACTAGGCGTCTGCGGGGGTCATATTATGCACCAGAAAAAAAAACTTCAAAATCTTAAAATGGCTATAACTCCTAAACTAGGCGTCTGCGGGGGTCATATTATGCACCAGAAAAAAAAAATTCAAAATCTTAAAATGGCTATAACTCCTAAACTAGGCGTCTGCGGGGGTCATATTATGCTCCAGAAAAAAAAATTCAAAATCTTAAAATGGCTATAACTCCTAAACTAGGCGTCTCCGGGGGTCATAATATGCACCAGAAAAAAAAAAAATTCAAAATCTTAAAATAGCTATAACTCCTTAACTAGGCGTCTGCGGGGGTCATATTATGCACCAGAAAAAAAAAAATCAAAATCTTAAAATGGCTATAACTCCTAAACTAGGCGTCTGCGGGGGTCATATTATGCACCAGAAAAAAAAAAATTCAAAATCTTAAAATGGCTATAACTCCTAAACTAGGCGTCTGCGGGGGTCATATTATGCACCAGAAAAAAAAAAATTCAAAATCTTAAAATGGCTATAACTCCTAAACTAGGCGTCTGCGGGGGTCATATTATGCACCAGAAAAAAAAAATTCAAAATCTTAAAATGGCTATAACTCCTAAACTAGGCGTCTGCGGGGGTCATATTATGCACCAGAAAAAAAAAATTCAAAATCTTAAAATGGCTATAACTCCTAAACTAGGCGTCTGCGGGGGTCATATTATGCACCAGAAAAAAAAAATTCAAAATCTTAAAATGGCTATAACTCCTAAATTAAGCGTCTGCGGGGTCATATTATGCACCAGAAAAAAAAAATTCAAAATCTTAAAATGGCTATAACTCTTAAACTAGGCGTCTGCGGGGGTCATATTATGCTCCAGAAAAAAAAATTCAAAATCTTAAAATGGCTATAACTCCTAAACTAGGCGTCTCCGGGGGTCATAATATGCAGCAGAAAAAAAAAAATTCAAAATCTTAAAATGGCTATAACTCCTAAACTAGGCGTCTGCGGGGGTCATATTATGCACCAGAAAAAAAAATTCTAAATCTTAAAATGGCTATAACTCCTAAACTAGGCGTCTGCGGGGGTCATATTATGCACCAGAAAAAAAAATTCAAAATCTTAAAATGGCTTTAACTCTTAAACTAGGCGTCTGCGGGGGTCATATTATGCACCAGAAAAAAAAAATTCTAAATCTTAAAATGGCTATAACTCTTAAACTAGGCGTCTGCGGGGGTCATATTATGCACCAGAAAAAAAAACTTCAAAATCTTAAAATGGCTATAACTCCTAAACTAGGCGTCTGCGGGGGTCATATTATGCACCAGAAAAAAAAAATTCAAAATCTTAAAATGGCTATAACTCCTAAACTAGGCGTCTGCGGGGGTCATATTATGCTCCAGAAAAAAAAATTCAAAATCTTAAAATGGCTATAACTCCTAAACTAGGCGTCTCCGGGGGTCATAATATGCACCAGAAAAAAAAAAAATTCAAAATCTTAAAATAGCTATAACTCCTTAACTAGGCGTCTGCGGGGGTCATATTATGCACCAGAAAAAAAAAAATCAAAATCTTAAAATGGCTATAACTCCTAAACTAGGCGTCTGCGGGGGTCATATTATGCACCAGAAAAAAAAAATTCAAAATCTTAAAATGGCTATAACTCCTAAACTAGGCGTCTGCGGGGGTCATATTATGCACCAGAAAAAAAAAAATTCAAAATCTTAAAATGGCTATAACTCCTAAACTAGGCGTCTGCGGGGGTCATATTATGCACCAGAAAAAAAAAATTCAAAATCTTAAAATGGCTATAACTCCTAAACTAGGCGTCTCCGGGGGTCATAATATGCACCAGAAAAAAAAAATTCAAAATCTTAAAATGGCTATAACTCCTAAACTAGGCGTCTGCGGGGGTCATATTATGCACCAGAAAAAAAAAAATTCAAAATCTTAAAATGGCTATAACTCCTAAACTAGGCGTCTGCGGGGGTCATATTATGCACCAGAAAAAAAAAATTCAAAATCTTAAAATGGCTATAACTCCTAAACTAGGCGTCTGCGGGGGTCATATTATGCACCAGAAAAAAAAAATTCAAAATCTTAAAATGGCTATAACTCCTAAACTAGGCGTCTGCGGGGGTCATATTATGCACCAGAAAAAAAAAATTCAAAATCTTAAAATGGCTATAACTCCTAAACTAGGCGTCTGCGGGGGTCATATTATGCACCAGAAAAAAAAAATTCAAAATCTTAAAATGGCTATAACTCCTAAACTAGGCGTCTGCGGGGGTCAAATTATGCACCAGAAAAAAAAAATTCAAAATCTTAAAATGGCTATAACTCCTAAACTAGGCGTCTGCGGGGGTCATATTATGCACCAGAAAAAAAAAATTCAAAATCTTAAAATGGCTATAACTCCTAAACTAGGCGTCTCCGGGGGTCATAATATGCACCAGAAAAAAAAAATTCAAAATCTTAAAATGGCTATAACTCCTAAACTAGGCGTCTGCGGGGTCATATTATGCACCAGAAAAAAAAATTCAAAATCTTAAAATGGCTATAACTCTTAAACTAGGCGTCTGCGGGGGTCATATTATGCACCAGAAAAAAAAATTCAAAATCTTAAAATGGCTATAACTCTTAAACTAGGCGTCTGCGGGGGTCATATTATGCACCAGAAAAAAAAATTCAAAATCTTAAAATGGCTATAACTCCTAAACTAGGCGTCTGCGGGGGTCATAATATGCACCAGAAAAAAAAAATTCAAAATCTTAAAATGGCTATAACTCCTAAACTAGGCGTCTGCGGGGGTCATATTATGCACCAGAAAAAAAAAATTCAAAATCTTAAAATGGCTATAACTCCTAAACTAGGCGTCTGCGGGGGTCATATTATGCTCCAGAAAAAAAAATTCAAAATCTTAAAATGGCTATAACTCCTAAACTAGGCGTCTCCGGGGGTCATAATATGCAGCAGAAAAAAAAAAATTCAAAATCTTAAAATGGCTATAACTCCTAAACTAGGCGTCTGCGGGGGTCATATTATGCACCAGAAAAAAAAATTCTAAATCTTAAAATGGCTATAACTCCTAAACTAGGCGTCTGCGGGAGTCATATTATGCACCAGAAAAAAAAATTCAAAATCTTAAAATGGCTTTAACTCTTAAACTAGGCGTCTGCGGGGGTCATATTATGCACCAGAAAAAAAAAATTCTAAATCTTAAAATGGCTATAACTCCTAAACTAGGCGTCTGCGGGTTCATATTATGCACCAGAAAAAAAAAATTCAAAATCTTAAAATGGCTATAACTCCTAAACTAGGCGTCTGCGGGGGTCATATTATGCACCAGAAAAAAAAAATTCAAAATCTTAAAATGGCTATAACTCCTAAACTAGGCGTCTGCGGGGGTCATATTATGCTCCAGAAAAAAAAATTCAAAATCTTAAAATGGCTATAACTCCTAAACTAGGCGTCTCCGGGGGTCATAATATGCAGCAGAAAAAAAAAAATTCAAAATCTTAAAATGGCTATAACTCCTAAACTAGGCGTCTGCGGGGGTCATATTATGCACCAGAAAAAAAAATTCTAAATCTTAAAATGGCTATAACTCCTAAACTAGGCGTCTGCGGGAGTCATATTATGCACCAGAAAAAAAAATTCAAAATCTTAAAATGGCTTTAACTCTTAAACTAGGCGTCTGCGGGGGTCATATTATGCACCAGAAAAAAAAAATTCTAAATCTTAAAATGGCTATAACTCTTAAACTAGGCGTCTGCGGGGGTCATATTATGCACCAGAAAAAAAAACTTCAAAATCTTAAAATGGCTATAACCCCTAAACTAGGCGTCTGCGGGGGTCATATTATGCACCAGAAAAAAAAAATTCAAAATCTTAAAATGGCTATAACTCCTAAACTAGGCGTCTGCGGGGGTCATATTATGCTCCAGAAAAAAAAATTCAAAATCTTAAAATGGCTATAACTCCTAAACTAGGCGTCTCCGGGGGTCATAATATGCACCAGAAAAAAAAAAATTCAAAATCTTAAAATAGCTATAACTCCTTAACTAGGCGTCTGCGGGGGTCATATTATGCACCAGAAAAAAAAAAATCAAAATCTTAAAATGGCTATAACTCCTAAACTAGGCGTCTGCGGGGGTCATATTATGCACCAGAAAAAAAAAATTCAAAATCTTAAAATGGCTATAACTCCTAAACTAGGCGTCTGCGGGGGTCATATTATGCTCCAGAAAAAAAAATTCAAAATCTTAAAATGGCTATAACTCCTAAACTAGGCGTCTCCGGGGGTCATAATATGCAGCAGAAAAAAAAAAATTCAAAATCTTAAAATGGCTATAACTCCTAAACTAGGCGTCTGCGGGGGTCATATTATGCACCAGAAAAAAAAATTCTAAATCTTAAAATGGCTATAACTCCTAAACTAGGCGTCTGCGGGAGTCATATTATGCACCAGAAAAAAAAATTCAAAATCTTAAAATGGCTTTAACTCTTAAACTAGGCGTCTGCGGGGGTCATATTATGCACCAGAAAAAAAAAATTCTAAATCTTAAAATGGCTATAACTCCTAAACTAGGCGTCTGCGGGTTCATATTATGCACCAGAAAAAAAAAATTCAAAATCTTAAAATGGCTATAACTCCTAAACTAGGCGTCTGCGGGGGTCATATTATGCACCAGAAAAAAAAAATTCAAAATCTTAAAATGGCTATAACTCCTAAACTAGGCGTCTGCGGGGGTCATATTATGCTCCAGAAAAAAAAATTCAAAATCTTAAAATGGCTATAACTCCTAAACTAGGCGTCTCCGGGGGTCATAATATGCAGCAGAAAAAAAAAAATTCAAAATCTTAAAATGGCTATAACTCCTAAACTAGGCGTCTGCGGGGGTCATATTATGCACCAGAAAAAAAAATTCTAAATCTTAAAATGGCTATAACTCCTAAACTAGGCGTCTGCGGGGGTCATATTATGCTCCAGAAAAAAAAATTCAAAATCTTAAAATGGCTATAACTCCTAAACTAGGCGTCTCCGGGGGTCATAATATGCAGCAGAAAAAA